>CM038675.1:775277264-776477264 GCA_021605145.1 Aegilops bicornis
CATCGACTCACAACTAGGGTGTGTGTGTGTGTGTGTGTGTGTGTGTGTGTGTGTGTGTGTGTGTGTGTGTGTATGTGTGTGTCTGTGTGTGTTTTTGACAAGGGTCCCCAATTGCAACCCGACCATCGACTCGCAACTAGGGGTGTGTGTGTGTATTTGTCGAGGGTCCCCAGTTGCATGTCAACCATCGACTCACAACTGTGTGCGTGTTTCGAGGGTCCCCAATTGCATTTCAACAATCGACTTGCAACTAGGGGTGTGTGTGTTTGTCGAGGGTCCCAGTTGGATGTCAACCATCAACTCGGAACTATGGGTGTGTGTGTGTGTTTGTCGAGGGTCCCCAGTTGTATGCCGACCATCGACTCGCAACTAGTTGGTGTATGTGTTTTGTCATGCCCCCCAGTTGCATGTCGATCATCGACTCACAACTAGGGTGTCTGTGTGTGTGTGTGTCAAGGGTCCCCAATTGCAAGCCGACCATCGACTCACAACTAGGGGTGTTTCTGTTTGTCGAGGGTCCCCAGTTGCATGTCAACCATCGACTTGCAACTATGTGTGTGTGTGTGTGTGTGTGTTTCGAGGGTCCCCAATTGCATTTCAACCATCGACTCACAACTAGGGGAGTGTGTGTTTGTCGAGGGTCCCTAGTTGCATGTCAACCATCAACTCGCAACTACGGGTGTGTGTGTGTGTGTGTGTGTGTGTGTGTGTGTGGAGGGTCCCCAGTTGCATGTCGACCATCGACTCGCAACTACGGGTGTAAGTGTTTTGTCATGCCCCCAGTTGCATGTCGATCATCGACTCATAACTAGTGTGTGTGTGTGTGTGTGTGTGTGTGTGTGTGTGTGTTTGTCAAGGGTCCCCAATCGCAATCCGACCATCGACTCGTGATTAGGTGTGTGTGTGTGTGTGTGTGTTTGTCGAGGGTCCCCAGTTGCATGTCAACCATCGACTCACAACTATGTGTGTGTGTGTTTCGAGGGTCCCCAATTACATGTCAACCATCGACTCACAACTAGGGGTGTGTGTGTTTGTCGAGGGTTCCCAGTTGCATGTCAACCATCAACTCACAACTACGGGTGTGTGTGTGTGTCGAGGGTCCCTAGTTGCATGTCGACCATCGACTCGCAACTACGGGTGTATGTGTTTTGTGGTGCCCCCAGTTGCATGTCGATCATCGACTCACAACTACGGTGTGTGTGTGTGTGTGTGTGTGTGTGTGTGTGTGTGTGTGTGTGTGTGTGTGTTTCGAGGGTCCCCAATTGCATGTCACACATCGACTCGCAACTAGGGGTGTGTGTGTTTGTCGAGGGTCCCAGTTGCATGTCAATCATCAACTTGCAACGGCGGGTGTGTGTGTGTGTGTGTGTGTGTGTGTGTGTGTGTGTGTGTGTTTGTCAAGGGTCCCCAGTTGTATGGCGACCATCAACTCGCAACTAGGTGGTGTATGTGTGTTTCTCGAGGGTCCCCAGTTGCATGTCGACCATCGACTCGCAACTAGGTGTGTGTGTGTGTGTGTGTTTGTCGAGGGTCCCCACTTGTATGTCAACCATCGACTCGCAACTAGGTGTGTGTGTGTGTGTGTGTGTGTGTGTGTTTGTTTGTCGAGGGTCCTAGTTGCATGCCGACCATCAACTCGCAACTAGTGTGTGTGTGTGGAGGGTCCCTAGTTGCATGCCGACCATCGACTCACAACTATGGGTGTGTGTTTGTCGTGCCCCCCAGTTGCAACCTGACCATCGACTCGCAACTAGGGTGTGTGTGTTTGTTGAGGGTCCCTAGTTGTATGCCTACGATCGACTCACAACTAGGGGGTGTGTGTGTTTCTCGAGGGTCCCCAGTTGCATGTCAACCATTGACTCACAATTAGGGAAGTGTGTGTTTTGTCGTGGTCTCCAGTTGCAACCCGACCATCGACTCACAACTACATGTGTGTGTCCATCTGGGTGGTTGCTTTATATTTTGCCTAGTGTTTACTACTCTCGCTTTTGATACATTTGGTTCTTTGAGTTGTAACACTTAAACTTGATGGTCGTCTGCTACTTTTTCTGCTATTCTGTGATGCGATGATAAATTTCGCACAAAGTCACATTGCATACGTCCATTTTTCATTCTGCATGTCATTATCGTCATTATATCTAATCATGCATTGAAGAGGATCTCCACAAGTACAACCTGCCATGTGCATTTGCATTCCAAAGGCAAATTACTTATATGCACATCTTCAGGGGGAGCCTGTTGCTACTTATGAAGACAATACCCTAATCCTTTACAATTTCACATACTTTTATCCCTGTTGAAAGCTTCAACCACTTTGTCATCAATCACCAAAGGGGGAGATTGTAAGTGCATCCAGTGCCACCCCTAGTTGGTTTTGGAGTATTGACGACAAACCTGGTTGAGGGACTAATGTGTTTGTGAGAATTGCAGGATAACACAGGTAGTAGTCCCTCATTGATTCGGTTTACCTACCCGAGATGACCCCTAAAAATGCATGAAGACATTGAAGATAATGGTGGTATGTGAAGATATTCACATTGAAGACTATGACAAGAGAAGACATCACGTGAAAACTATGGAGCGCGAAGACTTAGTTGTTTCGTTCTTTCCTTTTCTTCTTTGTTGAGTCATAGGAACCACCGTACTATTAGGTGGGGTCCCAGTGAACAAAGTCAGAGTGACTGAAGTGATGCTCAACCAAAATCCTATGTCTTCGAGCGAAGACAATGAGAGCAAATCTTATCCAGAGATGGATGAGTCAGCTTTACTTGTAGCCCAAGTCAAGCTGCCGCGTGTGTTTGAAATCTGACCGTTGGAACACATGTCAGTTCCTTAGTGACCCAGGGGCTTTTCGGAGAAATTAGGTCGGGTTGCCTAGTGGCTATAAATAGCCCACCCTCTACACCATAAATGGGTGGCTGCTCAGAGTTAGTGCACGGCTTTTGTCGTTTGAGAGCAACCCACCTCCTTAGCTTCTGAGAGAGAGAAATCCTTGCGAGGACAAAGCCCAAACACCCAGAGCCAAAGAGTGTTAGGCATCACTGAAGTCTTTCTGTCCGCGTGACCTGAAGACTTGTTACACTTGAGGATTGTGAATCCTCCAGCCGGTTAGGCGTCGCGTTCTGAGCATCCAAGAGTCATTGTGGATCGCCGGTGAACGAAGTCTGTGAAGGTTTGGAAGTCTACCTTGAAGACTTATGAGAGTGATTGGGCGAGGACTGTGTGTCCTTATCTCAAGGGGAATAAGGTGAAGACACGGTCTTCTGAGTTAAATCTCAGCCTCCCTAACCAGACGTACAGTTGTCACAACAACTGGATCTGGTCCAACAAATCATTGTCCTCACCAAGTGTCTGGTTATATCCTCTCCCTCTCTTTATTTACAGTTTGTCTTCATGAAGTCATTGCCTGTTTGCATTACTTGTTTGACTTCACTGTGTGACTTCTATTGTTGTTTGGCTTCATACTATCTTCCATCCTAATCTTTACTACCTAGCTGCTATTAGTCTTCGTGCTCTCACTTCATTGAATACTTGATTATGGCTTTCTTAGTGTAGTCTACCTTCCGCTGCATATCAATAGGTTCATTTCTATTACTTGTCTTCGAAAGTCTCATGTTTTGAAGACTTTCATAAAAATCGCCGCCTATTCACCCCCCTCTAGTCGATAACTAGCACTTTCAATTGGTACCAGAGCAAGGTACTCCTTTGTTCTGTGTGATTCGGTTTAACCACCTGGAGTTTTAGCTATGTCGACTGAAGGGATAATCAAAGTCTCCGCTGTGTGCCCCGTCTTCGATGGAATTGAATATCTCTACTGGAAGAATAAGATGTGCATGCATCTTGAAGCCATTGATGTCGACCTCTGGTATGTCGTCAAGAATGGTGTTCCAAAGACTGGTGAAGGTGTCACCCCTGCTGATGTCAAGAAGTTCATTCAACTGGATTCTACTGCTAAGAACATCATCTGTGGTCATCTGACCAAAGGACAATATGGCCATGTGAGTGCTCTGGAAACGTCGAAGCTAGTCTGGGACTGGCTCTCCAAGGTCAACGAAGGCGTCTCAACCCAGAGAGATCAAAGGATCAGTGTTCTTCGCAACCTCTTCAACCGCTTCAAGAGAAACGACAACGAGAATGTCCAGCTCATGTTTGATCGCCTTACTGACATCAGAAATGAG
Source organism: Aegilops bicornis (assembly GCA_021605145.1). NCBI lineage: Eukaryota > Viridiplantae > Streptophyta > Magnoliopsida > Poales > Poaceae > Aegilops > Aegilops bicornis. Next base: position 775,281,443 of record CM038675.1, read on the forward strand.
CTTCGTGCTCTCGGCGCCACTGAGATCACCAAGCATGAAATCGTCAAGACACTGCTGAGATCACTTGACAGCTCGTTCGACACCCTTGCCCTGATGATACAAGAACGCCCTAACTTCAAGACACTCGATCCATCTGACATACTTGAGAGGCTCAACACACATGAGTTCCAGCTATCTGAGAAAAGAGATATCTATGGTCCCAACTATGGCCGAACTCGCGCTTTGAAGGCAAAAGCTGTTTCCTCATCTGAAGAAGAATCTGATTGCAGTTCTAGTGATCCTGAAGACATTGGAAAGGATCTTGCTATGCTTGTGAAGAAGTTCCAGAAGTTCACTAAGAAGAAGGGCTTCAGAAAGTCTTCACGATCCAGCTCAAGAAATGATGAAGCTTCCACTCATGACTACAAGAAGAGAACATGTCACAAGTGCAAGAAACCCGGACACTACATCTCCGAAAGTGTCCACGGTGGGACAATGAGAGCAACAAGAAGAAGAAGAGCAAGGAATATGATTCTGATGACAAGAAGAAGAAGAAATCCTCAAAGTCTTCTTCCAAGTCCTCATCCAAGTCTTCATCTCATAAGAAGAGCTCATCTGGCAAGGCTCGTGCTTGTGTTGGCAAGGAGATGGATTCAGAGGAGGAGTCTGCTTCTGAGGAGGCGGAGGTGGAGTCTGAGGAGGAGTCCGACCCTGGCGTTGCAAGTCTGGCTCTAGCTACAGCCTACGTTGCCAAGTCCATCTTCAACACTGAAGACAATGGACCCATCACCAACGCCGATGCTAATGACAAGTATGACTCTGCTCCCACCTACTACTTCATGGCACGAGGTGCGAAGGTAAAATCACGCGACGCTTACTTTCAAACATCGAGTGAAGTTGACTCTGATTGTGAATCCAAACCCAGCTACAAAACACTTGGTAAAATTGCAACTGAACAACAGAAAGCTATGGAACATACTCAAAAACTGTTAGACAAAAGTGATGACCTGTTGGACGCGGAAATGACCCGTTCTCAGTCCTTAATTGAAGACATGAAAAATCTTCATGTTAAGTACCAGGAACTTGAAAGTCGTCATGAAACGCTCTCAACCACTCATGAAAAGCTTTCCTATGATTATCTTCAAAGGAATCAAGAGCTTGAGAAATTGAGAGCGGCTCATGATAATCTTCAAAAGGAGAATGAGTCACTTCGCGCCCAACAGATCAGTCCCACTCAGGAAGAATTCTAACCACCATGTCTAAAATGCCTTGAGCATGATAATGCTACTTCTGTTGCTGAATGTTCTACTGCTGCTATTGTTGCAATATCTTCAACTGTTGATGTGGTAACTAACCCCTCTTCTGAGGATACCACTACTATTGCTGATGAAAATGCTAGGTTGAAGACACTGCTTGAAACAGGGATGTACAAAAGTCTCAAAGGGCATCAGACACTATGCGATGTCCTCAAAAAGCAGATTCTGATCTAAAACCCTAGGAAAGAGGGTGTTGGGTTCGAGAGGAAAATGAATGTTGATGGCTCTTACTGGAAGCCTGAGAAGTACCCGAAAACCACATGGGTTGCTGCAAAGGGACCTTCAGTGGATCCATCCGCGTTATCTGGCTTCACTTGTGCTAACCCAATTATCATTGATGAATCCTTGGATGCAAACTATAAACTTTGTAAGAATCAGAATGGTGAAGTGTTTGCCAGGTATATTGGTACTAACTGCAGGAATGGGCCAACTATGAAGAAGATCAGGGTTCCCAAAAGTTGTCTTGAGAATCTTCCTGTGAATGTCATCATGACACCACACAGGAAGAAGACAAATCCTGCACCAAAGGCTTCATATGGTCCAAAGGCTTCATATGCATGATGACTCACCTGAGTCACCCTAATGCCAATGTTTTGCAGGGAAATCATACTCAGACTTATGAATATGAGCGTGTTTCTTCAAATCGCTATGTTCATAAAACTAAGAAATTTTCTGCTTATTCATATGAGTACTATTCACCTCCTGCAAGGCTATTTGCTAGGGCTCCAAAGCCGAAGTTTTCATGTGCCGCACTTAGACTCATTGCTTCTAAGCCACCCCTGAAGATGTGGGTGGTTAAGAAGAATTAACTTTCTTTTGCAGCGAAAGGTCTCCAGCCAAAAATCAAAGGCGTCTGATGCTAATGCTGGGGACCTAAAACATCTTGTAGGGCGCAAGGTCAAATACCCAAATGGTCTTACTATGTATTTTGCTCCTGAATCGCTTGCCAATCATCCTATCAGTCCTAATCTTGATCTGAGCTTTTATAATCCTCTTGTGCGTCAAATGTTTATGCTTCACAATACTCTTGGTGAAGCCTATACCCCTAACTTTACTGTAGGGTATGACACCTCATGCTTCAGAATGGATTATGGACAGCGGATGCACTAATCATATATTTGGTGATCAAAGTCTTCTCATGGACTCAACCTTATGTCCATCGACAAGAGTCACATCACATTTCTTGACACCGGTAAAAGCAAGGTATTGGGTCTAGGTAGAGTTGCAATCTCAAAGGATCAAAGACATGGGTAAAGTGATGCTTGTTGAATCCCTTGGTTTCAACTTAATGTCTGTCTCAATGCTTTGTGACTTGAACATGATTGTGATATTTGGAAAATATCATTGCCTTATACTAATGGAATATGACAAGTCTCTAGTCTTTAGAGGGTATCGGAAAGATGATCTGTACATGGTAGATTTCTCAGCAGGACCACAACTTGCCGTATGTCTACTAGCAAAAGCTTCAGAGTGCTGGCTCTGGCATCGGAGGCTAGGGAATGCTGGAATGAGGAACTTACACACTCTCGCAAAGAAGAAGCATGTCATAGGCATCAAGGGCATCAAGTTCAAGAAAGATCATCTGTGCGGTGCCTGCGAAGCTGGAAAGATGACTAGGGCCAAGCATCCCTCGAAGACAATTATGACGACATCTCAACCCTTCGAGCAGCTACACATGGACTTATTTGGCCCTACTCACTACTCTACTCTCACTACCACTGCTTGTCTCTATGGCTTCGTCATTGTTGGTGATTATTCAAGATATACATGGGTGCATATAATTCTCTGCAAGACTGAAGTGTAGGATGTCTTCAGACACTTCGCCAAGCGTGCCCTGAACAACTATGGCGTCAAGATCAAGCATATCAGAAGTGACAATGGCACAGAGTTCAAAAACACCGGTCTCGACCTTTACCTGGATACGTTGGGCATCACTCATGAGTTCTCAGCTCCATACGCTCCTCAGCAAAATGGCATCATGGAGCGCAAGAACAGAACAATCATTGAGATGGCTCGGACGATGCTTGATGAATACAAGACTCCAAGAAAGTTCTGGCCTGAAGCCATTGATACTGCATGCCATGTCATCAACCATGTTTATCTTCACAAGCTTCTGAAGAAAACATCCTATGATCTCCTAACTGGTAAAAAGCCAAATGTAAGTTACTTCAGAGTATTTGGTGCTAGGTGCTGGATCAAGGATCCACATCACACTTCAAAATTTGCACCGAAAGCACATGAAGGTTTTATGCTTGGTTACGGAAAGGATTCGCACTCCTACAGAGTCTTCAACCTCTTTCACTATAAAGTGGTTGTAACTGTGGATGTGCGGTTTGATGACACTAACGACTCGCAAAGAGAGCACCTGCCAAATGTGCTAGATGAAGTTTCACCTAGTGAATCCAGCAAGCTTATGGGAACATGAGAAATCATACCGTCTGAAGCACAGCCTGGAGAGGAACTTATCATTTCTGCACCTAATCAACCTAAAGACAATGCTCAACCCGAAGACAATCCTCCTAACGATGACAATGATCAACAAGAGCAAAATCTTCATCCAGTTCATCCTCGTGTTGCAAATGAAGTACAGATTGACAAGATAATTGATAGCATCAATGCGCCTGGTCCACTCACTCGTTCAAGAGCAACACAGCTAGCAAATTTCTGTGGGCACTTTGCATTTGTTTCAATATCTGAACCCAAGAAAGTTGCTGAAGCCTTCATGGAACCTGAATGGATTCAAGCTATGCTAGAAGAGCTTCAACAGTTCAAGCTGAACAATGTCTGGGAACTTGTCAAGCGTCCTGACCCTCGCAAGCACAACATAATAGGCACAAAATGGATTTATCGAAACAAGCAAGATGAGCATGGTCAAGTTGTCAGAAACAAGGCTCGTCTCGTTGCTCAAGGATACACTCAAGTTGAAGGGATTGACTTCGATGAAACATTTGCTCCCGTGGCAAGGCTCGAATCCATTCGCATACTGCTAGCCTATGCAAATCATCACAACATCCTTCTGTATCAAATGGATGTGAAGAGTGCATTTCTCAACGGCAAGATTGAAGAAGAAGTGTATGTTGCACAACCTCCTGGCTTTGAGGATCCAAAACATCCTATATGGTGTACAAGCTTAACAAGGCTTTGTATGGCCTCAAACAAGCCCCTCGCGCTTGGTATGACACACTCAAAGACTTCCTGAAGAGCAAAGGCTTCAAACCTGGTTCCCTGGATCCCACACTCTTCACGAAGACATATGATGGTGAACTCTTTGTGTGCCAAATATACGTGGATGACATTATCTTCGACCACACCAACCAGAAATACAGTGATGAGTTTGGACACATGATGCAAGAGCAATATCAGATGTCCATGATGGGTGAGCTGAAGTTCTTCCTTGGTCTTCAAATTCGTCAGCAAAGCAATGGCATCTTCATATCTCAAGAGAAATACCTCAAAGACTGCCTGAAGAAGTTTTGAATGCAAGAATGCAAAGGTTACATGACACCAATGCCAACCAAGAGTCATCTGGGTCCCGACGCCAATGGTAAAGAGTTCGATCAAAAGGTATGCCGCTCCATGATTGGTTCTTTACTTTATTTATGTGCATCTAAGCCAGATATCATGCTTAGTGTTTGCATGTGTGCTCGATTCCAAGCGGCACCAAAGGAATCGCATCACTTAGCTGTGAAGCGACTTCTTCGATATTTGGCTTACACCCCAACACTAGGATTATGGTATCCAAAGGGCTTAGAGTTTGATCTAGTGGATTCTAGGATGCTGATTATGCTGGTGACAAGCTGGATCGCAAGTCTACATCAGGCACATGTCACTTTCTGGGACGATCACTTGTCTGCTGGTCTTCAAAGATGCAGAACTGTGTATCACTCTCCACTGCTGAATCTGAATACATTTCTGCTGGATCTTGCTGTGCTCAGCTTCTATGGATGAAGCAAACACTCAAGGACTATGGCATCCATCTGAAACAAGTACCACTCTACTGCGACATCAAAAGCGCCATCAAGATTGCCAACAATCCAGTTCAGCACTCGAAGACAAAGCACATTGAAATTCATCATCACTTTCTCAGAGATCATGTTATGAAGGAAGATATTGATATCATACACGTCAACACTGAAGAGCAATTGGCAGATATCTTAACAAAGTCCTTGGATGAGAAAAGGTTTTGCAAGTTGCGGTGTGAGCTAAATATCTTGGAATCCTCGAATGTCCTGTGATCAGGCACACATCCTAACACTTATGCATGTTGATGAGTTAGATGTGCAACACACGAAGTAATGTATATCTTCAATCAATGAAGACTTACAGTCTAAGTGTGAATACATTAATGCGGAATTTGACTTCGGAGCGCCACGATAATTGTGCGCCGTGTCTGGGTCTAATACTTCCTATACGGTGGGTAACGCCACCACCAAACTTTTGTTTGGAATGTTTTTCTCTTGGCGTTACATTTGCTAAGTCTTCGCATTTGATTTGTCTTCAACAGTAACATGACTTCATTTGGTCTTGTTCTGATATATACGTATGTTAGTGTTATGTTCTCTACCACATTCACTTATAGCTATGTCTTCTCGTTTGAATCTTTTGAACTAAGTGAATGTGATTGGACCCTAACCTCTCTATGCTTCCTACCTCGAAATCTATCTATCCAAATCATATGCATTCTGTTGAAAACCGTCGAATGTCTTCTCTGCGTCCTTGTCAGCAGAAGATACAGAGACAAACATTAAATCTGTTTTAAATGCTCAATTCTTATTGCCTGAAACCCAGAGAAGCCGGAACGACCACCCAACAGTCCAGGCGTGCGTGGGAACATGGAACAACTTCCAATTTGTTGCATGTTCGCCACGTGTCCCTCAGATGTGAACCGCCAGGGGTGATGAGGACATAGACCTGGGGTAGGGTAATAGGCCTGACCTATACGTCCTACCTAAGGTCCTTGTCCTAGAAGCAAAGGAGTTCAAGAGTAAATAGAGGGGGCCCAACAAAGGTGTCGAGTGCAATCCACTCGACCTACTATTCACTCGGAGACCCCTCCTTATTTAGGTCACTCGACCACTAAACCACTCGACGTGCAGAAGACCTAAAGCCACTCCGCGCAGCAACGGTCGGGCGTTTACTCATATACTTAATGATCATTTATAGCACTTTATTACGGACGTTACCTGTAACGCTCTCTCTTTATGTACATTGAACCCTGTGTAACGGAGGGGAGCTGGGGTCTTGGCGCACTCTATATAAGCCACTCCTCTCCTGTGGGACAAGGGTTCGCACCCCTGTAACACACACATACATAATCCAGTCGACCGCCTCCGGGCTCCGAGACGTAGGACTATTACTTCTTCCGAGAAGGGCCTGAACTCGTAAAACTCGTGTGTAAAACTTCGCCATAGCTAGGATCTTTCCTCTCCATACTTACCCCCCTATTCTACTTTCAGTCTTAGTACCACGACAGTTGGCGCCCACCTTGGGGCAGGTGTCTTAGCGACTTGTTGGAGAAGTTGCTATTTTTCCAATCTCCATCATCATGGTTTCTGGCGGAGGATTGGCCGAGGGCCGCGAGATCCGTCTCGGTGCGCTCATGTTTGTCGCCGACAACTCCGCTTGGCTCCAAGAGGCTCCCCTCGACGTCGAGGCGCTCCCCATCCGCGGGGCTACGCACTTTCGCACGTGCGTCCGCGGCGTCCTTCTTCGGCAGCCGTTGACTCAGTATCGGTCGGCTCCTATCACGTCCTCACCCCCCGCTGTTCACCGGTGCAAACATTCCGGTCGGTCGCGGCTCCAGCGATGGGTGAGGCATGCGGTGGCCCGCCAATCGGCCACCCCACAAGTCGCGACGATCGAGCCTGACGAAACTCTCTACGGCCTGTTCGACTGGCTCCGTTGAGACTGCATCCGAGTGCGACAGTAGCGGTCCTGCAGCGGAAGTCCTCATGGTCAACGGACCACACAGTCCTCCTGGCTTCCCCCGTGACGACGACATCGATGGTGGCGGTGACCCGTCGCGCATCCACGAGGAGTACCGCCCCGAGCCCCTCTCTTCGCAACAGAGGAAAGAGCTTCACCGCCGCAATATGGATGCACTTCACACTCCTATCGTTGGAGAAACCCCCGAGGCCCGGGCCTTGGAGGAGGCGTGCCTGGCCAACTTGGCTGAGCGCACTCGACTGGAGAATCTCCAGCACACACTCGACGAGCGTGCTCGGCAGCGGATTCCTGAATCCAGTCGACGACAGCTTTTTCCGCCTCCAACTCAGGTATACCGAACTCCGATTCAGAATCTCACAGCCGCAGCCCGAATAGCAGAGTCGATTCAGCCTTCCCAGTCGGAAGCTGGCAGAGGTTTGATGCAGATCCGGGCCTTACTCCGAGTTGCGGGAGAGCGGAACACATTAGTATCTCAGTCGCGAAATAGGATCCACAGCAGATCTATGATGGCAGACACAGTTCAGTCGGCTCACAGCCCAAGATCGCCTCCGAGGCGTGAGGGACATGGAGATCAGCGAGAACAGTACAGAAACCGTGAGCAGTATGATCACCGACTCGACCACGATGATCGTCATCGAGTGCCCACGCCTCCCCCAAGGAGGGGGTCATACGTGCCTCGGCAACACGATGACAGACGCCCTCATAGTGGTGGGCGAAGGATTCCAGTCGACCCTCGAGAGCCGGGCTTTGATGCAAGATCTATTCTCGTTCAGGGTTTGGTTGACAGGAATAGAGCTCACAGAGAAGGTCATGACATAGATTATCCGACTGGCAGCAGAGTGCATGTCTCAGGTCCAGAGTGTTTCAGCAGAGTCATCAGGGCTGCAGTGATTCCTCCCAACTTCAGGTTGACGACTGGAGTCAGCAAGTTCACTAGTGAGTCCAAGCCTGACACTTGGCTTGAGGACTACCGAGTGGCTGTTCAGATGGGCGGCGGCAATGATGAAGTGGCCATGAAGCACCTTCCTCTGATGTTGGAGGGCTCGACCAGAGCGTGGTTGAATCAGCTAGCACCTGGCATCATATATAGTTGGGAGGAACTCGCCCGAGTGTTTGTTAGGACCTTTGAAGGTACATGCAAACGACCAGCAGGGTTAACAGAGTTGCAGTCCTGTGTGCAGAAACCGAATGAAACCTTGAGAGATTATATCCAGAGATGGATCACGTTGCACCACACAGTGGAGAATGTGTCAGATCACCAAGCAGTTTGTGCTTTCAAGGAAGGTGTCAAGTATCGAGAATTGAACCTGAAGTTCGGTCAGACTTGGGATATGTCTCTGAGTCGGATGATGGAGATTGCCACCAAGTATGCTAATGGTGAAGAGGAGGATCGACTCCGGAGTGGCAAGCACAAAACAGTTGCACAAACCAGTCGGAAGCAGAAGCGCAAAGCCGAGCCAACTGCTCCTGGTGAAGCCTTAGCCGTGACTCAAGGAAAGTTCAAGGGGAAACCCAAAGTACCGTGGAACCCCAAGAAAGTGAAAGATCAAGATGGAAATGATTTGTTGGATTTACCATGGCACATTCACACCAAAAAAGATGAAGAGGGTAATTTCATTTACCCTAAACATACCATTCGACAGTGTCAGTTCCTGATCCAGCAGTTCCGAGAGAAACAAACCAAGGAGAAGGAAAAGGAGTCGGACAAGGGAGAGGATAAAGAAGAAGACGATGATGGTTTCCCCAACGTCAATTCCACTTTGATGATTTTTGCTGATGTTGAGAGCAAAAGTCGACAGAAAGTCATTAACAGAGAAGTGAACATGGTAGCTCCGGTGACACCCAGTCATTTGAAGTGGTCTCAGACTGCCATTACATTCGACCAGTCTGATCACCCAGCGCGCATAGCCACCCCTGGGAGGCAAGCGTTGGTGGTCGACCCAGTTGTTGAAGGCACTCGGCTGACTAAGGTACTGATGGATGGTGGCAGTGGCCTGAATATACTTTATGCTGAAACCTTGAAAGGGATGGGCATTCCAATGTCCAAACTCAGTGAAAGCAATATGAGTTTCCATGGGGTTATACCTGGCAAGAAGGCTGAATCACTTGGCCAGATCGCCCTCGATGTGGTTTTCGGTGATTCCAAGAATTACTGCAAGGAAAAGTTGACGTTTGAAGTCGTGGATTTCTGGAGTGCTTATCATGCTATTCTGGGTAGGCCTGCTTATGCCCTTTTTATGGCTCGACCATGTTATGTGTACCTCAAATTGAAGATGCCTGGTCCCAGAGGAGTGATCACTATCACTGGCAATCGGCAGAAGGCAGAAGAGTGCTTCCAGAAGGGCTCAAAGATCGCCGATGCACAAATGGCAGTAGTAGAATTGCAAGAGTATCAGAAAAATGCAGATCCGAGTGATTTGCTACGAGCCAAGAAGCCTGCCACAGACTCTGCATTTCAGTCATCCGGTGAAACGAAGCCGATTCACATTCACCCGACCGATCGCAATGCTGCTCCGACTCACATCTCGACAACTCGACAGCAAATAGGAAGACGCGCTCATCCAGTTCCTCCATGAGAACTGGGACATCTTTGCATGGAAACCTTCTGACTAGCCGGGTGTACCCAGGGGACTGGCTGAGCATCGTTTGCGAATCGACCCGAAGGTAAAACCAGTCAAGGAACATCTTTGACGGTCCGCCGTACAGAAGTGGAAAGCAATTGGTGAGGAAGTAGCTCGGCTCCTGGCAGATGTGTTCATCCGAGAAATCTACCACTCTGAGTGGCTCTCCAATGTTGCCATGGTCCCCAACAAGGACGATTCACTTCGCATGTGCATTGACTTCAAGCATATCAATTGGGCCTACCCGAAAGATCATTTTCCTCTCCCCCGCATTGACCAAATCGTTGACTCGACTGCGGGGTGTGAGCGATTGTCTTTTCTGGACGCCTATTCCGGGTATCATCAGATCCGACTGTATGGACCCGATGAGATAAAAACAGCTTTCATCACTCGATTCGGGTGCTTCTGTTATGTCACCATGCCATTCGGCCTGAAGAACGTCAGAGCCACATTCATGAGGATGATTCAGAAGTGTTTGCTCACTCAAATCAGTCGGAATGTGGAAGCATACATGGATGACATTGTGGTCAAGTCACGTAAGGGTTACGACCTGGGCTGACCTTGCTGAAACTTTTGCTAACCTCAGAAGGTATGATATCAAGCTTAATCCATCAAAGTGCACATTCGGAGTTCCTGGCGGAAAATTACTCGGTTTCCTCATTTCCGAATGAGGGATCGACGCTAACCCAAAGAAAGTTGGTGCTATACTCCGGATGAAACACCCTATGCGTGTGCACGATGTCCAGAAGCTTACTGGTTGTTTGGCCGCCTTAAGTCGAATCATTTCTCGCCTCAGTGAAAAGGAATTGCCTCTTTACCGACTGATGAAGAAGTCTGATAGGTTCGAGTGGACTCCTGAAACTGATGCAACGTTTCTAGAGCTCAAAGCCCTGCTTTCCACCCAGCTGGTGTTTGCTGCCCCAATCAGCAAAGAGCCTTTACTGCTTTACGTTGCAGCCACTGGACAAGTTGTCAGTACATTACTCACGGTCGAGCGGGAAGAAGAAGGAAAAGCCTATAAATTTCAACGCCCAGTATATTATGTTTCTGAAGTTCTGACTCCATCAAAGCAAAGATATCCACATTATCAAAAGCTTGTTTATGGGATTTACATGATCACGAAGAAGGTTGCACACTATTTATCTGACCACTCCATTACAGTCATCAGCGATGCTCCATTATCAGAGATTCTGAACAACGGAGATGCAACTGGTCGAGTGGCCAAGTGGGCGGTTGAACTGCTTCCCTTGGATATCATGTTTGAGGCGAAGAAGGCTATCAAGTCCCAAGCAATAGCAGATTTCCTCGCCAAGTGGATCGAACAGCAACTACCGACTCAAGTCCACTCGGAGCACTGGAGCATGTTCTTTGATGGCTCCAAGATGCTGAATGGTTCCGGCGCTGGGGTGGTACTGGTATCCCCCCGAGGAGACAAGCTCAGATATGTTCTCCAGATCCACTTTGATTCCTCCAATAACGAAGATGAATATGAAGCACTCTTATATGGGTTACGTATGGCCATTTCACTCGGCGGCCATCGCCTCATGGTCTACGGTGACTCAGATTTGGTGGTTAATCAAGTGATGAAGGAGTGGGACGTTAGAAACCCAGCTATGACTGGTTACTGTAATGCAGTGAGAAAGTTAGAAAACAAGTTTGAGGGGTTAGAGTCCATCATATACCCCGACCGAAAAATCAAGCAGCTGATGATTTCGCAAAGATAGGCTCCAAGAGGGAGGCCATTCCCAACAACGTGTTTTTGGAACACATTCATACACCTTCAGTTCAAGAAGATCCTTTCACTGAAGAGCCCCCGCAGCCTAAGAGTGCCACAGATCCGATTGAAGTCGAAGTCCCAGCCGTGGTCGAATTGATCATGGAGGTTTTGGTCATCACTCCCGACTGGATAGTTCCGTATATTTCATACATTCTCAAGAAGGAACTCCCAGAGGATGAAGAAGAGGCTCGACAGATCGTCCGTCGATCCAAAGCCTTTACTGTGATAAGAGGACAGTTGTTCAGAGAAAGTGCGACTGGAGTCTGCCAGAAAAGCATAACACCAGAAGAAGGTTGAGTGATCCTCGATGACATCCACTCGGGGACCTGTGGTCACCATGCGTCCTCTCAGACCATTGTGGCCAAAGCATACCGTGCAGGATTTTACTGGCCACGAGCAAATGAGATGGCAAAAGAAATAGTCGACAAGTGTGAAGGTTGCCATTTTTACTCCAATATGTCTCACAAGCCTGCGTCGGCCTTGAAGACCATTCCACTTGTCTGGCCCTTTTCTGTTTGGGGTTTGGATATGGTTGGACCTCTAAGGACTGGTAGGAGCGGCTTTACTCACGTGCTCGTGGCAGTCGACAAGTTCACCAAATGGATTGAAGCCAAGCCTATCAAAAACCTTGAAGCCAGTACTGCTGTCAGCTTCATCAGAGAGTTAACATTCAGATATGGTGTTCCACACAGCATCATCACTGACAATGGGTCAAACTTCGATTCTGATGAGTTCAGAGCCTTCTGTGCTTCCCAAGGTACTCGAGTCGACTACGCTCACCGCTCACCCCGGTCGAATGGACAAGCCGAAAGAGCAAACGGATTGATTATCAAAGGACTGAAACCCCGATTGATGCGTGATCTCAAGCATGCAGCAGGCGCATGGGTCGATGAACTTCCATCAGTTCTTTGGGGATTGAGGACAACTCCCAATCGGACGACTGGCTGAACTCCATTCTTCTTGGTCTATGGAGCTGAAGCTGTTCTACCGACTGACTTTCTTCACAATGCACCTCGAGTCGAGCTTTTCTCTGAAGATGAAGCAGAACAGGCCCGTCAAGACACAGTTGATCTCCTAGAAGAGGAAAGAGAGATGGCCTTAATCCGGTCGACCATTTATCAGCAAGACTTGCGTCGATTCCATGCCAGAAACGTGAGAGGTCGAGCATTTCAAGAGGAAGACTTGGTTCTTCGAGTGGATCAGCAGAAACCACACAAGCTCGCCCCTGCTTGGGAAGGCCCCTTCGTCGTCACGAGAGTGCTCCACAATGGGGCATACCATATTTACAATGTCGAACATCAGAAAGACGAGCCACGGGCTTGGAATGCAGAGCTGCTCCGCCCCTTTTATACTTAAGCGCTCATTCTGTTAAGTTGTAATAAGAAATACCTTTGTAGTTTGCTTATTAGAGACAAGAGTTTTACATTCTTCTAAAAATGATTGTCGCTGCTTATACTTGTGTCTGAAATCCCCAAGTGGTTGACTTATCCGCGAATCCGTTTCCCCTAAGTTTATAAAATCCTACCGAGTGGTGAGCAAGCTTCTCACTCGGGGGCTTAGCCGCGAATCCGTTTCACCCAAGTTTAAAAAAATCCCACCGAGTGGTGAGAAAGCCTCTCACTCGGGGGCTTAGCCGCGAATCCCTTTCGCCTAAGTTTGAAAAATCCAACCGAGTGTTGAGCAACCCTCCCACTCGGAGGCTTAGCCACAGTCCAGTACTCGCCTAAGCTTGAAAAATCCTACCGAGTGGTGAGCAATCCTCTCACTCAGGGGCCTAGCTGCAGTCCAGGACTCGCCTAAGTTTGAAAAGTCCCACCGAGTGGTGAGCAAGCCTCTCACTCGGGGGCTTAGCCGCGAATCCATTTCGCCTAAGTTTGAAAATCCTACCGAGTGGTGCGCAACCCTCCCACTCGGAGGCTTAGCTGCAGTCTAGTACTCGCCTAAGTTTGAAAAATCCTACTGAGTGGTGAGCAATCCTCTCACTCGGGGGCTTAGCTGCAGCCCAGGACTCGCCTAAGTTTGAAAAATCCTACCGAGTGGTGGGCACCCCTCCCACTCGGGGGCTTAGATGCATTCCAGGACTCACCTAAGTTTGAAAAATCCTACCGAGTGGTGAGCAATCCTCTCACTCGGGGGCTTAGCTGCAGTCCAGGACTCGCCTAACTTTGAAAAATCCTACCGAGTGGTGGGCAACCCTCCCACTCGGGGTCTTAGCTGCAGTCTAGTACTCGCCTAAGTTTGAAAAGTCCTACCGAGTGGTGAGCAACCCTCCCACTCGGAGGCTTAGCAGCTGTCCATTACTCGCCTAAGTTTGAAAAATCCTACCGAGTGGTGAGCAACCCTCCCACTCGGGGGCTTAGCTGCAGTCCAGTACTCGCCTAAGTTTGAACAATCCTACTGACTGGTGAGCAATCCTCTCACTCGGGGGCTTAGCTGCAGTCCAGTACTCGCCTAAGTTTGAAAAATCCTACCGAGTGGAGAGCAATCCTCTCACTCGGGGGCTTAGCTGCAGTCCAGTACTCGCCTAAGTTTGAAAAATCCTACCGAGTGGTGCGCAACCCTCCCACTCAGAGGCTCAGCTGCAGTCTAGTACTCGCCTAAGTTTGAAAAATCCTACTGAGTGGTGAGCAATCCTCTCACTCGGGGGCTTAGCTGCAGCCCAGGACTCGCCTAAGTTTGAAAAATCCTACCGAGTGGTGGGCAACCCTCCCACTCGGGGGCTTAGCTGCATTCCAGGACTCACCTAAGTTTGAAAAATCCTACCGAGTAGTGAGCAATCCTCTCACTCGGGGGCTTAACTGCAGTCTAGGACTCGCCTAACTTTGAAAAATCCTACCGAGTGGTGGGCAACCCTCCCACTCGGGGTCTTAGCTGTAGTCCAGTACTCGCCTAAGTTTGAAAAATCCTACCGAGTGGTGAGCAACCCTCCCACTCGGAGGCTTAGCAGCTGTCCATTACTCGCCTAAGTTTGAAAAATCCTACCGAGTGGTGAGCAACCCTCCCACTCGGGGGCTTAGCTGCAGTCCAGTACTCGCCTAAGTTTGAACAATCCTACCGACTGGTGAGCAAGCCTCTCACTCGGGGGCTTAGCTACAGTCCAGTACTCGCCTAAGTTTGAAATGCATCCCTATCCGCAAGGACGACGAGGTGCAGGTCGACTGCAACCTTCTCCTCGGAGCTGCACCACAAGTATAATGTACGCTCCATCCTTATCCGCAAGGACGGCGACGTGCAGGTCAACTACGACCTTCTCCTGAGAACCGTGCCACAAGTACAATGTACGCTCCATCCCTATCCGCAAGGACGGCGAGGTGCAGGTCGACTGCAACCTTCTCCTCGGAGCTGCGCCACAAGTACAATGTACGCTCCATCCTTATCCACAAGGACGGCGAGGTCGACTACAACCTTCTCCTCAGAGCTGTGCCACAAGTACAACGTAAGCTCCATCCCTATCCGCAAGGAGGGCGAGGTGCAGGTCGACTGCAACCTTCTCCTCGGAGCTGCACCATAAGTACGATAGCTGCATCTCAAGTACAAAGATTATTCCGAGTGAAGAGCAAATTCCATTCAAAGGAAAACACAAGCATATTCAGAGATAAACCAAGTTCAGATAAATCCTAAAGTTCCGGACGACGGATCAAAATTATTCGAGCATCAAGCCCGAAGAAGTTTAACGATTACACAATCACTCAGCATTTCGAGGCAAATAAAGGTGGAGCATAATGTTTCTTGGTCACGCGTCAGGAGAAGGACTGGCTGGGTCGCAGAAACTGTCAAGGTCTATACTGTCTGCAATGCGAGTGGCGGCGTCAAGGAAAGTGTCCATGAAGGACTGGAAAGTGTGCCTCTTTGTGTTAGCAACCTTGAGCTCCGCCAGCTTGTCTTATTTGACGTCTTTGCAGTGCACTCAGGCCAGGGACAACGCGACATCAGCGCCACAACGAGCAGATGACTTCTTCCATTCTTGTACTCGGTCAGGTATTTGATTTAGTCGATCCATCAGGGACTCGAGGTCTTGAGACAGTTCCGCCTGAGGCTAGAGTTCAGCGTCAACCCGAGTCATCACTGCCTTCCAGCGGGCAAGATAAGCAACCGCACTGTCCATACGAGATTCCAACCGCAGCACGTTCATCGCAACATCATCCTCGACTGGAAAAATTCATGGGATCGAGACCCGTCTCGACCCGCCCAGTTTCTGCTTCAAAGTCTTGACAAAGCTCTGCATACTTGAGTAAATGGGGAGTCAACGGTATAATCAGGCCTGACAATCGACCGTAATAAGTCAGTCAATCATCAGTACCTTCAAGTTTTAGGACCAGCTTTGCAGCACGCTGGCCCAGATAAGACTCCAACTCGCCCTTCTTGGCCTTGAGGCTCCCAAGCTCGTCAGTCAGCTTGTCCTTGTCTTTCTTCAGTCGCTCGACCTCCTGATTGGCGTCAGAAATAGTAGTCTTCAGTTTGGAGTTCTCTTCTTCTAACTTGCCGACTGAAGCAAGATTCTTGTCAGGAAGCGCCATTTTCTCTCGCGCTTCCTTCTGTGCAGCAGCAAGATCCAAATCCTTCTTCTCCAAAGCCTGCTTCATTTTCTCTAAAGAAGTAACATTCTTCAGACGGGCTTGGAGTTGATGGTTTTCACTACATACATCTGCTCGAGTGGAGTCACTCGGTTCAAAAAATGTAAAGGAAAAGTGCCAGCAGTGAGATAGACAGTTGAGGATTGGTTACCTCCATGGCAGCTACTTCATCACGAGCAGTCTTGAGATTCTTCTTGGCCAATTCCAGATCAAGGTTGAGGCTGATTTGCTGCTTGTTCATTGTAGAAAGCTGAGCCCCAAGATCACAAGATTTCTGCAGTATAAGCCATATCGATCGATCGAGATAAAAGACATCACAGTGATAGCTACTCTAAGACTACCGCCGAATCAAACATTCAACGGCAGTCTCGGGGACTACACCCAGTGGGTGCACTTAGCGTGCCCCCACTGGTTTGAATAAACACTCGACATGGTCTGCCCAGCGCGATTTAAAAAAAGCAGTTCTCAGACCATAGTCGACTGCCCGCAGTCAACTACGGTCTCGGGGACTACACCCAGTGGGTGCACTTAGCATGCCCCCACTGGTTCTGGTTTCATTCGACCTTGGCCGTCCAGACCGAGTGACAAAATTCAGATTCTCAGACCACAGTCGACTGCTCGCAGTCAACTATGGTCCCGGGGACTACACCCAGTGGGTGCACTAAGAGTGCCCCCACTAGTTCAAAGATTCAATCCAAGACGACTCAAATTGACTTGTGCAACTTCAAAACAGTCACACCCCAGTGGGTGATCGGACGAGAAATATGATCAATCGGAAATCAACTAACCTGGACATTGGTCTGCAGAGCAGCTCCGGCGTTGAAGGCCACCTGACTGGCCTCATGCACCACTTTCATTTGCCCCATCACAAGGTTCAACTGAAGAAGAGCTTCCTTGGCGGCAGTCGCTGGGTCGTCCGGGGTTTGATACGCAGTGAAAAGCGATGATGGCAGAGCAGTCGGAGCAGCCGCTGGGTCTGATGCGTGGAGTTGTATTGGTGCAGCAGAAGTCTGAGCAGCTGATCCTGATGGGCAATCAGTCGACAGCGGGATAGCGAAAGTGACGTTGGTACGAGCCGCATCTGTCGATCGCTCGACTGCCGTCCCAGGTATCACAGTTGACTGAGGAACCTGGGCCTCATGCGCTTTCCCACTCAGTTCCTTGTCCCTCCTCCTCCTTCCCCTCAGCGGTACTTCTTCTTCATCGTCCGGGAGCACAACAACGTCCCGTGAAGCTGCAACAAACAGAGAATGTCAAAGAGATAGCTGACAAACAATCCAGTCGTCCAAATAAAACTCGAGTCGGGCAAACTTACTGGCTTTGGAGGTAGCTGCGTCGTCGGTTTCCTCGTCGTTAGGGGTCTTGTCGATATCCATATCAGTCGCGGCCGAGGCCGGGCTGTAAAGGTTCATCATCCACTCGGTCAGTATAAGAGAATCGGTCAGAACAAGAAATATACGGGAAGAACATTTACCCAGAAGCAACAGGAACGTCCATCTTGATTCCAGGCAAGATCTTCCGAGCCTTCGAAGGATTGATCTTGGGCTGCTTGGTGACCTTCTCAGCCAATTCTGGAGTCGAAGACCGAGCGCGCTTTTGAGATGGTGCGCTCGAGGACACAACCTTGCCGTGCCTGCCTGCGGGATCATGGTGCTGCTTGGATCGACGTTCGGATTGAGGTGGTGAGTCGGCTACCTCCTCATCGTCCGACTCATCGCTCTCATCTTCATCATCGTCGGCTGGTGACTCCCACTCGCCGCTCTCCTCCGCGCTGTCCTCGCCCTCATGGTCCTGCTCTAGAGCTTGTTCACCATTGGGCATTGAGTACATCTCTGTGTAAATCTACAAAACAAGGAGCCGAGTGGAAATCAGTCGGATCAAGAAACAGACAGAAAACACATCCAAATTCAGTCAGTTGTATTGGTCAAACCTTGTCTCGCTGGTTGCTGTCGCAGAAGGGGTTGACTCTTCTGCACCCCTGGGGTTGTCCTTGTTCCCGGTGATGCCCCTCAGCCACTGGCCACTGTTTTGGTCGCCACCTCCTCCGGATGAACCCGAGCGGTGTCGCCAGCCTCGGAGTACATCCACATGGAGTGGTCACGGGGTTGGAGTGGTTGAATGCGCCGACTGAGGAAAACCTCCAACAGATCCATGTGGTGACACCTTTTTGATCAGTTGAATTACTCTCTCGACCAGCATGCCCGTCTCCGCCTTCTCCGCAGCGGTCACTTTCAGCGAAGATGGAGTCTGAACACGATTAAAAGAGAAAGGGGGAAGCCTAGTCAACTGGCCTGGGGTCATGATATCCTGGCAGTAGAACCAGGTCGACTGCCAGCCCCTAACCGACTCAGGAAGAGTCATCAAATGGAAGGAACTCCTCTTCCTCTTCTGGATACCCAGACCCCCACACATCTGGATAACATGGGTTTCTTGTCGTTCGAGTTTGCTTTCTTCACTGTTTGGGAGCGGATGGTGAAAATGTGCTTGAAAAGACCCCAGTGCGGTTGACACCCCAGGAAATTCTCGCACATGGACACTGTTGGGGAACGTAGTAATTTCAAAAATTTTCCTACGATCACGCAAGATCATGGTGATGCATAGCAACGAGATGAGAGTGTTGTCTACATACCCTCGTAGACCAGCAACGGAAGCGTTGACGCAACGTAGAGGAAGTAGTCGATTTCTTCACGATCCAACCGATCCAAGTACCGAACGACGGCACCTCCGGAAGTTCTGCACACGCTCAGCTCGATGACGCCCCTCGAACTCCGATCCAGCCGAGTGTTGAGGGAGAGTTTCACAAGACGACGGCGTGGTGACGATGATGATGTTCCACCGGGCGCAGAAGCTTCGCCTAAGCTCCGCCACGGTATTTTCGAGGTGTAATATGGTGGAAGGGGCACTGCACACGGCTAAGGAACGATCTCAATGATCAACTTGTGTGTCATGGGGTGCCCCTGCCCTGTATATAAAGGAGGGAAGGGAGGGGCTGGCCGGCCAAGGAAGGAGGCGCATCAGGGTTTCCTACTCCTACTAGGAGTAGGATTCCCCCAATCCTAGTCCAACTAGGTTTCCCCAAGTGGGAAGGGAGAGAGAGGGGGCGCCTCTTCTCCTAGTCCTAATAGGACTAGGGAAGGGGGAAGGTGCGACCAGCACTTGGGCCCCCTTCTCTCCTTTCCACTAAGGCCCATGTTGGCCCATTAGCATTCCGGGGTTCGGTAACCTCCGGTACTTGGTAAAATTCCCAATTTCACCCGGAACACTTCCGATGTCCAAACATAGACTTCCAATATATGAATCTTTATGTCTCGACCATTTCGAGACTCCTCGTCACGTCCGTGATCTCATCCGGGACTCGAACAACCTTCGGTACAGAAAACATCATAAAACTCATAGTAACCGCCATCGAAGCGTTAAGCGTGCGGACCCTACGGGTTCGAGAACTATGTAGACATGACCGAGACACCTCTCCGGTCAATAACCAATAGCGGGACCTGGATGCCCATATTGGCTCCTACATATTCTACGAAGATCTTTATCGGTCGAGACCGCATAACAACATACGTTGTTCCCTTTGTCATCGGTATGTTACTTGCCCGAGATTCGATCGTCGGTATCCAATACCTAGTTCAATCTCGCTATCGCAAGTCTCTTTACTCGCTTCGTAATACATCATCTCACAACTAACACATTAGTTGCAATGCTTGCAAGGCTTATGTGATGTGCATTACCGAGAGGGCCCAGAGATACCTCTCCGACAATCGGAGTGACAAATCCTAATCTCGAAATATGCCAACCCAACATGTACCTTCGAGACACCTCGTAATGTACCTTTATAATCACCCGATTACGTTGTGACGTTTGGTAGCACCCAAAGTGTTCCTCGTGCAAACGGAGTTGCATAATCTCATAGTCATAGGAACATGTATAAGTCATGAAGAAAAGCACTAGCAACAAACTATACGATCAGGTGCTATGCTAACGGAATGGGTCATGTCAATCAGATCATTCAACCAATGATGTGATCCCGTTAATCAAATAACAACTCCTTGTTCATGGTTAGGAAACATAACCATCTTTGATTAACGAGCTAGTCAAGTAGAGGCATACTCGTGACAAGCTGTAGGTTTATGTATTAACACATGTATTATGTTTCCTGTTAATACAATTCTAGCATGAATAATAAACATTTATCATGATATGAGGAAATAAATAATAACTTTATTATTGCCTCTAGGGCATATTTCCTTCAGACACGAATGCAGCAAGGTATGTGATGGTGTTGGGAGTAAAATGATGGAGTTGAGCCCCGAAGAAATTCAAGAAACCTCTAAAGAAGGGGTGTGGAGGAAGCGAGAAGCCGCGGTCGACGTGAGTAGCGAGCAGAACACACTCACCCGGTCGCGTCTGCGGCTCCATCCCCCCCCCCCCCCGGTAGCCGCGCAAACTCATGGTCGATCAGCCCTAACTCGGCCATATCGTCCAAGTCTTCCGGCCGAAGTGAGGATCGGATCCAATCTCCCTGGATCCAACCCGACGGTAGCCTCGAGCACGATGAAGACCCCCGATTCGTCTTCTTGCCTTTCACCGCCCCCGTCGCCTTCTTTCACAGCGTTCAAATACGCGCTTTCTCCTTCCCCATGGCGGCGGAGCATCGGCGTCGAGAGTGGAGAAGCTGAACAAGGTGAAGGACCAAGAGGAAGTAGGAGAACGGGCACGCATTGTGCGGACGCCTCGGCCTCGCCGCTTTTAAAGGCCTACTTCCGAGTGGCTGACGCGTGGGCCCGGCCGATCCTGTCAAATCCCTTAACAGTCGCACACAGGATACGTGGCGAAAAAGGTGGCGCAAAAATCGAAACGTCCTATTTATCTACTCCGCTTACCACAGCGCGCTCCGCCTCGCGCGCTTCCACCAAAAATTCGAATCCCGCGAAATCCGGGATCCTCTACAACCGATCACGCCAGAGATTCCATGTTAAGGATAACACTCGACGGGTGACATTATAAAAACCAGTCAGCAATTTATGAATCGATCAAGGCGACTGAAACAAAGCCGAAGTTCCAACAACACTACAAAAAAAGACACACCCGTGACATTTTGGGCCGAACGAATTTTTTTTTCTGTCATACATATGACACTTCTATGACGATAATTGTGACAAAACCCGGTATCATCATAGATGTGGTGGGCTCCTACTTCTATGACAAAAAATCATGACAGAAAATGGGCTTTTCGTCCTGGGCGGCCCGGAGACGCAGCTGCATGACATTCTTTGGGCCGTCCATGATGGAAAAAACCGTGGTAGAAGCGAGGGCGAGGAAAATTTCGGGGAGTTCCCAGTTACGGTGGGTGGTCGGGGGCCGAGCGATGCGCGTTTCTCTCGTACACGTATGCGCATGTGTGCGAGGCATTGGCTCTAACTGAACCCGAGCGAGGCGTTGGGCTCTAACTGAACCCGAGCGATCGATCGATGGCTGTTAACTGAACCCGATCAAGCGATTCTTTCGCTACTGCTGCTAACTGAAGCTGATGGATGCTGCCTCTCTGGATGAACAGTGAGCGTTCGGGAGGGGGGGGGGTGGTTTGGATGAACAGTGAGCGGTGGCGTTGCCTATGGATGAATAGGACCCCGTGGTGTGGAGGGCTGGATGAACAGTAGACGGTGGAGGGGTGGTTGAACAGTAGCCAGTGGAGTAGCGCGCGGTGGAGGCTGGATGTACAGGAGCCCATGGATGAACAGTCGCATGTGAAGGCTGGAGGAGGTCGACGGTGGATGAATAGTAGCCCGTGGAGGCTGGAGGAGGTCGACGGTGGAGATGAACAGTATCCCGTGGAGTCATGTTTTGCGGTACGCCACACCCCTCCCGATGAACAGGACCCTGCTTTGACCGTGAAGCGCCCAACACAAGTCCGCTTTCGTCTGCTTTTGCGACGCCACACCTCCCGATCAACAGGACCCCTGCTTTCGACCGTAGGGAGGTCCGCTTTCCTCTGCTTTTGGCGGCACGCCACACCCTCCCGATCAATAGGACCCCTGCTTCGATTTGTAGGGAGGTCTGCTTCTCTGTTTCTGCTGATACGCCACACCCCTCCCGATCAACAGGACCCCTGTTTCGACCGTAGGAGGTCCGTTTCCTCCGTTCTACTGTATGCCAGGCCTCGTTTCCATCGCCTGTTCCGTCCAAGCCCTCCGATAACACGACCACACATTCCGTTCCGACCCAGCCGGTTGGCTCCCACGCGTTCCGTTGCCTCCCGATGAACACGATGCATTCCGTTGCCTCCCCATGAACACGACGACGACGCTGTTTCTCCGTCCCGACCCAGCCATGTACACGAGTCCTGGCCATACGTATGCGCGAGTAGGCGTTCGAGACCGCGCCCGTATGTACACATATGTGGCCGTATTTTCTTTCTTGCACCCTGGCCGCTGTAGGTACGTGTACATGCTACATGCGCGCCTCTACTACGATACGTGCGCGCCTCTACATCCACCAGTATATATGTACGTACACGTTCGCGACCAGAATGACAACGCTACGTACGCTTCGACCAGGTGGGTCCCGACTGTCAGGCACTTCCTTGCGTGCGAAGATGTAGCTGGTGGGTCCCAGCAGTCAGGGGGGCGAATCGTTTTTTTTTTGCCCAGATGCACTTCCTTGCGTGCGAAGATGTAGCTGGTGGGTCCCAGCAGTCAGGGGGGCGAATCATTTTTCTTTTTTTTGCCTGGACGCACTTCCTTGCGTGCGAAGATGTAGCTGGTGGGTCCCAGCTGTCAGGTGGAGGAATAATTATTTTGCGCGTAATAAGGAGGTACTTCCTTGCTGTGGCCGTGGACCCAGCTGTCAGCCTCTCCACGTGCAGTCCATATCCGATGGAAGCCGTTCCTTGACCACGTTGACCACGCCGCGCCGAGAGCACTAGGGCGGTGGACGACGGTGAGGCCTAGGAAGGGGACGACGGGGAGTCGGGGAAGACGCGGCAGTGGAAGCCCGCGCGGAGAGGAGTACGAGGGTTCACTGGTTCGGCTGCGATGTGAGGCTGTCGTTGCCGCAGGGCCTGGCCAGCGGTGGGAATAGTAGGGGGCGGTGAGGCCTCCGCGGCAGCACATCCGACCATGGGAGGTAGGAGCATGCGGCACGACCGGCGCTGCTTTGGGCGGCTGGAGCAAGAAGACCAGAGGCTGAAGAAGCACTACGTCCGTTGAATGGACATCGTACGGTCACTGGAGCTAGAATTGTTTATATTGACTAAGTTGACAAAGCCCTCCGTCCCCGTCAACTTGGTAGGCCAACAAGTCAGCCTTCCACTATGCCGGGTTCCAACTGGTAGGGGGAGTATTCATTTTTTTGTGCGTAATAAGAAGGCACTTCCTTGCGTGCGAAGATAGCTGGTGGGTCTGACCTATCAGCGGGGGCACGTTTTTTTCACGAAATACAGAGGCCCTTCCGATGGGTCCCAGATGTCAGGTGGAGGAATCATTATTTTGCGCGTAATAAGGAGGCATTTCCTTGTGTGCGGCCGTGGACCCAGCTGTCAGCCTCTCCACGCACAGTCTACTTCCGATGGTGTCGTTCGTTGACCATGTTGACCACGCCGCGCCGGGCGCATCCTAGGTGGTGGACGACGGCGAGGCCCCGGACAGCAACGAGCTAGAGATGGGAAGACGCGGGAGAAGAGTCGCAGACGGAAAGGTGTATGAGGGTTAACTAGTTCTAGTGTGGTGTGGTTCGGCAGTCGGTGGAGAAGAACAGGAGGTGCGGAGGGGTGGAGGGATGGCCTGGCCAACGGTGGAGTAGCGCTTCATAGCGAAGCGTGCTAAGCAGAGCTGCTAGCAGCAGGAGGCGGGAGGTGGCCCGGGCGCTAGAGGAAGAAGACGAGAGATTGAAGATGGATGCGGTCGTTGGATGTAAATCCAATGGCTAACATGTCGTAATCATTTGTTGACTAAATTGACAATGACTTGCGTTGGCTTCGACCTATTGGCCCACATTTCAGCCTCCAAAAATGTGGCACGTATTCAACCCATTTTTTCAGAACTTACAGTCTTTTTTTTGCGCGGTAGAATGTACAGTCAATTTGATCTTTTTTTTGAATTACAGCCATTAGCTGGGCTGGGTGAACAAATTATGTAGCGTCCATGCGGCGCATTTATTTTATTTCCTAAAAAATTACGGGCCATTTGCACTTTCTCGAAATACATGTTTTTGCTGGGCTGATTCTAATTATAATGTTGGGTTGAGCCAGCAATGTTATCAAAATATAAAAAGGTGCTGATCATTTTGTTATAAATATATTTAAATAATAAGTGATATTATTACATTAGTCCTTTTCCTGTTAGTTTGTAAGACGTGGTGATTTCTATTAATGGAAATTGGAGGGGAAACTCTCTTTTATCAAAACAAAAATACATTTGTCCTTAAATCTTACCAAGCTTTTGTACACAATCACTAGGATTTTCGTGCCAAAACAATCCAGGATTTTATTATTAAGAAATTATTTTTATAAGTTAATAAGATGTGGGATATTGTTTTCTTACATATGTAAGTATCTGTTAAATATATGATGACAATAAAAATAATATATAATAACATATAAAATAATTTAAATATAATATAGTTACAAGGGAAACATAAGTTGGACCTGGTGTTCCTATTCTTATATAGAAAAATAGAACAGACCTCTGCGTTTTCTTCAAAAAATACATAAATTGGGCTTCTGATATTAAGGAAAAATAAAACCTCGGATGCGAGGTCCATAGGCCGGTCGATACAT
Organism: Aegilops bicornis; assembly: GCA_021605145.1. NCBI lineage: Eukaryota > Viridiplantae > Streptophyta > Magnoliopsida > Poales > Poaceae > Aegilops > Aegilops bicornis. The sequence goes on from CM038675.1 coordinate 775,306,432, forward strand.
GACGACCCTCAAGAAAATACAAACAGGCCTATGGACCTCCCATCCGAGGTCGTGGGCTGCGCATGTTAAAAATGAAAGCCCAGACGGGGCAGCCCAAAACCACGTCCAACACTTGCCAAAACTTCGTCCCTCATTTTCTCTATGTTTCGCACAATCGACATTGTGTGGGCAGTTTGACTGTGCATCATATGAAGATGTGCTATGCATGAATGTTGATCAGCATGATGTTAACTGGCTGATAGTTCCATTTTCGACCATGAATAAGACTTTCAACATGATGTTAACCCTGTTTCAAAAGGCCGTGTTAATATAAATGCTCTGCCTCTGAAAGTTGCAATTTCTTATCTGAAACTGAACTTGCAGTTTCTTATCTGAAACTGAAACTTGCAGTTTCTTATCTAAAACTGAACTTGCAGTTTCTTATCTGAAACTGAAACTTGCAGTTTCTTCTCTGAGAATCACATTGTCTTCACTTTTATACTCCTATGAAACTACATTTTTTAAGTGCTAAAAATAGATCTTTAGAGTTCATAAAATACTTCATATGCTCAATACTGCAAATCTGAAATTCAAAATACATTCATATCTGAAAGTACTCTCAAAATACACAACACAAAACACAATTCACAACCTGCAAATACTGACAACCCTAAGCTCCTCCTGACAATTCACAACCTGCCCGACTATTGGGCTGGGGGGCAGTCCCCTCCTATTCCTCGGCGGCAGACATCCACCCCTTGAGATGATGTGAACGGCGAGGGAGACGATGGCGGGGAAGCGTCGTTGGGCCAACTGCTTTTCTCCTCTTGCAGTTGGGTTCGGTCGACGAAGACTCCACCGTCTCGCTCTGGCAGGACACCCTCACAAACGGCACCTGAGATGCTCGATCCTTCAATCTCTGGTGGATGCTCCATCTGGGATCGATACTCCCACCACCGCTCCCTCACGAATGGATTCGGTGAATCTGTTTGCTCCATGGCCGAGAGGAGCAGCTCTATGTACTCCGGCGCGACTCCCTCCGGGAGTATCGCCGCCTTTTCACTCTGTTGCAGATATTTGGCCATGGATGTCGCCACGCCGCTTAGTTGGTCCTTGTTGTCAAACCAAGACTGTATCTCCAACATCCTATCTAGCTTCACGTGGTCGCTTCTGCAATCCTCACAGATAGGTTGTACTCCTCCATCGATCTACTTCTCCACAGCACCTTCACTCGCCGGCGGTGGTTTTTGAATGGAAGAGGAGAGGAGCAACGCTGATTTTGGATTAGAACGGGAGAGGAGCGACGCTGGTTTTGGACTGGAACAGGAGGGGCGGGGCGGTGGTTTTGAAATGGAAGAGGAGAGGAGCGGTGCTGGATTTAGATTGGAACAGGAGAGGAGCGGCGGTGGTTTAAGAGGAGAAGAGCGGAAGAGCGACGCTGGTCTTGGAAGTATTTTTTTTGTTGTTTTGCGTATTTTGGGTCAAATTTTGACCACGTACTGTATTTGACAAGCAAAATGTGAATGCATGTCACCGAAAATTGTATCGTTTGGTTCGTATCTGAATGTACTTTCAAATTATATTATTTTTGCAATGTATAACATATATTTTATGTGCGAAAATCATGGTCAATGATGACCCAGAATAAAAGGGAGACTAGTTAATGTGGGGTCGCTTTCTTAATTGAAGGGTAAATTGATTTTGATTTTGATCCAGTCACAGCGCCCCGACCCTCTCGTCAAATCCTAAATCGCTGTCGCACGCTCCTCTCCCTCTTGTCCATTGCAAAACCACCCCTCTCCTCTCCATCATCTCCATTCCAAAACCACCGTCTCGCCTCTCCCTCTTCTGATCTTATCCATTGCAAAACCACCTCCTCTCCTCTCCATCATCACCATTCAAAAACAAACGTCTCACCTCTCCCTCTTCTGATATTCTCCATTGCAAAACCACCTCCTCTCCTCTCCATCATCTCCATTCCAAAACCACCGTCTCGCCTCTCCCTCTTCTCTATTGCAAGACCACCGTCTCTCCTCCCATCTTCAAAATCTAGCACCGGACCACTCAGAAGGATATCTATGGAGAGGATGCAACAGCGAATCAGGCAGATCGCCGGCGGCGACTAGACAAAGTTAGCCAGGTTGAAGGAGATCCTTACTTGGTTTGACAATGAGTGGGAGATTTCGAGGACGGTGCGGGCCACGTGGCAATGTATGCGAAAGAGCGAGACGGCGGCGATGAGGACGACGATGTACATGTACTAATCGGTGCAGTCACGCCGCAGTCCTCCGAGTTCATCGAGTATCTCCTCTGGGCGATGGAGCGGACATATTCGCCCGAGGCGACAGTCAGGCGGAGGTGGTGGGCATACAGGTCGAAGGTCGAGCACCCAGAGGATAACGAATCGGTCGAGTATGGTGTGACGTTCGTGAGGATGCAGAGCCAGCCGGAGCCACAGGAGTATTCGTTCTCCCACCGCAAGAGGAGGCCGGATGGCGCGACGTCGCTTCCCCGCCGTTCTCCACGGTTCCTTCGACACTCGCCTCGTTTCAACGATGGCGGTAGGGTTTAAGGTAAGCTTCGCACTAACCTAATCTTCCACCTGCTCATGCTTACAATCAGTGTGACAGCTAATGAAAATCATGCTTACAATCAGTCTCCGAGTACTACGCCAATCACCCTAAAATAGCTCTGGACCTTTGGGTCAAAGTTGTGACACAGTGTACAAATAAAGAAAAATAGATTGGTGCTTCTTTTAGAAAAGAGTACTCCCTAGAAAACTGCCAATATAAGCTACTAGTATTTGGTTAGAGGATTTGCTGCCGAGAAAGATCCGTCCACAAAGAGCGCCACACACCCCACTGGTTATGGTGGATGCCAATGCGTGCATGCAGCATGGTTGGTGTCGGTAATTTTTACTTGGCACACCTCGCACTCTGCATATATGCCGGTTCCATACGTACATTTGTGCAGTTCCACCAAAATGCATCTGAATAAACATGTTTGCACAGATAATGAATAATCGTTATCACATTATAGTGGCACTAGTTGATGAAACACACAAAATAAATATAAGAAAATATTGCGATAGTATCATAGTATGCCATGCTGCGAGGGCGAGATGGGACCTGCGACGCCTCATACGGTACGCCTCATACTGGACATCGTCCCAAGTCTCCCAGATACACCTTCTGCCAGTGATGAACATCAGTGTACATGGGTAGTACAAGGAGGCGCCTTAAGACATTCAAATCTATATTTTTGTACAGCACCCCAGTTTGCAGAAACGCTTAAACATTAACAATGGGACTAGTTGATGAAACATACATTAACAAAGAGAAGCACTTTCTTTATCTACATTGGAAATGAAATGATAGAGATGACACTCGCTCTATTTTAACTGTATTATTACTTCATTTTATCAGGGACACTAGGGACGAGCAGGTGGCAAACGAGGTTTACCGTAAGGCCGCAAGAGATGGAGGCCGGGGTGCTTAGACTGGGATGCTGAAGCTGGCTCTTTCAGTCACCAACATGAATGATTCAATTCATGGGACCTTTTGGTGCAGTTCACCTAAAATGAAGCAATGTCCCGTGAGCTAGCAACTTCTTCTTCAAATTTTTTAAGAAAAGGGCTCCAGCCCCGGTTCCATTTCCATCAGAAAACGAAACCCACAGAGCTTCTTCTTCAATAGTTGCAATAAAATTGAGCAACATCAAGGTTGGTTGTGAAGCTCCTGGAATGCTCAACTATAATTTGGATATCATTTGTGCAGTTCAACTAAGATCGAGCGTGAAATGTATATCTCTGCTTTTACAAAAAAGGTGGAAAGGAGGGTGACTAACAAGTGTTGAAACATGCATCAAATGAAAAGAAGCATGTTCCTTATCTGAATGGAAATCCTACAAGGACAATAGCATTTTCTAAAGCAGTGGCATTGCTAGATATTAGTGTGGGCATTAGGATTAACTATGACAACCGTTAAATACAACATTACTTTGGGCACGGGAGAGTAGGCAGACCAGATGCTTGCATTTCTAACTAAAATAACAAACTTATCTTAATGGGAAATTTTAGCAGGACATGTAAAGAAGTGCCATTGATTCATATTACTGGAGGCATTACATTTAAAACAACATTGGTTTAACGTGTCCTTACTTTTAACAGTGCGACTGCTACATTTTACTAGTGGCATTACATAAAAGTGGCTCGGGGAAACAAACATCAGAACAGCATATCTCGGTTGGTCCCATTTTTGATCGGCATAGCCACCTTATACTGTGTGAGGCTAGCAAATCTAGTGTTGGACTTACTCTGTTGACTTGTCCCCGAGTCCCCACTTTCTTTCCTTTTTCAACCAATAGATCGGGTTTATATTGAGTTTGTACTGCCTTTCCCTTTATTTCCTATTAGACCTAGAGACCAGTTGGATAGCCGCCTCTGCTACTTTTCGCCCCATTCTTTCCTCTTTCGACCAAGTCCTAGATTCAGGTAACAAATCCTCCCCCACCCCCACCCACTTTCTTCCTTGTTTGAACCAAGTAGTACTAGATTCGAGTGCATGAACTAGTTTTACCTCTTAAACGTAAAAAAATAAGGTTGTTTTCGAACAGCCGATCGATCCTATCTACGAGGGGGCCTGAGAAATAGTAAAAGATACAAATGTAGCGACGTCAGGAGCTCGGGAAGTAGAGCAAGGCCGGTTTCTAAGGAATTTATACCTGATGGTCGCCGGGATGTCCCTAGGTGGGCGGCGGGAGGCCGGATCTGCCCACACTACGGCAGCGAGGAAGAAGGGGTCGGCGGCCCTCCCTCGCCAGCGGTGCTTGGGAGAGAACGGCAAGGCAGGCTGATCGGGACGCGCCAGCAGTGGGTAAGAGCCGTCGCCGAGGACGACCGCGTTAACGTTGCACCTTCTCACCTTCGCCAGCTGAGAGTTTCCGGCTGGATCTGTGAGCAGAGAGAGAGAGAGAGAGAGAGAGAGAGAGAGAGAGAGAGAGAGGGAGAGAGAGAGAGAGAGAGATAGAGAAAGTGTGTGGCCACCGCTGTCGTGTGTAGATCTGGAGAGGCCGAGCAGTGTGAAGAGAGCAACACTAGCAAGCAAGCGTGGAGGCTCCTGCCTATATAGTGGAGTAGTACTAGTTTTCTTTTGTCTACCGGAGCCGGCTTGACCTCGTCAATGACTGTCGAGAAGTCTTCATGCACGTGGCCCGGAGGCGCAGTTGTCGTCATTTTGATTTGAAGCGCCAGATTATAACATATAACACGAAAAAATGCCACATGACAAGAAATCAAAACCTCACTGCCCAAAGGAGACAACATGAATCCCGACGGACAAACTAGATGAGGAACAAAGCTCAAATTAAAGATAAACTCAGAGAAAAGGGGTCCGTCGATAGATGTCCTAATTAACATAGCCGGCTTGACCTAGATGGAAGCCGAGTAATCTTCGTGCATGTGCCCCGAATGACTAGCCCAACTCAGTTGTCACTGTTTAACCCTCGCAGTGATCCGAAGCACATGACACCTAATTTTGTGAGATGACAAGAAACCTTTTTTTAGATTTCTCACCACAACTACAGCCATGTACAACACAGCCTGCACGATATGTAGACGATAGCCAATCCAGGCGGTTCTGCTGGAGTCAGTTCACATGCATGGACGAGCTGATCTTCCGTGTCTTGCAGGAATCGTCCAGGCACCAACGTAGTACAACACTTCTATAGTACTATCGCTCGTCTCCCTCTTCTATTAAGTCACCCGACTTGCGGGGCCGGGGAGTGTGCCTATGGTCGGTTCTAAATTGCGGTCCCACATGTGTGTGCAAATGCAATATGACGCGCGTTCCATTCGAAGAGCAGCGTGCCAGACCGACCGACCGTCTGGGGTGCGACGCGAACGCGACGGCCGTGCTGTATACTCCATACATGTGTACCGCCGTTTTCTAGAGGCTTTGTCCATGGCGCAATCCATGGATACAAAATTAGTATACCGTATACTATTTAAAAGTCGAGGGCGGGGCTTTTCATGCGCGGTAGGCGGCGGGGCAGTTCCGCCTAGTCGGTTTGACAGAGACGCGAGAAGACGAGGGAGTAGGCTGCTGCAAACGTAGGGCTGTGTGATTTGACAATGAAGTTATCGCTGGATAGGTGGGGCCCCGTGATTTGACTTGCCATTATCATTTTAACTGCGGCGCTGCGACCGGCGTGAGTCTCCCGATTCCTAACCACCTCCATACAGGTGCCTCTCCCAATGCTCCACCATGTACTCTTGCATGAGGCCTTCCACTATGTGGGCCAAAAGCGGTGCCAAATTTGCTTTCTGGACATTTGGCATCGGTGCCCTACATTGCCCAGCAGGTGCCAAAAAAAAATTCTGGGCGTCGATGCATCTTCGTGCTCCGATGCCAAATTCGTTGAGCGAATAAACTAAGCGCGTTGCCCGTCCTTTGTCATGCGAAGCAGCCCCGAGCGCGTTGCCGTTCTTCCACTATATTACTAGTTTATGTGTACGTGGGGACCGAGTTGGAGTCGATGCCTAATCTTGCACGATGTGTGGCCGGTGCTAAAACAGAGTCGATGCCAAATCTCTATGTACCTGGCTGCCTTTTTACTAATGTGGCACCGAGCACATAGTGGAAGGCCTGAGAGCCCACTTCTCCACTTTTTCCTTGCCTCTCTTTCCTCCACATATGCAAAAATACCATGTAAAGCACACTATTGTACTTACTTGCTCCTACAGGTGCTTAAGCTTGCCACATACGCATAAAGTCTGATGTGGCAAGTTAATCAAGAAGAGAGAGACTAGTTTGGTGACCCAAGGAAGAAACGGTGCTAAGCGTGTATACCTAGGTGAAAAGACAATTTTGAGTCTATAGCTAATTAAATGAAGCAAACTTAGCAACACCATTTCATTGGAAGAGGTCACTCCTTGGCAAATGCAATAAATACTAGTACTCCCTGTGTCCCATAATATAAGAAAGTTTTTGGCACTACACTAGTGTCAAAAACGTTCTTATATTATGGGACAGAGGGAGTACGAAGAAAGAGATAGAGAGAAGTAAAAAAAAATACAATTATAGCCAACCTTATAGCTAACCTTGTTGTAGTATGATTGACTAAGTGATGACTATGTATGACATGCCAACATCAGATAGCCTAACGCACCGCGTTAAATCTCCAAGGGCGCGACCGCACGAGCGACGCGACGGTCGTGGTAGGCGCGACCATGATACGGGCTGCTGGCAGCCCTTGGATTTGAGATCAAACGGTCGCATGCTAAGTTGCTAAAAATTTGCAGAATAACCCTCCCGCGGCAACCGGCAAATTTCCTCCCGCGGGCCGGAGTAGGTTTCTCGGTTTGCATGCGGGTTTAATGGAGGCGAGGAGGCGTGTTCAGCCGGGCGTGCAAAGGGACGGCGCAAAGTACTATTCGATTTGACAACTACAACTAGTATATTATAAAAAACAAAGAAGAGTAGTAGAGATAGAGATAAGAATAGAGACTAGGGAGGAGCACCATCTACTGCTTCGTGGGCTACTCATGCGCTCCATTCGGCGGGCGCTGTTGACATTTGGGGAGCACACTCTCGCAACTGCTAGCAGCGTCGACTTCACCGACGACGACTTCTTCCCCGACCTCGGCAACCTCTTCCTCAACGACATGAGCGACAACCTCAACACCAATGGTGCTGCTCCTGTTGCACCGTATGTGTTTCTATCCTTCCTGTTCGAAATTGTGGTAGAATTCATGTTTCTACTCAGTGTCCTAGACTCGATCTGTTCATCTACTATGCTAGTCCGCATGATTAGTTTAATCTCTGTTATAGCCGTCATGATTTATTTTGGTAGTAAATCTCGTAGTAACTTGCTCATATATTCAACTGGCGGAATGTCCCCTAAAGCCACTCCCGTTTCATGGACGGCCTGGTCGATGCCTCCAAGGAGCCCTTCGTCTACTGCTATGAGTGCCCGGTGCCGTTTTGGGGATCGTCGGCGGACATCGTGCATCACCTGATGCATGCGTGCGACGATCACTACTGGCCCTTGGCGAAGAACATCAAGTACGAGACGTGCTACCCGTTCACCGTGCCGGAGTCGCTAGAGGATCAGTGCCGCCTGCTAGTCTCGGAGGACGACGGCTGCGTCTTCCTCTTTATCGTGGCCACCCGCGAGGCCCGCGCAGGCCACCGCCACATCTCTGTAGTGTGCGTAAGGGGCGACGCCACTGACACTGACACTGACATGAGGCCGATGTACGGGTGCGTGCTCACTATTACTACCCCTCGGAAGTTCGTGGGCGGCGACACTGGCTACGTCAAGCTGACTTGGACTCTGCTGAGCTGGGACCTTCCCGCCGATGTGGACATGGAAGACGCATGGTATTATTTGACCCCCAACAATGTGCATGGGGACTCCAAGGAGGTTCACCTGGACATCTGCATTACTAAGTTAAATGTTGATCATTGGTCTTCGCTCAATGTAATCCGCTGTCTAAGCATGTGGAGACTTCCATGCGTGATCTTGCTCTATTGGATTATCGCGTGAATAAAAGTGTATCCATTTATGGTTTAGTCTAGAATCTTCCATGTATGAATTTTTACTACAGTACCGGTGAAAGACTTATGATGAACCATTTCCTACAAAGCACAATAAGAGTTATTTCTTCACAAGTTTTGGATGCAGGTTGAACAGTTGAACGCTTTTGTTTGCAAAAGATAGTTTTTTATCTATTTCACCCAGATGTTTCTGAGCTCTAGATTTGAAATAATATCCGAAGAAACCTATCGATCTGCTCACAGCCCTTGGATCTGAGATCAAACGGTCGCATGCTAAGTTGCTGAAAATTTGCAGAATAACCCTCCAGGATAGGATATTCACCAAATGTCTAGAATCACGCCATGCAACCGTTCGATCTCAGATTCAAGGGCTCTCGGAAGCCCGTATCATGGGAGAATGGAAAGACACTACCCTGCCGTTCGCACGCTGGCAGTTCGCTCCTACTTGTCCCCGCACGTCCTTCAATACTACGGCGGTTTGCTCCTAGTCGTCCCGTCCATTCACATTATGGCAGTTCCACTAATCCTAACCCTCCTCCCAAATCCATGGCATCCCAAATCTCCACGATCGGCAGCGAGTACGAGGTTAGAACCATCACCGACGATGAGTTCGACGTCATCTACACCCGTTCTTCCGCAACGGTGAAAGGATGCATTTCTCGCTTCAGACGCATGTTCGAAAACTCAGATGATGAGTGGGTCGCTGTGTTCGATGTTGAGTACACCACAGTCTTGGGACGAGATAAGGATCTAAAGGACGAAGAGAGGAAGAAGCCCGCCGTGATCCAGGTTTGCATGCATGACTTATGCTTGGTCTACCACATATGCCATGCCGACGTTGAATGCCTGGATTTTAAGGACTTCCTCGAGATCAACCTAGTCAAATTCACATCAGAGACTTTGGTAACGACAAAGAAGTCTGGGTCGGATAGGCCTCGTTGTAGGCAACCCTTCGACCTCCAGAGGAATCGGTGGTGTCCTCTCGTCAGCCTTCACGCCGACTTCGGCAGGAGCCATGGTTCATCCTTCAGACGTTAAACCGGAGAAACATCCATACACGATTCATCGTTATGCATGGCAGCGGAATGTACTAGATATAGACCACATCCACTATGCTGCAATGGATGGCTACCTTTGTTTCAATATCTACAAGGGTTGGATGAAGAGCAAGAGCCAAGTGCGCGGTTCAAGCAAAGAAGTATCGGCCAAGAGGAAGAGGGACAAGGACGAAGTCGAGGACGTGGACGAGGACTCCGAGTAAGGTGGCAGTGTCGTTGCTCATGGTGGTTCTAATGCAGTGTCTACCGGAATAGTTGCAAAGTTTAATTTCAGGTGTGCTTAACTTAATTTGAGGGGTGTGTTGTGCTGAGCCCCCAGCAGAACTATGTTATGTTTCTTCTCGTTACTTGAACTCTTCAGTACGCACACACTAGTATTTCTTACATTTCATCTTTTAGTTGGTATAGTACTACCACTCGTTTCTTCACATTATATACGTACAATATATATGGTCAATATCATATAGCCAGCAGTTTAGTTGTCAAAGAATTTCAGGGTGCTTAGTTTTGTCAAAGAATTCCAGGGTGCTTAGTTTTGTCAAAGAACTCCAGGGTGCTTAGTTCTATTTGAGGGGTGGGTTGTACACTTGTGCTGGACACCATTATTGTGACAAGCCTTTTTAATAGTACTATATGCATAATTTGGCGACGAGCGCTCTCTATATGTACTTCCTTATTTTAATTTCAAGTTTTGCTCCATGGCGCAATCCATCGATACTACTACTGTACAAAAGTGGAGTATATATATTTTTTCAAAGGCTAGAGGGCGGGGCAGTCTAGCTCGGTCAGTTTCACGAGAGGCGAGGGCCTTTGTGATTTGACGGCTCAATACTGCTGGAAGGTGGGGCCTTGTGATTTGACTGCTCGTATAAATGCGCCGACGACCTGAGGAGGAGCAAAGAACCGTGCGGTATACTCAAGTTTTCCACTGGAGTAGTACTGCGACGGAGGAGCACGAAACACGGCAGCCCAGTGCCATATGGCGATAGAAAAATATCTAATTTGCTAGTCATCTCATTGTTAGCATTTTTCGATTCATTCCCTCCAAAAAGCATTGTTCTATTCATGCCTAGTAGAGAACGTGACACGTGCGGCGAAACACCCGAAGCAAAAGATGAAACACATGAGCAAAAGAAGAAGGAAGATTATCACCCCAAATGATCTAATTCGCCACGGAGTCGTAACTGCTTCTTCATCGCCTCCACGACCTCCATCTCCTTGTGCGTCTCCTCCGCCATCTTCTTCATTCTGTCCATGACGCGGGATTTCTCGACGCGATCCTTCATCATCTATTCCATGACCGCATTACGTACCTTGACAGCAACCGGGTGCTTGATGCGGAGCTTCGCCAACTCCTCCTTCTGTTCGGTTACGAGGGCCTGCAGCATCTTCATTGAGGAACTACTATTCTCATGCAGCTTCTTCCAGCCGGTGTTCTTCTCCTTCAACAGGTCGATCTTGTGGCAGAGCTTCGCCTTGTCCTCCTGAAGTCGAAGGATTTCGCCGGTCGCCTTCTTCTCTGAGGCAATGCTCTTCTTCAGCAGCATCTCCAAGCCGGCGGTCAACTCTCCCTGCTTATTGAGCTCAGCGGGCATGTCGTCGAGGCTCTTCTTCAGCAACTCCATAAAGCCTTGGATGAACTCCTTCTGCTTATTGAGGTGCTTATTGAGCTGATTGGGCATGCCATCGACGGATAACGACTCCAGCTCCGCCGGCTCGGCATGTTCGCCTCCGCAGCTAGGGCGCTCCTGGGAGCCATCGCCTGCCCGTGAGAGATCTTTCGAGGTCTCTGCGTGGCGGCGAGCCCTCTTTTTTTCCGCAGCCTTGGTTGCCGCTCCCTTGTTACGAGTAGTTCTCGACCTAGAGCTCTGCTCATCGGCCATGACAACGACGGACGAAGAAGAAGCACTTATGAGGAGGAAAGGTAGAGTAATTTTCGGTTAGGTAGTTCCCTTTGTATAACCTAGGTACTAGCACCAGTACTAATACCTGCATAGTGGAAACACGTTCAGGTTTGGTACGTGCTAGTAGGTGTGAGCAGGCTTTCGAATGTGATGGGAACAAGGTAAAGATTAATTGATGGTTTTGGTTTTGAGGCCTGAAACGGCTCCCGATGAGTTTAGCGGAACATAAATTTCAAGTACTACACTACTCAAATGCGTAAATATTATGTTACTGTCAAAAATTGGCACAAAATATGAAGGAGACCAATGGAAGTACTACTAGCAACCCATGACTTAACTACTCGCATGCGCGCAGTGGAATAACAATGTCTTTCTTCCACCCTCACGTCCACTCAATTTGCATGCGCTGTATTAATTGACCATCAATGAAGTGAACGACTTTACACGCGTCAAATTATCACATGGGCTGGATCTTGGTACAAAATTGTGTCCGCCCGTGTACCCGTGTGTTCGTGCGAGGGAATGAGTGCGTGCGTGGCGTGCGTGCACATCTTTGCTTCATGCATGTACCGCCAGTAGCACGTCACTGTGATCAATCCACGCAAGGAGGTCACGACACGCCTCCACATGTGCCAAGTGGCTTCATGAACTGTAAGAGAGACATTTTGTAGCGTGCCATTGGTCTTCTAATTTACGTGTTTTGCACATACTCGAAGTACTAGTAAGGTACACGTGCATTGCATGCATCCGATTTTGCAACCAAATTATGAATAAATACCACACTATAGCATGTAAGCTCTCAGTCATATATGCCTGATGTAGCCCTTCGTTTTATTCTTATAGTTCATCTCATTCAAAATCAATTAGTTTTTATAAAAAAGCCAAGAACGCGGGAATAGGAAAAACATGGGATTGTAGTGGAATCTCGTCTTGAATCCTACAGGATTGTATGAATGTTTGATTGTGCATAGAAAAAACACAGAATTCTTTCAAAGAGGTTTGAGTGGATGGGATGTTTCAACCATGCTTAAGTTGAGATTTGTGCATTATGCTTAAGTTCAACCATGGAGTCTGCTATATTGTCCATGTGGCAAAATCTGGTGGGGGGGGGGGGGGGGCTAGAAGATGGTGCGAGGGGCGGGGGGGCGGGGGACTATGTAGGAATGCACAAGTGCGAGATCGATATTTAGAGAGAGGGGGCGAGAACGTGCGCTGTTCCGCGCAGTGGCGGAGCCATGAAAATAAAATGAGCTAGGGGGCCAAGCATTGCTAATCCTTTACGAGGAGGGTCAATTCATGAACTTAAACCATTTTTAGCAGCAATTGTCTAATGATCACATTCATATTAGCCTCAATATATAGTGATGTTAGGGGCGGCAGGGGCCCTTACTGCCTCGCCTTTCGCCATTGTGCACGCGTCTGAGAGATGAAGCGGGAGGCATGGATGATGAGAGGGGAACGTTGGATATATAATTAATGTGGGTGTATTAGCTATATATGTTAATCCTATATAAAGAGGTATAGATTGACCGATGTGGACGTGGGAAAGAGGGTGAGACCTCACTGGATATATCGATTGATCGGTTTGTGTGGAAAACTATGAAAGACCTAGCTATATACACACATACATAGAGGAACATCGATCGTTGTGCATGCACGCGTGAGAGATAAAGAATTCCTGATATGATGGAGAGGGGGATGTGTGTGGGTGTGTGCCTTCATGGGAGACCGACCTGAAGAAAAAGATTGCATGTGTGCGATGGATAATGCCGACTGGTAGTGTGTGTGCATGCATGCACGAGAGAAAGTTAGTGGTATAATTATAAAGAGAAGACGACTGTGTGGGTGTAAAAGACTAGGTGAGGTCATAATCAATGTAAACTTGAATTCAAATATTTGAATAAGAGATCCTGATGTTTGAAACCCATGCATCCATGAATATAACTGAGATCTGCGTGGTATGGTTTGGAAACGAGCATGTTGTAATTTATACACATTGAACAAGGTCAGACTGATTTGAATTTGAGATACCGATGGCAGACATCATTTGGCCACGTCGCATCCATGCATGGACACACTATTCTAATTGGAGATGATGGGCGGCTTTCGCATCACATATCTATATCTATAACCCTATATATATTATTTTATATTTTTTATATTGTGTGCGGGTAACTTTAACTTTGAAAGATGGTCGTTGGATGAGGCGAATCCGATGGTCCAAAGATGGAAAATTTGAGCACTACTGGCCGTTGGGTATCATCTAGATTCCACCAGATTTCGCCACATGTATAATCTAGAAGACTCCATGGTTGAACTTAAGCATAATGCACAAACATCAAAACACAAGCACTTCTTATTTGTTCTAGAATCTTCCGTATCAGAATTGCCCAAATGTTTTTCTACATGATTTGCCATTATTTGTTTTACTTTATGTCTTACAACACACAATTCCATGAATCTTAAAATAGATTAGCTTTCTTATAAAAACTAGATCATTTTGAATGAAATGAACTATAAGAATTAAAAAAACATCTACATCATGCATATATGACTCAAAGCTTACATGCTATAATGTGGTATTTATTCATAATTTGGTTGCCAAATTTCATGCATGCAATGCATGTGTACCTTACTCTAGTCTAAATGGTGTTTGTGTGTGTTGAGGTGCAAATTGTCTTTTTTTGGTACACGTTAGGCTTGTTCTTCCGAAATTTCAAGCCGCGCCTTGTTATGCCAAAAATTCAAGCAAGCGTCTCTGTCTATCATGCTGCAGAACTCACGCCTCTTCAACCCGCGCCTTGTTAGCCCAAAATATTTAAGATATATCTTTGTCTCGTTGTGCTCCGACAACTCCCTCCATCTCAACCCACGCCTTGCTATTCCGAAATTACAATGCGCGCAAAAACTCCCACCTCCTGTGAAATCTCGACACGCAAAATGCCCATGGTACCCCTGAACCGAAAGAACCGCCTCAAATTGGTGGGGGTACTTTCATAACTCACCCCACATTTCGGACAAGCGCGTCCCTAAGCCATGGTTCCCCACTGCCATCCCATCCTCCCACCCATTCGTACACCGAGGCCGCGAAAACCCGCGACGAAACCCCACACCCTGCTCCGTCCACCACCCAGCCTGAGCCTCTTCCCCGACGACGTCGTCCACAGCAACACCTCGACGTCCCTCATCCACCGTACCGGATGAGGATCCGTTGTCGATCTCGTCGTCTCGCCGGTTCAGCCACCCCGTCTTCCACCTCCAAGGAGCTGCCCCGATGTTCCCCTCGTCTTTCGCGCCACCTCCATTCCCACACCGCTGTCTTCACCTGCACCACCGGAAGAGCATCATCATCACTGTTTCCTCGGATGAAGCTGCGGCCTAATCGGCGCCACCAAAGAGGTTGTACACTAATCGCCGCATTTTCTTCTTGATTCGATCTCACGGTGCTGTCGGTGCTCGGTCCCGAGCCGACACAGGGCGGCTCCATCAACGACGGCGTCACCGACCACTTCCTCCACGGCGTCGCTCCCTCGGCGGCGACGTCCACATCAATAGGAGTTGCTGCTTCTTTAGCTCTCGCTCGCGCTGCTGCTCTGCTCTTGCTCTCGGTCCCCTGTCTGGTCTGCTCTTGCTATTGCTCTTGCTCGCGCTGCTACTCTCGCTCTCTCTCTTGCTTGCGATGCTGCTTCGACTTAGCTACACTTCAGTCGACTGAATCGACTTTTGGGCCATTCGATTTTCAGGGGTGGGGGGGCTCGCGGGTGAAGGAAGAACAAGCCGCAGCAGGGAGGGGGCTCGCCGGAGAGGTATCCCACTATCTATCTTAGGGTTCAGGATGGGGGCGATGGTCGCCAGCGGTGGCGGGGCGATGGCATGGGGATCGCCGGAGAAAAAGCTCAGCACGGGGAGGGGGGGCTAGAGGGATGGCCGGGGCAGCGACGGACCGGCGGTGGGGAGTGTTTTTGGAGCGGGCGGGGCGGCGCACCGCCGGCCGCGGGCGGCGGGGGGCTAGTTTTTGGCCGGTGGTGGCTGGCGGCTCAGGGGGTGGAGGTTGAAGATGAACCGCAGGCCCTTGATTTCGTATCCAGCGGCTGCACAATAGACTAACCAGAGATGAAAAGTCAGTCGACCGACGTGTAGCCTCACCTTGCTAGTGCATTCAGTTTGACAAAGAAAATTCAGTTTCGACAAAGAAAATTCAGTTTCGACGATTAAGTTCAGTTTCGCCAGTTAAGTTCGGGCCGACGCTTAAATTCAGTTTCAACAGTTAAGTTCAGAGATGAGCGCCTGATGTATTTTACATCTAGCACTTTGTGGTTATGTATTTTACGTCATGTATTGGAGATGCTATTAGAATTCCACTCAGGTTAACGTTTTTCATTGTCTCTCTTGTCCTGCTTCAGCCTCGGCGTCGTACAACTCACCGGAGCTGCTCCAACGATTTAAACCCTCCATCACAGCGGAGCAGTACTTGGCTCCATCTCCAGATGCCTAAGATCTTCCCTCCTCCGACAGCCAAGTCACCGGAGCATCCTCACCGCCAACCCAATCACGCCGAGATCGACATGGCTTCACCAAAGAGGTTGTACACTTGTTGCATCTCTTTTTACTCTACATGTTAAATATATTGTCCATCGAGCACTTTCGTAGTAACGGAAATACGATTATTTTATCCTACTATATGACAAGCAACAGCTACTGTGCAATTTAGCTATCCGTTATGGACTCTCTTGAATGCCATCATTATTTATCTCTGCGCGTTTGAGCTGTGCATTTGTCGATGGGCCTGGGAGTTGAGCTAGTATGGCAGTGGCCTGGGTCCAAAGTAATAGAAGTAGCACATAGTGTAGGATTTTCCTTTCTCAAGCCTGCCTACTAGAATCGCCAGTGCTTGAAAGGAAAAGTGAATGAAAAACATAGGAATTGGAAAGTTTCCTATGGTACTACTTTTCATGAATTTGGTGCAAAGGAATGGAGCAAAGGAAGACTGTAGGATTAGTTCCTTTTGTGTCTCCTTGAAAGAAAAACCGCAGGAATTCTAATTTCCACTTCTCCTCCTTTTCATATTCCTATTCATCAAGCACAGGACTAAGATATAGTAGCATAATAGCATTAAAACCGTACATTTTCTTGTGGTTTGACTTAATCTCACCATGCTTTTTTGCATCTTGTGATCTTCCAATTGTTGTGAATCAAACACCCAGATTGGCAGAAATCCTGTGTTTTTAAATTCTCTGTTTTGCACGTGCATTCCTATCCTATTCCTGTCTATTTCCTATCCCTGCATTGTTAGAATCCTCAAATTCAAACAAGCCCTTACACAATTACTTCTGTTACAGATATGTGTCAAAGAAAAACTTGTGTGGTTTGTCCTGCTCCTGCGGAGCTGTGTTCCACCCGAGCTCAGCTGCTCCAACAACGGAAGGGTTCACCACAGCAGGGATCCACTCTCCAGACTATCTTTTGCCGCCTCAGATCTTCTTCCCCGTCGCTGGCAGCCACGACAACTGCATTACCATCATCAACTGAGCAGATGACCTTGAGGACTACACGGGTCCGCAAGAGAGGTCGCACTCTTCCGTGTCTGCTTACATTACGCGTCACTTAATATGATGACATGCTACATTATCGTCGTGTTCACCTATTAGACTCCGAGTCAGGTCCAAACTAATGCTGAAACTTGAGTTTTTAAATGGTTGTGGGGTACATATTGGGGCAGCAATCAGTACTATCTGTCTACTATCTGGTTAATCTCCGGTGTCTACTATGAGTTTCATGTTGGGTGCAAACAAACATTAAAGGAGCCATTATCTGTATTTTTTAACTAAAGCTATTATCTGCCTGCTATCATTGGTTTTGGGTCTATCCACAGTTTGCTACCATCACTCTGGATTTGTGCATGCACTCCTTACATAATCTCAATATGTTTTATTCCTATGCATGCCAGTTATTGTACACAATGGAACTGATCGTGTAGAGCAAAACAGACGAGCCTTGTGTGGCAATAAAATTTTATGCAGACGTCGTTCCATGGTGGGCGCAAAGGCAGCCCCCACTCCACCCATTTTGGCTCGTAATCAAGAGGAATATAACTGTTCCGAGGGGGATTCAGAAGGATAAGACCACTCCTATTTACCCCATGAGGTCTTCGCTCTAACTTGGCATGCTGATGTTGGTAATATCATGCATACGGTGCCTTGCATTGCTTACTGTATACATTAAAGATGTCATCTGCTTAGTTTATACATGCTTTGTGTCAATGCCATCTATTTAGTTTCTTTATCATATATGTGAATCATGCAATGCCATCTTGTTTAGCCAGGCATCATATATGTGAATTTTGCAATGCCACCCTGGTTAGCCAGTCATCTTATATGTGAATTATATCATGCCATCATCTTTTTATTACGTGTTAAATTTGTCAACAATTTTAGTACACTCAATTACTCTTCCTGTGCATCAGCCATTAGGCACGGACATGGAAAAATCTAGAGTGGAAACAAGGTCTTCAGAGTAGACAATGCTATCTGACGAAGCACATGTCTTGCTGGTTACCGATAGCTGCTCAGAGGAGGATTCAGAGATGATGACCACCATATCCCCCGAGGTGCATGTCCTAACTTGGCAGGTGGTTATGTTGCTCATATCGTATGTATGGTATCTTGCATTCCTATGTCATTTGCTTAGTTTAGACATGCTTTGTGTGAATGCCACCTGTTTAGTGTCTAATTACCATATATGTGAATTATGCAATGCCATCTTCTTGCAAGACATTATATATGTAAATTATGCAATCTTATCTTGTTGCAAGGCATTATGTATGTGAATTATGCAATGCCATGCTGTTTAGGCAAGCGTCATATATGTGAATTATATCATGTTGTCCTTTTTTTATTTCTCATTGCTTTTGTCGACAATGTTTGTATATTCAACTGCTCTTCCTGTGCATCAGCCATTTGAATTGGTGATGGAGAAATCTGGAGTGAAAACAAGGTCTTCAGAGCAGACAATGCTACCTCACAAGCAGATATCTTGCTGATTACTGAATAGCTCTTCAGAGGAGGATTCAGAGGCAGATGACCAGTCGTATTATCCCCCTGAGGTGTATGCTCAAACTTGGCAGGGTTATATTAGTCATATAATGCATATGTTGTATTGCAATGCTTAGTTTTTACATCATATACACAATATTGAATGCCATATCCTTAGTTGACACATCATATATGCGATTGCCCTCTGCTCACTTCCTTAGTATATAAATCATATATTTGAATTATGTCATGCCATGATGTTTACATGGACAGCATGTATCTGAATTATGGCATGCCAACCCATTTTCTAAAGACATAATCTAGTTATATCATCTCATCCTGTTTACATAGTCATCATATTTTAAATTATGTCATTCTATCCGTGAATTATATCATGCCATCATGTTTCCATCGATGGCATGTTTGTGATTTATCGCATGCCAACCACTTTAATAGACACATCGTATAGTTATATCATGTCATCCTGTTTACATACTCATCATATTTTGAAGTATGTCATTCTATCATGTTTAGTTATGTCATTCTATCCTGTTTAGTTAGCCATCATACATGTGAAATTGTGTCATGCTATCCTGTTTAATTAGCCATCATATATGTGAAATTATGTCCTGCTATTCTGTTTGCTTAGACAACATAAATGTGAATTATTTCAAGCCCTGTTTTCTTCCCTACTATCCATTGTACCTGTCTATCTTACAATGTCTGTACATTCAATTACTTTTCTTGTTTACCAGCCATTTCAATTGGAGGGAGTGATGGCAGTATCTGTGGGAGTAAAAACACGGTATTTAGAAAAGATCGTGCTACCTGTCGATCAAGATAGAACCACGGTTGTACTTGCCCAAGAACCAGCCCCACCACACATAACCCACACTCATGCAGATTGTACCCTACCAACTTGGACAGAGAACCAGCTACACCCCTTCTAACCCCAACCCCAGCAGATAGACACCCAGTTCCCGTTGACACAACACCGTCTCCACCACAAAGCATGTCGGCGTTCTGGGAACGGGGGTCCCCAGACTTGCCTGCCTGCGGCCTGCGGCGTGGCTCGAAGGAGGCCTAGCACGGCCCATCTTCATCAACGCAAGCTCAAGGCCCTCGCGAGGGGCCAAGCCTCATGAGGCGGACGACAAGGAGCTTCCTCGTGCACGGCCTCGTCCAGTTGGCTCATGAGGAGGCGGAGAGTTCAAGGCAGGGTACCTCACGAGGTGCCCATGACGCAAGCCATGACGACCAAGGGCGCCCGGTGGGCGCCAGCCCAAGATGTCCTCCTTTCCTCTTTGGTGCAAAGGGAGCAAGCGCAGCGAGAGCATCAAGCAAAGGCATCCGCTTTGATTGCAACAAGACCAAGACCAGCCCAACGGCTGGAAGGGAGTCATCGTGGAGCCCAAGAAGGCGTCATCACCAGAGCCTTTGGCGGCGAGGACCAACTTTAGTCGGGATAAGTGTACCCGTTGTTCCCCTTCAAATGGCCAATTGTTGGCGCCTTCCCGCTCAATATTTGGGAAGAGGCCCAGGGCCTTCTCCTATAAATAGGAGTAGCCACCCCCAGGGCAGGGAGATCGGAATCCTCATCAAGAAACCGGTAGCTAGAGCGACTGAACACCACCTAGCAGTTCATCGCACCCGCCAAGAACAGACCCTCACGAGGCTGTTCTTCCTTGTATTGTTCCTCATCAGCCCAAGAGGCAATCCACCACACAACACACTGGAGTAGGGTATTACACCACAATGGTGGCCTGAACCAGTATAAATCCCGTGTCTCTTGTGCTGTTCTGTTTAGTAGTTTAGGTCCCAGCGATTCGGCGAGGTGCGAGACGGTGGAGGGTTGGATCTCCGCGCGCACCCCAGTGTTCGAACCTCAAGGGTCTGCCGGAACCCGAAATCCAACATTTGGCGCGCCAGGTAGGGGTGCGCCGGAATCTGCCTTTCGTCGCCTCGTTCTTCCCGACCACCGCATAACCATGTCTCGACGCCCGCTGGCCGCGCTGAAGCGCTTAAGCCGCCTCGGCTCCTATGTCGCCAGACAGCTCCGTCCGGCGGGCGCCCTCGTCGTTCCCGTCACTGCCACAACAGCGCCACCGGCTGACGAGGAACGAGCAGCAAGCATCGCCCCAAAGCACTCGTCCCATGAGGCGGACGGCCGCACCGCCACGCCTTTCGCTCACCCCGCTGGTTCTTTCACGCCACTTCGCGCGGCCATGGAGGCCCGAGCTGCACTCATTGCGGCAAACGAGCTCCTGCGCTACCACCCTGTCGATGACGTCTACGAAGAATGGCTCGACCGAGTCGCCGAGCAAGTCCGCGCTGCAGGAGGCGCCCCCGCACCATCCGTCTCCCTGCACCGCACCCGCTTCGCTGCTGGCGATGAAGCTCCCGGGCGCCACCGCCTCCTCCTCAAGAAGGCGCCCTGGCCCCAAGGCGCGCGGCTCCTGGGCGGAACCCGCTCCGCCAGGCGCCGGCGCGGCAAGAGCAGAGCTGTCAAGAAGTTCCTCGCCCACGAGAAGCTACCCGAGCGCCCCGCCCAAAGACGTCGAGACCCTGCTGCCCCCAACAAGGGCGCAAGGAGGCCCGCAAAACCAAGCTCCCTGTCGTCCGAGGCCCCCCGCGGCCACTACGGGCTGCCGCGCCTTCACCTCCGAGCTGCACAGCGTCGCGTGGCTCGCCAAGTTCAAGACAGACCTGCCTCCTCGCTACGACGGCACAGCTGACCCTACGGAGTTCCTCCAGCTCTACGAGCTGGCATCGAGGCTGCCAACGGGGATGAAAAGGTCATGGCGAACTGGTTTCCCATGGCGCTCAAGGATGGAGCCCTCACCTGACTCCTCAATCTGGCCCCAGGCACGATCTCTTCCTGGGCCGAGATGCGCACCCGCTTCATCGCCAACTTCCAGGGTACTCGCGACCGGCCACCCACCGTGAGCGACATGCGCCGAATCAAGCAACAGCCAGGGGAAACCCTGCAAAACTACATCCAGCGCTTCAACAACGCGTGCCTCAAGATCCCCAGGGTAAAGAAGGAGACCATCATTTCTGCCTTCTCCGACGGCGTGCGCGACGTCAAGATGAAGGAGGAGCTGGCGATGCATGAAGATCTGTGCACCTCCTTGGAGCTGTTCAACTTGGCGACCAAGTGCGCCAGGGCTGAGGAGGGGCGCCTCCTCCTCGAGCTGCCTGCCGCACATCCCAAGAAAAGAAGTCCAAGGCCAAGGACGTGAAGCGCAAAGGGGCTGCCGTGACTGCGGCCGAACCAGACACCAAGCGAGGCAGATCAGCCCGAGTCCTCCAAGGGCGATCGGTCTGCGTGTACCACGACCTCCACACCCACAACACCAATGAATGCCAAGAGCTCCGGGCAGACGCTGAAGAAGGGTCGGGCAGACGCCCGGCGCAGCTGACCGGGCTACGGCCGAGGAGGAGGAAGGAATGCAGACGCTGGGAAGATCATGCCCGCGCCAAGGGTGGCGCGACCAACCTCGCGAGGACCGTTGGCAAGACCCGCCTCGCGAGAGGCTGGAGGGATCAGCCTCGCAAGGATCGCCTTGAGGGAACGCGAGCCTCCCTCCGCTGCCGCCGCAGCCAAGGAGAAATGAGGACCGTCATCGGGGCGAGGGGTCAGGGGGCTTCAGGGAACCGCGTCGATCGTCACGCATCTGGGCGGAGCTCAAGCCCCAGCCTCTCAGTGCATCTTCAAGCAGTTCGCCCGCGAAGTGAATGCAGTCCTCCCAAGCTCGAGGCCGCGCGCCCTCTCAGGTGGTCGGCGTGCACCATCACGTTCAGTTCAGCGGATCAGCTCAAGTGCACGGCCACAGCCGGAGTTCTCCCGATGCTTTGTTCCCCAATCATCAGCAACGTGCTGGTCACCAAGACCCTCATCGACGGCGTGGCAGGACTCAACGTCCTGTCCGTGGAAACATTCAACAATCTTCAAGTGCCTTACAGTCAGCTTCAGCCAACCAAGCCTTTCTCCGGAGTCACCGACGGCTCCACGGTCCCGATCGGGCAGGTCCACCTTCCTGTCACCTTCGGGGCTCGCGACAACTACCACACCGAGCTCATCGACTTCGACGTCGCCCCCATTCGCCTGTCGTACAACGCTATCCTCGGGTACCCGGCGCTGGCCAAATTCATGGCCGTAACCCACCACGGCTACAACGTCCTCAAGATGCCAGGAAGCGGCGGGGTCATCACGGTGCCCTGTGAAGAGAGAGACGCAGTGTGCTCCCTGGCGCGAGCTTTTCAGGACGCATCGCTAGAAGACCCAGACCACAGCAGCAGGAGGCCCCCCGAGGCCGCACCCAAGAAGAAAACATCGACCGGCCCGGTTCCTCAAGAGGCAGGCCCCTCAGGGCCCGCGCCCGGCCAGGGAGAGCCTCCTTCCATCGCATAGGAAAGCGCGCCCGGCGCCCTCCTCATGCCAGGCTTGCGGGCTGTCCCCTAGAGGGCCGCCGACCTCGCCAAGGTCACGAGGGAGGCGCTTGGGCACCACGTGGAGGCGTGCTTCGAAGCACGTTTGCCGCAAGCAGGAGCAAGGCAAGGAGGGCCGAACCCTCAGGAGTTCGTCAGCAAGGCCATTCAGGAGCTACAGGAGTCAACTGTCATGAGGGGTAGCCGCCGCCTACCCCTGTGGCCCTCCATCCAGGCGAGGATGGTGGGCTGCGCATCTGCATCGACATAACAGGGCTCAACCGAGCCGCATCTCAAGAGCGCCTCTGGCCCTCGCGAGTGGGACGTTGCGAGGGCCCGCCCCACGGCTACGTGCGCATGCCTCACGGCCTGCCAAACGCGGTTGCTGCACACCAGCATCTCATGAGGGCCATCCTGGAGGCTCGAGAGGTCAGGCACGCCACAACCCTGGCGGAGATGGAGATGGCCCCCGAGGAGCCGCCAGCGCCTCCGGATCCTCCTGAGGCCCCCGGGCCTGGGGGCTCATAAGGATCGGCTCCCGCAGCCCACAGAGTCTGCTACACCAACACCCCTTCGTCCCCAACACCACCAGGTGACATCTTTAAGTTTTGTTCCCGGCTGGGAGCGCCTTCAGGGCCGCATTATTCCCATGCCGCGTGGGTCCGTCCCTGCGGCATGTACCCCTTTTATCTCATGTCATTAGCCAATCCTGATGGGGGCGCCCCTCAGGCTGCATCATCCCCAAGCCGCTCGGGCCTGTCCCAGCGGCATGTATTCTTCTTACGTTTTCCTTAGGATTATGCTCTCGCTCCACCATGCTTGTTATTTGGTGCCTTTTCCTGGGTGACGGAATCTTGCACGTTAAAGGGGGGTGCACGAGCATCGCGACTCAGGCTCCTACCGGCTCTCCGGCCCTCACCCTCCGGTCTTGTCCATGGCATCGCTGACCGGCTTGCCGGCGACGGCCGAGACCAGCCCGAGAGCCGGGACCCGAGGACGAGAGTTTCGGCCATCTAACCCAAATTATGTGTTAAAGGGGGTGCACGAGCATCGTGACTCGTGGCTCCTACCGGCTCTCCGCCCTCACCCTCTGGTCTTGTCCATGGCATCGCGACACGGCTTGCCAAAGAATGGTCGAGACCAGCCCGAGAGCCGACCCGAGGACGAGAGTTTCGTCATCTAACCCAGCTTATGCGTTAAAGGGGGGTGCACGAGCATCGGGACTCAGGGCTCCTACCGGCTCTCCAGCCCTCACCCTCTGGTCTTGTCCATGCATCACGACCTGGCTTGCCAGCGACGGCAGAGACCAGCCCGAGAGCCGGGACCCGAGGACGTAGAGTTTTGTCATCTAACCCAGCTTGCGCGTTAAAGGGGGGGTGCCTGAGCATCGCGACTCAGGGCTCCTACCGGCTCTCCGCCCTCACCCTCTGGTCTTGTCCATGGCATCGCTGACTGGCTTGCCCGACGGCCGAGACTAGCCCGAGAGCCGGGACCCAAAGACGAGTGCACCGCATCCGCCAAATTTGCAGGAACACACTTGAAGATAAGGCCCAGAGCCAGCGCAACCCGCTTTGAGGTAGGGGCCCCGTGAGTCCCGCTACCGCTCACGTGTGCCCAGATACACCTCATCCAGCCCTACCGTGCCAGCCACGTGTCGGGTGGGGCTGTATCGCCCAGGGGCTCCTCCCGGAGGGGAGCCCCTCCCACGACGTTGGAAGCACCATGCTCGCTACTGGCCGACGACATCGCCGAGGAGCGGCTATGCCCAGACGCATGCGGAAGCGCTTATGCTCCGTGACTGGTGATAAACAAGCGAGGGTGGCCTCGGGTCGCATCAACCTCGGGGAGCCCAGAGCTCGGTGTCGGCCTCATCGCAACGCCTCCTCGGGCGCGCGAGGGGACTGGGCACGGGGGCTGCGCCTGGGTCACGCCCAGACGCACGCCACCCAGCCAAGCCCCCCGGGCCTGGTTCGTCGCACGTCACTCCCCGAGCGGAGCCAAGGTACGAATGTCATTTGAGTGTCAAGGGGGACTCCTGAGCATCGCGACTCAGGAGCCTAACTGGTCACGTAGCCCCTCACCACTTAGTTCCGAAAGGCTAACGGCGGTTGAGGTATGCACGGGGCCGGGCTCTGCTGACGTAGAACGGTAGATCCGCCCGCGTCTCACCTCCCTACTTGCTGTTCATGCGCCAAGGGGGACTCCTGAGCATCGCGACTCAGGAGCCTAACTTGTCACGTAGCCCCTCACTCCTTGGTCCCGTCCGGTTTCCGGTCCGGGGCTAACGGCGGCCGAGGTATGCGGGCCGGCTCGGCGAGAGAACATAAGCAAGTAGGTTGCGCAAATTTCAAGGAATTCAAAAGCAAATATTACAGTCCACACTGTTATCGCAATACCAAATGCAAGTTTAAACGCCTCCCCGGCGCATGATACATGTGCAGGGATTAAAAGCAGGACATGAGCCACAACGGAGTCACTTGTCGGCGGTGGAGCAGCGCGGAGTGGGTTCGCCTCGTGGAGCAGCAGGGCCGGTAGCGCCTCGCTTCGGCTTGGTGCTGAAGGCCTGGAACTTCCCCAACAGAGCCTCCGCGCGACCCTTCACAGCCTCGGCAGCGGCAGCTGCATGCTCGCCGCTTGCTGGCTCCAAAGAGGCTGTCGGTCGACGCTGGGATCGCGAAGGTAGATGTGGGTGAGGACCCACGTCTGCTCGCAGAAGACAAGACACGCGCGCCTCGGCCTCGGCCGTGGGGCCAAGGCCAAGGTGACATCTTCAAGAGCGCGAACCAGGAAGGGAAGCAACTTGGCGGGACCATCCTCGGCGCCGGCCAGCTGGACTCTCCAGCCGCTGTCAGAAGCTGTCTTCAAAGAAAGAGCGAGCCTTCACCTCCATATCCGTGAAGGCCACGCGATCTTCTGCAAGAACCCGCCTTGTCATCCAGCCCGACCTTCCTCTCCTCCAGCTCCTGCTCCAGCGCCTAGGCAGACGTGGCGGCGCTTCTTGAGCCTGGCCTCCCGGTCCTTGACGGCCGCCTCGCGAGCCTTCATGCTTTCCTCCTGCTCTGGCGGAGGCGGCCTCCTCGGCAAGCTGGTTCTGCAGGCCCTTCAGCTTGCTCTCCAGCGTCTCACAACGACCTTGGATGCTAGTTGCCTCCCCCAGGGCAGCATCGCGGGCAATCTTCGCCTCACGGACAGCCTGCTTCTCCTCGTCGCAAGCCGTCGAGGACTGGACCGGCGCCGCCCGAATCGAAGCATCGGAGCGAATCCAGCCAGAAGCCAGCTCCAAACGCCAAGCCATCAGATGGGAGTCGGCTCCCAGAAGATCCTGCCGCAGGCGGTCCAGTCCGGCAACGGCGTGATCCAGAACAGTATTCGGAGGAGCAGCGGTCGGTAGAGTAGGAGGAGAATACGGCTATGTGACCACTGCGCCCTGAGGCGGAACCAGCGGCGCCACGACGATAGTGGAGGCAGCGCCAAGCAAGGGCACCTCGGGAGTCGCCTGGGTCAAGGGGGCTGAGCTCGCCCGGGCTTAGCTCGGCTCGCGAGGGCGCCCAGCAGAGAGGCACTGTGGCCACGATCACCTTCTTTCTCGGGCAGAGGCACCGCCACGGATGGGGCCTCAGGAGCCCCCTTCAGCTTCTTGGCCGCGGGCGCCAGCTGGCCGAAGGACATGGACATCAGATCTCATCGGCAGAGAAATAATCAAGGCGGGAAGCAGGCACTTACAGGTCGTCGCTGGTGGACTCGAGCAGCCTCCGGCCGAATTTAAAGCCCGCAAGCCGGCTGCAAGGGTCGGCTTCAAGGGGCCCGGGAGCAGGAGGCGCGTCTGCGGATCATCCCGGGGCCGGGGCGGACCCGCGGGGGACCAGCCCGGTCCGGTCCTTCTTTTTGATCGGGGGCAGGCTTCCGCCTCCCTGCCCATCCTCATCCTCGTCGTCGTCACTCTGGGGGAGGCGGAGAGTGCGGGACCTGCGCCGAAGGGGAGGAGCCCTTGACTCTGCCCCCGAATCAACCCCCTCTCCCGGCTCTCTTTCCTCCACCTCTTCACGGAGTCGGCAGAGGACACGTCCACCAGTGTCCTCCGGAGCCTCCACGGGCACGGGCCCATCCCCATTGAAGATGTGCATGGGCCCCACTACCTGCTCCCAATCCTCACGAAGGAACAAGGGCGCTGGGCGCCTCGATCTCGCCACATCGCCCCCAACCAAGGATCGGAGGACGCCGCCCAGATCCTCGCCGGCCAGGACCACGGGGCTCGAGTGAGGCCTCCACATCGAAGTACTGACGAAGCGGAGCTAGTTGATGCTCCAGGAACTCCCTCAGCAGCGGACGCAGTCGGCCGCGCCGCCACGGGCGGCTTCAGATCGGCGTCCATATTCTCGAGCACCAGCTTCGCGCGGGGATCCAGAAGCTCCACTCGGGACCAGTCGTTGGAGCTCGCGGGGCACTCCGTGGGCAGGATCAGCCGAGGGTGGATGCGCCCCGTCTGGAAAGGCCGAAGCGTCCAAGAAGAGAAGGACTCTCCTTCCGGATTGTTCCACGGCGGCCGCTTTTAGCGACGAGGAGTGGTTACCCAGGGACAAGCCCCTGGCGAAGTCGTAAGTATCTGGATACCATAATAGTTCTTGGTATGTTTTATTTTATTGCTTCTTATCATGCCGAACATGATTATGCAGTCCATCCCGAGCCCATATCGATGTATCTTCTTCGGATGATTCTTTGGGCCCGTCGGATATGAACAGTGATTCACTCCCGACTGCATCCTCCCCCCGCCCTACGGACAATGCCGAGGTGTTGTCTCAAAGGGCACTAAACCAAGGGGAGGCAGTTCCGGAGGCGCCCCAAGGCGACATTCCAGGCGCTGGGCACACGAGGGGCAAGACTCCGCTGGGCCCTAACGCCGGGGGCAGCAACCAGCAAGTCTAGCCCCCAGCCGAATACTGCGTCGGAACATCCGGTGGTTCCGGATTCTGTCAGGCAACCCCTCGCCAAGGGGGGCAAGCCGTCTGTGCTGATGGCCTCTGTCCATCCAGAGGCAGCGGACAACCTGATGGAAGCGCTTCGCGGTGCTTCCATCGATGAAGAGCACCGCACTATTATGAGTGCGGTGGTCTAGAAGGTTCAGTCCGCCAAAAGTGGACTGACTGAAGCCAGTGCTAGCCTCCTAACAGGCTTTGAGGTAAGTAATCAAATTATAAGAAAATGTTACAGCATAGAAGTAGCCCCTGATGCTCTATTTGGCGTTCGCGTAGAAAGGCCGAATAGAGGATCAAATAATAATCGCAGGAGTCTAATCAGAATGTGTCTATGTGAATAAGCAGGCTTGACTTTGGCGGCGCCCTTTCGTCTGTGGAGGTCGTCAGATCAAGCGGGACCTTGAGCGGTCCAAGGAAGAGCTCGGCCTTACCAAGAGGCAACTCGAAGAGAACTCCATATGGCAATGGGTACCCGTTACCCGCTAACCCGACGGGTAAAAACCCTATTAGGGTAAGGGTATGGGAAAATAAAATACCCATGGGTATTTAAATGGGAAAAATCTATACCCATCGGGTAAGCCGGGTATGGGTACGGGAATGCAATACCCATACCCGTCTACCCGCCTACCCGCATGTTAATACATCTTACATGTAGGCCCCCTATGTCATTCAGTAGAAAAAGAAAAAACTCTAGCCTAGCACCCAGCGGCCGCAACCCTAGCCCACGCAGGCCCGCACAAAACCCCCTCCGCCCCTCGACCCCTCACCCTCACCCCATCGCGCCGTCACACCCATCTCTCTCACCCGGGCTGCAACCCTAGGTGGCCGCCGCCACCGGCCGCCGCCGGCCGCTGCGGCTGCCTGGGCAGGGCACCAGGCCATCTCCCTCGTCTCCACATCTCCTCCCTCCACAGCGCCTCCTCCACTCATCTCGCTTGCTGTTGCCGCAGCTCTTCCATCTCAACCGCCGGCCAACCGGAGCACCTCCCAGCCTCAACTTCGGCGCGGATGGAGAGCGGTCCAGAGGACGTCGAGGAGGCCCACTACTTCGGCGCGGATGGGGACCTTGTCCGCTCAACCTCAACACCCGTGGATGAGGACGATCTCGGACAAGATGGCGCCGGCGGCGGCGGGAGTGGTTCTCAGGTGCGGACGCCGACGCCTTCATCTACCTCCAAGAACATGCGTCTCCAACCACCTTCAACGGTCGGTTACAAGGTGGGTCGTGGCCGTGGCCGTGGAGGCGCGACGGCGGTGGCCAGCACCCGGCAGAGTCCGGCTGCTCCTGCTCCTGCGAGGAACAGATCGACCCCACCAGCGAAAAGGGCACCAAAGCGTCCAAAGCGGTGAAATTTTTCTCACTTTTTCATAAAATTCTATGATGCGTGAACTGATCTATTTGATTCTGTTGTTATGAAGTTTGGTGTAAGAATGAAAGTGAGTGTTCTAAATGTGGGAGTTAGAATGGAGTTAGAATTGG
This sequence comes from Aegilops bicornis, assembly GCA_021605145.1. Lineage (NCBI taxonomy): Eukaryota > Viridiplantae > Streptophyta > Magnoliopsida > Poales > Poaceae > Aegilops > Aegilops bicornis. Next base: position 775,335,846 of record CM038675.1, read on the forward strand.
AACAACAAATTTGGGAGTTAGAATGCCATGCCATAAATTTATTTCGGATCATTGACTTGTTCTAGTTTAGGAGAAAAACTTGTATATACAAAAGAAGGTTATATAAAGTGAATCGTTTCTGTAAATCAGTTAGTGTAGTTTGATCTTGTAATACAAAAGAAGGTTATATATAGTGAATCATTTCTGTAACTTTTACAAAGCTATTTCTATGACTGTTTCTGTAAATATTTTTGTGTGGTATATTAAGTTTGGACAAATCTGGTTGTGCTATATAGTGAATTGTTAAATTTCTTGTGCAGTGATACAAGCAATGGCCGAAGCCAAGTAGATGAGTCTATGGACACAAATGACACCAATGGATGAAGATGGATATCATGTTAGCACGTACGATGAAGGAGAAGAGGATGAGGCGGAAGAGGTGCATCCACATCAACCATCTAGTCGCAAGCTCACGTCTAAGGTTTGGTTGGACATGCGAAGTTGAAGATAAATGGAGAATGGAAGGCCAAGTGTAATTGGTGTCATAAGACACTTACCGCAGGATCAAGGAATGGTACTAAGCATCTAAAGTTGCATCTTGAGTTGCACTCTTAGGAAGTTGAAGGCGAAGGATGGTAAAACTTTGCATCAAGCCTCATTGAAGGTGATGGCCGAGAATGATGGGAAAGTGAGCATGGAGAGCTACACTTTTAATCAAGAGTACGCTTAGAGCAGAGCTTGGCAACATGTTGGTGTTGCATGATTATCCTTGTCTATGGTGGAACATGTTGGTTTTAGGAGATTTGTTGCTGCACTTCAGCCATTGTTCAAGCTGCATACTAGAAATACTATTAGGTAATATGCTGCTATGTCTTTAGTTTTCTGTTTCCTCTTAATGTTTCTTGTTTCTCTTGTGCAAATAACATTGACTCTGTTCCTTATCTTCTGTTTTGTAGAACTGACATTGTGGAAAGGTACGACATAGAAAAGAAGAAGGCCATCGAGTATATGAGTATGGTACAATCAAGGGTCGCAGACACCACCGATATGTGGACTTCTGACAGCCAAAAGAAGGGATATATGGCTATCTATATGTGCTGAAATGCTGTTTAGATGTGCTGTAATGCTGATTATATGTGCTGTAATGCTGTATATAAGTGCTGAAATGCTGAAATATGAGATGGAATGCTGTTTATATGTGCTGGAATGCTGTTTATATGTGCTGGAATGATGTATATAAGTGCTGCAATGCTGAAATATGTTCTGTAATGTTGTCTACATGAGTTGAAAATGGGTTATATGTTGCTGAAATGTTGACTTGTGGTATATATGTTGCTGAAATGATGAAATATACATGTTGAATTGATGAAATGTTGTATATATGTGATGAAACGCTCCTTTATACTTGCTGAAATGTCAATTGGGTGAGGTGACAGAGTTGGGTATTTTACCCTTGGTATTACCCGTGCCGGCAGGTACGGGTATGGGAACAATTTTATACCCGGGTGCGGGTAAGGGTATGGGTATGGGCTAAAAATGTTGAGACGGGTAAGGGTTTGGGCGCGTATTACCCGCACCCGAACCCGGTGGGTGCCATGAGGAAAGAGAACAAAGGTAAGTGATACCCCGTGTCGTGGGTTTGTCACGGCAGATGTCCTCATGAAAAGACTTAGTCGTGGAGCCATCGCTACGGGTTAGCTTAAAGGGGTTAAATCGGACAAGGGACACGGGAGTTTTATACTAGTTCGGCCCCTTACGATGAAGGTAGCCTACGTCTAGTTGTGATGGAATTGCTGGGGTTTCAATGACCAGGGAGCGAATACGCTTTGCCTGAGTCTCGAGTTGTTGTCTGTTGTCCTTGAACCGCCGCCGGGTCGTCCCCTTATATACATGGTTTGACGCCCGTCGGTTTACAGAATCCCGAGTCCGGCTCATAAACGTGTCCGGCCCGGTCTCTGCTCTTTCTATCTTACAACACAAGTTTACATATCAACACCGGTTTATGTCTATAGGCCTTAAACCGGCTGTGGGCCCTGGGCCTTCATAAAGCGTCATCGTCTGTCTTCATGGGCTTCAAATATAATGTATTACTTATGGGGTTAACCCGGCCTCTCCTGGCCGGTTTACGCCCAGTGGTAATATCCCCAACATTAGGCCCTAGATTGATTTGAACTGGTTCATGTCAATCCTCAATACTTAAGAAAATTTCGTCTTCAACATCTTCTCGTAATCTTGTAAACCGCCATGATGTCATCTGTTATTTAAAACTGTGTATAACCCATGTTAATTAATGGGCCTCTGAGGATTGAGGCAACAAAGCTGTCACACACCCCATTTTTCGGGCTCCTTGATTCTCGCGTTTGTCTTTTATCCATTCATCTTATAAATAGGGCCGAGGGGTCACTTTCACTTTTCCCCCTCGTGCCTTTTCGCGTCGCCGTCTTCCTCGCGCCGACCGACCCTTGAGTTCTGCCGCCGCCGCCGTCCTTCACCTCTGCTTCGGCAAAGGCCGCTGCATCAACCTGATCGTATCAGAGAAAAGCGGTGATCCTCCGCTGCTTCCTCCTGCACCCATAAGTTCCTCTTCCCCTCGCCATAGATCCGCCATTAGGGTTTGGTGTTCTTCATAGATTCAAGCTGTTCTTCCTTCGGCAATGCCAATGGTCGGTTAGATCTGACTGTTTTCAGCGCCTTTTGTAGTTTAAACTCTTTTCTTCTTGTTAAGGCATCTGCTTGATATCCAACTCATCTGAACATACTGAACTTTTTGAGCGCTTGATATTAGACCAGAATTTATTTTGATTATCCAACGCACGGTAGATCTGAAACTACCATGCTAAACTGTGAAACTTGTTTTTCCTTCACTTACACGTCTTTAGACTTGTATCTTCAATACAAAATTAGGCGGTTTAACCTTATAGAAAAAATGATGACCCAGTAGATACCATTAGTCCCCTGTTGAACCGCAAATGGATTTGTCATTGCACTGTCTCTGTTGTCAAACTCCGGTTTACTAATAACAAACCCCGGTTTAACAGTATGCTTACGTCCTTGTACTGCTTTATGGTTGTTCACTATGTATCTTAAACCGGCAATAATCATGTTTCAGCTTCTCACCTCAATGTCTAAGCAAGTCTATGAATGCAACTGGGTTCCTTCCGGGGTCACGGAAGAACAGTTGAACAAATGCGTTATAACGGGCGCTTTGGCCAAGAAAGATATCATCCACTGGAGGGCCCCTGGCCCGGAAAATCCTCCTACACCCAAGCACGGAGAGGTAGTCATTTTTGTTGACCATCTGGGCCGAGGCTTTAGCCCTCCCGGTTCAAAATTCTTCCGAGATGTACTAGCTAATTTTCAACTTCGCCCTCAAGACATCGGTCCAAATTCTATGACCAACATCTGCCACTTCCAAGTCTTCTGTGAAGCTTATTTGCAAGAGGAACCTACATTTGAGCTGTTTAGGGATTTCTTTCACTTAAATCGTCACACAGAATTCACAGATGGACCCAATACTGAATTGGGCGGAATGGCGGTTCAGAAAAGGAAGGAAGTCACTTTCCCTCACCCCAAGCTCCACAGTCACCCAAAGAATGGAACCAGACCTGGTTTTATTGCAAGGATACATCTCCAACTGAAGAAAACCCCCTGCCGGGTTATCGCCCTGAACGCCTTAGCAATACACATCCTTTTCCTCAGAGGTTAACAACAAAGGAAAGGGCCAACTATGCTCCACAGTTGTCGAAGCTTAGAGCCTTTATGGCAAACGGCTTAACAGGTGTCGGTTTTGCTCGTTGCTGGATCGGATGGAGCATTCTACCCTTAAGCCGGCGCCCTGGCTTGATGTGTGAATATACAGGGAGTTTGACCGACCCCCAACGGCACATTAATATTCAACTGACATATGCTGAAATTACTGAGGCCGTCAAGAAAATATTGAATGAACCGGAGGCCGTCTGTAGCCAAACCGGACTAAGTCCTTTCTGTACCTTCAACAAACTGGCACATTAAGAATTATCTAACTTCCTTACTGTAAGTTACCTCTTTTCAACATATTTCCTAAGAGCTTGTCTGATTTTAACAGGGTGATATTCCGTTCTGGAATAAAAAGCCACAAGATAAAACAGCAAAACCGCAAGACAAACCGGTCAAGCTGCAAGACAAACCGGTCAAGCCAGTTCGTCCAAAGACCAAGGTTGTTAAAAAACCTGCCAAGAAAAAGACCACTGCATCCTTCGAGCTACCAGCTGATGACGATGTGGGTAACCCGGAATCAGAGGTAGAACTTGACTCTCTTGGTTTATTTTTCGTACACCTCATTGACAATGATTATTATCAGGACGACGCTGAAGGCATTCATGCTGATGATGTAGGGGTAATCATTCTTTCCTCCGATTCAGATCCTCTGCCAACATCAAAAATCCGTCGAGCAAACCGGAAAGTAAAATTTTCTCACCCCCTTGCTTACTTGGATCCAAACTTTCTTTTGAAGACACAAGAAGACGAAGCTTCGCCGCACAACCCCAAGACAACGGTCAGGTAGTTACCTCCGCCGGTTTACCGAACACTCCGGTTCGGAAACGCCGATCAGAGGTCTCTCATCCCCTTGACACTTCATGCCCCAAAGCGGGTTGTTTCCGTCAGCCTCTTAACCCGTCTGATTCAAATTATCAGGGTACTTCTCACTCATCTTCTGGCGAGTCGTCAGCCACAAAGCTTCCGCCCCTCAAAACAGTTCTTGGGTGAGTCATACACCTATTTTATCCTTGATATGTTATTTTTATATACTGTACTGATTCTCATGTTTTACTTTTCTCAGCGCCAAGCCCAGACCCAGCAAGAAGGCTCGGTTGAATAAACCGGCTGATGATAACGTAGCTGGTGAACCGGAACCAACTCCAGATCCTGAAGAAACCGATGTTGACGCCATGCTTAATGACCCACCACCTCAAGATCATGACTTTGTGGCTGAGCAGGTAGAAGTTGACACCACAAGCCATGCTAACCAGCCAACTAGCCCTGTCTGGTCTGATGACAAACCGGTTAGTCCAGTTAAGGCTACTGACAAACCACCAACTCCAGCAAAAGATGCTGATGATAAAGAGGATGATATAATGATTACTGGCATTGGCCACACCACTCCTGGTAATCATGTCGCTTTGTCAAAGCATACTGCGAAGGACGAGCTTTCTGCTATCGGCAAAGGCAAATGGAACGCTGATTTGTCAAACTATGCCCATCTTAGTGCTCAGACCTTCACTTTGGCTTCTTGAACCGTCTGTACACCAACCGTGACTATGAAGCCGGTTTGGTAAATCTGATGAAAGAGCGATATGAGGTAATTAATACTCAACTCTGCTTAACTGTCTTTCTTTGTAAATTCCAAATATCAACTCCAGTAGCCCCCAAGTGACGGTTTAAGATATCAATCTAAACCGGGACTTTTAATAACAATCTTTATATTTGCAATACTTCAGCTTTTTTCACTGGTATAGTCCCCAAGGGCCGGTTTAACTTTATAAATATGAATCCGGGACTGTAAAAAAACTCCCATTGCAGCAATTATGAGCAAACACACATTAGCCCCCAAGTGCCAAGATTAATACTTTTATTGTGCTTGGGACTTGTAAAAATTTCTGATAAAGAGCAAATATGCATTAGCTCCCAAGTACCAAGGGCATAACTTGTTATGTGCTTGGTACTTCAAATATGTACTGTCAACTCATGATATATCTGTCTCTTTATAGGCTGAGCTGAGTAAGAAGGAAAGGCAAACCGCTGATCTGCAAGAGAACCTCAAATCCCAGCAAGCCGAAACCTCCAAAGCCAAGGAAGAGTTGACCAGCGCTCTAGGCGCTATGGAGAAACTGAAAGAGGGCTTCAACAAGGAGCGGGCGGATTGGGAGACTGAAAAATCCGCTTTGATAAAAAGGGCCGAGAATGCAGAAGCAGCTCTTAAACCGGTGGTTGATGAACTGACAGGTGTAAAGCAGCAGATTCATGCCATGACTGTTGTTGTGTTCGGTAAACATATTTTCCTTAATACTTTCAACATATCGTCCCATGTTTTGTCGGTTTACTGATTTGTACAATGGTGCAGGAACTCACATGGGCCATCTGGGCTCTGATGTATAGAAGAAGTTGAAGGCTGCCTACACTCTGATAGAGCAGTTGTACACCGGCACGCAGCAGATCATCTATACCGCTTCACACAATAATCCTCCTCGCACCTTGATCAAGGAAACCTTAGAAAGATTATCTATGCTTCCTGCCCAGGTAGAAGAGCTAAAAAAGTCTGCCGCAAGAACGGGCGCTCTGACCGCACTAACCCGGGCAAAAGCATGGGTACCTGACTTTGATCCAGTGGAAGCGGCCCAAGGCTATACCAGCTTGAAAGAAGACGGAACAGAATTTGGCAATGATGACCTCCGAACCATAAACCGGGAAGAACGTCCATTGGCTTGCCAACTGGTTGAAGATGCGGACCTCTCGTACTACCAGGCGAGTTATGATGACAAGAACAGACGGGTTGCTGCACCAATTCCGGAAGCGCAAAATCTTATCCCACCAATCTGTAAGCACACTTATGCCTCTGACATTGAACCGTCCACGCTTATAAGCGATGAAGCTGTATTCCAAGCCCTAATTGGGATCGACTGGGAACCTGTTGACTTCCAGCCACTGGGTAGAGAGGAAGGAGTTGAACCGGTGCGAGATGATCCGCAGCCGTCAGGCCAAGCTGGTGACCAATCATGAACCGGAGGGCGGTTTAGTCTTCTACATGCCGCACCATGTATTTGAGAAAACAACTATCCTTTTGGGCACTGAAACGCCTTGTAATAGGCTAGTTAAAATACTTGGTCTGGTATGCCTTCGTGCATATTTATCTGCGACCGATGCTTGCTTAATCCGACATGCTTAAGATATGATGTTCATAATCCATAGCCATTCATGCAAGCTGTTCCTGCAGATAAGAAGCTTAAAGCGCCCTGGCGGTTTACCCTCGGGCGGGTCATGATACCCATATATATATACCAAGGTTGTAAAAGATAACCAAATATGGAAATATATAATACCTGTGACCTTTAGGCATAATGTTGGTTGACCAACGTTGTAGTGAGGGTCATAACCCTACTTTGGAGGGTAAGTAACTCCTGTTATATGTTGTTGGTTTATAATAAAACCGTTACGGGTTGTAATAAACACTGGTTTATTCCATACTGGTGACTTTGAGTCAAAACCATACCGGGTTGATAGTCTCCGGATTTCATCGTGTACTCACAACTTGTAGTTGACAGCCTAACCGGGTTGATAAATACCGGTTTAAAAACATCACAAATCTTATAAAAACAAAGAAAACTTAGCAAAAGGCAAATAAAAACCGTTGTAGTCGAGGCTTTTCACGGGCTACCAAACCCCAAATTCAAGGCTTTTCATGGGCTGCCAGGCCACTGAGTTATACCATTTTTGCAAATCCTTTTAAGATGGTCCTCAATCCTTAACCAATCATCGTTTTAACTTGACAAGTTCAGGGTCTTCATTTTAGAGTAACTTGTCAAAGTTCGAAGGGTCATACCAGGTTTACCTGGGCGGAGTGACTTACTTAAATAGGCAGGTTAACCTGGGGTTTTAGGTGTATACACTAGGCTTCTGATGAGGCACAGACTAGCAAGATGCTAATTCGTGCGTGTAGATGGCCCGATCTTTCACGGCGATACTTGATCAACACCTTGTCTCCCTTTTCCTCCTCGTAACCTCCAAGAACAATTTTCACCTATGTACAAAAATACACAAACGAAAATAATGACCCCCTCGGATCAGCACGTAGGCGTCGATGTGATGATCAACCCTCTGTTGCTAGTAAATTTCCACGATGGGAAAATCACAGATAATACACAAGATATGGTCGTCCGTAACTCGAACTTTTTTCTGTATATCTCATACTCGGAATAAAACTCAAAACTGATCTCCTTACATTGGCCGTAGCTTGGCTTTTATATGCCAACGTGTGCAACTCCCCTAATCTACCAACTTGGACTCCAAGACTCTCACGTCTTCAACTAATGAGTAGAAAAACAAAGTCTAACAAGAAAATAAACTCACGTATAATGCTAGCCAGCTAGCCGGCTAACACAAACCAAAAATAAGAATCCTAACCAATTTCCATTAGGATTTTCTACATATCACAACAACTTGACGTGGAGGTGTACGAAAATTAGGCTCCACGGAAGCTAGCACCGGTTCCATCTTAGTCTCCTGTATTCTCTTGCAATGTGGCCGAACAAAGTTTCTTACCATCTTCTCTGTACGTGACTTTCCTTTGCTCCTTTCTGTTATCAAACATGCTCGTACAGTTTTAGACTCCATGTGTACAGGACCATACACTGACCTTCCAAACATACCTCCTGAATTCAATAATCGTGTCGTACAACTGGTCTTTGATCGGCCGATTAAAGAACTGATTCTTCGTCCGCATAATTGACGCACCTGACCATCATTTCCTCGATGAAATCGAGCCGCATGCATGGCATTATTTTTCACAACCTTTTCATGATCTAACTCCTTAACTGGCTCAGCTTTAGTAGCATCAACAATTGATGGTGTCACGCCCGTATCATCCTCCCTCCCTTCAAACGAAACCGTCCTCGGTTTCGAGCTTATTTTCGGTGCCATCAATTTGTCCAGCGCTTGCAATTCTGTTCTTACTATAGAATCTGGCATTGGCTTCAGTACGTGCTTCCTTCCATCATGTAGGAACGTGTATGTGTTGGATCTTCCAGCATGAACTGCATTATGATCAAATTTCCATGGTCTTTCCAATAACAACTGACAGGCATCCATGGGCACAACATCACAGTCCACTATATCAATATAATCTCCAATTGCAAACTTCACATGCACCTTATGTGTGATCTTTAATTTTCCGGAATTGCATAGCCACTCCACATGGTGCGGTTGCGGATGGCGACGCATGGACAAACCCAATGAATGCACAACATCTTTATTAATGGCGTTTGTTAATCTGCCGCCATAAATTATCATCTTGCATGCACGATCCTTGATCATGCATTGTGTTTTAAAAACACTCCAACGTTGGCCTTTTGCATCACCATCTTGTACCTTCTGTACCAAAAGATTCAGCCCCTCTGTCGGTGCATCGACTTATTCCTTTCTTTCTTCTTGTTGCTCTCTTATTTTTAGCAAACGGTTTTTCCAGTATGCGCTGAACACATCTGTTGCATGGGAATAAAACAGATTTGTTGGCCCTTCCATGATACAGTGTAACTATTTTTCTTTGAATTCCAAACAGCCCCGACGCGCGTGCACCATGGGTTCCCGAGTACCAGATGACACGACACCATGGGCACTGGACAAACGTGAAAAAATTCCACATAACAATATTTTCCCAAATAAAAAATTACTAAAATCCGGTGCGTAATTTTGATTTCACCTTTGAACCACTTCAGTGTATACGGTCTTTCAAGAGGCGCCATATTTAGCCCCAATTTTTCCACTACCTCGATGCTCGCCATGTTCACCGTAGAACCTTCATCAATCGTTAAATTGACACGCCGCTCCTTCACCACGCAACGAGTGTGAAAAAGAACAACCTCGCCGATGCCTTCCTCCTCCATCAATATGTTCCTGCTCAACATGTTGATGCTTGCCTCCGTAGATGATATAGCAAACTGAATTGTCATGACTAACCTTAGCTGTGATACCACTTGATGAGGCACGGACTAGCAAGATGCTAATTCATGCGTGTAGATGGCCCGATCTTTCACAGCGATACTCGATCAACACCTCGTCTCCCTTTTCCTCCTCGTAACCTCCAAGAACAATTTTCACCTGTGTACAAAAATACACAAACGAAAATAATGACCCCCTCGGATCAGCACGTAGGCATCGATGTGATGATCAACCCTTCGTTGCTAGTAAATTTCCACGATGGGAAAATCACAGATAATACACAAGATATGGTCGTCCGTAACTCGGACATTTTTCTGTATATCTCATACTCGGAATAAAACTCAAAACTGATCTCCTTACATTGGCCGTAGCTTGGCTTTTATATGCCAACGTGTGCAACTCCCTAATCTACCAACTTGGACTCCAAGACTCTCACGTCTTCAACTAATGAGTAGAAAAAACAAAGTCTAACAAGAAAATAAACTCACGTACAATGCTAGCCAGCTAGCCGGCTAACACAAACCAAAAATAAGAATCCTAACCAATTTCCATTAGGATTTTCTACCTATCACAACAACTTGATGTGGAGGTGTACGAAAATTAGGCTCCATGGAAGCTAGCACCGGTTCCATCTTAGTCTCCTGTATTCTCTTGCAATGTGGCCGAACAAAGTTCCTTACCATCTTAGACTTTCCTTTGCTCCTTTCTGTTATCAAACATGCTCGTACAGTTTTAGACTCCATGTGTACAGGACCATACACTGACCTTCCAAATATACCTCCTGAATTCAATAACCGTGCCGTACAACTGGTCTTTGATCGGCCCATTAAAGAACTGATTCTGGGTCCGCATAATTGGCCTTTTGACCATCATTTCCTCGATGAAATCAAGCCGCATGCATGGCATTATTTTTCACAACCTTTTCATGATCTAACTCCTTAACTGGCTCAGCTTTTGTAGCATCAACAATCGAGGGTGTCATGCCCGTATCAGCTTCCAAGCCATGGCTTGATAGCCTGTTACAAGTGTAGATTCTTAGTTCATTTCGACAGCAAAGAATCCCCAAGTAACATTTTGAGCTGTGCTCAGTGGGTGCCCATGTTTGAGCTGTTGTTTTACAACACTCTCTTTGGCCCCAGATTATTTTGGCTTTCAGCTGATCAAGAGGTGTGACTATGGTTCGGATATGACCAAGCCCCCAAGTGATGTTGTGGCATTGCGCTGATCAAGAGGTGTAGTCATGGTTCGGATACGACCAAGCCCCCAAGTGATGTAATATAAAGCTTTGAGAAGCTAAATCAAGGGGTAAACCGGACGCCGCTTTATAAACAGAAGCTCCATGTAACCACACATGATGTAAGAAAACAACAGATACCCCGCTTTAGCTGAGGTTTGAGTTTATTATATTGATCATAATATATACACGGTCATAATATGTACATAAGCAGAGCCTATGGCTCAATATAGTAGGGCCGAAGATGAGCAATATTCCACGGCCGGTTGGTGTCCTTCTCCGATTTACGTGAGTCTTTGCGCTCTCGAACATCGATCAGGTAGTATGACCCGTTGTGCAAATTCATGCTGACCACAAAGGGTCCTTCCCAAGGGGGGGATAGCTTGTGCATATCCGTCTGATCCTGGATGAGTCGAAGCACCAAATCGCCTTCTTGAAATGTTCTGATTCTAACCCGGTGGCTACTATAACGATGCAGATCTTGCTGATAAATCGCCGAACGGGCTGCCTCCATGTCACGCTCCTCATCTAACAGGTCAAGAGCTTCCTGTCGTGCCTTCTTGTTGTTAGCTTCAACATATGCCGCTACACGAGGTGAGTCATGACGGATGTCACTAGGAAGAACCTCTTTCGCTCCATAAACCATGAAGAACGGTGTGTATCATGTCGATCTGTTGGGTGTGGTACTGATGCTCCATAACACAGAAGGCAACTCCTCAACCCAATAACCCGGCGTCCGTTGTAAAGGAACCATAAGCCGGGGTTTGCTGCCTCTCAAGATCTCTTGATTGGCCCTCTACGCTTGACCATTGGACTGGGGGTGAGCCACTGATGACACGTCAAGCCGGATGTGCTCACGTTGACAGATCTCCTTCATGGCACTCTTTGACAGATTGGTACCATTGTCTGTTATAATGCTGTGTGGAAAGCCAAACCGGAAGATCACCTTTTTGATGAATTGAACCGCCATAGCTGCATCACACTTACTAACTGGCTCTGCCTCCACCCACTTCGTGAACTTATCAACCGCCACCAAGAGGTGGGTCTTCTTGTCCTTGGATCTCTTGAAAGGCCCAACCATATCCAGCCCCCAAGTTGCAAACGGCCAGGTGATTGGAATCATCCTCAATTCTTGAGCCGATACATGAGCGCGCCTTGAGAATTTCTGGCAGCCATCACATCTTTTGACCAAGTCCTCGGCATTAGCATGAGTTGTCAACCAATAGAAACCGTGATGAAACGCCTTGGCCACCAAAGACTTTGAACCGGCATGGTGACCACAATCTCCTTCGTTGATCTCACGCAAAATTTCATGGCCTTCTTCAGGAGACACACAGCGTTGAAACGCCCCTGTCACACTGCAATGATGTAACTCTCCATTGATAATAGTCATGGACTTGGACCGCCAGTTATCTGCCTGGCCAAAGTTTCATCCTCTGGTAACTCGCCCCGGTTCATATACGCCAGATATGGAACCGTCCAATCCGGGATAACATGAAGAGCCGCCACTAACTGAGCTTCCGGATTAGGAATAGCCAAATCCTCTTCACCAGGGAGCTTAACGGACGGATTATGCAACACATCCAGGAAGACATTAGGTGGAACCGGTTTACGTTGGGAACCTAAACGTCTTAAAGCGTCCGCCGCTTCATTTTTCCACCGGTCCACATGATCCACCTGATAACCTTTGAAGTGACCTGCAACAATATCCACCTCATGACGATATGCCGCCATGAGTGGGTCCTTGGAATCCCAAGTGTCGGACACTTGTTGAGACACCAGGTCCGAGTCACCGAAGCACTTAACGCGTCTTAGGTTCATCTCCTTAGCCATCCGAAGACCATGGAGTAAGGCCTCATATTCAGTTGCATTGTTAGTGCAAGGGAACATTAAACGGAGAACATAACAAAACTTATCACCTCGTGGGGAAGTTAATACGACTCCAGCCCCCGAGCCCTCCAATTGCCTGGATCCATCAAAATGAATAGTCCAATAAGTATGATCCGGCTTCTCTTCTGGCGCTTGTAGTTACGTCCAATCATTGATGGAATCCACAAGTGCCTGAGATTTGATCGCCGCTCGGGGTATGTATTTCAACCCGTGAGGCCCGAGCTCACTAGCCCACTTAGCAATCCGGCCAGTTGCTTCCCTGCTCGGATTATATCCCCAAAGGAGCAGAATGACCACCGTGATGGGATGACCTTGGAAATACTGCTTAAGCTTCCGGCTTGCCATTAAAACCCCATACACCAATTTTTGCCAATGTGGGTACCTCTGCTTGGACTCGATAAGTACTTCACTGATATAATAAACCGGCCGCTGAACCGGATATTCCTTTCCTGCCTCTTTGCGCTCCACCACAATAGCCACACTAACAGCCCGAGCGTTAGCTGCTACATATAGCAACAATGTCTCTTTGTCAACGGAGTAGCAAGAACCGACGGATTAGCCAGCTGCCACTTTAAATCCTCAAACGCTTCATTAGCGGCGTCACTCAAGACGAAGTTATCCGTTTTCTTCAGCATCTGATATAAAGGGATAGCCTTCTCACCAAGGCGACTAATAAACCGGCTCAACGCGGCAATCCGGCCCGCCAGGCGTTGAACATCATTGATATACTTCGGTTTGGCCAAGGAGGTGATGGCTTTGATCTTTTCCGGATTAGCTTAAATGCCCCTGTTAGACACCAAAAAACCCAAGAGCTTGCATGCAGGTACACCAAAGACGCACTTGGCCGAATTAAGCATCATTTTGTAAACCCGCAGGTTATCGAAGGTTTCCTTCAAGTCATCAATCAACGTCTCCTTCTACCGTGATTTTACCACAACATCATCCACATAGGTGTGAACATTGCGGCCGATCTGTTTATGAAGACAATTCTGCACACATCGTTGATAAGTTGTCTGGGCACTCTTGAGCCCAAAGGGCATGGACACATAGCAGAAGGCTCCGAAGGAGTTATGAAGGTTGTCTTCTCCTGGTCCTTAACTGCCATTTTGATATGATGATAAGCAGAATATGCATCCAAAAAGCTTAAACGCTCGCAACCCGCCGTAGCATCAATAATTTGATCAATACAGGGGAGGGCAAAAGGATCTGCTGGAAAAGCTTTGTTGAGATCTGTGTAATCCACACACATACACCAAGTGCCGTTCTTCTTAAGGACCAGCACCGGATTAGCCAACCACTCAGGATGAAATACTTCAACGATAAATCCAGCTGCCAAGAGCCTGGCAACTTCTTCTCCAATAGCCTTGTGTCTTTCTTCATTGAACCGGCGGAGAAACTGCTTGACTGGTTTATACTTGGGATCAACATTGAGAGTGTGTTTCGAAGTTCCTCGGTACACCTGGCATGTCAGAAGGCTTCCACGCAAAGATGTCCCGATTCTCACGGATGAACTCGATGAGCGTGCTTTCCTATTTCGGATCCAAATTAGCGCTGATGCTAAACTGCTTGGACGAATCGCCAGGCACGAAGTCAATAAGTTTAGTCTCATCAGCCGATTTGAACTTCAGGGCCGGATCATGCTCTGTAGTTGGTTTCTTCAATGAAGTCATATCTGCCAGATCAACATTGTCTTTGTAAAACTTCAACTCTTCTGTTGCACAAACCGACTTAGCATAAGCCGCATCACCTTCTTCACACTCCAGAGTGATCTTGCGGCTCCCATGCACAGTTATAGTTCCCTTGTGACCCGGCATATTGAGTTGCAGATAGACATAACAAGGTTGTGCCATAAACTTAGCATAAGCTGGCCGTCCAAACAGGGCATGATACGGGCTTTTGATTTTCACCACTTCAAAGGTCAAAGTTTCTGATCTTGAGTCATGCTCATCTCCAAAAGCCACCTCCAAAGCTATCTTACCAACAGGATATGCCGATTTACCAGGCACCACACCATGGAACACCGTATTGGACGGTTTAAGATTTTTATCTATTAACCCCATGCGACGGAAAGTTTCATAATAAAGGATATTGATACTACTCAATCCGTCCATGAGTACCTTAGTGAACTTATAGCCTCCCACCAGAGGTGCCACCACCAGTGCCAGATGACCCGGATTGTCAATCCGGGGCGGATGATCTTCGCTACTCCACACAATCGGCTGCTCGGACCAGCGCAAATAACGGGGCACCGCCGGTTCAACGGCATTCACCGCCCTTTTATGAAGCTTCTGATCGCGCTTGTCCAGGCTAGTGGTGAAGACATGATACTGTCTGGTATTCAACTGCTTCGGGTTGCTCTGATAACCTAACTGCTGCTACTGCTGCTGATTGCCCTGATGATTATAGCCACCTTGCCTTGGTTGCCCTGATTACCTTGATTATTATGTCCACCCTCATTACCGTGGAATCCTGAACCGGAATTTCCTTCGCCATAACCTGGCCCATGAGATCCGGGGCTTGAACCGCCACCTGGTCCATGATCATACTGAAAAAGATCAGAATTTTTGAACTCCTTCATGATATAACAATCCTTCCAGAGGTGCGTGGATGGTACCTCCTTCGTCCCATGCTTTGGGCAAGGCTGGTTCAACAGATAAGACAGGTGGTCCGGGTTAGGACTCGGTCCTCCACCGCGCTGGGACGGTTTACCCTTACGCCGCTGGCCCTTGTCATGTGTGTTAGTATTAGCCACAAAGTCTAAACTGTGGTTTGCCTTACGTTTGCCGCTGTTTCCATGACCCGCCGGGTTGTGGTGCTACCCCTTGGCGTTGCCGCTCCTTTTTCCCTTCCCTATCTTATCATCATCAGACTCGGGATCCTTGGTACTATCAGAGTCGGCATACTTCACCAGAGCGGCCATGAGAGTTCCTATCGGTGTCAAAACCGGCGGATCTCGGGTAGGGGGTCCCGAACTGTGCGTCTAGCCGGATGGTAACAGGAGACAAGGGACACGATGTTTTTACCCAGGTTCGGGCCCTCTTGATGGAGGTAAAACCCTACTCCTGCTTGATTAATATTGATGATATGGGTAGTACAAGAGTAGATCTACCACGAGATCAGAGAGGCTAAACCCTAGAAGCTAGCCTATGGTATGATTGTTGTTCGTCCTACGGACTAAAACCCTCCGGTTTATATAGACACCGAAGAGGGTTAGGGTTACACAGAGTCGGTTACAATGGGAGGAGATCTACATATCCGTATCGCCAAGCTTGCCTTCCACGCCAAGGAAAGTCCCATCCGGACACGGGACGAAGTCTTCAATCTTATATCTTCATAGTCCAGGAGTCCGGCCAAAGGTTATAGTTCGGCTATCTGGACACCCCCTAATCCAGGACTCCTTCAGTAGCCCCCGAACCAGGCTTCCATGACGATGAGTCCGGCACGCAGATTGTCTTCGGCATTACAAGGCGGGTTCTTCTCCAAATTATGTGTTCCTGTTGAATAGTGTTCGGCTTCTCATGAATATTCTGCTTCTTGGCTTCCACGCCCAATAATGGCCGTCTTCCACGTGTCAAACGAATGCGAAAAGCCAGGGTGTTTTTACATTTACCCCCCTAGCCGCGCAAATGAGCTGCCTATAAAAGAGACGAGGATTCAGATCCGAATCACACCAACTTCCCTTCGCGAGCGTTCATCGGAGCGCATCCGACAGAAATCCATTCCGTCATGGCCAATCGACGCAGCTCCTCCTCTCGCCTTCCTAGCCCTCAGCCTGGAGATTGGGAGAGATGTTCCGTCCCGCACAGCGAGCTAGTGACGCTCCAAACCAAGGGATTTCTTCCCCCAACCTTCATGGTCCCGGTTCGAGCCGGACTCGCCACCTATAATGGCGGAAAGCAGGCGCAGAGCATCCCTAATCCCTCCAAAGGAGAGAGGGTATGCCTTGTCCCTTATTTGATAAGAGGGCTCGGATTTCCAATTCATCCGTTTCTCCGGGGGCTCCTGGAGTTCTACGATCTCCAGCTGCACAACCTTACGCCTGCCTCCATATTGCATATTGCGGGCTTCGTATCCCTTTGCGAGTTGTTCTTGGGCGTCGAGGCTCATTTCGCGCTGTGGAAGAAGCTGGTCTGCCTTATGCCCCGTTCTCAGGAGGGGTCGATATATCAAGTGGGCGGAGCCGAACTATGGCGCATCGCCGGGACTGGATATCTATCTGGAACCCCAAGGAAGGCGTCCGAAGACTAGCCCTCAAAATGGTTTTATATATAAGATGTCCCCCTGCCGGACCCTGTTCGCATCGGCCTCCCCGAGTTCAATAATGCTCCCTTGAAGAAGCGCCTATGCTGGCGTCCACAGAGCCCTCAGAGGGAAAACGACAAGGACGTCATGTACCTGATGAGCCAAATAAGGTTGTTAGCTCATTCCAGACTGACCATGATCGGGGTCATGGCCACATGCATTATGCGGGGGGTGCAGCCGCTTCAGTATAGAGGCCACCCCATGTGGGATTTCAACGGGGAGGATGATGCCTCCCGCTGCGGCTGTAAAGGGCCGGGATCGGTTGCTGCTCTGACGAAGGCCTTGTCCGCATTGTACAAGGGAGAAGAGGAGGAGTTCCTCCGCTGCCAATCCTCGTGACGGATTTTCTATGTACAATCCTCCAAGCTGGGTAAGCGGACACTTCTTTTTGCCCATCCGCTCCATATTCCCATAGTTAAGTACCTTATCTTGTGATTTCGACGCAGGAATTGCGTCGGTCAGAAGGATATAAACAGCCCTCCTCCACAACCCGAGGATCCGGAACGGTCCCTCGATCTGGCCTCCCAAGAGGATCCAGACATATCCGTGGAGCTGATCGATGGGGTATTTTACCAACTGAGCATCGACAATGCCTTGGTCGCCATTACGGCTGATTACCCCGGAATATTTCCAACCTCACAAGTAACTGAGACCGAAGTCCCGATACTTTGAAAATGATCCCTCCGTGCTTATTTTTGATCACCGTATATCAATGGTGTTTCGCAGGGGGAGCCCTTGAGGCGGAAGGCTGAGCTCATGTGGCTAGCCAACAAGGCAACAAGGCTCAAAGAGTTGAAAAAGAAGTGCGGTCCAGATTGAGACGCCGGCGCAACGGTATGGCGTGCCATCTTATTCCCAGGTTTTATTCCTGGAAGGTATACTAACGCTCGTGCTCTCTTCAGGAAAAAGAGCGCTTGTCGGACTATATCCGGAGGGTTGCCAATCGAGCCACCACTAGCCAGGCTCCAAAGCCAGGTCCAGAAGCGGAGGCGAACACGAGGCGTGCGTCGGACACTCCTCCGACAAAGGATGCCGGCAGACTATCTGCCACCAATTCCGAGGTGGAGAGTGCCATAAATCACAGGCATCGCCGGACAGTTCTTCGTGACGCATGTTTCTCCCAAGAGGCATTGGATGCCTTCAATTCGGGAGATGCGCACCTCCGTGCCGCTCAAAATGGTCTAGCCAGAGCCATGGAGCAGTATGTGAAAGACATACGGGTGAGAAAATTTGAAGGTTATATATACCAGTAGCCCCCGAGACTTGAAATAGTTAGAATAACTGATTTAAGGATCATTTGTTATGCAGGATCTTACAAAAAAGAATACCCAACTGTCCCAGAGCTGGAAGAGTGCAAAGCCCAACTTGAGGCTGCACTAGTCACACGTAGGGGAGGCCAAGGAGACCCCCTCTGGTAATATACGCTTCGAAAGATAAGTATGTTGTGAGGTGCGGCGTGTGTGTAAATATGACAATATCATTGCAGATAGCGCCGGATTAGATCCGGACAAGCAGGAACTCTTGCGCCGGTTAAAGGCCAGGGAGAGCGTGCTTACGAGGGCGAGGCAGGAGAAGAATAATCTCCAAGATGCCAATACCCAGCTGGGCGAGGAACTAAAGGATGTTCGTACCCGGCTGTCGGACTTCGTGAACGAGAATCGACGGCTTCGACGCGGCATTTTTAGTAAGTGCTTAAACGAACTTTAAAAAAGAGTTCGGCAAGGAAGTCAACTAACAGAGTTATGTTTGTAGGTATGCTCACAGGTCGTCCTGCAGAGGAAATGCCCGGTTCTACGGGTGACCTTCTTCCCGAAGTTTACAACCGCATTTAACGAAGTTCGGCAGTAATGAAAGGCGTCGCCTGTGCCTTGTGGCCATATCTGCCTCCCTGCCCAAGGCCTTGAAGAGCTTGTAGAGAGGCTTAAGGGAGCGCGGCGGCACTTCCGATTATGGAAGATATCGGCCTGCCAAGGCGCGCCAGGGAGGCTCGGGCCATGGTGAAGACGCTGCACACGGTTGCTGACCCAAACCACATGGCCGAGGTCGGACCTGTGGGGCCCGATGGGAAGGAGATCCCTGTGAGCTTAGTGTACGGCCAAGTAGAATTGGCCGCAAAGTATTCGCAATAGGACTGTAAACTAGATAGCCTATTAGATGGTATTGAGGAGGGATACACCCAGTCAATTTGACTATGTAATTTAAGATGACATGTAAAAATGCCTTCTAGCCGGATTGTAGATTGTTTGTCATGGCGGACCTTTTCGCTTCAACCTCGGGACCCTATAGTCCGGAGTGTGTCCGAATACCATCACGGTTATGTAAGAACCGGGGCATGCGTGGAGACCAGGCATAGGGGTCATTAGTGCTTGAACAGACAAGTGCCCAACCAGTTATGTTATATTACATGGTTAGTAAGAAACATCTTCCAGGGAGAATAGTTCCGTTAGGGGTTCCTTTTCTCGGGAGGCATGCCTTAAAGTGCATGTCCTGGACTATGAAAAAAGCGTAAAAGCAGCTGGAGGCATATAAATAAATAAGTGAGAAATCATCTTTAGTTCACCGACCGAATATTCCCTTAAAACGCTTAGCTTTTGGCTTCACCTCCTGAGGTACACATCCTGACCCGCAGTAGCAATCGCAGAGGTGCTCCCTTTACCACCTAGCCGAACAATCAGGAACGTAGGGGTAAGCACAGGAGCCAGGCAACCCAGCTTGGCCAAAACTTAAGTCATATCGATGCATATAATGGTGAATAAAAGGTACATGCGGAAGCGTGACACATGTGTTAGGCATGAAGCCCGTACAAATAAGCTTCTGTTAAAGAAGCCCCCAGGTATAATGAGCGCGGATAGCGCGTCAAGTGTGTGCGAACAATGCGCGAACGAGCCTTTAAAGGCTGTAAGAGAAAAAGAGGGAGAAGGAGAGAAATATAAGACAGCTAATGTGTAAAAAATAGACAGAGGAAGGAGACGAATTCAGAATTCGGCGCTAGGCGTAGAATCTTCGGAGACGAGCTGCGTTCCATGGGTTCGGCTCGAGTCAGTTATCCGATGCATATCGAAGACGATACGGTCCACCGGTCAGGACTTGGTCGATAATAAAGGGACCTTCCCATTTGGGCTTGAGTTTGTCCTTTTTCTTGTCCGGCAGGCGTAGAACTAACTCGCCAACATTGTAAGTTTTGGCTCGTACTTCTCTGCTTTGATATCTTCGAGCCTACTGTTGATAGAATGCGGAACGGGCTTTTGCCACGTCACACTCCTCCTCCAAGGCGTCCAAAATGTCCTGCAAATTGAGCTCGGCTTCTCTTTCTTTGTACATGCGCACGCGAGGTGAGTCATGAATTATGTCGCAGGGCAAAACTGCCTCTGCGCCATATACCATAAAGAATGGTGTGAATCCGGTGGTGCGATTCGGCGTGGTCCGCAGCCCCCAGAGTACGGAGTCGAGCTCCTCTACCCAGTGCGTGTTAGATTCCTTGAGGGACCACACTAATCTGGGTTTGATGCCGCTCATGATTAGACCATTTGCTCGCTCGACTTGACCATTAGTTTGAGGGTGATAGACTGAAGCTTAGTTGAGCTTGTTGCCCATGTTTTTGCACCAGAGTTTGACCTCGTCGGCCGTGAAGTTCGTGGCCGTTATCCGTGATGATGCTGTGGGGACACCGTGAACGGTGTACGACCCCGATATGAAGTCTATCACCGGTCCGGATTCGCCGCCTTAATAGGCTTGGCCTCTATCCATTTGGTGAATTTATCCACCATGACCAGTAGGTATTTTTGTTTGTGGGTTCCTCCTTTAAGGGGTCCAACCATGTCAAGCCCCTGCACTGCCAAGGGCCAGGTGATGGGTATAGTTTGGAGGGCGGTGGGTGGCATGTGGCTTTGATTAGCAAAGAGCTGGCAACCGACGCATCGTTGGACTAAGTCCTAAGCATCTGCCCGAGCCGTCGGCCAATAAAATCCTGTATGGAAGGCCTTGCTTACAAGGGTCCGGGATGCGGCGTGGTGCCCGCCGAGTCCGGCATGAATTTCAGCCAGAAGATTCCGCCCTTCCTCTTCGGAGATACACCTTTGAAGGACTCCGGTGGTGCTTTTCTTATAAAGCTCTCCCTCATGGACTTTATAGGATTTAGATCGCCGCACTATGCAGTGTGCCTCATTTTGGTCCTCGGGAAGTTCCTGCCTGGTTAGGTAGGCTAGGAATGGTTCCGTCCATGGGGCGATGACTGCCACTATTATGTGGGCTGGAGATGTTACTTCGTTGGCAGAGCCTCCAGTTGTGTCAGAATGTTCGGTGTTGGGCAGTGTTGTTGGGTCCGGGCTATTATTTCCGGACTCCCCTTCCCATACTACGGATGGCTTGAACAGCCTCTCTAAGAAGATATTGGGGGTACGGCATCGCGCTTTGTGCCAATGCGTGCCAAGACGTCTGATGCCTGATTGTTTTCCCGAGCTATACGGTGAAATTCGAGCCCTTCGAACCGAGCTGACATTTTTAGGATGGCGTTGCGATAAGCTGCCATTTTCGGATCATTGGCATCAAAGTCTCCATTTATTTGAGATATCGCGAGGTTCGAATCCCCACGCACCTCTAGGCATTGAATGCCCATGGATACTGCCATCCGGAGAACATGTAGAAGGGCCTCGTATTCGGCTGCGTTGTTGGAGTCCGTATACATTATCTGGAGTATGTATTGAACTGTATCTCCTGTTGGGGACGTCAGAACGATGCCAGCCCTGACCGCCAACATTTTGGAGAAGTCGAAGTGCATGACCCAGTTGGAATATGTGCCGTACTCTTTAGGGAGTTCGGCTTCAGTCCATTCGGCGACGAAGTCGGCTAAAACTTGCGACTTAATAGCTCGCCGTGGCTTATAGGTTATGTCGAATGGGAGGAGCTCAATGGCCCATTTGGTAATCCGGGCCGTCGCGTCGCGGTTGTTTATAATGTCGTTAAGAGGTACTTCGGAGGCTATTGTTATCGAACACTCTTGAAAGTAGTGTCGCAGCTTCCGGGATGCCATGAACACCGCCAGACGCTTATATTTTGATAATGTGGATACCAAGTTACTTGCATGGAGTGAGGGCGGTGGACACGCAGTAAACTGGTTTTTGAAGGGGAACTTGTGTCCGTCCGCTTCTCGCTCGACAACGCAGCACCGCGCTTACAACTTGATGAGTTGCTGCGATGTATAATGGCATTGGTTCGCCCATGTTGGGCGCGGCCAGGACCGGGTTTGTTGCCAATATGGCTTTTATTTCTTCGAGTCCGGCCATATGGCGGCATCCGCCCACTCAAGTGTTCGGTATACGGAGGAGGCGATAAAGCGGCTTAGAGCCGCCACGCATCCAGTCAATTTTTGTATTTGTTTGAGGTCCTTTGGGATATCCAATTGTGACAGGGCTCGGATCTTGGCTGGGTTTGCTTCAATTCCTCTACCGGATACAATGAAGCCCAAGAGCTTTCCGGCTGGTACGCCGAAAACGCATTTTTCTGGGTTAAGCTTGATGTCATATGTTCGGAGATTATCGAATCTGAGCCTCAAGTCGCCTACTAGAGTTTCGACATGCTTGGTTTTGACGACCACATCATCTACGTATGCCTCCACTGTTTTGCCGATCTGGTTTGCGGACATGTCCGAATCATGCAATCGGTATGTTGCGTCGGCGTTTTTGAGCCCGAAGGGCATTGTGTTGAAGAAGAATGGGCCGTATGCGGTGAAAAATGCCGTTGCGGCTTGGTCAGGCTCTGCCATCTTAATTTGATGGCAGCCGGAGTATGCTTCGAGGAAACACAATGAATCGTGGCCTACGGTAGCGTCGATAATTTGATCGATGCGGGGGAGGGGGAAGGGATCCTTTGGGCAAGCCTTGTTGAGGTCCTTGAAATCGACGCATAGGCGCCAGATTTGTCCTTCTTTGGTACCATCACCAGGTTTGCTAGCTACCGGGATGTTTTATATCTCTGATGAATCCGCCTCCAATAGTTTGGCTAGCTCCTCTCCCATGGCTTGTCTCTTTGGTTCGAGAAACGCCAAGAGCCTGCTTGACCGGCTTGAATCCTTTTAGGATGTTTAGGCTGTGCTCGGCCAGCCGGGCGTGGGATTCTGGCATGTCCGAAGGGTGCCAGCAAAAATGTCCCAATTTTCGCATAGGAATTCTCAGAGTGCGCGCCTACATCAGGGTTTAATTGTGCCCCGATGGAGGCCGTTTTTGTAGGGTCCATTGGATGGACTTGGAATTTGACTATTTCGTCCGTTGGTTTAAAGGAGGTGGACTTGGATCTTTTATCGAGTATCACATCGTCCCTGTTTACCATGGAGCGCAGCGCAGTCAGTTCCTCGGCCGCTAGGGCTTCAGATAGTGCCTCAAGGGCCAGTGCGGCTGTCTTATTTTCAGCATGGAGTGCTATTTCCGGTTCACTAGCAAGAGTGATGATTCCGTTGGGCCCGGGCATTTTGAGCTTCATGTACCCGTAATGGGGTATAGCTTAAAAAATTGTGAATGCCTCTCGCCCTAATAGAGCATGGTATCCGCTGTTGAACGGGGCCACTTGGAACGTGACCTCCTCGGACCTGTAATTATCCGGCGTGCGGAACACCACATCCAGTGTGATTTTTCCTGTGCAGCATGCTTCCCGACTGGGTATTATTCCTCTAAAGGTTGTGCTGCTTCGCTCAATGCGGCTCCAGTCTATTTCCATTTTTCGAAGAGTTTCCTCATAAATGAGGTTCAATCCGCTGCCACTGTCCATGAGTACCTTGGTAAGGCGAAAGCCGTCCACTATGGGACTGAGGACCAATGCTGCTAGTGCTCGGGCTGTTTGGAATTTAGGTTTATCACTGGCATTAAAGGTAATAGCCGTGTCACTCCATGGGTTTATTGTTGCTACTTGGTAGACTTCGGCAAGGCTGCGGAGTGTTCGTTTTCGCATATTATTTGATGCGAAAGTCTCGAAGACTGTTAATACCGTCTTGGTATCCCCGGCTGGTGCTCTGTGGATGCTGGGGTTAGAAGCTCTTCGCCACTTTTGGCCACCTGCCGGAGTATCCAACATGCTCTAAGGCTATGAGTTGGTGTGGCGCCCTCTGTACTATGAACTTTACAGGGTCCGTTGAGCCATCCCTCTAGTACGGTTCCATACCCCGTAGGGGTTTATTGTTTTTTGGTGTTTAACCCGGGTGATTGGCGATAATGCACCCTTTTATTTCGGACTGGGTTTGTATTCAGGGCCGGATTGTCCCAAAATCTTACTTCGGTTTTCCAGGCGCTTTCCATCGCACAGTACTTTCGTACTATGGACACCAAGTCAGCAAAGCGTGTGATTTCACGGCGACCTATGGCGTTGAGGATTCCCTTGTCCATGCAACTATTGCAGAAGAATGAAATTGCGTCTTCCTCGCGGCAGTCCTTTATCCTGTTCAAAACCAGGAGGAATCTGGCCCAGTAATGATGTAATGTTTCCTCGGGCTCTTGCCTAATTTTGGATAGATCGCCTATGTTTGGGTGGGTGGGTGGAATTAAATCCGAAACCTCACCCAATCTGAGACTCAAAGGCCAAGGAGTTTCCAAACTCGGAAGCTTGGATTCTTCGATGTTGTCCAATGAATCTAGCCTGTTGCCTGACTCTAAGTTCAGGTCTTGAGTGACGTCCTCCCCTTTGCGGGTGTCCGGCTTGGAGGGATCGGGAATCCGGACATAGCTAGTCCTTAAGATAGATGAAGGTTTGCCGCATTGTTCCTCCACCACTGCAACGTGATGGATGACCTGGTTAGAGTTAATCTTCCTCGGATCGGGTTTAGGCCCAATCTGATCGTAGTCTGTAGTGACTCCCAGGGCGGCGATGCGATCCAAGAGCTCGTTTAAAGAAGAGAGCTCCATCGGATCTAACTGATCGGCGAGTTCCGAGTTGACGTGAAGATTGTTGTCGATGACCCGAGAAGTCATCGTCGACGCGGCGGCCGAACAGGCGGTCATAAGAAAACCGCCTAGCCGGAGAGTTTGGCCGATAGACAAAGCTCCTTTAGCAACAGTGCCGTCTTTAAAGACGGTGTTGGGAAACGTAGTAATTTCAAAAAATTTCCTACGATCACGCAAGATCATGGTGATGCATAGCAACGAGATGAGAGTGTTGTCTACGTACTCGTGAGACCAAAGAACGGAAGCGTTGACACAACGTAGAGGAAGTAGTCGTACTTCTTCACGATCCAACCGATCCAAGTACCGAACGACGGCACCTCCGAGTTCTGCACACGCTCAGCTCGATGACGTCCCTCGAACTCCGATCCAGCCGAGTGTTGAGGGAGAGTTTCACAAGACGACGGCGTGGTGACGATGATGATGTTCCACCGACGCAGAAGCTTCGCCTAAGCTCCGTGAACGGTATAATCGAGGTGTAATTTGGTGGAAGGGGCACCGCACACGGCTAAGGAAAGAT
The DNA here is from genome assembly GCA_021605145.1 of Aegilops bicornis. Classification (NCBI taxonomy): domain Eukaryota; kingdom Viridiplantae; phylum Streptophyta; class Magnoliopsida; order Poales; family Poaceae; genus Aegilops; species Aegilops bicornis. The sequence goes on from CM038675.1 coordinate 775,361,383, forward strand.
CTCAAGGATCAACTTGTGTGTCATGGGGTGCCCCTGCCCCTCAGATATAAAGGAGGGAAGGGAGGGGCTGGCCGGCTGCAGAGAGGAGGCGCACGGGGTTTCCTACTCCTACTAGGAGTAGGATTCCCCAATCCTAGTCCAACTAGGTTTCCCAAGTGGGAAGGGAGAGAGAGGCGCCCCTTCTCCTAGTCCTAATAGGACTAGGGAAGGGGAAAAGGTGCGACCAGCACTTGGGCCCCTTTTCTCCTTTCCACTAAGGCCCATGTTGGCCCATTAGCATTCCGGGGTTCCGGTAACCTCCGGTACTTGGTAAAATTCCCAATTTCACCGGAACACTTCCGATGTCCAAACATAGACTTCCAATATATGAATCTTTATGTCTCGACCATTTCGAGACTCCTCGTCACGTCCGTGATCTCATCCGGGACTCAACAACCTTCGGTACAGAAACATCATAAAACTCATAGTAATCGCCATCGAACGTTAAGCGTCATGGACCCTACGGGTTCGAGAACTATGTAGACATGACCGAGACACCTCTCCGCTCAATAACCAATAGCGGGACCTGGATGCCCATATTGGCTCCTACATATTCTACGAAGATCTTTATCGGTCAGACCGCATAACAACATACGTTGTTCCCTTTGTCATCGGTATGTTACTTGCCCGAGATTCGATCGTCGGTATCCAATACCTAGTTCAATCTCGTTACCGGCAAGTCTCTTTACTCGTTCCGTAATACATCATCTCACAACTAACTCATTAGTTGTAATGCTTGCAAGGCTTATGTGATGTGTATTACCGAGAAGGCCCAGAGATACCTCTCCGACAATCGGAGTGACAAAACCTAATCTCGAAATACGCCAACCCAACATGTACCTTTGGAGACACCTGTAGTACTCCTTTATAATCACCCGATTACGTTGTGACGTTTGGTAGTACCCAAAGTGTTCCTCCGTAAACGGGAGTTGCATAATCTCATAGTTACAGTGAACATGTATAAGTCATGAAGAAAGCAATAGCGGCATACTAAACGATCAAGTGCTAGGCTAACGGAATGGGTCATGTCAATCACATCATTCTCCTAATGATGTGATCCCGTTAATCAAATGACAACTCATGTCTATGGCTAGGAAACTTAACCATCTTTGATTCAACGAGCTAGTCAAGTAGAGGCATACTAGTGACACTATGTTTGTCTATGTATTCACACATGTATTATGTTTCCGGTTAATACAATTCTAGCATGAATAATAAACATTTATCATGAAATAAGGAAATAAATAATAACTTTATTATTGCCTCTAGGGCATATTTCCTTCAGTCTCCCACTTGCACTAGAGTCAATAATCTAGTTCACATCATCATGTGATTCAACACTAATATTCACATATGTATGTGATTAACACCCATAGTTCACATCGTCATGTGACCAACACCAAGGGTTTACTAGAGTCAATAATCTAGTTCACATCGCTATGTGATTAACACCCAAAGAGTACTAAGGGATGATCATGTTTTGCTCGTGAGAGAAGCTTAGTCAACGTGGTCTGTCACATTCGTGAGCCGTATGTATTTTGCAAATATTCTATGTCTACAATGCTCGCACGGGCTACTCTAGCTAATTGCTCCCACTTACAATATGCATCCAGATTGAGTCTTAAAGTCATCTGGATCTGTGTAAAAAGCTTGCATCGATGTAACTCTTTACGACGGGCTCTTTTATCACCTCCATAATCGAGAAATATTTCCTTAGTCCTCACTAAGGATGTTCTTGACCAATGTCCAAAGGATCTACTCCTAGATCACTATTGTACTCCCTTGCCAAATTCAGAGCAAGGTATACAATAGGTCTGGTACATAGCATAGCATACTTCATAGAACCTATGATCGAGGCATAGGGAATGACTTTCATTCTCTTTTCTATTTTCTCGCCGTGGTCGGGATTTGAGTCTTACTCAATTTCATACGCTTTTGCAACACATGCAAGAACTTTTCTTTGACTGCTCCATTTTGAACTACTTCAAAATCTTGACAAGGTATGTACTTATTGAAAAACTTATCAAGCCGCCTTGATCTATCTCTATAGATCTTGATGCTCAATATGTAAGCAGCTTCACTGAGGTCCTTCTTTGAAAAACTCCTTTCAAATACTCCTTTATGCTTTGCAGAATAATTCTACATTATTTCCAATTAACAATATGTCATTCTCATATACTTATCGTAAATGTTGTAATGCTCCCACTCACTTTCTTGTAAATACAAAGCTTCTCCAAAAGTCTCAGATAAAACCATATGCTTTGATCACACTATCAAAGCGCTTATTCCAACTCCGAGATGCTTGCACCAGTCCATAGATGGATCGTTGGAGCTTGCATATTTTGTTAGCTCCTTTAGGATTGAAAAAACCTTCTGGTTGCATCATATACAACTCTTCTTTAATAAATCCATTAAAGAATGTAGTTTTGACATCCATTTGCCAGATTTCATAAAATGTGGCAATTGCTAACATGATTCGGACAGACTTAAGAATCGCTACAGTTTGAGAAAATCTCATTGTAGTCAACACCTTGAACTTGTCGAAAACCTTTTGTGACAAGTCGAGCTTTGTAGATAACACTACTATCAGTGTCCGCCTTCCTCTTGAAGATCCATTTATTTAACATGGCTTGCTGATCATCGAGCAAGTCAATCAAAGTCCATACTTTGTTCTCATACATGGATCCTATCTCAGATTTCATGGCCTCAAGCCATTTCGCGGAATCTGGGCTCATCATCGCTTCCTCATAGTCCGTAGGTTCATCATGGTCTAGTAACATGACTTCCAGAACACGATTACCACACCACTCTGGTGCGGATTTTGCTCTGGAAGACCTACGAGGTTTGGTAGCAACTTGATCTGAAGTTTCATGATCATCATCATTAACTTCCTCACTAATTGGTGTAGGAATCACTGGAACTGATTTCTGTGATGAACTACTTTCCAATAAGGGAGAAGGTACAATTACCTTATCAAGTTCTACTTTCCTCCCACTCACTTCTTTCGAGAGAAACTTTCTTCTCTAGAAAGGATCCATCTTAGCAACGAAAAACTTGCCCTTGGATCTGTGATAGAAGGTGCACCCAATAGTTACCTTTGGGTATTCTATGAAGACACACTTCTCCGATTTGGGTTCGAGCTTATCAGGTGAAAACTTTTTCACATAAGTATCAAAACTCCAAACTTTTAAGAAACGACAGCTTAGGTTTACTGTTAAACCATAGTTCATATGGTGTCGTCTCAACGGATTTGGATGGTGCCCTATTAAACGTGAATGCAGCTGTCTCTAATGCATAACCCCAAAACGATATTGGTAAATCAGTAAGAGACATCATTGATCGCACCATATCAAAATAAAGTACGGTTACGACGCTCGGACACACCATAATGTTGTGGTGTTCCGTGGCGTGAGCTGTGAAACTATTCCACTTTGTTTTAATTGAAGGCCAAACTCAGAACTCAAATATTCATCTCCATGATCAGATTGCGTAAACTTTATTTTCTTGTTACGATGATTTTCTACTTCACTCTGAAATTCTTTGAACTTTTCAACTATTTCAGACTTATGTTTCATCAAGAAGATATACGCATATCTGCTCAAATCATCTGTGAAGGTCAGAAAATAATGATACTTGCCACGAGCATCAACACTCATTGAATCGCATACATCGGTATGTATTATTTCCACTAAGTCAAGAGCTTGTTCCATTGTTCCGAGAACGGAGTTTTAGTCATCTTGCCCAAAAGGCACGGTTCGCAAGCATCAAATGATTCATAATCAAGTGATTCCAAAAGTCCATCAGCATGGAGTTTTCTTCATGCGCTTTACACCAATATGACCTAAATGGCAGTGCTACATATAAGTTGCACTATCATTATTAACTTTGCATCTTTTGGTTTCAATATTATGAATATGTGTATCACTATGATCGAGATCCAATGAACCATTTTCATTGGGTGTGTAACCATATAAGGTTTTATTCATGTAAATAGAACAACAATTTATTCTCTTACTTAAATGAATAACCGTATTGCAATAAACATGATCAAATCATATTTATGCTCAACACCAAATAACACTTATTTAGGTTCCACACTAGTCCCGAAAGTATAGGGAGTGTGCGATGATGATCATATCAATCTTGGAACTACTTCCAACACTCATCGTCACTTCCCTTCAACTAGTTTTTATTCTCAGTAACTCCTGCTTCGAAGTTACTAATCTTAGCAACCGAACAAGTATCAAATACTCAGGGGCTACTATAAACACTAGTAAAGCACACATCAATAACCTGTATATCAAATATACTCTTGTTCACTTTGCCATCCTTCTTATCCACCAAATAATTGGGGTAGTTCCGCTTCAAAGGACTAGTTCTATTGCAGAAAAAGCACTTAGTCTCAGGCTTAGGTCTAGACTTGGGCTTCTTCACTCGAACAACAACTTGCTTGACGTTCTTCTTGAAATTCCCCTTCTTCCCTTTGCCCTTTTCCTTGAAACTAGTGGTCTTGTCAATCATCAACACTTGATGCTCTTTTCTTGACTTCTACCTTCGTCGATTTCAGCATCACGAAGAGCTTGGGAATCGTTTTCGTCATCCCTTGCATACTATAGTTCATCACGAAGTTCTAGTAACTTAGTGATGGTGACTAGAGAATTCTGTCAATCACTATCTTATCCGGAAGATTAACTCCCACTTGATTCAAGCGATTGAAGTACCCAGACAATCTGAGCACATGCTCACTAGTTGAGCGATTCTCCTCCATCTTTTAGCTATAGAACTTGTTGGAGACTTTATATCTCTCAACTCGGGTATTTGCTTGAAATATTAACTTCAATTCCTGGAACATCTCATATGGTCCATGACGCTCAAAACGCCTTTGAATTCCCGATTCTAAGCCTTTAAGCATGGTGCACTAAACTATCAAGTAGTCATCATATTGAGCTAGCCAAACGCTCATAACGCCTGCATCCGCTTCCTCGCAATAGTTTTGTCACCTAGCGGTGCATTAAGGACATAATTTCTTCAGGCAGCAATGAGGATAAACCTCAGATCATGGATCCAATCCGCATCATTGCTACTAACATTTTTCAATACAAATTTCTCTAGGAACACATATAAAAACATAGGGAAGCAACAACGCGAGCTATTGATCTACAACATAATTTGCAAAATACTACCAGGACTAAGTTCATGATAAATTAAAGTTCAATTAATCATATTACTTAAGAACTCCCACTTAGATAGACATCTCTCTAGTTATCTAAGTGATTACGTGATCCAAATCAACTAAACCATGTCCCATCATCACGTGAGATGGAGTAGTTTCAATGGTGAACATCACTATGTTGATCATATCTACTATATGATTCACGCCGACCTTCGGTCTCTCGTGTTCCGAGGCCATATCTGTTATATGCTAGGCTCGTCAAGTTTAACTCGAGTATTCTGCGTGTGCAACTGTTTTGCACCGTTGTATTTGAACGTAGAGCCTATCACACCCGATCATCACGTGGTGTCTCAAAGACGAAGAACTTTCGCGAACGGTGCATACTGTGGAGAACACTTCTTGATAATTTTAATGAGAGATCATCTTATAATGCTACCGCCAATCAAAGCAAGATAAGATGCATAAAGGATAAACATCACATGCAATCAATATAAGTGATATGATATGGCCATCATCATCTTGTGCTTGTGATCTCCATCGCCAAGCACCGCCATGATCACCATCGCCACCGCGCGACACCTTGATCTCCATCGTAGCATCGTTGTCGTCTCGCCAATCTTATGCTTCCACGACTATCACTACCGCTTAGTAATAAAGTAAAGCATTACATCGCGATTGCATTGCATACAATAAAGCGACAACCATATAGCTCCTGCCAGTTGCCGATAACTCGGTTACAAAACATGATCATCTCATACAATAAAATATAGCATCATGCCTTGACCATATCACATCACAACATGCCCTGCAAAAACAAGTTAGACGTCCTCTACTTTGTTGTTGCAAGTTTTACGTGGCTGCTACGGGCTGAGCAAGAACCGTTCTTACCTACGCATCAAAACCACAACGACATTTCGTCAAATAGACTCCGCTTTTAACCTTCTCAAGGACCGGGCGTAGCTACACTCGGTTCAACTAAAGTTGGAGAGACAGTCTTCCACAAGCCATCTATGTGCAAAGCACGCCGAGGGAACCGGTCTCGGCAGAAGAGTACGCGTAAGGTTGGTCCGGATCGTCTGTCCAACAATACCGCTGAACCAAAGTATGACATGTCGGTAGGCAAGATGACTTGTATCGTCCACAACTCACTTGTGTTCTACTCGTGCATATCATCAAACCATAAAAACCTAGGCTCGGATGCCACTGTTGGGAAACGTAGTAAGTTCAAAAATTTCCTACGATCACGCAAGATCATGGTGATGCATAGCAACGAGATGAGAGTGTTGTCTACGCATTCGTGAGACCAAAGAACGGAAGCGTTGACACAACGTAGAGGAAGTAGTCGCATTTCTTCACGATCCAACCGATCCAAGTACCGAACGTACGGCACCTCCGAGTTCTGCACACGCTCAGCTCGATGACGCCCCTCGAGCTCCGATCCAGCCGAGTGTTGAGGGAGAGTTTCACAAGACGACGGCGTGGTGACGATGATGATGTTCCACCGACGCAGAGCTTCGCCTAAGCTCCGTGAACGGTATAATCGAGGTGTAATTTGGTGGAAGGGGCACCGCACACGGCTAAGGAAAGATCTCAAGGATCAACTTGTGTGTCATGGGGTGCCCCTGCCCCTGTATATAAAGGAGGGAAGGGAGGGGCTGGCCGGCCAGAGAGAGGAGGCGACCAGTGGTTTCCTACTCCTACTAGGAGTAGGATTCCCCCAATCCTAGTCCAACTAGGTTTCCCCAAGTGGGAAGGGAGAGAGGGGGCGCCTTCTCCTAGTCCTAATAGGACTAGGGAAGGGGAAAGGTGCGCCAGCACTTGGGCCCCTTTTCTCCTTTCCACTAAGGCCCATGTTGGCCCATTAGCATTCCGGGGTTCCGGTAACCTCCTGCATTTGGTAAAATTCCCAATTTCACCCGAACACTTCCGATGTCCAAACATAGACTTCCAATATATGAATCTTTATGTCTCGACCATTTCGAGACTCCTCGTCACGTCCGTGATCTCATCCGGGACTCGAACAACCTTCGGTACAGAAACATCATAAAAACTCATAGTAATCGCCATCGAAACGTTAAGCGTGCGGACCCTACGGGTTCGAGAACTATGTAGACATGACCGAGACACCTCTCCGCTCAATAACCAATAGCGGGACCTGGATGCCCATAATGGCTCATAAATATTCTACGAAGATTTTTATCGGTCAGACCGCAAAACAAAAAACGTTGTTCCCTTTGTCATCGGTATGTTACTTGCCCGAGATTCGATCGTCGGTATCCAATACCTAGTTCAATCTGCTATCGCAAGTCTCTTTACTCGTTCCGTAATACATCATCTCACAACTAACTCATTAGTTGTAATGCTTGCAAGGCTTATGTGATGTGTATTACCGAGAAGGCCCAGAGATACCTCTCCGACAATCGGAGTGACAAAACCTAATCTCGAAATACGCCAACCCAACATGTACCTTTGGAGACACCTGTAGTACTCCTTTATAATCACCCAGTTACGTTGTGACGCTTTGGTAGTACCCAAAGTGTTCCTCCGGTAAACGGAGTTGCATAATCTCATAGTTACAGGAACATGTATAAGTCATGAAGAAAGCAATAGCAGCATACTAAACGATCAAGTGCTAGGCTAACGGAATGGGTCATGTCAATCACATCATTCTCCTAATGATGTGATCCCGTTAATCAAATGACAACTCATGTCTATGGCTAGGAAACTTAACCATCTTTGATTCAACGAGCTAGTCAAGTAGAGGCATACTAGTGACACTATGTTTGTCTATGTATTCACACATGTATTATGTTTCCGGTTAATACAATTCTAGCATGAATAATAAACATTTATCATGAAATAAGGAAATAAATAATAACTTTATTATTGCCTCTAGGGCATATTTCCTTCAGACGGGATGAGGCATCCTTCTTGATGGCGACGGCACAGAGGAACTCTCAATGAAAGCACCAATGTCGGTGTCAAAACCGGCGGATCTCGGGTAGGGGGTCCCGAACTATGCGTCTAGGCGGATGGTAATAGGAGACAAGGGACACGATGTTTTTACCTGTGTTCGGGCCCTCTCGATGGAGGTAAAACCCTACTCCTGCTTGATTAATATTGATGATATGGGTAGTACAAGAGTAGATCCACCACGAGATCAGAGAGGCTAAACCCTAGAAGCTAGCCTATGGTATGATTGTTGTTCGTCCTACGGACTAAAATCCTCCGGTTTATATAGACACCGAAGAGGGTTAGGGTTACACAGAGTCGGTTACAATGGGAGGAGATCTACATATCCGTATCGCCAACCTTGCCTTCCACGCCAAGGAAAGTCCCATCCGGACACGGGACGGAGTCTTTAATCTTGTATCTTCATAGTCCAGGAGTCCGGCCAAAGGTTATAGTTCGACTATCCGGACACCCCCTAATCCAGGACTCCCTCAGTTCCCATGTCATTACAATGACGTTTGAGCCGTCCCAACTTCAACTTCAGGGGTTCAAACCGGCAATTGCCTTCCAATGTTAAAACTGCGGTATCAGCATTGATGTGGTCCGATGAATGCAAAATTTCTGAAACCCGGCGCACCCAACGGGTTTTTGACTCTCCTTCTTCCTGGACATAGGCAGCAAAGTCCACAATCGACATGGGCTGCTTGCATGTATCCTTGAAATTCTGGATAAACCAGGCCCTCAACTCGGTCCACAATCGACTCTGATAGAATTAGCCGGCAAGCTCTTCGGCCAAGTGTGGGCCGTCCCCTCTAGCATCATGGTGAAGTATTTCGGACACACCGCATCGTCCACATCTAGCATCTCCATGGCCATCTCATAGCTTTCGACCCATGTCTCAGGGGACAAGTCGGAGGTGTAATTCGGCACCTTGTGCGGGCCTTTGAAATCCTTGGGCAGGCGCACGTTGCGCAACGCTGGGACAAGACACTGTACTCCCAAAGAACTAGAAGTAACTCCTAGTTCCACCGATGTGGTTGGACAAACCGGAGTAAGCTGGCGGGCTTCATGCTGTGCCGCTACCTCGGCCTCTCTATGTGCCCGAGCCCGGTTCACCACCTCCTGAGCATCACCAGCACCACCCGCCGGGTTATTGCCACGGGGCGGATCATAGTTCCGTGCGTTGCTTGACACTGCCGGTTCATCCATACGCCTACTATAACTCCGGCTTGGGCTGGGAGTGGAATGGATCCAATCGCGCCTATATGCATAAGCCTCCTGCCGAACCAAAGCTGTCTGAAGAAGCTCCCTAACCCGACGCGTCTTGACCGCTGCCGGAGATTCTCCTTCGATCGGGATGGCTGCCAGCCGTGAAGCGGCAGCGACAATTTTGTCCATCGGGTTAGAGTAATGACCTGGTGGCGTCGGGACATGCTGTGTCACAATATTGTTCTGATGAGGTGGATCCACCGGACGTGGGTGAACCGGCGCTCCCGCTCCAGGTGCCTCCGCCCGGTTTACCACCGGCGGATTACTGGTCCCTGCTCCCGGGGTATTAAAGAGGTTCTTAGCTTCGTAAACCGGCGGCAAGCGAGATCGGTACCTCCTCTTCAGGACATCGTTCCAAGCGCTCTTATCCAGCATAAGCCGGTAAGCCTGTGCATCCAATGCGGCCCGCTCCACAGCCATCCTGGAATCCTCAGCTGCCAAGTCGGCTTTGGCATGAGTGATCTGATCTTTCACTTTTGCAAATTCCGCATTGTGTGCATCCTGATCCGCCGGGTTAACTTCCGCCATCAGTGTTGCCAAAGCGTCAAACAAGTCAGATAGGACCTGAGCCGGCGGTCGTACAGGGCCTCCCGCCCCGGCGGTTGTTGCTGCTGTTGATCTGCAAATCATCGCCGCCGCAGTCGAAGAGTGGAGCGCTGGTTGTGTACTGGCCATGAAGATCGCAACCCGGTTTGCCAGATCCAAGGGGTCCGGAATACTGTTGCCATCGGAACAACCCTCAATCCGGCCATCTTGCAGCTGATACAGCGACTCGGTCTCTCTGATCGATGACTCGTCGCCGGAATAAACGACGGTTTCACCACCAGATTCCGATCTATCCTCAGATTCCCCTCCGTGGATGACTCCCACGAAGGCACGCTTGATGACAGGCTTGACCCGGGCAGATCTCGCACACTGAGCCGTTTCGACAAGGTCAGCGCAGATGTCCGGCTCAGGGCCCGGTTCGCCGATCTTGCCAATGAAAACGTGTATGCCACCAAAGGGGACCCGGTACCCGTACTCGATTGAGCCGGCCTCGGGGCCCCAGCCTGCATCGTCGATGTAGAGCTTGCCGTGACGACTCTTGGTCATCCGTCCCACAGTGTAGCCCTTGAGTCCTTTGAAGCTGCCCTCTAAGAACTCGAAACCACAGTGCGATAGCCCCACGATGGGCGCCAACTGTCGTGGGTTTGTCACGGCTGATGTCCTCATGAAAGGACTTAGTCGTGGAGCCATTGATATGGGTTAGCTTAAAGGGGTTAAACCGGACAAGGGACACGAGAGTTTTATACTAGTTCGGCCCCTTACGATAAAGGTAAAATCCAACTTGTAGTTGTGATGGAATTGCTGGGGTTCCGATGACCAAGGAGCGAATACGATTTGCCTGAGTCTCGAGTTGTTGTCTGTTTTCCTTGAACCGTCGTCGGGTCGTCCCCTTATATACATGGGTTGACGCCCGTTGGTTTACAGAGTCCCGAGGCCGGCTCATAAACGTGTCCGGGCCGGTCTCTGCTCTTTTTATCTTACAACACAAGTTTACATATCAACACTGGTTTATGTCTATAGGCCTTAAACCAGCTCTGGGCCCTGGGCCTTCATAAAGCATCATTGTCTGTCTTCATGGGCTTCAGATATAATGAATTACTTATGGGGTTAACCCGGCCTCTCCTGGCCGGTTTACGCCTAGTGGTAATATCCCCAACACCCCGTCTGTATATTGATAAAGAAAAATGTGGTTTTTGAGTAATAGGATCGTCATGAATTTTGCTAGGGGCCACGACCGAAGTGGCGGCTCTGAAGAAGGCGCTGTCCGAGGCCGAAGACAAAGCGGCCAAGGAGCGCATCGAGCGAGAGAAGCAAGAGCCCCGAGTCGGCGAGGTGCAGCAAGAGCTCCAGGCTCTCGTCAAGAAATACGAGTCCTTGGAGCGTGACTCTAAGATGCAAGGGTCCGAGCTTGCGAAGGCCCTCGAGAATGCACAAAATGCCAAGGCCGAAGCCCAAAATGCCCTCCAGGAAATTGAGGCGATCAAGAAGATAGAGGTGGGTAAGGCATTCATTATGCAAAGCAAGCATGTGAAGGAAACTTTTCTTTTACTTACCCGAATTCGGAGCTCTCCAGGAGCGTTCGCATATCTACCCAGCAGTGTATCGGATGCCGCATAGTTCTACTGGGCTGAGGAAGGGAGCTCGACAGAGAAGTTGTTCTGGTCTTAGTATACTGGGACCGAACATCCGATGCCCTTGAGCGACCAATTGAAGCAACTAGTCGAGCTTCACAAGGCGGCCGATCTGGCCATGAAGGGCCTTATATTCCGGATGTGTCCTGGCGAGCCCCTGCCTGGTAGCTACTTCGGTCTGGTAAGGCGGCTTGTGAATGCCTGCCCACGATTTGAAGTCATAAAGTAGTCCGTCTGCATTGAGGGTGCGCGCAGGGCCTTTGCCCGGGCGAAAGTGCACTGGGCGAAGTTGGACGCCGAAAAGCTGGTGAAGGAGGGGCCGCCGGAGGGCAAGGAGCATCGCCACCCCGAAAAGTATTATGACAGTGTCCTGAAGGGTGCTCGTCTTGTGGCAGAGGAATGTGCTAAGGATGTAATATTTGAATGAATGTACTCATGTGATCCTGTAATATGAAACCAGTTCATGTGCGCTATATAACACTTGCTAATTTAAAATATCACCTTCTGTGCGGCCGTTTATAAATTTTGAGAGTTGGCGAGTAAAGCTTCGCCCCCATGTAACTAGTACCGAGGTGTTCGGGATAAACCTGACCACTCTTTATCCCAATATTGGGTCCTTCAAGGAGGTGTTCAAGACAACGAACCGTGCAATCGGACTATAAAGCTTTATCACTCTCACTTAGCCATAGAAGTCTACAATTTTAAATTTTGGCGAAGCCCCTAGTATTCGGAAGGCCGAACTTGGGGCGCTATGTACGCCTAAATTGGACAAGGCCGACTCCTCGCCCGAAGCGGAAAAAATCTTTAAGGATTTGAGACCTCTCGAACAGCGACCAGCTCTCGCCTCATCATGATAGTCAGTTTTTGGCTTTCTCTACCGAGGTGTTTGTTCGGAAGAACCGGGACACAATCGCAGTAGTTCTCCCAACGCTACCTTAGCCGATATAGCGGAACGTAAGGTACCAAAACATGAGAGCCGGGCAAACCCAACTATTGACCCAAGACATGATTCAGAGCTGATGCATATAATGCTATAAGTTCGGGGTGCCGCACTGTCGAAAGTGTTAGGACTTTTCATGCCGTGTTATGGGGTACACCGAAGCCCCTGACGCACTGGTCGTATCAGAATGTACGGGTGCAATTTGTCACAAATAAGCAGACAAGGAAAAAAGGAGATGCAATAATAAGCTAACGCTATACATTGTTATTTAAATGATACGTCAAAGCGTATGTATACAAGTAGTGCAATAAGCAAAAAATAGGACTATTTGGCATGTCCTATCCAAGGGCAAGCTGCGTATGGGTATATAAAACAGGTATATCGATCGTTATCAGAGACCACCTAAGGATTCCCTTGTATGTCAAAGCTTCAAGCATCCTTGGTGTTTCCTTCCCGTGACGAGTTCGACAATTAGACGATCGGAGAGGTCCTTCAGAGAATAGGGGCCTGAAAGGAAGAAAATATTAAAGGTATACAGGTCCTGAAGCGGTTGAGCCGCATTATGGGTCGTGCCATGGTCGTGCATCTGCCTGTGCCCATGGTATCTTGAGTTCGTAATTATGTACGCGCGGCGTAAATTTCGTCGCTTCACTTGGGTTGGGATGGAGGCCGAATTGCTAGGCGAGTTCTAAACGTGCCTGGCAATCCTCTTGCAGGGTACTCCGGACTCGCTTGAAGGTGTCCGGGGTCTTTTCCGCTGAATTGGCGGTTTGCCTCATAAGGCTGCTTTGTGCTTCTGCTGCAAGGGTCGCAGTGTGCTCCTCCGTGCGGAGAGAGCGTTATGTGTTTCCACTAACTGTAATAACCCCGCGAGGTCCTGGCATTTTGAGCTTGAGGTATGCATAATGCGGTACCGCATTGAATCTGGCAAATGCGGTTCGTCTGAGCAGTGTGTGATAGCCACTGCGGAAGGGGACGATATCGAAGATTAACTCCTCGCTTCAGAAGTTGTCTGGGGATCCGAAGACCACTTCCAGTGTGATTGAGCCCGTGCAACAGTCCTCTACACCTGGGATGACACCTTTAAAGGTGATTTTGGTGGGTTTGATCCTTGAGGTGTCTATACCCATTTTGCACACTGTATCCTGATAGAGCAGGTTCGGGCTGCTTCCACCGTCCATAAGGACTCGAGTGAGGTGAAATCCGTCAATGATGGGGTCAAGGACCAATGCGGCAGAACCGCCATGACGGATACTAGTGGGGTGGTCCCTGTGATCGAAGGTGATCGGACAAGAAGACAATGGGTTGAACTTTGGGGCGACTGGCTCCATCGCAAAGATGTCCCTCAGTGCACGCTTCCGCTCCCGCTTGGGAATATGGGTTGCGTATATCATGTTTACCGTTTTCACTTGGGGAGGAAATTTCTTTTGTCCTCCTGTGTTTGGCGGTCGGGGCTCCTCCTTGTCGTTGCTATGCAGCCCCTTTTCCTTGTTTTCGGCATTCAACTTGCCGGCATGTTTGAACACCCAGCATTCTCTGTTGGTGTGGTTGGCTGGTTTGTCGGGGGTGCCGTGAATTTGACACGAGTGAGCGAGTATGCGGTCCAAACTGGACGAGCCCGGATTTCTTCTTTTGAACGGCTTTTTTCGTTGACCGGATTTAGAGCCACTGAATCTGGCATTAACTGCCGTGTCTTCGGCGTTGTCGCCATTGTTGCGGCGCTTGTGTCTGTTGCGCCGTGGCCTGCCGTTGCTATCTTTGGCATCTGAATTGCCAGGTTCTCTCGATGTGTTGTTGCTGCGAGCCAGCCAGTTGTCCTCGCCCGCACAGAAGCGGGTCATGAGTGTTGTGAGGGCTGCCATGGACTTCGGTTTTTCTTGGCCGAGGTGTCGGGCGAGTCAGTCGTCGTGGATGTTATGCTTAAATGCCGCTAAGGCCTCGGCATCCGAACAGTCGACAATTTGGTTCTTTATGGTTAGGAACCGAGTCCAGAATTTCCTGGCTGATTCCCCTGGCTGTTGAGTTATATGATTCAAGTCATCGGCATCCGGTGGTCGCACATAAGTACCCTGAAAGTTTTCAAGGAATGCGTCCTCCAAATTCTCCCAACCGCCAATGGAGTTTGCCGGCAGGCTATTGAGCCAATGCCGAGCAGGTCCTTTGAGTTTTAATGGGAAGTAATTGATGGCATGTAGATCTTCACCGCGGGGCATGTGGATGTGGAGGAGGAAATCTTCAATCCATATCGCGGGGTCTGTTGTACCATCATATGATTCGATGTTTACGGGTTTAAAACCTTCCGGGAATTCATGATCCATTACTTCATCAGTGAAGCATAGGGGGTATGCGGCGCCTCTGTGCCAGGCTATATCACGACGCAGTTCATACGAGTCTTGTCTGCTGTATTCAGCCCGGCCGGATTTGCTTTTAGTATATCCGGTGTGACGGTCGTCGTCACGTGCTGGGGCGCGCCCCGTGATCCGTAGATAGATCTTGCATGTCCTGCTTTGTTTTCCAATATATCTCGCAGGTCCTGCGTGTTTCCCCGGGCCTTGGTATTTTTGTTCGACTCGCGACGGGGTGCGGGCTGGAATTCGGCCTGATATGCCACTTTTTCTCGGCCACGAGGAGGCCGGTCAGCCGCATCATACGCTGGAGGTGTAAGCTTTAATGCTTCCTCCTCGAGTTGGGGTAGCAACCTGCGCTTGGGGTAACTTTTGGTTGGGCGCTCGAGTTCGTATTCCTCGGCCGCTAGGACCTCAGTCCATCTATCTGCTAGCAGATCTTGGTCACCTTTAAGCTGATGTTGCTTTTTCTTCAGGCTTTTTGCTGTGGCTATAAGCCGGCGCTGGAAGCGCTCCTGTTCGACGGGATCCTCAAGCACGATAATTCTTCATCGCCGAGGCTCACCTCGTCTTCGGAGAGAGGCATGTAATTGTCATCCTCTGATTCTTCGTCTGCTGCCTGTTCCTTAGGGCTAGCTTGCTCATCCTCCCGCTCGAGGCCTGGCTAGGAGGGATTTTCTTCGTCTTCGGCACTATCCGAAGCGTTATTGTCTCTTGTGCCGGTATCGCTGCTTTTGCTATGGCGGGACTTAGAGCGGCGCCGCTGACGCCGATGCATGGATTGCTTCTTGAAGGGATTATCCTCCATTGCCTTATCGCCATCGCCTTCTTTGGGGGTGTCCACCATGTATATATCATATGATGAGGTGGCAGTCCAGTATACAATGGCGGTGGTTCCTGTTAAATCTCTGCATCATCGTCCATACCGTCGATTTCTTCATAGCCGAAATCGAGCATGTCGGTTAAGTCGTCGACAGTGGCTATTAAGTGGGTGGTGGGTGGGGAACGAATTTCTTCGTCGTCCGCTTCCCACTCGAGCCGGACATAGTTCGGCCAAGGGTCTCCAGACAAGGAGAGAGACCTTAACGAATTTAGCACGTTGCCCAGGGGCAAGTGCTGAAAGATATCCGCGGAGGAAAACTCCATGATCGGTGCCCAATCAGATTCGATAGGCACTGACACAGGCGGTTCGGAGCCCGTGGCCGGGGACGAATCCAAGAATCGGTGACACAGGTCTCATGGGAGGTGAAGTTAGTATTCGGCTCTTTAGCCACTGAGTGTGCGGCCTCTGAGGCGGGGTCCATCCACCCGTCCTCGGACGGTGCACTTTGCTCCGGATTTAGGGCCGGAGTAGCCACAGGTGTGATCTCCTGAACACCATCCGATGATAGAGTTAGGTCATGCTCGTCGTCACTGTGCGGCGCACCTGACATAGGCTCGAATCCGTCAAAGACCAAGTCTCCGTGGATATCAGCCATATAGTTTAAATTTCCAAACCTGACCTGACGGCCAGGGGCGTAACTCTCGATCTGCTCCAGATGGCCAAGCGAGTTGGCCCGCAGTGCGAAGCCACCGAATTCAAAGATCTGTCCGGGGAGAAAAACCTCACCCTGGATCGCATCGTTGCCAATGATCGAAGGAGCCATCAAGCCTTATGGCGACGGCACAGTGGAACTCTCAATGAAAGCACCAATATCGGTGTCAAAACCGGCGGATCTCGGGTAGGGGGTCCCGAACTGTGTGTCTAAGGTGGATGGTAACAGGAGGCGGGGGACACAATGTTTACCCAAGTTTGGGCCCTCTTGATGGAGGTAATACCCTACTTCCTGCTTGATTGATCTTGATGATATGAGTATTACAAGAGTTGATCTACCACGAGATCGTAGAGGCTAAACCCTAGAAGCTAGCCTATGATTATGATTGTTGTTGTCCTACGGACTAAACCCTCCAGTTTATATAGGCACCGGAGGGGGCTAGGGTTACACAGAGTCGGTTACAAGGGAGGAGATCTACATATCCGAATTGAAAAGCTTGCCTTCCACGCCAAGGAGAGTCCCATCCGGACATGGGACGAAGTCTTCAATCTTGTATCTTCATAGTCCAACAGTCCGGCCAAAGGATATAGTCCGGCTGTCCGAGGACCCCCTAATCCAGGACTCCCTCACACCTCTCCACCTCGACAAACCCTAGCGCCACCGCTAGCTCTCAAGGAGCCGACGACGAAGCGCTTAGCTGCCGCGACCTCACCGACGCCGTCTTCACGCCGGCCGCGGACATCGTCTTCTCCGCCACCGCTGTAGGTCTCCTCCGTCACCAAGTTAGGGCACGGAAGATCGAACTGCTCGGCCTCATCTTCTACTCCGTCTAGCAGTTCATCATGTGGTAAATTAAAACTCTCTTTTTTACTTTCTTTTTGATCCGATAGATTCACCCTTCCTACCAAAAGTGGTTTCTGCCTCCACAAATTTGGATCTATCCATTTTTGCATCTCATATGATGCCTAGTATGTTCACTTATGCTTCACACATAGTTAGATTCCTCACTTGTACCTATTCCTGGATTTGTACAAATCTGGAACCAACACTCAACATATAAGTGGATGTCTTCGCGTTGTAAGCTCAATGTCTTCTAAACTGATTTATCTTCAAAATCTTCTGAGAATGCATATGACCTCTTCCTCTTCCCTCGCATCTCTAATGTTGTCACAGGTACATGTCCGTGGGAGAGTCCCTTGGTTCTCATAGTCTGCATTCATTTGTAGAATTCTTACAGCATCATATCAACTCTCCCGAAGCTAGTTCATGTCTGACCAGCAGACGGAAGCCTTTGACAGTGTTGAAGCCATTCGGTCTGAACTACATGGCCACAGAAAAATCAGCAAGGAAGGGTGGCAGACAGCACCGTGGGGGGACATCAATGGATCTGCCCAAAGATCTCTATGAACTATATAAAACTGATCCTAAAGAGAGCTATGGTCAGCACAAGACACGAATCCAATGGATTCGAAGATATTGGGCCGAGCAATGGTTGAAGTACAGATTCGTCACCAAGAAATATGCTGAAAAGAATGCTACAAACGTCCTTGGGGAGATATTCTCTATAAAAATCTTCAACCCAAGACCAGATCTGAAGCTATTGCTCAGGGTTTCTACCCTTGCATGGTCCATGGACCGCAGCCTGCTGATGCCGACCCATCCTCTCTGCTATGGTGTCGTGAAGACAATCTGTTCAAGCGCAACTTCCAGTTTGCCAAGAACTCGGCCAAAGAGAACAAGAAGAGTCTCGGATGCAATTTCAACCCAGGGCCTTCTGCTCCTCGGGTTGATGGCTCACGAGATGCCAATCCAAATGTCATCGGCCCCTTCGACAACTTTGATGGTCTCCTCCCCTACATCACTGCTCAGAGGGCCACGATGGATCAGTCTGGAGATGAAGCTGATTCTGATGAAGCTCCTGCTCCGCCGAAGCCTCAAGAGCTGAAGAAACCCAAGGCTTCGAAGCCCTCAGCTGCACCAAGAGCTTCGCAAGCGAAGCCTCTGGCCACTGCTCCTCCTGCACCAAGCGTGCACTCTGAAGATCTCTCATGCACTTCCAAGTCTAAGAAGAAGAAGAAGCCCGTACAGCCTATTGGTCAAGCACTGACCCCTGCTGCCGTTCTGAGGAATGAGAACGACGCCATTGATCTGTCTAGTGATGACGATCTTGGCGATGATGCTCTTGAGCTGCTAATAAAGAGCAAGCAAGAGACGGAAATCTTCAATGATCTTCCCCTCTTCGATGTGGACATCCTGAACAAGTTCATTGACGAATGGTTTGATAGCCCAAACTTCAGTTTTGATGATCTGCAACTCCCCATTGGCCTCAGCGTCTCCTTCCATGGCGCCATTGCTCCTGAGCCGGCTCTAGCTCAGAAAATAGTTGAACTGAAGCACAAAATTGATTATGAGAAGGCTCAGTTCAAGAAGCATATGGCCAAGCTCAGTGTGACAGACATCCAAAACTTCAAGACCATGATGTATGAGCTCAAGGAGGCGTTTCACAATAAACGTGATGAAGCCAAAGGTTATCGAGAGCGCATGAATCTTTTGGCTGCCAAATGTGTTCAAGCCTATAATGAAGCTTAGAAGCGCAAGGCACTTGGGCGTCCTGGCATCGACCCCAAGATGGCTGCAAGCAGAAGAAGCCAACTGTCGCGCAAGTTGAACCATACAGGCGGGAAGAACCTCGCATTGTCTTCCCCGCTAGAATGAGAGGCGTGAAGCCTAAGGTCCCCACAGTAGCTTCGGAGCTCAAGAAAACTAGGGCAGCTAAAGCCGAAGCCAGAAAGCGCAAGACCAAGAACACCACTGACGAGGCTCCACCTGCCAAGAAGGGAAAAACCAAGAAGAAAGATCGGGCTGCTCCCTCAGAGCCCCTTGTCGTCGAGCCAATTTCTGTTGCTTGTCCTGCATCTGCACATCAAGAGCGTCGTATGATAGTTCATGAGCCTGCTTCCACAGAGGCTCCTCGGTTGAAGACATTCCAGCTGTTGACCCCATCAGCTGAAGACATTGGTCAACATGACAATGTAGAAGATGATGAAGTCCTTTCTCAGATCGAGCAAAATGTGGTATCATCGCCTGTTCTCACGAACAGCGAACTCATCAGCATCGGTCGTCCCTTGACGCCAATTGCTCAGGATGATTCATGGACTGATCACCCTTAAGACTCCCCCCGTCAAGCAGAAACACCAACTACTCCCCCAACTCAAGTCACCGCTCCGGTGCTTGAAGATGATGACTTTGTGGCTCAACCAACTCCATTCCACATGCGTCGCCAGCATTCCGCAGGCTTCGTAAAGGACCAAGGCCACAAGTCACTCTGTCAAGTGTTCCACAAGGAGAAGAGCGCCAATCAGTATCTCACCAAGTATTTCCTGAAGCCTCTCCAACTGCGAACAACTCCGAGTCTGAAGCCAACGCGGCTGAAGATATGCCGGCTGCATCAGCCGATGAACAAGAAGAGCAAAGAGATGAAGAAGAACGTGTTGCTACACCCCCAACCAACCCTGAAGTTGTTCTCGAGGAGAACGTGTCCGACCCTCCAGCTACTTGAGTGGAGGTTGATTACTTTGAGGCAACCACCAACACCAACACTGACGCCAATGACGTTGTCATGGTTGAAGCTAATATGGCGCCTGAAGTTAATGTGGTGCCCGTAGTGATTGCACCTGAAGTCAATGCTGCACTTGATGCAACACTACAGCCTGAAGTCACCACCACAACCACTGCCACTGCTCCTGTACTGCCTCCAAGGCCACACACCATCGAGCAAGCATATTCTGGTTCCTCCACCTGCTGCCTGTCCGCAATTTGACTATCATGTCGAGCACAGGCCTCAGATCCAGAAGCCAAACCAAGACTGCCAAGGTTTCCAGGTACTGCAACCTCACCTGGATCGTTCAATACAAATGGCTTCATTGCGCACAACACTTTCTTCGATAGCACCAAGAACCCCTATTCCAAGCCAAGGATTTCATCAGATCGGTTCTGGAGCTATCAGCAGCGCAGCTACTATTCTTGTGTTCTCTATGATCAAGGGTGTATCTTTCCACATATGCGTCGACACTGAAGCCATTGCTGAACTGCTCTGCCTTGAAGAAGCCCTAGACTACTTCTGTGATGCTGGTCTTCTGAACTTTGTGACTGATAAGGAGCATTGGAATGAAGAGCTTCTGCTACAATTTTATGCTACCCTTCACATTCGCGGCTACAACAGGGATCCAAAGACTTGGGTCCTTGAGTGGATGACAAGCAATGTCCATCATGAAGCCAAAGCTCTTGATATCATTGAGCTAACTGGCATGCCCACTCCAGGTGAACTCTTCGAGCCTAGTTGTCAGCTTCACCGTAATGCTTTGGAGAGCATCTTTCAGAAGCCAGAGCCCAATATGAGCCAAATGCTAAGCATGATGAAGCCTCTGCCACGCGACGCTGAATAACCAAGAGAGTTTTTTGTTGAAGACCTAGAGTATCTGCCCCGCACTATTTATCATATCATCAGGCAAACTCTCTGCCCTATCAAAGGACATTCTTCTGCAGTAAAGCTTGAAGGAGCGATGAAGACATTGGTCTTTTATATCTTCAATGGCATCAGCTTCAATGCTCAAAACTTCTTTAGCAGACAATTGGCTGCATCAGGCTCTGATCTCTTTGATCTGAAGTTCTACGCTCCATGGGTTATGCGCCTTATCAAGCTTCACTCAGCTGTCAACTATCAGCCCTCTGCACGCAACAATCTGATATTCTTGCCAGAGGTCGATATGTCTATTGAAGCATATACCCAGAGCCTGCCAAGGAGCCCATTTATCTACACAATGTTGATCACCAAAGCTTCACACAGCCCATTGCAGGAGTCCAGGCAGTCACGCGTGTTTATCCTTTGGCTGGCAATACACGTGGCCCTCATCGTGCCAATACTGAAGCCACTGAAAGCACAATTGCGCAAAGGCCTCGAAAGCGATCTCGTGTCCTCGATGACCGAGAGCTTCTCGTTGCCCTGCATCAGAAGCAGGATAAGCATGCATTCACAATCTTGCCACCAAGAATGCATTTGTCACTCATGAAACATGTCGGAGGTCATGGAAGACTTTGACATTGCTGAGTGCTGAAGCAGATCTTCAAGACGATGGCTTCACTAAAAGATTCAAGTTTGACTCCACTCCTCCAAGGAATGATGTCTTGCGTCGGACTCCCTCTCTTGAAGACTCTGACTATTCCTCCTCAGCTGCAATGGTGAATGCCAGAGTCATAGATGACCAAGATGATGCTACTTCACCACCTCCAACTTCAGCGCGTGTCGACTCTGCACCGCCAAACCCCGACGCCGACCCTGCAGCTTCTCCTACTCCTTCTGGGAATGAGTAGAGGCTCTATGTCTTCAAACCTTTTTGGTCCTTACTGACAAAAGGGGGAGAAGCATATGAGTTGATAGTCTTCAAGCGGGTCCATATGGGTGGTTGCTTTATATTTTTCCTAGTGTTTACAACTCTCACTTTTGATACATTTGGTTCTTTGAGTTGTAACACTTAAACTTGATGGTCGTCTGCTACTTTTTCTGCTATTCTGTCATGCGATGATAAATTCCGCATGAATTCACATTGCAGATGTCCATTTTTCATTCTGCATGTCATTATCGTCATTATATCTAATCATGCATAATGAATTGTCTTCATAAGTTGAAGAGGATCTCCACAAGTACAACCTGCCATGTGCATTTGCATTCCAAAAGCAAATTACTTATATGTACATCTTCAGGGGGAGCCTGTTGCTACTTATGAAGACAATACCCTAATCATTTACAATTTCACATACTTTTATCCCCGTTGAAAACTTCAACCAGTTTGCCATCAATCACCAAAAAGGGGGAGATTGTAAGTGCATCTAGTGCCACCCCTAGTTGGTTTTGGAGTATTGACGAGAAACCTAGTTGAGGGACTAATGTGTTTGTGAGAATTGCAGGATAACACAGGTAGTAGTCCCTCATTGATTCGGTTTACCTACCGGAGATGACCCCTAAAAATGCATGAAGACATTGAAGACAATGGTGGTATGTGAATATATTCACATTGAAGACTATGACAAGAGAAGACATCACGTCAAGACTATGGAGCGCGAAGACTTAGTTGTTTTGTTGTTTCCTTTTTTTCTTTGTTGAGTCATAGGAACCACCGTACTGTTAAGTGGGGTCCCAGTGAACAAAGTCAGAGTGACTGAAGTGATGCTCAAACAAAATCCTATGTCTTCGAACGAAGACAATGAGAGCAAATCTTATCTAGAGCTGGACGAGTCAGCTTTACTTGTAGCCCAAGTAAAGCTGCCACGTGTGTTTGAAATCTGACTGTTGGAACACGTGTCAGTTCCTTAGTGACCCAGGGTCATTTCGGACAAATCAGGTCGGGTTGCCTAGTGGCTATAAATAGCCCACCCCCTACACCATAAATTGGTGGTTGCTCAGAGTTTGTGCACGGCTTTTGTCGTTTGAGAGCAACCCACCAAGCTTCCGAGAGAGAAATCCTTGCGAGGACAAAGCCCAAACACCCAGAGCCAAAGAGTGTTAGGCATCACTAAAGTCTTTCTGTCCGTGACACGAAGACTTGTTACACCTAAGGACTGTGGAATCCTCCGGCCCGGTTAGGCGTCGCGTTCTGAGCATCCAAGAGTCATTGTGGATCGCCGGTGAACGAAGTTTGTGAAGGTTTGGAAGTCTACCTTGAAGACTTACGAGAGTGATTGGGCGAGGACTGGGTGTCCTTAGCTCAAGGGGAATAAGTTGAAGACACGGTCTTCTGAGTTAAATCTCAGCCTCCTTAACTGTGACGATACAGTTGTCACAAAGAATCGAACTGGTCCAAAAAATCATTGTCCTTACCAAGTGTCTGGTTCTATCCTCTCCCTCTCTTTATTTATAGTTTGTCTTCGTGAAGTCATTGCCTGTTTGCATTACCTGTTTGACTTCACTGTGTGACTTCTATTGTTGTTTGGCTTCATACTATCTTCCATCCTGATCTTTACTACCTAGCTGCTATTAGTCTTCGTGCTCTCACTTCATTGAATACTTGACTATGGCTAGCTTAGTGTAGTCTACCTTCCGCTGCATATCAATAGGTTCATTTTCATTGTTTGTCTTCGAAACTCTCATGTTTTGAACACTTTCATAAAAATCGCCTATTCACCCCCCCCCCCCTCCCCTCTCTAGTCGATAACTAGCACTTTCAGTATACACTACCGCTTAGGCATGCCATTGATGCCACAGTGGTACTAAGCTAAATTAAATCAGTGATAATGGCAGCTCTTTTAGGTTGGTTAGTGACCGGGAGGAGCAGATGATGCACGCGCGCGAATTCTGTGATGGTAGGACATTGCTCTTCTATGTACGTTGGCCGTTGGTCGATCAGACGGACAACCTCAAAACACAAATCAAACAAACAAACAAAGAAAACAAATGTTGAGATAGAAATATATATGATGAAGAAGACTTAGATATGACATAGTTATGTCACATCTAGATGTGATCTAGACACATCCTTTAAGTATTGTTGTGATATATACGATTGTACAACACGACTACTGGTCCGTACAATGATTATCGCTCAACAATGATGTTACTATGTTATTAATTTTTGTTGGCACATGCATAGTGGTGTACGTACGTACCTAGTATTCACGTGAAAGTGGATTTCTGTGGCAGCAAACAGTTTAATAATTCATCCCTATCTGTCTTCACAATCACTCTCTCTAAATATAAATTTATGGTGATGACAACACTGGCATCTTAACTCCGCCTAGCTTTGTTCAAAGTTGAATTTGTCTCCGCGTCCACATCAAAAGACACAGACACTCTCAGACTTTGACGAAAATCGCTCAGTTGTTAGCTGGGCTACTCGTCAGTGGCCACGCAAGCGTGCATAGGTTGATCGAGACAGGCATGTTCTTATCAGGTTCTTGAATGTTCTGCTGAAGATCCTGAGAGAAATTCAAACCCCGGTCGCTCACGCAATCGGCCAATCCCGTCGTAATCTACGGTTTTGTTCACACGCAAGCAACGATCGCCAAGGAGAAGAAGAAGATGAGCGCGGCTTGGTCGGATGACAGTGAATGCATGCTTTGGACTGGCATGTGTCCTATGGAGATCTGCCAATTTTGATGTGCATAGCAGATAGCCCAAGGAAGAGTTGGTGCGTAGCTGACAAGTCGTGCCTCCGAAAGCAGAGTAACTGCAGGCAGACACTGCAACGACTGGACTTTGAGTATCATCTCTTGTGCGGTTGTGCCGACATGGATGCAAGAAGGACGTTTCGGTATGTCACGCTTTCAGTTTCGTCTTATATGCACTCTTGGTTTCGTGCCCCGTCTAGCTGCTTTGCACCTGTCATTTACGTTGAACCGATCGACCGGCATCGTCGTCGGCAAGTGGCTGACGGAGACAAGCAAAAGCTTCTAGAGCACGCGTGCATAATGTACTTCCATACATGATCCGTACGCTGCACCGCAATCTTCTTCTTCTTTGGGATTGACGGTTGTCCGAGTAGGACGAAAACCGGATGGGCTACTGATCACACGGCACTTAATTACTCCCTCCGTTTCAAAATAGATAACCCAACTTTATACTAAAGTTAATATAAAATTGAGTTATCTATTTTGAAACGGAAAAAGTAGTTAAGTGCGTGTCCAAACATAGTGCAGACTCGAGGCTGAACGGCAGCCTATCATGCATGCTCTTCTGGCCTCCGGGTCCATGGCAGAAACGTCGGCCGAGCACACCTGTACACGTAGGACGCAGCTGCGACTGAGTCAGCCAAGCGCGTGACTGACAGGCACCGCCTCATCATTGAATCGTTAATCCCAATCATTAGGGCACCGTACAGTACGTACGTCGCCCCCATGTCGTTGCCTAGCTACTCACACGCAGAGCAAAGCTTGTCCTGAAGCTCAACCCAAAGCGAGTGAATCAAACCAACTACTCCCTCTGCTCACTTTTATAAAACCTTGAATACATTTTAGACAATATGCAAAATAATTCATTTTAAGTTGTCTGAAACGACTTACAAAACAGAACGGAGGGAGCAATAAATTAAATAAACCAAGCACGACTCGGCGCCTACCTACGTACAGACATACATACAATTGTGTTTGGCTGCGCTGCACATGGCGTCTCGTCTATCCGACCACAAATGGCTGATTTTGATACCTACAGCACTGGATGGACACGGTGAATCTGAACTTTTTTTTCTTGACGCAATACGATTTCTTCAAAGTTCTGGAATATTAACAGCGAAATCGCAGTCCCTTGCTCGAGGACAAATGATGGCGATGACACCTCCTTGAAGAGAAAGTGATGAAGAGTGCTATCTGGACGAGACTCTCTTCACAGAGTACGTGGACTATCCTATGTGCGCTGTTCAACTGACTGAGTTCTCACCTGTTTTTTTTTTTTTGTTAATTACCTTGACAGTTTTATTTTACTTAATGGATGAGGCACATTTTTTGACTCCATTTTGCAAAAAAAGTTCTGGAAAATCCTATACACACGCACTGTATGGCTCTATATGCACGCAGCTATTTTAAGCCTGCCCATAAAACCTAGATTTTCATGTTAAAAAAAAACATCCACAGCCCAAGTAGTTTAGTAGTACTATCAAATGGTCAATCATTGTAGTACACCATTGTCCTCCATGACAGGCTGCTTGAACTGCTAGAGCTAGCTGGAGATCCATGGAAGTGCATTGCACTTTACACCACCAGATCCTGGATCAAACATTTGCAGTGGCAAAATCATCCATTTCACCCACATGAGGCCAACCTTGCGGCTTACATGATGTGTTATCAAGACCTCAAAATCCCTAGCAAAAGAAGAGGAAGAAGAAGCTCCATTGCAGCTACCAGAGCTTGATCTAGAGCTAGCTAGAAGAACACTAAGAAGAAGAAGAAGGAGAAGAAGAAGAAGAAGAAGAATTCCCACAAGACAGCAGGTCCAAAAATTGTTGAGCTGCAGTAGAAAATGCGGCGGAATCCCCGTCCTACCCTCCACCAACCTTCCTATGCACATCATCCACGCAGGGGCAGATCGGTCAGAACGCATCAGCTGGCAATTGGCTCTGCTGGTTCACCGATTTGCCTTCGTCAGGGGGCAAATTTCCAATCACGCCCTCCATGGCAGCCGAACGACGAGGGTGAAGGGGAAGAATTTCAAGGCTAGTAGTAGAGCGCGGCGTCGTCGTCGTTGGTGGCCTGGCAGCCGGGGTCGGAGAGGCCGAGGAGGAGGCGGCGGAAGTTGGCGACGGCGCAGGGGATGCGGAGCGCGCCCGGGTGTCCGTAGCCGTACTCCTGCGCGGCGCGCCGGAGCAGGGCCTTGAACGCCGGCTGGCCCAGCAGCTCGGCCCGCACGGCGAAGCGCTCCACGGGGCCTCCCTCCTCGCCGACGCAGACCGGCACGTGCCCCTCCGGCACCCGCGCGCCGCGGCCGAGCCTTCGCGCGCCGAAGAACGAGGACGAAGACGAAGCGGCCGTGAAGGAGGCCTTCGCTGCTGCGTCGGACCGCAGTGGCTTGTACGCGGCGGCGGCGCAGGCGTCTGCCGCGGCGACGCGGGAGAGCCGCCTGAGCAGGCGCTTCATGCTGCCGCTGCTTCGGTCGACGCCGGAGACCTCGAGACTCTTGGAAGTGGCGGCGGCGGCGGGTTCTTGGCGAGGGACGACACTAGAGGTGTCAGGTGAGAGGACACAAGGCGTTTGTACTGAGGCGGCCATGGTGGCTCCTTATATAACGAAAGAGCTGGAGGTTGTGTGATGCACAGGTCTTGCCATTATTTTTCTCACTTGGCATTTACAAATTCTTTGGAGTATTCTTTGCTCGGAATGGACTGTACTCCGCTTATTTAGCCAGTCTGCTTCGGGTACGCGGGGTTAGTTGCCTCTTTTTAAAATTTTGCCAAGTTTCATACTAAATCGAGACAAACTTGCGAATATCAGCATGTACAATGGTGTTATTTTAGGAGTGCCACATAGGATAAATGCTAAGTTAGAAGAGAGAGAACTCATAAGAAAATGTGTGCCTTCTCTTATTTAAGAGATAATCTCTTAGCAAAATTTAAGAGATAATACCACATTTTTAGAAATTGCTAGTTATTAAAGATAAAACTAAGAGATAACCCATTGTAGACATTCTTTTATTGTCATCTCTAAATTACATGCAAGGCTTAAGATAATATTGTCTTATCAACAGGCTTTAAAATATCAGATATCAGGTTCATATTGGTTTGGATTCGACATATCGGATGTCGGATATCGGGTGATACATAGATATATCGAAGAAAACATGTCTATTTTTTCATTATTCTTGTTCAAAACATTTATTTTTAGTAAAACAAAATGTATGATGTCAATGCTCTAACATAACACTTTTAGATTTCTAGTTTATTAACTTGTTGATTAAGAAACTATTAAGGAAAGATTCACAAAATCATTGCTACATGATTAAAAATAATTCGATATATATGTGTTTGCACTAAACATTGTGCATGACTTGGATAATATATAATGAAATTGTAAATGCATAATCTAATTTCACTGCTTTCTAATAAGAATTGTTGTCATCTACGTATCATTCTATATCGGTGGACATTCCAGGCAATATGCCGGCCATATCGGTCGATATTTTGATCCATATCGGATGATATGTTTGAAAATGATATATTATGTTCATATGGGTAGATCCCCATAGTGATATATCGGCCTTTATATCGATTGTATCTGCCTAGATTTAAAAGCTTGTTTATCAACCACTGTACATGCCCTAAGAAACTGTAAATGGTTACATTTGCTAAAGTTGACAAGAAAATGTGCCATGAAGAGTGTCTTCTTCCAACTTAAAACCATGGCAAACAGTTGGGGATTGTTGGTTCCTTCATTTTTGAAACATTGTACTCCCTCCGTTTACAAATATAAGTTGGTTTAATATTCTTTTTTGAATTAGCTGTACATGCACACATTTTCATGTGTTTATTCACTCATTTCAGTTCGTATATAGTCCTAGTCCATATTAAAATATACAAAATATTTTATATTTGTGAACATAGGGAATAGTATTTTTCATACTTTCTTAACCACAATATAGACGTAGGTACTCAAGATACGAATATACACTCACTCATATGAACGCACGCACGCACACCCTACCCCTATTAGCACATTCAAAAGACTCAGTCGACACATCGTGTTGAGATTGACGAAGTCGTCACAGATGCCTTCGTAGCCGACTTAGTGGGCTTGGTATACCACTGTCCTCCTAACCATCCAGCCACAGATTGGTTCGCATATTATTCATACTTTTAGTGAATACTCACCATCCATAAAAAACAACTAAATCGTAATTCAGTAACAACAAAATTGTACTAGAAAATAAAAGCGGCCGGGCGTCAGTCGCCTAAAGACATTTTTGTGCCTCGCCGATGTATTCGAATCCGGGATCAATCCTCAGTATCCACTTCTTTTCAAACCATTGTATCAAGATCCAACCGAACGCTCATCTTCCAACTCTGACCGGCAAAAACTATTTCTCTTCATCCTTTGGCCTCCATCAACCTAGCACGTGCATAACCGCCTGTCTGAACCTCACGTGGCCAACGGCGCTCCATCCGATCATCCTCTCCCACTGTTGTGCTTATTGTCGCCCAAGGCCTTCCCTCTAAGCCCTGTCGACCTCCAGTTCAGGCGGCAATGGCCCCCTGCACCTACACAGGGGCGGAGCCAGGAAATTTGGCCATTGGGTTCACTCATTCACTCTTTATGAGAACTTGATACTACAAACTTATGAACATTAAAGTTTAATTGCAACAAAAGTATAACACCCATAAACAATATAACAGAAAACAAATATAGTATCACATATCACATATTGTGTTGCATTAAAAAATTGAAGAGTGCAAAACATACCGATTTGGTAAATTGTGAAAACACTTATCTACATATTATAAACAATAGAGTAATATCAAATAACTTTGTAGCTCCAGGTTTAGCTTCTCCTTTTCCTGAAACATTGAAAAAATGATAAGTTAGTTTGGCAAGTTTAAAATAAGTACCATCAAGCAATTGAAGTTTGTAAAGTCACTCACTTTTAGAGTGATCCCTTTCGATCACCATCAAGCAATTGAAGTTTGTAAAGTCACTCACTTTTAGAGTGATCCCTTTCGATCTTTCATCGCCTCACAAAGATTAAACACTGCATCATTACTAATGGTAGAATATATTTTCTTTCTCGATATAGTAAATTAGAGAGTCACTCATGAACTGATCACCCATTTTATACCGCAACTTTTTCTTGACAACATTCATAGCCGAAAAGCATCTCTCCATTTTAAACCGAATCAAACGAATCACTAAGCCATACTCAATTTTGCTTTCTTGTAAGAACAGTTTGATTATCGATAGCAACATGAATTGATTGATCTTGATTCATCAAGGCATCACATCTTTTTATTGCTAGGTTAGGAAAGCTATCAACATTATTTTTGCTCAGATGAGTATCTAGTCTGCTTTTCTTGTTCCAGTTGTTATCACTAATTACAAATGCATCACTTCCAGCTTGTCCCTCATTATAATATCTAAAAAGGTAGCAACACAAACAAAAGGCCTTATGCACCCTGTCACTATACTCAGGCAAACGACCATATTCATCAAACCAATCTAGATTAAATCTCCGTTGAGTATCTCCAATCTCCCCCTACGGATAATCAAAATTAAGTTGTGGCCTGTAAGGTCCCCTCGTTAAATATTGGAGTCTAATCACATCTTGCTTCTTTGGATTGCTTGTGTACTCTACAATCCTTTTTCAATCAGCTTGATGAGAAGGCAACTCATCTAAGTTAATTTCTGTGTGAATAGTAGGTTTCGGAGACTAGTTGCATTGACATGTGATGCACTTTGCTTACGTCTAATGGGCGGCCTTGATGTGCATGTATCATTAACCGGATCTGGTGACCGAGTTTTCTTCGAATAATACCCCTCCATAGCCTAGATCAATCAAAGTCCAAAGAAAAAAAACTAGGGCAAAAAATCACTATTGTACATTCGTACTAATAGGCTATTAGCTAGATTGAACATATATAAGAGAGAGTAGATGAGATGTGATAATGTAATATAATTACCTCCAATTTTGGGCTACAAGTGTTGCAGCTAGCGGCCTGCTTGCTGCCGGCGTGCGGCGGCGAGGCCGAACAACACGATCGAACAGACGAGAGGAGAGATACGATTTGGAACATGAACAGACGACGAGGCTTGCGTGTGGCTGCGTTACGTGACTAATCACAAGGGGCATCCTAATCACGGTTTAGGCCTGGCCGCCTGGGCACATGGACTCCTTCTGGGCTTTTGGCCCTTTGCTCGGCTTTTTTTTTTTTTTGGCTGACCCTTTGCTTAGCTGTTCACACATGGCCCTCGCGTTATTTGATGGGGTCAGGCAGGATTTTTTACTGGGTTAAAGTCAGGCAACCACGTACCTAGATGCACGTACGAGGGAAAAGTCGTTGGGTTCAAGTCTTCTACGTTGGCTCCGCCCCTGCACCTACACCTATCAACCTTCTAACTCGCCTCAGGCGGCCCCTGCACCTGCACCTACAAAGAAAATTGTAGCCTCATGTAGTTAAACTGTACGTGTTCATTCAGTGACCATGTGAGGGATGTGTACCTTTGCATGTGTGCATAGCCAGGAAGCAATTTTCTTCCTTTTTTTTAGGGAGGGTGGAGTGCGAGTACAGTTGGAGTACCCGGAAGGTACAAGGGGAAAGAAGCCGGTGGGGTGGGCACAGCAGCGCCTTAACCAGCAGCCGGTTTTGCTTAACCAGCTGCCGGTTTAGCTCCGACCCATCGGAATCGGGCTCGCGCCGGGACCGCCTCCTGCTCAGCCCCGTCCTGTTTCGTGCGATTGCTCGTGGTGGTGAGAGAGTGAGGAGAGCAAGATTTTTTCGGTCATCGTGGAGCCCACCTACTGACCTGGCACATGGAGGAGAGAGAGAGAGACAAAGGAAGTGATTAGTGCTACGAAAATTTGAAGAGAGAGGGAGAGAGAAAGAGAGAGAAGAGCAAGCGATTGCAATGGACTGCTGGAGTGCTAAATTCTTGTCAACCCGTAGTATCCTCTTTTCGTCGGAAATACACTTGGCGCTTCTACTTTGTTACACTACGTGACCATACTTGGATCCTGACGGTGATAACACAAATGGTTGAGACCCTAGAAATACTACGTACTCCCTCCGTAAAAAATATAAGAGCGTTTAGATCACAGAGGTATATAAATTGGGTCTGTCTAGAACTCAGTTGAATGAGACTTAACAAAGTCTCAGTCGAGTGACGTCAGCATGTTTGTGGTGCTGCAAGCGGCATGGGCAACGGTACTGCAAGCAACGACAACATATGCTACAACTGTTCTGATAAAAATGCTACAACCGTTAAAGGAGGATTTTGCGACCGATGAGATGACGTGCTACAGATGGACGACATGTTACATCCAGCAAGACGGATGTTGCAACCGGCGGAAAAAAATGTTGCGACCAATGGGACAAAATGCTGCAAGGTCGACTGAGACTTCGTTAAATCTCAATCGACTGATTTTTAACAAGCTCGGTATAAATTTTAAAAAAAGGACCTTATTGCTACTCTTTACATTTCAAAATATAGTGCGCCTACGCTTTTCGAGGTCTAACTTTGACCTAAATTTAGCCAACGAGACCGACTGCGAAGGAAAAAAATATTATATAATTAAAAACTTTTTTTGAATATGAATTCACTGGTATAATTTTTACTTCTGCCACAGTCGGTCTAATTGATTATATTTATGGTCAAAGTTGAAGCACGGAAATAAGGAAAGCACTATTTTGGAACGGAGTAAGTAGCATTTTAGGTCAGTGTGTCACTAGAGTAGGCCGTAGGCTATGCACGCGCGCACTATACCGGTACCGGACGCTATGACGCTAGCTACGGGAGACATCTTGACGTGGAGACCAGCACGCATGCATGCATGCAGATATCCTCCTATCCTCCGGTCCAGCATCGCTCGAACCAGAGCAGCACTGTGCGTGATGCCGGCGAGTGGCGGAGCACGCACGTATGCGTCCCGGCCGTAGAGCGGCAAACATACACATCAACAGTGTCCCCCGTATTTCCGGAAGCGGCGCGACATGGCGTTAGGGCGCCGCGAGATTCGACCGATCGCTGCCCCGTCTCCTTGTGTCCTTCTTTTGACAGTACATGTCACGGTTTGGTGGCGGTCGGAGATCGGACGTTGTCGTCGATCATGTGATCGGTGTCGAGCGGCTGCCGGTGCTATCTAGACATATATGGTTATGCTCTCTACGTGGTGTAGGATATGTGTGGGCATGGGCCGCATGCGAGACATATCAGCATTGGTGAAAGTTGGTGCACAGCACAAAAGGCCAACAACTCGATCTAGGAGGGAAATGAAAGCCGAAGATGAGATGACAGTGACGCCACTGGCCGTTCAACGTACTCTACTCTTAGCACATGCATAGTGATCACCTATAGTTTTTTAGGACGCCATGGGATTCACAGGTTACAAGGGAGTCTAACTGGCTGCTTTGTGGTTCATTTGTACCTTCCATTCACTGTCGACCCCTTGCTTGCAAATTAAGAGAACTATTAATGTGAAGCTTGACAACGTACCAATCAATCGCTTCGTCAATGCAAGTCGACGAAAGATGGAACGGGGGGAGACACTCATTTCTCATCTGGCAGCAGGTGCGACCGGTACGTACGGCTCAGTTTTATCGGCACGTTTCTTCTTGCCGTGCTAGTTTTGGCTGATTCGGTGATGCATGTCAGGGTCGGCCGAAGACTGTGGCGGAGCTAGCTTGATCGCCAGTAGCTTGCTGGACATGGCATGTCGAGGCCTCCTTTTCCATGCAGACGCACATGGCATGCCTCGGATCAAAATCAAATCAAGTAGAGTACATGCAGGAAGCCGATCAGTCGAGCGAGCGAGGACAAATTAAACGTCCGATTATCACAGCAGTGCAATGCAGTGCCTCTGTTGGGTCGCTGCACGCGATTGTGCAGCGCGTGGCATGCTGGCTCAACTTAACGGATGTATGCATGCATGCATGACCTCTAGGAAGAGCAACACTAGCTCCACTTTCAGTGACAAAAAATGGCAGGCTTTGTTATCTGAGAAAAATATGACATACATTGCTAGCTTCTGTAGTATACATTGCATCAGTTGGATTAGTAACAGTGTAAACTACTCATACGTCTATGCCTTTGAGGCGTTAATGAATGGGTTGATTAGTAAACTACTCATCCACGTAAGCAGTACTCGTGACCGTACAGAAAGGCACGGCCGGGAGACTCCACCGAGCTACTAGCTGAACTGCACCCACAGGCGCTCCTACCCGCCACTTTTGTCACAACGGGTCACGGAGGACCCATTCTATTCGCCGCGACTTCCATGACCACAGACTGGCGGCTTCAAGATGTAGTGCAAATAATGCAGCTACTAGTGCCGTTACACACTAACTTAACATTTTTCAGATAGTCCGGCGTGCGGCATAGCTAGGCGTGTAGCGTCTGAGAGCCATGCGCTGTACAGTGTAGTGTGACGTCTAGTTGTCGGACGCTACACAAACGGGTCAGTCGGGTTAGAATTTTTCACACCAAAAGTTTATTTTGTGATATTGTTTCGTCCACATGTCAAATTTATGGTTTTTACCTAAAAACACGGCCCACAAAGTACGCCATAGTGAACCCACACGACAGTGAAACGTGAAAGTAAAACAAGGAAGTATCTAGTGAGACAGCGACACACTTACCGACCTACAACATCCTACTCCTAGGTAGGTATAGGTTGCATTGTCGGGGCCTGGCCGTGCGTCAGGCCAACTCCACCGCGTGACCCATCCGTGACACATCCGGACGTCCGCTTTTACCTGTTTGGGATGTGATTTGGTGGACATCTGAAGGGCGGAGAGGCCACGGATGCATCCGCGCCCAACGTCGCAGGGCTTGTTTCTTACCCTAGATGGACGCGCTGGCCCGCCCTGAGGTCTCCATCCCGCTATGCCGCCTGCTTCGCGTCGAGGACGGCGCCAGCGACTCGACCGCGGCCACCACGCCCAGCTCTCCATCCCGCCTCATCGTCGGCATGCGCCGCCGCCGCCAAAGACGCTTCGCCCGTCCGTGCCGCCATCGCTGCCCGGCTACGCCGCGCCGCCCGCCACGACTGCGTCGCCGGCGCACGCTTCGCCCGCCCGCCCGCGCAGACGTCCCGCTTGCCGCGCCACCTCGCCACCCGCACACGCCGCGCCGCCCGTCGCGCCGCAAGCGCCCGATCTGCCTCGCCGCCAAGACGCCCCGCCACACTTTCGCCCGCCGTGCCCGTCCGCGCCACCTCGCCGCCCGGCTGCAGCCGCTCCGCCCTGACTGCCTCACCGGCGCCCCACCGCCCGTCCGCTTTCGCCTGGCGGCTCTGCGAACTTGCAGCGCGATGCATGCGGTGGTGGCTCTTGGGCGAGCGGGCGGTGCGCCAGTGTGGGTGCGGGCGCGCGTGACGAGTGCGGCGTGGCGCAGCGCCTCCGGCGACGGCGGCGGGAGCATCGACATCCGCTACCCGCCCGCTCAGTGGCTACTACTCGGGCCGGGGCATCGACATCCACGGCTTCCGTCCCGGCGCGCGCCACGCCCAGCCAGCGCCCAGTGGCGGCGCCGCGCCCCGGCACACACACGCCCGCCAGCGCCCAGTGGCGGCCGCGCGCCACGCCCAGCCTCTCGGTCTCACTGATTTGTGGGCCAGAGGGAAGGCACGCGCGGACAGGAGCGGATGAGAGGGGCGAGGAGAGTGTCCATTTCTGTCCGTTCGAGAGCATTCTTGGACCAAGTTTGCTCGGGTTGGGCGGGACAAAAAAAGTGTCCAACGGACAACTCGGTCCGTTTGGGTATTGCCGCTGGGTCATATTTTACCCCAAACGGATAAATTTAAACCGGATGGGTCACGAATGGGTCACGCGGTGGAGTTGGCCTCAGTCACGGGCCTGCAGAACGGGGCAAGGAGGTGGACGATGGTGCTCTCTCCTCTCTGTCCATGATGCGGTTCACGTCGTGTGCCCGTTTGATGGACCCTGGCATGGCAAAGGCATGAAGAGCATGCATGCACAGGCTCCAACTCGATGTGACCGAGACTACAGGGGCGCGGTTTCCGAGGTGATGGTGCACGCAAGATCTCGGCGATGTGGAGTGGGATACGGTGCTAGAATGGATCCAAGAACACGCACGCCTACACTACATTGGCACAATACTGCAGCGCTCGATCCGTTTCATGATATTCTGTAACTTTTTAGTACTACGTGCATCAGATGCTCTGATACAGTACTGTATGATCTTGTACGTGGTACTACGTACATACACCGATCGCTTTTGAGTTCTGACCCATGTAATTTGACAATGGCAGATGGCACTGCTGTTTGACCGGGTCCAGTGTGGGTGCACCAGTACATGCAGGAAGCGATAGATACTTGATAACGTGGGTCAGAAAGGGATTAGAGCATGTCTAGTAGAGCCCTTAAACCCTTAAATCTAAAACCAGTTTTAAGGGTTGAGAATTGGCCATTTTTGACACTTTTAAAGGTTGAAAAACAGGGGCAAAGACTAAAATCCTCAAATGGTTGGGTTTGAGGGTTCTAGTCTTTGCCCCAACCCCAACCCTTAAAACTGTCATTTGACTATCACAATTTTCACTAGAAAAACACAATCAACCTTCAAACAAACACGGAAATGAAGATCATTGATGCATGGGTTAATAGTTTACATCACACAATCTTCATCTTCCCCCAGATAGACACGGACAGAACTACTAGGCTAGTAGTTTGAAATGGGAATTCAGACCAACAATGAACTAACATAGTTCTACCATGTACTCTGTGTCAAGTTGTAACGCCAATTCCTTGTTATTATTTAGTCAAACAACGACCAAAGGCAGATGATTTTGGGCAATTATGGAACTGAGTTGCTAATATAAATGGAAACACAATACTATGAATGTTAAGAATGTAGAAAATACAGCGGTAGGAGGAGTTGCCCTGCGCCTCCACCATCGCGATCGCCGGTGGGATCCAGCACAGCGCCGCCACCGCCACCACCAGCAGCAGCCGCCACCGCCACGACGTTGCCGCCGTCGCCTTGCTCGCCATCGCCAGCCCCCAAGATGCCTCCTTTCTCCCCCCCCCCCCCTCTCCTCCTCCTTGGTGCACAGGGAGGAGAAGTTAGGCATGGCGTGGCGGCGGCGTCCGGGCGGGCGGGCGGGCGATCAAGCGGGCGTGGAGGGCGGCGGGTGGGCTTATGAGGTGGGCGCGGGCGGGCGGCGTCGATGCGGAGGGGCGGGGCGCGGAGGGGCGTCGGGCCGGCGGCGGTATCGGGGTAGGGCGCGGCGCGGGGATGAAACTTCCCTCCTGCGCGAGGGTGGAAGAGGAGTGCAGGTTGGCGGGAGTTTTTCCTCCCAACCCTCACTTCTACAAGTTGGGAAAATGTTTGAAGATTGGATCTCTAATTTTTTTTACGGGTTTAAGGGTTTAGGGGTTCTAGTCTACGGCTTTTTTAGACAAAAACAGTAAGAAAAACAGTTATTTTTAAGGATTTAAGGGTTTGAGGGCTCTACTAGACTTGCTCTTAGAGCAAGCAAGCCTGGACAGAAATGACGAGAGAGGTGGCTTGGGAACCCGACAGGAGTGAACGGGGTGCGTGTTCCAGCTGTTAAGCCATATATGCACGTCCATGTGGGACGAGCCCCACGATGGTCCGGCGGCCGGAGCCCCCTCGGCCCTTCCAATGCATTGCTCCGGGTC
Source organism: Aegilops bicornis (assembly GCA_021605145.1). NCBI lineage: Eukaryota > Viridiplantae > Streptophyta > Magnoliopsida > Poales > Poaceae > Aegilops > Aegilops bicornis. The sequence goes on from CM038675.1 coordinate 775,398,653, forward strand.
CGGCACGGCACATACGTGCTGGCCCGCGTTGAGCGTCCGAGTGCGTACGGTGATCGCCAGTTGCCATGCAAGTTGCACTATTCTAGTGCGGCGCATGCTTTTGTTGGGACGAACAGGAACTCGAACAAGTGGCGCCGTACGGGAAGATATGAGCTCCTTCAACTTTCACAGCCATCGTCAAGTAGGAGCGCCAGCGTGCATGCCGATACAGGAACGTGATCCTAAAAACGAGCCTATCAGCTGCACGTCGGTCGATCTTTGGGAGTTTGGGTACGTCGGCGCGGTCTCGTTGATGCATATGCAATGGTCGCGGAAGCCGCAGACAGCATCGACCGACCGAGCACCGCCGCTCGCCACACATTTACAAGTCCGTGCATCGTACGCGTGCGCGTACAGATCGATGCCATGGACCGCGCACCGGTGGATCGACCAGACCTTGGTTCCCATGCGGCGCTGCCCGTCGACCCATCAGCATGCCGGCCCGCACCGTCGTATCGTTCATCTGACCAGAGCAGCCATTTGCTCGATCGATCCGACTTGGTCAGACCGACTGATCAATCGAATTCCTCTCCTACTTCGCACGCATGCATGATCATCACGTACCACTTCCCAACTGTACGGCTGTTGCTTCCATCGGTGGCAATTAATTGACCCTTTCTATCCCAGCCTCCCTTTTTATATTTCATGCCATGGTGCAGCTGTCCGTTCCCACAAGCTTGCCTTTTTTTTTTTGCGGATGTCCACTAGCTCGTCTTTAAGTATACGTACTCGTCCATATGTACCTTGCCTTGCGCAATGCGCGTAGTAATGCTAATGCAAAGTTCTGCATCCATACCACTACTGTACTAGTACTACACATAAACAAATGGAATTAGCATCACATGAGCCAGCCAACTAGCAAGGCGGTACCATGCAAAAAAAAAAAACTAGCAAGGCAGTCTGATGCCGCGTTCATCTGTTGGTTCGAATTTTTTTAGTGGACCCCAGAAAAACTAACCCAACTAGCACCTCTTTACCGGAATAGTTTTTTACATGAGTTAGATCCAACTAGCTGAAACTAACCTATATGTTTGGATCCTTTAGAGCTAGTTGACGCCAAACTAACCAAATCTAATTCTAACTGAGGGATCCAAACAGGGCCATTATTTTTTGGCACGACCGAGTCCGTCGCTCTGCACCATGCATGCACGCATCATGCTGCATCACATGGGAGCTCAGCTCGACTCACCTCTCCTCTCCCGTAGACTGTACTCTAGTCGAAAATCCACTAAATAAAACAAGGTCGGGCAAGGCAGAGATGCTCGCAGATCAGCCCAGCTACGGTACGTACGGGTCGGCACCTGCCTAGTTTATGACAAAACTGTCCCGTCTGCCCGTGGTGCCCCATGCTGTACAGTCCGGAATCACGGGCATCTCTGCATGAATGGGAATCCTGCTATAATTTTCCGTTATAGTGGACTCCATTCTGTGTGCCAATAATGCTGTCCAGCCCACCATATTTTGGTCATAGTTTGTGTTTACCTGAGTTTTGGTAATGCTGTCCAGCCCACTTGCCTTTGGAGGCTACGTGATCGCTCCTGTTAAACTAACAACTCCTGGACAAAACCCTAAATAGATGTTAAGTGTGGAAGTGATATCGTCGTACAGTGCCGCCACTGGTCCGTACAATGATGCTTTGCTCAACAACAACAATGATATGTTACTCTATGTGATTAACTTTGTTGGAACATGCATGGTGGTGTACTGGTGTACGTTGTATTCACATGGAAGTGGATTTTTGTTGCCACCATGTAGTTAAGAATGCACTCCGATCAGTCTTGGACAATCTCTCTCTGTATTATAGTAGTATAGCACTATATTCTTAGCTATGACAAGACTGTCACCTTAGCTCTGTCTAGCTTTGTTCACAGTTGAATTTATCTCCGCGGCCACATCCAAGGCCACTTGTAGTGGTCAGTGTGGCCACTCATGCATGCATCGGTCTTTTATCAGGCATTCAGGTTTCTCAATGTTCTGCGGAGGATCCTGATCAAAACTAAAACCCTAGTCTCCCTATGCAATCAGGACGCAATTATTGTCCATGACGATGATATAATCGAGACAGTCTTTTTACCAAGTAATCTAATCCAGTCCGACAAATGGCCTAATCAAATCATGTTGCCGTCAAGACAAGAAACCATACTTGATGGGTTGGATATTTTCGTTCCAACTAGCCAATACCATCAAAGTAATCAACTGTTTTGCCGTTGCTTTCTCGCAGTTTTGTCCTTGTTTGTATGGCACGTGTAGTGATCAAGCATTTCTTCCCGTTCACATGCACCCAACGCCGCCTCCTCCGATGACCGCAACCTTCACCCGAGCCCACTTCCCATGTTGCCACGGCCGCACTACGCACAATGCAGGAGGAAGCGGAGAGGAATATCCGCGAGCATTAGGCGGCCACCGGGAAGCCCTGCCGCGACGCCTTCACCTTCCGCCACCCAAAGCCCGACTCCGACGCCGGATCAGGCGCCGATGATGGAGAGAAGCCGCCGGCCTGCCCAGCATTGCCTGTGAGGCCTACGAAATATCATCCGGTTTTAGGTACAAATTTTCCTAATTTCAATGAAATATGCCGTGTTTATATCAAAATTAGTCCGCTTTGATCGAATTTCGTCTGGTTGGTTCGAGATTTTGTCAAAATGTATACGGCTACAGTAGAATGGTGGCCTCCCACATCCATGTCCGTAAATTGGTCCCCTTTGTCTGTGAACGAATGCAGGAGAAATTTTACGGTTTGCATTGGAAATGCCCTTAGAGCAACTCCAACGCGATGACTCAAACGGACGCACGCTTTGGCTATTCATCCATTTGGGTCGGCCAGGCGGACATGCGTGTCCGCTTCTCATTTTGGGTCGGCAGGTGTGCCCAACAGGAAGCGTACCAATTTTGGCCCGCATGGCCGAATTAAATTAAGGAAAATATACTCAAACATAAAGTGGCCGGTCAACGCCAACCAAAGTTGTCTTAAATATTAATTAAACGTAAAAAAGCCCGCAAACTGCCCTAGTCGTCCGGCTTGCCCTTGCCCTTGCCGTTGTCGTCACCACCGGTGAGGTCGATGAAGAGGGGAGGCGGCCCAGCCCAGCCGAATGAGGCTTGATAGGCCGCCAGGCTGCGTCCTCCGTTGTCTGCTGCGGCGGTGGCAATGCAGCGAGGCGTGCGCGCACCTCCTCCTCCTCGCACTCCCTCTGCATGCGCCGCTCGCCGTCGTTGCGCTCCTCCGAGAGCCTGCGCTGCCTCCAATGCTCAAGGTCGGCGGCCTCCTGCGCCGTTGTCGCGTTGAGCCAAACGGGGTGGGGGCGGGGCGCTGACCCACTCCCGCAGTTGGCTGGTCTAGATGTACCGGTCGGCCGACTCGGGCGTAGGCGTCATGAGGGTGAATGGCGGTGTGCGCCCGCTGAAGGAGTCCTGGATTACGGGGTCCTCGGGCGTCCGGGCTATGTGATGTGGGCCGGACTGGTGGGCCATGAAAATACAAGACGGAAGACTTTTCCCATGTCCGGATGAGACTCTCCTTGGCGTGGAATGCAAGCTTGGCATGCGGATATGAAGATTCGTTTCTCTGTAAACCGACTCTGTACAAGCCTAGCTCCTTCTGGTGTCTATATAAACCGGAGGGTCTAGTCCATAGAGGCAATCATAATCATACATGCTAGACATCTAGGGTTTAGCCATTATGATCTCGTGGTAGATCAACTCTTGTAACCCCTATATTCATCAAAATCAATCGAGCAGGAAGTAGGGTGTTACCTCCATCAAGAGGGCCCGAACCTAGGTAAGCATCGTGTCCCCTGCCTCCTGTTATCCTTGATCCTTAGACGCACAGTTCGGGACCCATTACCCGAGATCTGCCGGTTTTGACACCGACATTGGTGCTTTCATTGAGAGTTCCACTGTGACGTCGTCGAAAGGCTCGATGGCTCCATCAATCATCTACAACAATGCTGCCGTGAAGGAGATTTTTCTCCCCGGCCAGATCTTTGTATTCGGCGGCTTCGCACTGCGTGCCAACTCTGTTGGCCACATGGAGCAGATCGACAGCTACGCCCCTGGTCACCAGATCAGTTTTGGAAATCTGAACTATGTCGCTGATATCCGAGGAGACTTGATCTTCCAAGGGTTCGCGGCCCCAACGACCGCTCCGGCCTTAGACCCGGAGCGCGTCACCAGGTCCGAAGACGGGAGTTTAGAGCCCGCCGGACTCTCTGCAGCTATAGAGCTCAACGCTGGAGATCCGAAGAGAATAGCGTCTCCGGCAATCATTACAAAGCCGGACTCTCCTCCGGACACTAACTCTGAACCCTGGAAGTCCGCGTCATGCGTGCTCGGCCCGGAAACTCCTATCCCCGTCCAAACCTCGCTTTTAAACGAGGCTCTGGACTTAATGCGCTCCCTCGTTGATACGTCTCCAACGTATTTATAATTTTTGATTGCTCCATGCTATATTATCTAATGTTTTGGGCAATATTGGGCTTTATTTTCCACTTTTATATTACTTTTGGGACTAATCTATTAACCGGAGGCCCAGCCCAGATTTGCTATTTTTTTTGCCTATTTCAGTATTTCGAAGAAAAGGAATATAAAACGGAGTCAAAACGGAACGAAATCAACTGGAGAATTATTTTTGGAAAGAAAGCTACCGGATGGACTTGAACCCCACGCCAAGGAAGGAACGAGGAAGCAACGACGGTGGGGGCGCGCCCACCCCCCGAGGGGGCGCCCCCTGCCTCGTGGGGCCCTCGTGGCTCCCCTGACGTGCTTCTTCCGCCTATATAACTACACGTACACTAAAACTTTCAGAACGGAAAATAGATCGGGAGTTCCACCGCCACAAGCCTCCAGTGCCACGAAAAACCAATCGGGACCCTGTTCCGGCACCCTGCCAGAGGGGGGAACCCTCTGTAACGCCCGGATAATCAAGCTACAGTAAACCTTTGCTAATGATGCCACGTCACCTCGATTACTGTTGCTAATCTCGTGTTAGTTTGAAACCGATTATATTTCAAAATTCAAAATCAAGATAACAATAAAAGTTTCCAAAAATTAAAACTAAAATGTTCGGTGATTGTCAAATATTACAAAGGTAATTGTGGTGAGGTAAACACATTTTTATAAAAGGCCTAAATAATTTAGAATGATTTAAAACAGAAAGGTAATACAAAAGAAAACGGAACAAACAAAAAAACAGAAAAAGAGAGAAACCCCCCACCCGTTGGGCCAACCGGCCCAGCTGGCCACCAGGCCGGCCAAGCCGGCCCACCCCGCACCCCCCCATAAGCCACCCCCACTTCCCTCGGTCCAACCCACGTTCCCCCCCACCGACACTCCCCCCCCCTCCCGAAAATATCTCTCCCCCTCTCCCCCGATTGGATCGGGATCGAGGGAGGAGACCACCGCCGCCGCCAGGCCTCGTCGCCGTCGGACGCCTTCCCCGTCCTCCTCCTCGCCGGTCTTCCCGATCGCCCGTCACGCCACGCCGTTGCCCTACCCCCGTGAGCTCCCCTTCGCCCCTCTCCCCTAGGTCGCCTCGGTCGTCGCCTCCCGCCCATGGTCGGCGAGCTCGGCGCCACCGTCGCCCGCGCCGCCCGCCGGGCCGTCCGCCCGACCTCTCCCTCTCCCCTCGCTCACTCACCGCGCCTCGCCAGCGCCCGCCTGCGCACAGCAGCCGCCCCCCTGCAACCCCACGCAGCCGCGCCTCCCCCTCACGCACGCGGGCCTCGTCCCGCCTCCCGAGCCTGCAGGCCGTCCCTCACTGCGTCGTCGCCCGGCCCTCCACCGGATCGCCTCCACCCCGGCCTCTTCTCCCTCCGGCGACGCCGGCCCCTGAACCCCATCCCCTCGCCTCCGACCCCCTGCGCCCCCGCATCCTCGGCGCACGGCCGATGGCGCCGGCCCCCAGCGCTCCTCCGCGCGGCCGCCTCTCCACAGGCCACGGCCGGCGCCCGCCCGGCCATGGCCTCGCCGATACTGCCCATCGCCCGCCGCTTTGGCGCGCCGCCACCTGACGCCCGCAAGATCGCCTTGTTGGGCCACAGCCACGCCCATTCGGGCGAGCGCCCGCACCCGCGCCCGTTTAGCCTCTGGGTCACTGCCGAATGGGGCCCAGCCCCAGAACAAAAAAAAGAATTAAAAATAAAAATAATAAATAAAAATAAAAATGATTTAATAAAATTAATTATTAATTAAGTAATTAATTAAGTTAACTAATCCTGATTAGATTAACCTAATCACTAATTAAATTAACTAATCTGTAATCACTAATTAAATTAACCTAATCACGATGGGGCCCAGGAGCCAGACGCCACCGTCGATGACGACTACACCAGAGGTGCCTACTACTACGTGCAGCCCGCTGACGACGACCAGGAGTAGTTAGGAGGATCGAGGCGGAGGCATGCGCCTCTTCGATCTGTATCCCGGTTTGTGCTAGCCATCTTATGGCACCTTGTTTAACTTATGTCCGTACTCGAGATATTGTTGCTTCCGCTGACTTCGTCTATGATCGAGCACTTGTATTCGAGCCCTCGAGGCCTGGCTTGTATTATGATGCTTGTATGACTTATTTTATTTTTAGAGTTGTGTTGTGATATCTTCCGTGAGTCCTCGATCTTGATCGTACACATTTGCGTGCATGATTAGTGTACGGTTGAATCGAGGCGTCACAAGTTGGTATCGAGCCGATTGCCTGTAGGAATCCCCTTCCACACTCCTTGGTCAAGTCGAGTCTAGACATTGCAAAAACTTTTACTAACTTGGCTGTGTGCCTTACGGGCCCACGACGCCATTGGGTGGTATTAGGATCTTTTACTCCTCGACCTTTACTCTGGGACTCTGATCTCTCCTCTATTCGGGTTAAATGAATTTTACTAAATCTAACATTAGGATCTCGTTATCACTTTCACCCGGAGAGCCCCTTATTCTTGATGATCGCTGCACGAGTAAGACCACGAAGATACTCTCCGCTGTTAACTCGAGAACTTGTGTTCATCGCATTTGCAATTCCCTTCCACCGTAAACCCTTATGGACAACTACTTGCAGTTGTTATTCCTACCCTCATCCCAGTTGGTCTTGTTATTACAAGATACCTGAAAAACTTCGTCGTTGTTTCGATAACCCTTTGAGCTTCTTGTCGTGATGTTCCTTGTCACTGAATACCCCTACGGTTAATTCTCGCACTTATCGAGTATCCGCTCATCCCCGATTGTTCTGTGTTACACAAAAGTCTTCGAAATACCATTCGATATTCCGAAAATCCTCAGCAACCTATTGCTCTGGAATTTCTTGTTTGCTTTCATTATGATTAATCCCATAAGTATAGTAATCATATTGGCATCCTTTGTCACCATCATTTTTGAGTCCGTTGATTCAATATGTTGTGAATGTTCACGATCATCAGTCGAGTCCTAGGATTATCTTCCGGCTCAGACGTCATTTTGAACATGAGCTGGTTCTCGACCAAACTATACGTAAATCGATTGTGCCTCTGGTATATTCAATTGATCCATCCTTGATCAGAACGTCTGCTTCTGATCCTTTGTTTTGGAAATCATAATTCCTTTGTTAGCTAAGCATCGAATTATTCCAATGTTCTATAATATGATGCCCGTGCATTCCTTCTAGAGTACCGATACTCACATCAGCTCCGTCGCGGATCGCTCGATCCATTGTTGGATTTCATCCGACGTCGTCCTTCATATTCAATCACTTTGGGAGTTCTTTCTCCATTGGTAAATCCTACCCTCTGATTGACCAACCATGCCCTGCTTTTGAGCTGGTGGTATTTACTATTGAAGCTTGTGGTATATGTTTCCATGATACCCTGACGGGTTGAACCTATGCCTTCATTTATATGTGTGAACTCGGAAGTTTTCACGAGTCATACTCATCTCGGTATTTCACCGGTAAAACTTTCAACACTAATGCCTTTATCAAAGCGAGAAGTGAATGGAAGGTTATACATTGAAGAAGTGGAGTCGACCTTGAACTTTGTGTTCATGCCCATGGACACGATGTAGATCCTATCATGGAAACTTCTTGTAATATTAACTATTTTCTTGATAAATATCATCTGGTATCTGTGAATTGATCCTACGCAACCGTGGTTCCGACCATGTTTGTTCTCCCTTGATTCTATTTCTCAGACAAGTTAGAGTACTTGACTTCTGCAGAGCATTACCCCAGTCCAACCTCTACTTTGATCTGTCGTTGAGTGTTACCCCTTGGTATCTCGAGATTATCATGGAACTGCATAACATCTTATGAGTTCTTCACCAAGTGCTACCTTCCCACTGATTCCAATTTTTCACGAGCTCTGAGATATTAAACACTCAAAGACACCGATGACTGAACCGAGTCCGCACTACGGTTCAACAACTCTTCGATAGCTTCTATAAGTACGAATTTGTACCCGATCACGCCATTCCTAGCCTGTTTGGCTATATCATTGTCGTGATGATTCTAACTGTGCTACCTGGTCCTTATTCTCGGAGCACCAATTTGCGACGATAGCTAAGCTTACGTCGATTTTCCTCGTCATACCCTTTCACCTTAAACAACAAGCTTGAGTTCGAGTTTGTGTCAGAATCGTGGTTCCAATAACCTCTTGCTTCATCATTCCTTTAACTTGATGTAAATCCGATGGATTACATCTGCATGAAATCTCTTGACAATTGTGTCGTGATCATCATCAACCTTATGAGCTCTTCCAGGAATTCAATTGAATTCATGATGGGTAATACCATCCTTGCCCTCGATGTTTCGTGTTATCATCGACCACTTTATTGCCCTCCGTCCAACACAAACTTGTTTGTGTTTTGTGTTATACCTTGAGTTCCTTGCTATCCCACAATTGCTCTTCTTTACCTTGGAGTATTACCATCCTTTATGTCAAGAATGTCGTGAGGATTTCACCACCTCTTAAGAATTCTTGGTATGGTGATACTTCTCACCATCACCATTCTTCTAGGGTCCTCGTGTTGATTCCATCCAGGGTACCAACAAGTGAGCGGTGCTGTTTGGATTCCGCCCTTCTAGCAACCATATTGCGTTGAAGTTAATGGTCGACCGTTCATTCTTAGACTATTGATTATTGAATCACCATTCCAATGTTGGCCGTGCAACCCAGCCCATATTTGGTGCACCTTTCAACCAATGTTTAATTGTGTATGTTTTCCTCGGCGTACATCATTATACCATTTGACACGACAAATGCTATCTCCTTGTTCACATAATTGTGGAAATCCACCTTTTGGAAATCTCAAGGATTATTCTTGACTCCATCAGCTACCCGTCATCCTCTCTTTGGTTTAAATGATGAACTCTTGAGTTGAAACTTGCTTCCATAGTACATTCCCCAATAATCTTACAATGTCGTCTCGTCAATATGTTTTGCACCTTTTCTTCTCGGACATCCTAAGTCTGAGGTATCATGACACCAATTGGATCTGAATCTCGGTCAGATATGATGGTTGGGACAACTTTCCAGGAGTTATGTTGTTGGTCCTTTGATGACCCGGTAACATGATGTCATGCCTAGCACCCCCTGGCCGGAGGACCTATCATTATGATTTCTTTTGCAAGGATAACCATTCCTCCGGAGGAAATTGTAGGACTTATTTTATAAGTTACTCCTGATGGAACATTGGTGTATCCGAAGTTTGGCCCTTGATTGAAACGCCATATCATTGCTACCTGAAGCATGTCTGTGGTACTCCGTTCATCACCAAGAACATTTGAAGCACAATGCTAAATTCTCTTTATCAATTATCCAAACACCGTTGTATGGGTAATGTCATGAAATTTTTCTCCCCTTACCTAAATGGTTTTCTACCTTCTATCATGTCATGGATATCTTACGCTTGTCCTTGGGAAGGATATACCCACGGAATATGTGTTTAAACACGTTTTCCTTTCCATTGATCTGGTTAAATCGATAATCATATCTTCCTTTCCATTGTTTGGTTTAACCTTTCTTGTGATCTTTGAGATCTAAGCAGTAACATTCTCCTACTTTTGTAAACACCTCGGTGTACAATTCTGTCAGAAAGACCCTGTTATTTTGGTGATGACATTGCGGTAACCACCGATGGACGAGAACTTTGCCTATTGGTGCGCCTCGTTCTACGAAAGGGAAGATGGTTCTCTTCGTCCCTCGCCCTTAGTACCGGCGTTGTTACCGACATAAGCGACAGTTATTCTCTCGGCATGCCTTGCTATCATAACCGTGCAAGATGTCACCGCTCTTTCAACGTTTAACCCACATGGTGGGCCCATAACCCACAGTTTCACAGGATCGAAACCTAACTCTCCTGTACACCCTAGTGTCAAAGTTATTCCTCGCGCGTGGCCTCATGGGTAATTCATGAGCCACCTTCAGGTCTGGCATCGGACACAATACTTATTCCCGTTGTTTTTGACCCTTTTCACGCCCTATAACAGGCCTCGAACGATTGCACCGCCCGCCGAAACTTCCTGTGTTACCTCCTTACTTTGCTCTCGATATTTTCTTAAGATTCGATTCGAGAGTTACTTTCCGCCACCTTCCTCGATGTTGTCGACCCGATAGTCAACCTTGCCGACGTCCGTTCTCCCAGAGTGCCCACCCTTTATTCTTTCGTAAGTACGATGGAGTTCCTGAAGAAAAGGCGCCGACTTCATCATGATGACCTAAAGCAGAGAAATGAAGACATCAATGTATTGAACCGGACTCTTCGAGAAGAGCAAGCCAGGATGAGAAGACCCGCTAGATTCGTTACCAAACCTTCCCCCCTTTCTCCCCTCTTAAATCTCGGGACGAGATTTCTTGTAGTGGAGGAGATCTGTAACGCCCGGATAATCAAGCTACAGTAAACCTTTGCTAATGATGCCACGTCACCTCGATTACTGTTGCTAATCTCGTGTTAGTTTGAAACCGATTATAATTCAAAATTCAAAATCAAGATAACAATAAAAGTTTCCAAAAATTAAAACTAAAATGTTCGGTGATTGTCAAATATTACAAAGGTAATTGTGGTGAGGTAAACACATTTTTATAAAAGGCCTAAATAATTTAGAATGATTTAAAACAGAAAGGAAATACAAAAGAAAAAAAACAAACAAAAAAACAAAAAAAGAGAGAAACCCCCCACCCATTGGGCCAACCGGCCTAGCTGGCCACCAGGCCGGCCAGGCCGGCCCACCCCGCACCCCCCCATAAGCCACCCCCACTTCCCTCGGTCCAACCCACGTTCCCCCCCACCGACACTCCCCCCCCTCCCAAAAATATCTCTCCCCCTCTCCCCCGATTGGATCGGGTCGAGGAGAGACCACCGCCGCGCCAGTTCGCCGCCACGGACGCCTTCCCCGTCCTCCTCCTCGCCGGTCCTCTCCGACCGCCGTCACGCCCGCTGCCCGTTGCCCTACTCCCCCCCGTGAGCTCCCCCTTCGCCCCTCTCCCCCTAGGTCGCTTCGATCGTCGCCCTCCCGCTTGTGATCGGCCTCGGCGCCACCGTCGCCGCGCCTGCCTCGCCGGCGCCACGCGCCGCCTGTGACCCACAGCTGACCCCCTGACCCACGCACGCGCCTCCCCCCTCACGCGACGGGCCTCGTCCCGCCTCCGAGCCGTGTGCGTCCCACCTGCGTCGTGCGGCCCTCCACCGAATCGCCTCCACCCGGCCTCTTCTCCCCGACGCCGCCCCCAACCCCATCCCTTGCCTCCAGGCCCCTGCGCCCCGCATCCTCGGCAAGACGGCCGATGGCGCTGCCCAGCCGGGCTCCTGGCGCGACCTCTCCCACAGCCACGGTCGGCGCGCCGCTGACCATGGCCTCGCCAGTATCGCCATCCTTGCTCGGCCGCTGGCCGGCGTCGCCACCAGCGCCCGCATCGCCTTGTTGAGCTGCGCCGCTTGGCACGCCCGTTGGGCGGCGCCGCACCGCGCCTGTTTAGCCTGCAGGTCATCGCCGAATGGGGCCCAGCCCCAGAACAAAAAAAAAATTAAAAAAAATAATAAATAAAAATAAAAATGATTTAATAAAATTAATTATTAATTAATTATTAATTAAGTAATTAATTAAGTTAACTAATCCTGATTAGATTAACCTAATCACTAATTAAATTAACTAATCTGTAATTAACCTAAACAGAGAATGACAGGTGGGTCCCACTGGACCCACACGTTAGGTTGACCAGGTCAATGGTCAACGTTGACTGCTGACATCACTCGGATGTCATGCTGACGTCATCATTCACTATTCTGGGTAATGTTGGATTAAATAATTAATTAAATTCCAGAAATGAATAAAATCTTTAGAAAATCATATCTTTTAATCCGTAACTCGGATTAAATTATTTTCAACATGAAAGTTGTTCAGAACGACGAGACGAATCCGGATACGTAGTCCGTTCGTCCGCCATACACCCCTAACCTATCGAACTCGCAACTTTCCCCCTCCGGCTCCTCTTCCCTAACGAAACACCGGAATACTTTCCGGATGTTTTCCCCCTTCGTCGGTATCACCTCCTACCGCGTTAGGGCACACCTAGCACCGCGCATTTTCTTGTCATGCACCGTCATGCTTATGTTTTCATTACATTTATTGTTTCTTCCCCCTCTCCTCTCCGATAGACTACGAGACCGACGCTGCTGCTACCTAGTTCGACTCACGGAGTTGTGACCCTCTCTCTTGCGGAGCAACCAGAAAGCCCCCCTTGATCACGGATATTGCCTATTCTACTCTATCTGCTTGCATTAGAGTAGTGTAGCATGTTCTTGCTACATTATACCTATCCCGATGCATAGCTTTGTCCTTGTTACTCTTGTTGTTACCTTTACCTGCAATCCTATATGCTTAGTATAGGATGCTAGTATTTTCATCTGTGGCCCTACATTCTTGTCCGTCTGTTGTGCTATACTATCGGGCCGTGATCACTCGGGAGGTGATCACGGGTATATACTATATACTTATACATGATACATGTGGAGACTAAAGTCGGTCGGTGGTGGAGCACCCATGAGTGGATCTTTGTGGCGGAGGCGGCAGGCAGGTTGAGACTGCCTAGGAGAGAGGTGGGCTTGGCCCTGTTCGGCGTTCGCGGATACTTAACACGCTTAACGAGATCTTGGTATTTGATCTGAGTTGGCTACAAGCCTATACGCACTAACCAACTACGTGGGAGAGATATGGGCACTCGGCGTCGTGGTATCGGCGAAGCGCTTCGTGGCGTCAACGGCCGAGTGGCGCGTGATTGGACTGAACGCCACTAGGCTAGGTCTGCTTCGGCAGACGTGCATAGCGTGCGAGGTGTGCTTTCAGGCGATGGGCCCAGGACCCTGTGCGCCTAGGTTTAGACCGGCGTGCTGACCTCTCTGTTGAGCCTAGGTGGGGTTGCGACGTGTTGATCTTCCGCGGCCGGGCATGACCCAGGAAAGTGTGTCCGGCCAAATGGGATCAAGCGTGTTGGGTTATGTGGTGCACCCCTGCAGGGAACTTAATCTATTCGAATAGCCGTGATCTTCGGTAACAGGACGACTTGGAGTTGTACCTTGACCTTATGACAACTAGAACCGGATACTTAATAAAACACACTCTTCCAAGTGCCAGATACAACCGGTGGTCGCTCTCTCTCAGGGCAATGAGGAGGGGATCGCCGGGTAGGATTATTTCTATGTGATGTTACTTGGAGGACTTCAACCTACCCTCTGCTACCTGTTGCAAGACGAAGGTGACCAGAAGCATAGTCTTCGATAAGACTAGCTATCCCCCTCTTATTCTGGCATTCTGCAGTTCAATCCACTAATATGGCCCTTTACACATATATCCATGCATATGTAGTGTAGCTCCTTGCTTGCGAGTACTTTGGATGAGTACTCACGGTTGCCTTGTTCCCCCCTTTTCCCCTTTCTCTACTCGATTCTTTGCTGCGACGATGGGGCCCAGAGCTGACGCCACCGTCGATGGCGACTACACCAGAGGTGCCTACTACTACGTGCAGCCCGGCGGCGACCGAGGAGTAGTTAGGAGGATCCCAGGCGGAGGCTTGCGCCTCTTCGATCTGTATCCCAGTTTGTGCTAGCCATCTTATGGCACCTTGTTTAACTTATGTCTGTACTCAGATATTGTTGCTTCCGCTGACTCGTCTATGATCGAGCACTTGTATTCGAGCCCTCGAGGCCCCTGGCTTGTCACTAGTAGAAAAAGGGGCTATCGTCCACCCCGATTTAGCCCATTAGTCCCGGTTCAATCCAGAACCGGGACTAATGTGAGCATTTATCGATTCGGCGGCTAAGGCATTAGTCGGTTCACTGTGCCCTTTAGTCGGTTTGTGCCTCAAACCGGGACTAAAAATGCGATACCCATTAGTCGGTTCATGCCTCAAACCGGGACTAAAGAGTAGACCTTTAGTCGGTTTGAGGCACGAGCCGGGACTAATGGGTTGAGACCTTTAGTCGGTTCGTGCTACGAACCGGTACTAAAGGTCCCATTTTCAAACTCTCCACCCCCCCGGTGGATCGCCTTTTCAATTTTAAAAAATAAAAGAAAATGATGGAAATGTCAAAAAATAAAAGAAAATAAGTTTCCCATGTGATATGTGGTCTAGTTGTTGGGAAAATTTGCAAATGTGAATTTCGACATTATTTGCAAAATCTCTCTGAAAGTTGTAAATATGGGCATAACTATTGCATACTAACTTTCGGATGAAAAAGTTTTTTATATGAAAAATCATCTACTCGAAAAGTTACATCCAAATTTAACGGGGAACCACGTTAAACATTTTCAAAATCCTCAAAAACCTAACAGAAAAAAAGTTACGGGGCTTTTAATATCTAGAGTGGAAAAAATCGAAAAAGTTTCAAACTGTGGTCAAACAATGGTCAAACCATGGTCAAACTGATTATTCAAGAATATTAGTGTTACTAAATAATTTATTCAGTTATTTTGAATTTGGTCAAATCTGGTCAACCTGTGGCCAAACTATGGTCAAACTATGGTCAAAACATGGTCAAAACATGGTCAAACTAATTATTCTAGAATATTAGTGTTACTAAATAATTTGTTCAGTTATTTTGAATTTTGGTCAAATCAGGTCAAACTGTGGTCAAACTGTGGTCAAACTATGGTCAAACTATGGTCAAACCATGGTCAAACTAATTATTTAAAATAACTATTGCTTTCTAAATAATTATTGTTTTTGAAAACAATAGTTTGAAACTCAAACAGTGAAATGTGTCAATTCATGCTCAAGCAAAATTCACGAGGGTTAATAGGATTGACATCTTACTATTGTCAGAAAACACCAAGTGCAGACTTGGAAGCGAGGGAGAATAGAACCCGGAAGTTAAGCGTGCTCATTTGGGGAGTGGGAGGATGGGTGACCGTTCGGGAAGTTAGGTGATTTGGAATGATGAGGGTGATTAGAGAAGAGGATAAATTGAGCAGTGATGAGGGGTGCTGATTAGAGATTAGGGATTAAAATAATTCAGAAATTTGAAAATAAATCCCGGTTGGTGTTACCAACCGGGACTAAAGGTGGAGCCCCACGTGGCCGCGGCCTTTAGTCCCGGTTCTGGATTGAACCGGGACTAAAGGGGGGAGGTATTAGTACCGACCCTTTAGTCCCGGTTCACCAACCGGGACTAAAGGCCCTTACCAACCGGGACAACAAGCCCTTTTTCTACTAGTGTGTATTATGATGCTTGTATGACTTATTTTATTTTTAGAGTTGTGTTGTGATATCTTCCCGTGAGTCCCTGATCTTGATCGTACACATTTGCGTGCATGATTAGTGTACGGTTGAATCGGGGGCGTCACACCCTCACCGGTGGCCATCTTCATCATCCCGGCGCTCTCCATGACGAGGAGGGAGTAGTTCACCCTCGGGGCTGAGGGTATGTACCAGTAGCTATGTATTTGATCTCTCTCTCTCTCTCTCTCTCGTGTTCTTTATTTGGCACGATCTTGATGTATCGTGAGCTTTGTTGTTATAGTTGGATTTTATGTTTCTTCTCCCCCTCTACTCTCTTGTAATGAATTGAGTTTTCCCTTTGAGGTTATCTTATCGGATTGAGTCTTTAAAGATTTGAGAACACTTGATGTATGTCTTGCCGTGCGTATCTGTGGTGACAATGGGATATCACGTGATTCACTTGATGTATGTTTTGGTGATCAACTTGCGGGTTCCGCCCATGAACCTATGCATAGGGGTTGGCACACGTTTTCATCGTGATCCTCCGGTAGAAACTTTGGGACACTCTTTGAGGTTCTATGTGTTGGTTGAATAGATGAATCTGAGATTGTGTGATGCATATCGTATAATCATACCCACGGATACTTGAGGTGACAATGGATTATCTAGGTGACATTAGGGTTTTGGTTGATTTGTGTCTTAAGGTGTTATTCTAGTACGAACTCTAGGGATGTTTGTGACACTTATAGGAATAGCCCAACGGATTGGTTGGAAAGAATAACTTTGAGGTGGTTTCGTACCCTACCATAATCTCTTCGTTTGTTCTCCGCTATTAGTGACTTTGGAGTGACTCTTTGTTGCATGTTGAGGGATAGGTATATGATCCAATTATGTTATTATTGTTGAGAGAACTTGCACTAGTGAAAGTATGAACCCTAGGCCTTGTTTCTTATCATTGCAATACCGTTTACGCTCACTTTTACCACTTGTTACCTTGCTGTTTTTATATTTTCAGATTACAAAAACCTATATCTACCATCCATATTGCACTTGTATCACCATCTCTTCGCTGAACTAGTGCACCTATACAATTTACCATTGTATTGGGTGTGTTGGGGACACAAGAGACTCTTTGTTATTTGGTTGCAGGGTTGTTTGAGAGAGACCATCTTCATCCTACGCCTCCAACGGATTGATAAACCTTAGGTCATCCACTTGAGGGAAATTTGCTACTGTCCTACAAACCTGTGCACTTGCAGGCCCAACAACGTCTACAAGAAGAAGGTTGTGTAGTAGACATCAAGCTCTTTTCTGGCGCCGTTGCCGGGGAGGTTAGTGCTTGAAGGTATATCTTTAGATCTTGCAATCGAATCTTTTTGTTTCTTGTTTTAGCACTAGTTTAGTTTATAAAATAAAATTACAAAAAAAATGGAATTGAGTTTGTCTCATAGGCTTCATCTTTTTAATATCTTTCATGAGTATGATGGAAAGGAAAATTGTGCCAAAGTGTTGGAAGAAGAATGCATTAAATTGTTTGGCACTAGATCTTTGAATGATGAGCATGATTGCAATGTTGTTAGTTTGAATTCCTTGAATATCCATGATGCTAATGATATGCAAAGCCACAAGCTTGGGGAAGCTATGTTTGATGAAGATGATATTTTTTGTCCCCCAAGCTTTGATGAGAAAATTTACTATGATGAAAGCATGCGTCCTATCTATGATGATTATTGTGATGACACGTATACTTTAAAGAATAATGATAACCATGAAAATTGTCATCTTTATCTTAATTCTCAATCACATGATAGTTATTTTGTTGAGTTTGCTCCCACTACTATTGATGAGAAGAATTTTGCTTATATGGAGAGTAGTAAATTTTCTATGCTTGTAGATTATGAAAAGAATGCTTTATGTGCTGGTTATATTGTTGAATTCATTCATGATGCTACTGAAAATTATTATGAGGGAGGAATATATGCTTGTAGGAATTGCAATAATATCAAGTTTCCTCTCTATGTGCTTAAAGTTTTGAAGTTATGTTTGTTTTACCTTCCTATGCAAGTTGATTCTTGTTCCCATAAGTTGTTTGCTCACAAAATCCCTATGCATAGGAAGTGGGTTAGGCTTAAATGTGCTACTCATATTCTTCATGATGCTCTGTTTATGTTTCAATTCTTATCTTTTATGTGAGCATCATTGAAATCACCATGCCTAGCTAGGGGCGTTAAACGTTAGCGCTTGTTGGGAGGCAACCCAATTTTATTTTAATTTCTTGCTTTTTGGTTCTGTTTAGGAATAAATAATCCATCTAGCTTCTTATTAGATGTGGTTTTGTGTTTTAATTAGTGTTTGTGCCATGTTAAACCTATAGGATCTACTTGGATAATAGTTATTTGATCTTGCTGTAATTTCCAGAAACTTTCGGTTCACGAAAACAATTGTTAAAAATCACCAGAACGTGATAAAATAGGATTCAAATTGCTGCTGATCAATAAACAAATTTCCTAGGTCGTCCTATTTTGGCTGAATTTTTGGAGTTCCAGAACTTTGCATTAGTTACAGATTACTACAGACTGTTCTGTTTTTGACAGATTCTGTTTTTCGTGTGTTGTTTGCTTATTTTGATGACTCTATGGCTAGTAAAATAGTTTATAAACCATAGAGAAGTTGGAATACAGTAGGTTTAACACCAATACAAATAAAGAATGAGTTCATTACAGTACCATGAAGTGGTGTTTTGTTTTCTTTCGCTAACGGAGCTCACGAGTTTTCTGTTAAGTTTCGTGTTGTGAAGTTTTCAAGTTTTGGGTAAAGCTTCGATGGACCATGGAATAAGGAGTGGAAAGAGCCTAAGCTTGGGGATGCCCAAGGCACCCCAAGGTAATATTCAAGGATAACCGAGCGTCTAAGCTTGGGGATGCTCCGGAAGGCATCCCCTCTTTCGTCTTTGTTCATCGGTAACTTTACTTGGAGCTATATTTTTATTCACCACATGATATGTGTTTTGCTTGGAGCGTCATTTTTTTTTCTTTAGCTTTGCTTGCTGTTTGAATAAAGTATCAAGATCTGAAATTCTTTAATGTTAGAGAGTCTTCACATAGTTGTATAATTATACAACTACTCATTGATCTTCACTTATATCTTTCGGAGTAGTTTGTCATTTGCTCTAGTGCTTCACTTATATCTTTTAGAGCACAATGGTGGTTTTATTTTGAAGAAATAGATGAAATCTCATGCTTCACTTAGATTATTTTGAGAGTCTTAAATATCATGGTAATTTTCTTAAATAATCCTAATATGCTAAGCATAAAAGATTTGTAAGAATTCTTATGAGTGTGTTGAATACTATGAAAAGTTTGATCCTTGATGATTGTTTTAAGATATGGAGGTAGTGATATTAAAGTTGTGCTAGTTGAGTAATTGTGAATTTGAGAAATGCTTGTGTTGAAGTTTGCAAGTCCCGTAGCATGCACATATGGTAAACGTTATGTAACAAATTTGAAACATGAGGTGTTCTTTGATTGACCTCCTTATGAGTGGCGGTCGGGGGACGAGCGATGGTCTTTTCCTACAAATATATACCCCTAGGAGCATGCGCGTAGTGCTTTTGTTTTTTATGGCTTGTATATTTTTGCAATAAGTATGTGAGTTCTTTATGAATAATGTTGAGTCCATGGATTATACGCACTCTCACCCTTCCATCATTGCTAGCCTCTTGATGCCGTGCATTGCCCTTTCTCACATTGAGAGTTGGTGCAAACTTCGCCGGTGCATCCAAAACCCGTGATATGATACGCTCTTTCACACATAAACCTCCTTATATCTTCCTCAAAACAGCCACCATACCTACCTATTATGGCATTTCCATAGCCATTCCGAGATATATTGCCATGCAACTTTCCACCGTTCCGCTTTATCATGACACCTTCATCATTGTCATATTGCTTAGCATGATCATGTAGTTGGCATAGTATTTGTGGCAAAGCCACTGTTCATAATTCTTTCATACATGTCACTCTTGATTCATTGCATATCCCGGTATCACGGAGGCATTCATATAGAGTCATACTTTGTACTAGTATCGAGTTGTAACCATTGAGTTGTAAATAAATAGAAGTGTGATGATCATCATTTAATAGAGCATTGTCCCAAAAAAAGAGAAAGGCCAAAGAAAAAAAGAAGGCCCAAAAAACTAATAATAATAAAAAGGGACAATGCTACTATCATTTTTTTCCACACTTGTGCTTCAAAGTAGCACCATGTTCTTCATATAGCGAGTCTCATATATTGTGCTTCAAAGTAGCACCATGTTTTTCATATAGAGAGTTTCATATGTTGTCACTTTCATATACTAGTGGGAATTTTTCATTATATAACTTGGCTTGTATATTCCAACGATGGGATTCCTCAAATGCCCTAGGTCTTCGTGAGCAAGCAAGTTGGATGCACACCCACTTAGTTTCTTTTGTTGAGTTGTCATACATTTATAGCTCTAGTGCATCCATTGCATGGCAATCCCTACTCCTCGCATTAACATCAATCGATGGGCATCTCCATAGCTCATTGATTTGCCTCGTTGATGTGAGACTTTCTTCTTTTTTGTCTTCTCCACATAACCCCCATCATCATATTCTATTCCGCCCATAGTGCTATATCCATGGCTCGCGCTCATGTATTGAGTGAAGGTTTATAAGTTTGAGATTACTAGAGTATGAAACAATTGTTTGGCTTGTCATCGGGGTTGTGCATGATGAGAGCATTCTTGTGTGAAGAAAATGGAGCATGACTAAACTATATGATTTTGTAGGGATGAACTTTCTTTGGCCATGCTATTTTGAGAAGACATAATTGCTTAGTTAGTATGCTTGAAGTATTATTATTTTTATGTAAATATGAACTTTTGTCTTGAATCTTTTGGATCTAAATATTCATATCACAATTAAGAAGAATTACAATGAAATTATGCCAAGTAGCACTCTGCATAAAAAATTATCTTTTTATCATTTACCTACTCAAGGATGAGCAGGAATTAAGCTTGGGGATGCTTGATACGTCTCCAACGTATCTATAATTTTTGATTGCTCCATGCTATATTATCTAATGTTTTGGTCAATATTGGGCTTTATTTTCCACTTTTATATTACTTTTGGGACTTACCTATTAACCGGAGGCCCAGCCAAGATTTGCTGTTTTTTTGCCTATTTCAGTATTTCGAAGAAAAGGAATATCAAACGGAGTCAAAACGGAACGAAATTAACCGGAGAAGTTATTTTTGGAAGGAAAGCTACCGGATGGACTTGGACCCCACGTCAAGAAGGAACGAGGAAGCCACGAGGGTGGGGGGGCGCCCACCCCTAGGGCGCACCCCCTGCCTCGTGGGGCCCTCGTGGCTCCCCTGACGTGCTTCTTCCGCCTATATAACTCCACGTACACTAAAACTTCCAGAACGGAAAATAGATCGGGAGTTTCGCCGCCGCAAGCCTCCAGAGCCACGAAAAACCAATTGGGACCCTGTTCCGTCACCCTGTCGGAGGGGGGAACCCTCACCGGTGGCCATCTTCATCATCCCGGCGCTCTCCATGACGAGGAGGGTGTAGTTCACCCTCGGGGCTGAGGGTATGTACCAGTAGCTATGTGTTTGATCTCTCTCTCTCTCTCTCGTGTTCTTGATTTGGCACGATCTTGATGTACCGCGAGCTTTGCTATTATAGTTGGATCTTATGTTTCTTCTCCCCCTCTACTCTCTTGTAATGAATTGAGTTTTCCCTTTGAGGTTATCTTATCGGATTGAGTCTTTAAAGATTTGAGAACACTTGATGTATGTCTTGCCGTGCGTATCTGTGGTGACAATGGGATATCACGTGATTCACTTGATGTATGTTTTGGTGATCAACTTGCGGGTTCCGCCCATGAACCTATGCATAGGGGTTGGCACACGTTTTGCCGTGATTCTCCGGTACAAACTTTGGGGCACTCTTTGAGGTTCTATGTGTTGGTTGAATAGATGAATCTGAGATTGTGTGATGCATATCGTATAATCATACCCACGGATACTTGAGGTGACAATGGAGTATCTAGGTGACATTAGGGTTTTGGTTGATTTGTGTCTTAAGGTGTTATTCTAGTACGAACTCTAGGGCTGTTTGTGACACTTATAGGAATAGCCCAACAGATTGATTGGAAAGAATAACTTTGAGGTGGTTTCACCCTACCATAATCTGTTCGTTTGTTCTCCGCTATTAGTGACTTTGGAGTGACTCTTTGTTGCATGTTGAGGGATAGTTATATGATCCAATTATGTTATTATTGTTGAGAGAAATTGCACTAGTGAAAGTATGAACCCTAGGCCTTGTTTCCTATCATTGCAATACCGTTTACGCTCACTTTTACCACTTGTTACCTTGCTGTTTTTATATTTTCAGATTACAAAAACCTATATCTACCATCCATATTGCACTTGTATCACCATCTATTCGCCGAACTAGTGCACCTATACAATTTACCATTGTATTGGGTGTTTTGGGGACACAAAAGACTCTTTGTTATTTGATTGCAGCGTTGTTTGAGAGAGACCATCTTCATCCTACGCCTCCTACGGATTGATAAACCTTAGGTCATCCACTTGAGGGAAATTTGCTATTGTCCTACAAACCTGTGCACTTGCAGGCCCAGCAACGTCTACAAGAAGAAGGTTGTGTAGTAGAAATCACTCGTCATCACAGAGGAACCGCTTCTGAATTGCGCTCAGCCCGGACTAGGGGCTGAAAATAGGGAATTTTACTTCCCACCCACATCCCACTTTACAACCACTATCGGGGATCTAACCGACATGCTTGACTACGCCTCCTAAGACATCAACGGTATGGATGACGATGCCGGAGAGGAGCAGACCCAAAACCCGCCGTTCATCGGACGCTGGACGGCCACCTCCTCATACGACGGATACATGGTGGACACACCCAAAGAAGGCGACTGAGGTAGTCCTGGACTATGGGGTCCTCGGGCGTCTGGCCTGTTAGCCATGGGCCGGACTATTGGGCTGTGAAGATACGAAGACCGAAGACTGCACCTGTGTCCGGATAGGACTCACCTTGGCGTGGAAGGCAAGCTTGGCGATCAAATATGTAGATTCCTTTCTTTATAACCGACCTTGTGTAACCCTAGATCCTCTCGGTGTCTATATAAGCCGGAGGACTTAGTCCGGAGGAGGGCATACTCATTACCGTAGTCATACAGGCTAGACTTGTAGGGTTTAGCCATTACGATCTCGAGGTAGATCAACTCTTGTAATAATCATATTCATCAACATCAATCAAGCAGGAAGTAGGGTATTACCTCCATATAGAGGACCCGAACCTGGGTAAACATTGTGTCCCCTGTCTCCTGTTACCATCGACCTTAGACGCACAGTTCGGGACCCCCTACCCGAGATCTGCCGGTTTTGACACCGACATTGGTGCTTTCATTGAGAGTTCCACTGTGCCGTCCCCAAAAGGTTTGATGGCCCCTTCCATTGTCAACGACAATGCTGTCCAAGGAGAAACATTTCTCCACGTACAAATCTTCGTATTCGGCGGCTTCGCATTGCGGGCCAACTCGTTTGGCCATCTGGAGCAGATCGATAGCTACGCCCCTGGCCATCAGGTCAGATTTGGGAGCTTGAACTACATTGCAGACATCTGTGGAGATTTGATATTCGCCGGATTCGAGACCGCGGCAACCGCTCCTAGTCACCGTGATGAACATGACCTAAATATGTCGTCAAACCTCATCCAGGAGATAGCTCCTGTAACAGCTCTGGCCTTAGATCCGGAGCATACAACACCGTCCAAGGATTGGAGGCTCAACCCACCACGGAGGCCACAGATTCCCCGGCGTTGGAGCCGCACATGGACTTAAACTCACCCAATATTTGTTTCACCAGAACCCCGGACTCGTTTCTGGGTGTAATTTCCGAACCATGTGAGTCCGCGGATGCCGAACGTGATCGTTTATCGATCTTCGAGTTCAGCACCGCAGACATCTTCCAGCACTCACCCTTGGGCTATGTGCTACGCTCATTAAAGAACCTATCCTTGGCAGGGGACTCACAGCCGAACTATGTTCGATTCGAACTAGGGGCTGATGATGGAGAATCTTGCTTCCCACCCGCCACCCACTTCATAGCCACAGTCGAGGATTTAACCGACACACTTGATTACGACTCCGAAGGCATCGACGGTATGGACGACGATGCTGATGAGGAGCAAAATCAAAGTCCGCCATTCACTAGACGCTGGACGGCCACCTCTTCGTACGATGTGTACATGGTGGACACACCCAAAACAACCAACAACGATGACAAAGAAAATCTAGTTGAGAATAAACCTCCCGAGACACAGCAAAAACGCCGGCCTCCTCGGCGCCGCTCTAAGTCACGTTGTTCCAAAGACAGGAATACTGGCACCCGAGAAAATAATACTCCGGACGATGCCAAAAACAATGAAGACCCTGCTAAGGTCATATCCGAGCAGGAGGATCAAGAAAACGGGCAAACTAGCCCCGACGAACAGGCCAGGCCCAACGACTCGGTGGACGGTAGTTATCGTCCATTATCTGAGGGTGAGGAAAGCCTCGACAACGAAGATTTTATCATGCCTGAGGAACCTCTTGAGCAGGAGCACTTCAAGCGCCAGCTAATAGCCACTTCAAGGAGCCTGAAAAATAAGCAGCAACAGCTTCAAGCTGACCAAGATCTGCTCGTCGACAAATGGACTGACGTCCTGGCAGCCGAAGAATACGGCCTCAGACGCCTAGCCAAGAGTTACCCAAAGAGAAGGTTGCTACCTCAGTTCGATGAAGAGGCGCCGGAGCCCATACCTCCCTCGCGTAATGCGGCTGACCGAACACAACGCGGTCGGGACAGTGCGACGGACCGACCACCTCGTGGTCGGGATAGAGCGGCAATTCAAGCCAAACAACAGCCCGCCCCACGGGCACGGAAAAATAGAGACAAAACAGTTCGGGGGTCATACATACGACCTCCCGCAAACCCTGGATAGCAGAGTAGGATATACCCGATCGATCTACGGATCGCGAGGACGTTACTCGACACGTGATGATGGCCACCTATTGGGACGTGACAAACCTATTCACACCCGAGCCGACAACCGCAGACGGATTCCATCGGAGCTGCGTCGCGACGCGGCCCGATACGCCGCACACCCTCTTTGCTTCACCGATGAAGTAATGGATCACAAATTCCCCGAAGGGTTCAAACCCGTTAACATTGAATCGTACGACGGAATAACCGATCCCGCGGTATGACAAGGATTTTATTCTCCACATCCACATGGCCCGCGGAGACGACCATCACGCTATCAAATACCTCCCACTAAAGCTCAAAGGGCCAGCTCGGCACTGGTTAAACAGCCTGCCTGAAAAATCTATCGGCATCTGGGAGGACTTGGAAGAAGCCTTCCTTGGCAACTTCCAAGGTACATATGTCCGGCCACCAGACGCCGATGACTTAAGCCACATAGTCCAACAACCCGGAAAGTCGGCCAGGAAATTTTGGACTAGGTTCCTAACCAAAAAGAACCAGATCGTCGACCGTCCAGATGCCGAAGTCCTAGCGGCCTTTAAACATAGCATCCATGACGAATGGCTCGCCCGCCACCTCGGCCAAGAAAAGTCGAAATCTATGGCAGCCCTCATGGCACTCATGACCCGCTTTTGCGCGGGTGAGGATAGTTGGTTGGCTTGTAGAAAAAACACAGCCAGCAAGGCAGGCCCCTCTGAGGTTAAGAGCAGCAACGGGAAGCTCCGACGTAACAGACACAAACGTCGAAGCAATGGTGATAATACCGACGACACTACAGTCAACGCCGGATTCAGCGGCTCCGAGTCCAGCCAGCGGAAGAAACCGTACAAGAGAAACAATCAGGGACCATCCAGCTTGGACCGCATACTCGACCACCCGTGCCAGATACACGGCACCCTAGACAAGCCAGCTAATCATACCAACAGAGATTTTTGGGTTTTAAACAGGCCGGCAAATTAAACGCCGAGAATAGGGAAAAGGGATCACAAAGCGAGGACGACGACGAGGAGCCCCGGCAACCGAACACAGGGGGATAGAAGAAGTCCCCCCCCCCCCTAAGTCAAAACGGTAAACATGATATATGCTACTCACATCCCTAAAAGGGAATGCAAGCGTGCACTAAGGGATGTCTACGCGATAGAGCCAGTCGCCCCAAAATTTAATCCATGGTCTTCATTCCCGATCACCTTTGATCATCGGGATCATCCGACTAGTATCCGTCATGGTGGTTCAGCCGCACTAGTCCTCAACCCAATCATTGATGGATTTCACCTGACGCGCGTCCTTATGGACGGAGGTAGTAGCCTCAACCTGCTTTATCAGGATACAGTGCGAAAAATGGGCATCAATCCATCACGGATCAAAACCACAAAGACTACCTTTAAGGGAGTCATACCAGGTGTTGAGGCCCGCTGTACGGGCTCAGTCACACTAGAAGTTGTCTTCAGGTCTCCGGACAATTTCCGAATTGAGGAGTTAATCTTCGACATCGTCCCCTTTCGCAGCGGCTATCACGCACTGCTCGGACGAACCACATTCACTCGATTTAATGCAGTACCACACTATGATTATCTTAAGCTCAAGATGCCCGGTCCACGCGGCGTCATCACGGTCAACGGAAATACTGAACGCTCCCTATGTACAGAAGAGCACACAGCTGCCTTAGCAGCAGAAGTACAGAGCGGCTTTCTCAAGCAGAACCCTAATTCAGCTGCCGAGCCCACGGACACCGTTAAGAGGGTCCGAACTACCCTGCAGCAGGACAGCTCGGCTCGTCAGGAGCTCGACTAGCAATTCGGCCTCCGTCTCAGTCCTGATCAAGCGGTGGCATTCGCGCCGTGCGTACATAAGTACGCACTCGAAATTCCATGGGCATCGACGGAGGCACAACTAGCTTGTGATCCACAGCGCGGCTCAACCAGCACCGGATACACACATACTTTCACGTTTACTTTTTCCTTTCAGGTCTCAGTCCCACAGACCCCATCCGATGGCCTGATCATGGGTCCTCTCGAAGGACAAACACACCAAGATGGCAAGAATAAGAGCGGTCGAGATAGTTGACCCTGTTGGATGGCATTATACAAGCTCGGCACGGGAGAGCCGCAGACATATGGGGGACATCTCTAGGTGGTTTCGTTAAACGATCACTCTACCTGTTTTTCAGGACCCATACGCAGCTCTCTCTTGGTGAAGGCACAGTAAATAGTCTTTCTGCTTATTGCACTACTTGTATAAACACGCTTTAACGCACCAATGAAATTATAATAGAAACAATTTGCGGTCCAAATTTCCACGGCTCTAGCTTACCACTGCTTCTTCCTCTTTCTTTCTTTTTGCCTTTTCCTTTCCTGGTAATTCTATCAGATAACACCCGTACGCTCGGTGTGTTCCACCTTGACAGGGGCTTCTTAGCACCCCACAACATGGAAACAAAAGTCCGAACACTTTTACAGTATAGTTCGGCACCCCGAATTTAGCACTATATGTATTGGCTCAAAATCATGTCTTTGGGCAATAGTTGGGTTGCCCGGCTCCTGTTCTTGCTACCTTACGTTCCGCTATATCGGCTAAGGTAGTAAAGGGAGAACTGCTGCGATTGTGCCCTGGTTTATCCAACGGAGCACCTCAGTAGAGACAGCCAAAAACTAACTGTCATGATACGGCGAGAGCCGGTCAACTGTTCGGAGGTTGCAAATCATTGGAGATTTCTCCCGCATTACACGAAGGATCTGTACTTCCCGATCAGACGCGCATAGCACTCTGGTTCGGATACTAGGGGTTGCGCCCATGTTTTATTGTAAAACTCCTATGGCCAAGTGAGGGTGTTTAAGCCGCATAGTCTTATTGCCTGGTTCGTTGCGCTAAACAACTCCTTCAAGGACCATATAATTGGATCAATATTGTTTAGATTCCATCCCGAACACATTCGTACTACCTACGTGAGGGCAGAAGCCGACGACTGGCCAACCCTCAGATTTCATACAACAGGGCGCATACTACCTCTTGATCACTGTGTTGGATTTTCTTGAAGAGGAAAGGGTGATGCAGCACAGTAGCGTAAGTATTTCCCTCAGTTTTTGAGAACCAAGGTATCAATCCAGTAGGAGGCTACGCGCGAGTCCCTCGTACATACACAAAACAAATAGCTCCTCGCAACCAACGCGATAAGGGGTTGTCAATCCCTTCACGGTCACTTACGAGAGTGAGATCTGATAGATATGATAGGATAATATTTTTGGTATTTTTGTGATAAAGATGCAAAGTAAAATAAAAGCAAAGTAAAAAGCAAAGGAATAACTAAGTATTGGAAGATTAATATGATGAAGATAGACCCGGGGGCCATAGGTTTCACTAGTGGCTTCTCTCAAGAGCATAAGTATTTTACGGTGGGTGAACGAATTACTGTTCAGCAGTTGACAGAATTGAGCATAGTTATGATAATATCTAGGTATGATCATGTTGGGGAACGTAGTAATTTCAAAAAAAATTCCTACGCACACGCAAGATCATGGTGATGCATAGCAACGAGAGGGGAGAGTGTATGTCCACGTAACCTAGTCGACCGTAAGCGTAAGCGTTATCACAACGCTGTTGATGTAGTCGTACGTCTTCACGATCCGACAGATCCAAGTACAGTACGTACGGCACCTCCGAGTTCTTCACTGCGCTTCAGCTCGATGGCGATCCCGGACTCCGATCCAGCAAAGTGTCGGGATGAGTTCCACAAGACGACGGCGTGGTGGCGATGATGATGCTCCACCGACGCAGGGCTTCGCCTAAGCTCCGCGACGATATGACTTCTCCGGCGCAGGCTTCGCTTAAGCTCATGACGATATGACCGAAGTGGAATATGGTGGAGGGGCACCGCACACGGCTAAGGAACGATCCGTAGATCAACTTGTGTGTCCATGGGGTGCCCCTGCCCCTCAGATATAAAGGAGGGAGGGAGGAGGAGGCCGGCCCTAGTAGGCGGCGCCATGGGGAGTCCTACTCCCACCGAGTAGGATTCCCCTTTCCTAGTCCAACTAGGAGTCCTTCCATGTATTAGGAGTAGGAGACAAGGAAGGGGAAGAGAGAAGGGAAGGAAGGAGGGGTGCGGCCTCCCCTAGTCAATTCGGACTAGGCCATGGGCGCGCTGCCTGCCCTAGGCAGCCCCTCTCTCTTTCCGCAGGGCCCAATAAGGCCCAATACTTCTCCCGGCGAATTCCGTAACTCTCCGGTACTCCGAAAAATACCGAATCATTCGGAACCTTTCCGAACTCGAATATAGTCGTCCAATATATCGATCTTTATGTCTCGACCATTTCGAGACTCCTCGTCATGTCCTCGATCTCATCTGGGACTCCGAACTCCTTCGGTACATCAAAACTCATAAACTCATAATATAACCGCCATCGAAACCTTAAGCGTGCGGACCCTACGGGTTCGAGAACTATGTAGACATGACCTAGAACTATTCTCGGTCAATAACCAATAGCGGGACCTGGATGCCCATATTGGCTCCTACATATTCTACGAAGATCTTTATCGGTCAAACCGCATAACAACATACGTTGTTCCCTTTGTCATCGGTATGTTACTTGCCCGAGATTCGATCGTCGGTATCCAATACCTAGTTTAATCTCGTCACCGCAAGTCTCTTTACTCGCTCTGTAATGCATCATCCCGTAACCAACTCATTGGTCACATTGCTTGCAAGGCTTATAATGATGTGCATTACCGAGAGGGCCCAGAGATACCTCTCCGACAATCGAGGTGACAAAACCTAATCTCGAAATACGCCAACCCAACATGTACCTTTGGAAACACCTGTAGTACTCCTTTATAATCACCCGATTACGTTGTGACGTTTGGTAGCACCCAAAGTGTTCCTCCGTAAACGGAGTTGCATAATCTCATAGTTACAGGAACATGTATAAGTCATGAAGAAAGCAATAGCAACATACTAAACGATCAAGTGCTAGGCTAACGGAATGGGTCATGTCAATCAGATCATTCAACTAATGATGTGATCCCGTTAATCAAATGACAACTCATGTCTATGGTTAGGAAACATAACCATCTTCGATTAACGAGCTAGTCAAGTAGAGGCATACTAGTAACACTGCTTTGTCTATATATTCACACATGTATTATGTTTCCGGTTAATACAATTCTAGCATGAATAATAAACATTTATCATGATGTAAGGAAATAAATAATAACTTTATTATTGCCTCTAGGGCATATTTCCTTCAATCTCCCACTTGCACTAGAGTCAATAATCTAGTTCACATCGCCATGTGATTTAACAGCAATAGTTCACATCACCATGTGATTAACACCCATAGTTCACATCGATATGTGATCAACACCCAAAGGGTTTACTAGAGTCGATAATCTAGTTCACATCGCTATGTGATTAACACCCAAAGAGTACTAAGGCGTGATCATGTTTTGCTTGTGAGATAATTTTAGTCAACGGGTCCGTCACATTCAGATCCGTAAGTATTTCTTGAATTTCTATGTCAACAATGCTCGCAAGGAGCTATTCTAGCTAATTGCTCCCACTTTCAATATGTATCTAGATCGAGACTTAGAGTCATCCAGATCGGTGTCAAAACTTGCATCGACGTAACCCTTTACGATTTAACCTTTTGTCACTTCCATAATCGAGAAACATATCCTTATTCCACTAAGGATAATTTTGACCGCTGTCGTTGATCTACTCCTAGATCACTATTGTACTCCTTGCCAAACTCAGTGTAGGGTATACAATAGATCTGGTACACAGCATGGCATACTTTATAGAACCTATGGCCAAAGCATAGGGAATGACTTTCATTCTCTTTCTATCTTCTGCCGTGGTCGGGTTTTGAGTCTTACTCAATTTGACACCTTGTAACACAGACAAGAACTCTTTCTTTGACTGTTGCATTTTGAACTACTTCAAAATCTTGTCAAGGTATGTACTCATTGAAAAAACTTATCAAGCGTCTTGATCTATCTCTATAGATCTTGATGCTCAATATGTAAGCAGCTTCACCGAGGTCTTTGTTTGAAAAACTCCTTTCAAACACTCCTTTATGCTTTTGAGAATAATTCTACATTATTTCCGATCTACAATATGTCATTCACATATACTTATCGAAATGCTGTAGTGCTCCCACTCACTTTCTAGTAAATACAGGCTTCCTTTGTAAGTCTCAGATAAACTATATGCTTTGATAAACTTATCAAAGCGTATTTTCCAACTACGAGATGCTTGCACCAGTCCATAGATGGATCGCTGGTGCTTGCACACTTTGTTAGCTCCCTTTGGATCGATAAAACCTTACGGTTGCATCATATACAACTCTTCCTCCGTAAACCCATTCAGGAATGCAGTTTTACATCCATTTGCCAAATTTCATAAATTGTGGCAATTGCTAACATGATTCGGACAGACTTAAGCATCGCTACAGTTGAGAAAATCTCATTGTAGTTAACACCTTGAACTTGTCAAAACCCTTTTGCATAAGTCGAGCTTTGTAGATAGTAACACTACTATCAACGTCCGTCTTCCTCTTGAAGATCCATTTATTTTCTATTGCTTGCCGACCCTCGGGCAAGTCAACCAAAGTCCACACTTTGTTTTCATACATGGATCCCATCTCAGATTTCATGGCTTCTAGCCATTTAGCGGAATCTGGGCTCACCATCGCTTCTTCATAGTTTGTAGGTTCGTCATGATCTAGTAGCATGACTTCCGTAACAGGATTGCCGTACCACTTTGGTGCGGATCTCACTGGTTTACCTACGGGATTCGGTAGTGACTTGATCTGAAGTTACATGATCATCATCATTAGCTTCCTCACTAATTGGTGTAGGAATCACCGGAACTGATTTCCGTGATGAAATACTTTCCAATTCGGGAGAAGGTACAAATTACCTTATCAAGCTCCACTTTCCTCCCACTCACTTCTTTCGAGAGAAACTCCTTCTCTAGAAAGGATCCATTTATAAGCAACGAATGTTTTTGCCTTCGGATCTGTGATAGAAGGTATACCCAACAATTTCCTTTGGGTATTCTATGAAGACGCACTTCTCCGATTTGGGTTTGAGCTTATCAGGATGAAACTTTTTCACATAAGCATCTCAACTTCCAAACTTTAAGAAACGACAGCTTAGGTTTACTGTTAAACCATAGTTCATACGGTGTCGCCTCAACGGATTTAGACGGTGCCCTATTAAACGTGAATGCAGCTGTCTCTAATGCATAACCCCAAAATGATAGTGGTAAATTGATAAGAGACATCATAGATCGCACCATATCCAATAAAGTGCGGTTACGACTTTCGGACACACCATTATGTTGTGGTGTTCCATATGGCGTGAGTTGCGAAACTATTTCACATTGTTTCAAATGAAGACCAAACTTCAGAACTCAAATATTTATCTCCACGATCAGATCGCAGAAACTTTATTTTCTTGTTACGATGATTTTCCACTTCACTCTGAAATTCTTTGAATTTTTCAATTATTTCAGACTTATGTTTCATCAAGTAGATATCCCATATCTGCTCAAATCATTTTGTGAAGGTCAAAAAATAACGATACTTGCCACGAGCATCAACACTCATTGAATCGCATACATCGGTATGTATTATTTCCAATAAGTCAGTAGCTTGTTCCATTGTTCCGGAGAACGGAGTTTTAGTCATCTTGCCCAAAAGGCACGGTTCACAAGCATCAAATGATTCATAGTCAAGTGATTCCAAAAGTCCATCAAGACATGGAGTTTTCTTCAAGCGCTTTACACCAATATGACCTAAACGGCAAGTGCCACAAATAAGTTGCACTATCATTATTAACTTTGCATCTTTTGGTTTCAATATTATGAATATGTGTATCACTATGATCGAGATCCAATGAACCATTTTCATTGGGTGTGTAACCATATAAGGTTTTATTCATGTAAATGTAACAACTATTCTCTTACTTAAATGAATAACCGTATTGCAATAAACATGATCAAATCATATTTATGCTCAACACCAAATAACACTTATTTAGGTTCCACACTAATCCCGAAAGTATAGGGAGTGTGCGATGATGATCATATCAATCTTGGAACTACTTCCAACACTCATCGTCACTTCCCCTTCAACTAGTTTCTGCTCATTCTCAGTAACTCCTGCTTCAAGTTACTACTCTTAGCAATTATACCAAGTATCAAATACCGAGGGGTTGCTATGAACACTAGTAAAATACACATCAATAATCTGTATATCAAATATACCTTTGTTCACTTTGCCATCCTTCTTATCCACCAAATATTCAGGGGTAGTTCCGCTTCCAAAGGACC
Organism: Aegilops bicornis; assembly: GCA_021605145.1. NCBI lineage: Eukaryota > Viridiplantae > Streptophyta > Magnoliopsida > Poales > Poaceae > Aegilops > Aegilops bicornis. The sequence continues at coordinate 775,431,771 of CM038675.1, forward strand.
AGTTCCATAGCAGCAAAAGTACTTAGTCACAGGCATAGGACCACACTTGGGCTTCTTCACTCGAGCAGCAACTTGCTTGCCGTTCCTTTTGAAGTTCCCCTTCTTCCCTTTGCCCTTTTCCTTGAGACTAGTGGTCTTGTCAATCATCAACACTTGATGCTCTTTCTTGATTTCTACCTTCGTTGATTTCAACATCACGAACAGCTCGGGAATCGTTTTCGTCATCCCCTGCATACTATAGTTCATCACGAAGTTCTAGTAACTCAGTGATGGTGACTAGAGAATTCTGTCAATCACTGTCTTATCTGGAAGATTAACTCCCACTTGATTCAAGCGATTGAAGTATTCAGACAATCTGAGCACATGCTCACTAGTTGGGCGATTCTCCTCCATCTTTTAGCTATAGAACTTGTTGGAGACTTCATATCTCTCAACTCGGGTATTTTCTTGAAATATTAACTTCAATTCCTGGAACATCTCATATGGTCCATGACGTTCAAAACGCCTTTGAAGTCCCGATTCTAAGCCGTTAAGTATGGTGCACTAAACTATCAAGTAGTCATCATATTGAGCTAGCCAAACGCTCATAACGCCCGTGCATCTGCTCCTGCAATAGGTATGTCACCTAGCGGTGCATTAAGGACATAATTCTTCTGTGCAGCATTGAGGATAAACCTCAGATCGCGGATCCAATCCGCATCATTGCTACTAACATTTTTCAACACAATTTTCTCTAGGAACATATGAAAATAAACATATGAAAGCAACAACGCGAGCTATTGATCTACAACATAATTTGCAAAATACTACTAGGACTAAGTTCATGATAAATTTAAGTTCAATTAATCATATTACTTAAGAACTCCCACTTAGACAGACATCTCTAGTCATCTAAGTGATCACGTGATCCAAATCAACTAAACCATAACCGATCATCACGTGAGATGGAGTAGTTTTCAATGGTGAACATCACAATGTTGATCATATCTACTATATGATTCACGCCGACCTTTCGGTCTCCGTGTTCCGAGGCCATATCTGCATATGCTAGGCTCGTCAAGTTTAACCTGAGTATTCGGCGTGTGCAAAACTGGCTTGCACCCGTTGTAGATGGACGAGAGCTTATCACACCCGATCATCACGTGGTGTATGCAGGCACGACGAACTTTGGCAACGGTGCATACTCAGGGAGAACACTTCTTGATAATTTTTAGTGAGAGATCATCTTAAAATGCTACCGTCAATCAAAGCAGAATAAGATGTATAACAGATAAACATCATATGCAATCAAAATTTGTGACATGATATGGCCATGATTATCTTGCGCCTTTGATCTCCATCTCCAAAGTAATCTTGTCATGATCTCTATCGTCACCGCACGACACCATGATCTTCATCATCTTGATCTATATCAATGTGTCATCACATGGTTGTCTCGCCAACTATTGCTCTTGCAACTATCGCTATCGCATAGCGATAAAGTAAAGCAATTATTTGGCACTTGCATCTTATGCAACAAAGAGACAACCATAGGGCTTACGCCAGCCGTCGATAACTTCAAAAAACATGATCATCTTATACAACAACTTATATCTCATCACGTCTTGACCATATCACATCACAACATGCCCTGCAAAAACAAGTTAGACGCCCTCTACTTTGTTGTTGCAAATTTTACGTGGCTGCTACGGGCTTAGCAAGAACCGTTCTCACCTACGCATCAAAACCACAACGATAGTTTGTCAAATAGACTCCGCTTTAACCTTCGCAAGGACCGGGCGTAGTCACACTCGGTTCAACTAAAGTGAGAGAGACAGACACCCGCCAGCCACCTTTAAGCACGAGTGCTCAGAACGGTGAAACCAGTCTCGCCAGAAGCGTCACGCGTAATGTCGGGTCCGGCCGCTTCATCTCACAATACCGCTGAACCAAAGTATGACATGCTGGTAGGCAGTATGACTTGTATCGCCCACAACTCACTTGTGTTCTACCGTGCAAAACATCAAACCATAAAAACCTAGGCTCGGATGCCACTGTTGGGGAACGTAGTAATTTCAAAAATTTCCACGCACACGCAAGATCATGGTGATGCATAGCAACGAGGGGAGAGTGTATGTCCACGTAACCTCGTGAGACCGTGGCGGAAGCGTTATAACAACGCGGTTGATGTAGTCAGACGCCTTCACGATCCGACCGATCCAAGTACCGAACGTCACGGCACCTCCGAGTTACGCACACGTTCAGCTCAATGGCGATCCCGGACTCGATCCAGCAAAGTGTCGGGGATGAGTTCCACAAGACGACGGGCGTGGTGGCGATGATGATGCTCCACCGACGCAGGGCTTCGCCTAAGCTCATGACGATATGACTTCTCCGGCGCAGGGCTTCGCCTAAACTCCGTGACGATATGACCGAAGTGGAATATGGTGGAGGGGGGCACCGCACACGGCTAAGGAACGATCCGTAGATCAACTTGTGTGTCCATGGGGTGCCCCTTGCCCCCGTATATAAAGGAGGGAGGGAGGAGGAGGCCGGCCCTAGTAGGCGCGCCATGGGGAGTCCTACTCCCACCGGAGTAGGATTCCCCTTCCTAGTCCAACTAGGAGTCCTTCCATGTATTAGGAGTAGGGAGACAAGGAAGGGAAGAGAGAAGGGAAGGAAGGAGGGTGCGGCCTCCCTAGTCCAATTCGGACTAGGCCATGGGAAGCGCGGCCTGCCCTAGGCAGCCCCTCTCTCTTTCCCGCAGGGCCCAATAAGGCCCAATACTTCTCCCGGCGAATTCCGTAACTCTCGGTACTCGAAAAATACCGAATCATTCGGAACCTTTCCGAACTCGAATATAGTCGTCCAATATATCGATCTTTACGTCTCGACCATTTCGAGACTCCTCGTCATGTCCTCGATCTCATCTGGGACTCCGAACTCCTTCGGTACATCAAAACTCATAAACTCATAATATAACCGCCATCGAAACCTTAGCGTGCGGACCCTACGGGTTCGAGAACTATGTAGACATGACCTAGAACTATTCTCGGTCAATAACCAATAGCGGGACCTGGATGCCCATATTGGCTCCTACATATTCTACGAAGATCTTTATCGGTCAAACCGCATAACAACATACGTTGTTCCCTTTGTCATCGGTATGTTACTTGCCCGAGATTCGATCGTCGGTATCCAATACCTAGTTCAATCTCGTCACCGCAAGTCTCTTTACTCGCTCTGTAATGCATCATCCCGTAACCAACTCATTGGTCACATTGCTTGCAAGGCTTATAATGATGTGCATTACCGAGAGGGCTCAGAGATACCTCTCCGACAATCGGAGTGACAAAACCTAATCTCGAAATACGCCAACCCAACATGTACCTTTGGAAACACCTGTAGTACTCCTTTATAATCACCCAGATTACGTTGTGACGCTTGGTAGCACCAAAGTGTTCCTCCGTAAACGGAGTTGCATAATCTCATAGTTACAGGAACATGTATAAGTCATGAAGAAAGCAATAGCAAGATACTAAACGATCAAGTGCTAGGCTAACGGAATGGGTCATGTCAATCAGATCATTCAACTAATGATGTGATCCCGTTAATCAAATGACAACTCATGTCTATGGTTAGGAAACATAACCATCTTCGATTAACGAGCTAGTCAAGTAGAGGCATACTAGTGACACTGCTTTGTCTATATATTCACACATGTATTATGTTTCCGGTTAATACAATTCTAGCATGAATAATAAACATTTATCATGATGTAAGGAAATAAATAATAACTTTATTATTGCCTCTAGGGCATATTTCCTTCAGATCATGTATATAGGCATCACGTCCGAGACAAGTAGACCGACTCCTGCCTGCATCTACTATTATTACTCCACTCATCGACCGCTATCCAACATGCATCTAGAGTATTAAGTTCATGAAAACAGAGTAACGCCTTAAGCACGATGACATGATGTAGAGGGATAAATTCATGCAATATGATAAAAACCCCATCTTGTTATCCTCGATGGCAACAATAGAATACGTGCCTTGCTGCCCCTACTATCACTGGGAAAAAACACCACAGGATTGAACCCAAAGCTAAGCACTTCTCCCATTGCAAGAAAGATCAATCTAGTGGGCCAAACCAAACTGATAATACGAAGAGACTTGCAAAGATAACCAATCATACATAAAAGAATTCAGAGAAGATTCAAATATTGTTCATAGATAATCTTGATCATAAACCCACAATTCACCGGTCTCAACAAACACACCAAGAAAAAGAAGATTACATCAAATAGATCTCCACGAGAGGGGGAGAACATTTTGTTGAGATCCAAAAAGAGAGAAGAAGCCATCTAGCTACTAACTATGGACCCGAAGGTCTGAAGTAAACTACTCACACTTCATCGGAGAGGCTATGGTGTTGATGTAGAAGCCCTCCGTGATGGATGCCCCTCCGGCGGAGCTCCGGAACAGGCCCCAAGATGGGATCTCGTGGGTACTGAAGGTTGCGGCGGTGGAATTAGGTTTTTGGCTCCGTATCTGATCGTTTGGGGGTACGTAGGTATATATAGGAGGAAGGAGTACGTCGGTGGAGCAACAGGGGGCCCACGAGGGTGGAGGGCGCGCCCTGGAGGGGGCGCGCCCCCCTACCTCGTGCCTTCCTCTTTTGTTTCTTGACGTAGGGTCCAAGTCTCCTGGATCATAATCTTCCTAAAAATCACGTTCCCGAAGGTTTCATTCCGTTTGGACTCCGTTTGATATTCCTTTTCTGCGAAACTCTGAAATAGGCAAAAAACAACAATTCTAGGCTGGGCCTCCGGTTAATAGGTTAGTCCCAAAAATAATATAAAAGTGAATAATAAAGCCCAATAATGTCCAAAACAGTAGATAATATAGCATGGAGCAATAAAAAATTATTGATACGTTGGAGACGTATCAAGCATCCCCAAGCTTAATTCCTTCTCGTCCTCGAGTAGGTAAATGATAAAAACAGAATTTTTGATGCGGAGTGCTACTTGGCATAATCTTAATGTAATTGTTCTTAACTGTGGTATGAATATTCAGATCCGAAAGATTCAAGACAAAAGTTTAATACTGACATAAAAATAATAATACTTCAAGCATACTAACAAAGCAATCATGTCTTCTCAAAATAACATGGCCAAAGAAAGTTATCCCTACAAAATCATATAGTCTGGCTATGCTCTATCTTCACCACATAAAGTATTTAAATCATGCACAACCCCGATAACAAGCCAAGCAATTGTTTCATACTTTTGACATTCTCAAACTTTTTCAATCTTCACGCAATACATGAGCGTGAGCCATGGATATATCACTATATGTGGATAGAATGGTGGTTGTGGAGAAGACAAAAAGGGAGAAGATAGTCTCACATCAACTAGGCGTATCAACGGGCTATGGAGATGCCCATCAATAGATATCAATTTGAGTGATTAGGGATTGCCATGCAACGGATGCACTAGAGCTATAGGCATATGAAAGCTAAACAAAAGACACTAAGTGGGTGTGCATCCAACTTGCTTGCTCACGAAGACCTAGGGCATTTTGAGGAAGCCCATCACTGGAATATACAAGCCAAGTTTTATAATGAAAAATTCCCACTAGTATATGAAAGTGACAAAATGAGAGACTCTCTATCATGAAGATCATGGTGCTACTTTGAAGCACAAGTGTGGTAAAAGGATAGTAACATTGTCCCTTCTCTCTTTTTCTCTCATTTTTTTGTCTGGGCCTTTTCCCTTTTTTATGGCCTCTTTTTTTTCGCCCGGAGTCTCATCCCGACTTGTCGGGGAATCATAGTCTCCATCATCCTTTTCCTCACTTGGGACAATGCTCTAAAAATGAAGATCATCACACTTTTATTTTCTTACAACTCAACAGTTACAACTCGATACTTAGAACAAAATATGACTCTATATGAATGCCTCCGGCGGTCTACCAGGATATGCAATGAATCAAGAGTGACATGTATGAAAGAATTATGAACGGTGGCTTTGCCACAAATGCGATGTCAACTACATGATCATGCTAAGCAATATGACAATGATGGATCGTGTCATAATAAACGAAACGGTGGAAAGTTGCATGGCAATATATCTCGGAGTGGCTATGGAAATGCCATGATAGGTAGGTATGGTGGCTGTTTTGAGGAAGGTATATGGTGGGTGTATGATACCGGCGAAAAGTGCGTGGTATTAGAGAGGCTAGCAATGGTGGAAGGAGGAAGAGTGCGTATAATCCATGGACTCAACATTAGTCATAAAGAACTCATATACTTATTGCAAAAATCTACAAATTATCAAAGCAAAGTATTACATGCATGCTCCTAGGGGGATAGATTGGTAGGAAAAGACCATCGTCATTCCCCGACCGCCACTCATAAGGAAGACAATCAATAAATAAATCATGCTCCGACTTCATCACATAACGGTTCACCATACGTGCATGCTACGGGAATCACAAACTTTAACACATGTATTTCTCAAATTCACAACTACTCAACTAGCATGACTCTAATATCACCATCTTTATATCTTAAAACAATTATCAAGCATCAAACTTCTCATAGTATTCAATACACTCATAAGAAAGTTTTACTATTCTTGAATACCAAGCATATTGGATTATTTAAGAAAATTACCATGCTATTTAAGACTCCCAAAATAATATAAGTGAATCATGAGAGATCAATAGTTTCTATAAAACAAATCCTCCACCGTGCTCTAAAAGATATAAGTGAAGCACTAGAGCAAAACTATATAACTCAAAAGATATAAGCGAAGCACATAGAGTATTCTAACAAATTCCAGATCATGTATGGCTCTCTCAAAAGGTGTGTACATCAAGGATGATTGTGGTAAACTAAAAATCAAAGACTCAAATCACGAAAGACGCTCCAAGCAAAACACATATCATGTGGTGAATAAAAATATAGCTCCAAGTAAAGTTACCGATGGAAGTAGACGAAAGAGGGGATGCCTACCGGGGCATCCCCAAGCTTTGGCTTTTTGGTGTCCTTATATTATCTTGGGGGTTCCATGGGCATCCCCAAGCTTAGGTTCTTTCCACTACTTGTTCCATAATCCATAAAAACATTTCACCCAAAACACGAAAACTTCACAACACAAAACTCAACAGAAATCTCGTGAGCTCCGTTAGCGAAAGAAAACAAAAGACCACTTCAAGGTACTGTAATGAACTCATTATTTATTTATATTGGTGTTAAACCTACTGTATTCCAATTTCTCTATTGTTTATAAACTATTTTACTAGCCATAGATTCATCAAAATAAGCAAACAACACACCAAAAACAGAATCTGTCAAAAACAGAACAGTCTGTAGTAATCTGTAACTAACGCAAACTTATGGAACTCCAAAAGATCAGCCAAAATAGGAAGACCTAGGAAATTTGTTTATTGATCAGCAGCAATTGGAATCACTATTTTATCACGTTCTGGTGATTTGTAACAATTATTTTCGTGAACAGAAAGTTTCTGGAAATTTCTGCAAGATCAAATAACTATCATCCAAGAAGATCCTATAGGTTTAGCTTGGCACAAACACTAATTAAAACATAAAAACACATCTAACCAGAGGCTAGAACAAAGATTTATTCCTAAACAGAAGCAAAAATAAAAAAAAACAAAAAATAAAATTGGGTTGCCTCCCAACAAGCGCTATCATTTAACGCCCATAGCTAGGCATAAAAGCAAGGATAGATCTAGGTATTGCCATCTTTGGTAGGCAATCCATAAGTGGCTATCATGATAGATTCATATGGTAATATTATTTTCTTCCTAGGGAAGTGTTCCATGCCTTTCTTTTAATAGAAATTGGAATCTAATATTCCCTTCCTTCATATCAATAATTGTACCAATCGTTCTAAGGAAAGGTCTACCAAGAATAATAGGGCATGAAGGATTGCAATCTATATCAAGAACGATAAAATCTACAGGCAAATAATTCCCATTTGCAACAATAACAACATCATTAATTCTTCCCATAGTTTTCTTAATAGTGGAATCCGCAAGGTGAAAGTTTAAAGAGCAATCATCAAAATCATGGAAACCTAGCAAATCGCACAAAGTTTAGGGAATAGTGGAAACACTAGCACCCAAATCACATAAAAAATAGAACTCATGATCCTTAATCTTAATTTTAATAGTTGGTTCCCACTCATCATAAAGTTTTCTAGGGATAGAAACTTCCAACTCAAGCTCTTCTTCGTAAGATTGCATCAAAGCATCAACGATATGTTTGGTAAAGGCTTTATTTTAACTATAAGCAAGAGGAGAATTTAGCATGGATTGCAACAAGGAAATACAATCAATCAAAGGGCAATTTTCATAATTAAATTCCTTGAAATCCAAAATAGTGGGTTTATTAGCATCTAGGGTTTTGTTTTCTTCTATCTCACTTTTCATCAATTTTAGCATCAAGATCTAAAAACTCCGAATTTTTGGAACGCTGTGACACCCGGATATTTAGGCTACAGTAATTCCACGCTAATGATGCCACGTCACCTCAGGTACTATTGTTAATCTCACGAGGGTTCAAAAACGATTCAAATTCAGATTTAAAATCAATTCAAACAATTATCGTTTTCAAAAGTCAAAACTAAAATGTTCTTAATGTGACAAATAAATCTTGGATATTATTGGTGGAGTAACAACATCCTTATAAAATATTTAAATACCCTAAAGTGATTAAAACAACATCAAAACAATTAGTTATACTCCTAATATATTTTACCAAATACTAAACTATTTTTATTCTGAGGTAAAACTTCTTAGAACAGTGGATTATTTTGACACACTATTTTTGGGGCTATTTTCATATTTTACTAAACCAAAAATAAAGTGCAACTAAAATAAAGCAGAAAATAATAAAAAAACAACAACAAAAGAAAAATAAAAGCCCCCTCATGGGCCTCGGCCCGACTAGTCCTGAGCTAGCCAGGCGCCCACCGCCCACTGGCCCAGCCGGCCGAACCGTCCCTGCCTTATCCCCACGAGGGGGAAACCCTAACCCACCCCGTCGCCCCACTCGCTCCCCCTCCCGATCCAGATTGGATCGGGATCGAACCACCCCGCCCCATGACGACCGCTGTCGGTGTCAAAACCGGCGGATCTCGGGTAGGGGGTCCCGAACTGTGCGTCTAGGCGGATGGTAACAAGAGACAAGGGACACGATGTTTTTACCCAGGTTCGGGCCCTCTCGATGGAGGTAATACCCTACTCCGCTTGATTAATATTGATGATATGGGTAGTACAAGAGTAGATCTACCACGAGATCAGAGAGGCTAAACCCTAGAAGCTAGCCTATGGTATGATTGTTGTTAGATCCCACGGACTAAAACCCTCCGGTTTATATAGACCTTTGGATAGGTTAGGGTTACACAGAGTCGGTTACAATGGTAGGAGATCTACATATCCGTATCGCCAAGCTTGCCTTCCACGCCAAGGAAAGTCCCATCCGGACACGGGACGAAGTCTTCAATCTTGTATCTTCATAGTCTTGGAGTTCGGCCGTGATGATAGTTCGGCTATCCGGACACCCCCTAGTCCAGGACTCCCTCAGTAGCCCCTGAACCAGGCTTCAATGACGACGAGTCCAAATAGCATATTATCTTCGGCATTGCAAGGCGGGTTCCTCCTCCGAATACTTCATAGAAGGTTTTGAACACCTGGATAGTGTCCGGCTCTGCAAAACAAGTTCCACATACTACCGTAGAGAGAATAACTTTTGCACAGATCTGCTGACGTATTCCGCGGCATTGTGACGCCCTCGATTCAATCGTACACTAATCATACACGCAAATGTGTACGATCAAGATCAAGGACTCACGGGAAGATATCACAACACAAGTCTAGACACAAATTAAAATAATACAAGCTTTATGTTACAAGCCAGGGGCCTCGAGGGCTCGAATACATAAGCTCGAAAACACAAGAGTCGTGGAAGCAACAATATTTGAGTCTGAGACATGAGTTAGACAAGTTTGCCTTAAGAAGGCTAGCACAAAAGCAACAACGATCGAAAAGGCAAGGCCTCTGCCTGGAGCCTCCTAACTACTCCTGGTCATCGGCGGCCTCCACGTAGTAGTAAGCATCGGCGGTGGCATCCGCCCTGAGCTCCGTCATCCGGTTGCATCAACCGGAAAGAAGAAGAAGACTAGGGGAAAAGGGGAGCAAAGCAACCGTGAGTACTCATCCAAAGTACTCGCAAGCAAGGATCTACACTACATATGCAACATTATCAAAGGAAGGCTGTATATGTGGACTGGGCTGCAGAAATGCCAGAATAGAGAGAAGGCCTAGTCCTATCGAAGACTAGCATCTTCTGGAAACCACCATATTGCAGCAACCGGATGGAGTAGAGTAGCAAAAAGTAAAGTAGTAGTAGTGTTATCAACCTCGGCCAGAGATCCTTTCTCGACTCCTGCGAAAGAAATCCCGAAACCATACTATCCGATTACCATCACAATCCAATTCTCATCACCATCCAGTTCTCATCACAAGTATCCAGTTCTAGTTGTATCGATCGGGATACAACTCCAAGTGTCCGTTACCGTAGGACAGGCTAGCGATAGATGTTTTCTTCCCTACAGGGGTGCACAAACTTACCCACCACGCTTGATTAACTCCGGTCGGACACACTTTTCTGGGTCATGCCCGGCCTCGGCCAAACAATACGCCGCAACCCGACCTAGGCTTAATAGAGAGGCCAGCACGCCGGACTAAACCTATGCCCCCAGGGGTCATGGGCCATCTCCCGGGAACTCTTGCACGCTATGAGGGCGGCGGTGAGCAGACCTAGCTACCTCCTTCAACAAGGCAGGTGCTTCGTAGTCCAACCCGGTAGCGCGCCCGCCGATGTTGGCGTCTATTAAGCTTCGGCTGATGTATACGACGCAGTAACGCCCATACTATGCCCACGTGATGGTTAGTGCTATCGGGCCGAGGCCCCTCGGATGAAATATCCAAATCGTAGTGGATTAGGAACGCGCGGTAACAAGCAGAGACTCACGAAAGATGTGGCCCCGTTGCCCCGTCTCGAGGACTTGCGGCAAGGGCTAGGAATGCCCGACCACGCCTCGTAATTATCTCGCGGGCACCCTCCAGGTCAACCCGACTCCACATCACTCGCAATTAAGCGCGCGGGTACCCCTTAGGGTCGACCCGTCTTTAGTAACCTGGCTCAGTGTAAAGTCATAGTAATCATAGTAACTTTGTGTCTAAACATCAAGGGGAAAGCCCGAGGAATCACCCCCAGTGAATTCCACTCGATGTAATCATCAAGGTGAACGTAAGAGGATTCACCCTCGAGGTCCACACTTGAGGGGTTGCACGACAGAGTCGTATCAGAAGTGGTTAAAGAGGAAATCACCCTCAATGACCACGACCGAATAGCTACATTACTGGGTTAACATCTGAAGTACTGATGAGGTCTCACCCTCGGTACTCGATAGTAACCTAGTATTGTCGAGCAACTAAGGGGAAAGTGATGTGCGGTGTTCGGGCCTGGTCTTCGATCCCGTTGATCGGGTCTTCAATGATGAAGCAGGGGCAACAAGGACAAGGTGGGGTCAGCGATGGATCACTAACCAACCTATACTAAGCAGTTTAGGATAAGCGGTAAGGTACAACAACAGATACAAAAAGCGAGGCTATGCAACAGAATAGGAGCAAACAATAACAGTAGCAAAATCTAATGCAAGCATGAGAGAATGGAATGGGCGATATCGGGATGATCAAAGGGGGGCCTTGCCTGGTTCCTCTTGCAAGGAGGGGGTCGTCGTCGACGTAGTCGATCACAGGGGCATCATCGGTCTTGGGGTCTATCGGAGAGAAGAGGGGGAAGAAACAGTAAATACAAAGCAAACATAGCATCACAAAGCGTAACATGGCAATATGCTGCGCCGGGTGTGACCTAACGCATGGCTACACGATATAGGTGAAGGGGAATTCAACCGGAATGTATTCCGGGTTTAATGTCGACAGGATGATCGGAGGGGGAATGTTCCATGTTCAGCATGCTAGAGGCATGTGACAGATGAACGGACCGCATATTCGGATTCGTTGGATTTTTCTGAGCAACTTTCATGTAGAAAACATTTTCATCCGAGTTACGGTTTATTTTCTATGAATTTTCAAAGATTAAACCATTTACTGGAATTATTTTATTATCTAAATCAACATTATCTAGAACAGTAGCGGATGATGTCAGCATGACGTAGAGGTGATGTCAGCTGTCAACAGGACGGTTGACTAAGGTCAAACCTGACCTATGGGTCCAGTTGGACCCACATGTCGGCGACTGCGGCACTAGCAGTTGATTAAATTGACTAACATAACTAATTAGGGGTGTGGGCCCCACCATTCAGTGACGAATTAGTGATTAAAACGAATTATCAGATTAATTAACATTTTATTTATTTATGAAACCTGTTAATTAGTGCGGGGCCCACATGTTAGTGGGCAGAGTGCCCAGTCAGCAGTTGACCCAGTCAACTGGGTCAAGTAGGATCCGCGGGGCCCAGCGGCAGTGTCACAGGGGGCCCACTTGTCAGGTCACGTTGGCGACGACCGGAGTCTCGACGCCGGCGACCAAAAATGCGGCGGCGCGGCCTCGGATGTGCCCGGAAAAAGTGCTCCGACCACCGTTTTGCGCGCATTCTAAAGCGGAGACCAAACCGCGTCGAACTGTGGCGGTCTCGCGGCCAGGGAGGCTCTACGGCGACGGCGGCGAGCACGTCGGCGGCGGAGCTCGCAGGTGCACTACGGGGAGGCAGCTGCGGTGCGAATTTGCGCACGCGTTCGGGCTCATTCAAACGCGGGAACATCACCGCGTCGTTCTAACCCAACGGCGCCGGCTATGGTGGTCGGAAGCGACGGCAGCGACGAGTTCGGGCGGCGGATAGAAAAAGAAATGGCGCGGCGGCGAGCAAGCTACGGTGATGCACAAGGCGCGAGGAGAGGAAAGGAGGGAGGGAGGAGCTCACCGAGCGGCTCACGGTGGCCTGTGGTCAGTTTAGTAGCAGCAGAGCTCGACGCAGACGGGGGCGCGTTGGTGGTCGATGGGGAGGCGACCTCGAAGCCGAAGACGCGGGGCCTCTCCGGCTCCTGCTGTTGGGCAATAGGACGAGGCCGAGGCCCGAGCAGCTACTGAACGCCCTGGCGCAGCCCGGGGTGGCGCCGAGGCCTTGGACGACGGGCGGCGACAGGAGGGGTTTGGTGAGGCGGGGGATCTGATGAGGGAAGGCCAAGAGGGAGAGGGAAGGGGACGGAGAGGCGGGAATGGCGGTAGGTGAGGGGGAGGACTCGAGGCGTCCGGGGGTGTGGAGGCCTTATCCTCTCGCGGGGGGTCGTCGTCGGCGAGGTGGTTCGGCGGCGACCAGCCTCAGAGTGACAGCCGCACTGGGGAACAGTGGGGGAGACGACCGGGGCGGTGCGCTGGGCCGGGCCGGCTGGGCCTGTCTCTGTGGCCTTAGGCCCAGGGGCAGGGGGTTCCCTTTTCCTTCTTCTTTATTTTTTGCATTTCTATTTCTTTTCTTTTTTTACAGAATGCTTTGCAAATTTTTGGAGCTGCCAAAAGGATTCTGTAAAATGTGGGACTTGGCCACATAATTACAATGCAATGTTTGACACAGCCACAAAAAGTTTGGAAGAAGTTTGAATTAGATGGAATTTGCAAAAAGATGGAAAAGCAATTAATTTGCTGAGTGGCACTGTTTTAATTTGCTATAGTCCATCTTAGCTTGGAGGTGATGTTGTTTTCCTTAACAATCATTTGTTATGGAATTTTTACTAAACTAGCGGTGTGACCCGCGCAATTTGCGCGGCTAGATTTCCAGTGTGCCTTTATATCCATATTGGCATTGATATGTTGGTAAGCCTTAGACATTACCAAAAATACAATACACATTTGTCAATAAAAGAAAAATAACGCATATAGCGGACTCTACTGAATTTTTTATTGTGTTGGTAGTAACATATTTTGTACTATGTGACAATAGAAAACCATTGGATTGTGCTGCCTGGATGCCATGCTAATCTATTTGGAGTTTTTTTATCTTTTCTTTTCTTCTTCTAAATAATCAATTTGGGTTTGCCTTTTTCGATGACTGCCCTTTTATTTTTTTATTTTACTGACAATTTTTAAAAGACTCTCTAATAAGACTTATAATATAACATTAATGTCTAATAGAACCACCTCGTCATTATTGAAGTTGCATTGTGCAATATCATGTACAGAGATGCTTCTACTATTCTACACATGCCAATATAGTGTTGCTCTAATTATCTCTGTTGCTTAGCTATGTAGTACAATATAAAATTAATCAGGTGTATTAATAAAAATGCTAAATAACCTCGCACTTTAAATCTTGACATATCTATGTGTATTTCACGAAGGAACTAAATAACACATGTGGGAGGTGCTCTATTTTTTTCTAGTTTTAAACTGATATGCATGTGGTCCTCTTGCACGTGCCCTTCCCTTTACTTAGAATCACATTGGCTTGTTCCATCATTTATTCTGGGTATATAGTTTCTTTAGAGCCAAAAAGTACAGTGTGCACATAATGTACGACTTCACGCTGCTACTTTTGTTTCTTCGTTTGTCATTGTATCCAATCTATTCCTATAAGTCTGCAGTGTGTTATAAATTGTATGAAACAATGGGAATCAATACATCATATTATCTTCTTGTTTTTTACAAACAGCTCTCAGAATAATATAGAGAAATTAGTGGTACTGTAAATTGCTAAATTGCTTTGTTGAGGACGGTCAAGCCCATGATCTACTTTTGAACCAAACAATTTGCTTGCTGATATCATCTATGACCTCATTAATTTTAATATTGCCACTTCCTACTGTACGGATCAGAGTGCTACTCCGTTTTTCACCTTTTTCTTGTGTGCTTCAGGTTTAGCAGGTACCCGAAACAGGTATAGTCTTTTTTTTTGCCAGAAGCACAGGTATAGTCTTCCGATCAAACCTGTTCAATCACCATGTAGTTCCCAGTTGTGCTTTTTATTTGTGAGTCTGTTTGCTTAGAGATTTCCTCTGCTCTACTTGTGTTCCTAAAATATTTTCCTCCTCCATGCATAGCAAATCTATCTTCTGCCAAATGTTTCTCACCCTTAGACAAAGGCTAAATATGACAAAAGATGACCAGAAACATACATATCCAGCTATAAGATGATGTGTTGTCTAGATCTATCAAGAGAATCGACAAACCAATAAATCAAGAGAAAGAAACATACATAACGTCTAGCTCCAGCCTCTTGGATGTCTACATGCATCAGGTCTTCCCTTCTTCCCTAATTTGATGAATGAATTGGATCCCATCAGCCGCTAGAGGTTGCCGGCGATAGCGGGCAGCCGGCGGCTTGCGAACGTCTAGCTCCGGCCTCTTAGATGTGTGCGTGAATCAAATGTTCACTTCTTCCTAAATTTGCATGCAGGGATTAGATCCCATCGTGGACTGAACATCGTCCACCGCTCGATGTGGCCGATGGCTGCCGTGCGCTTGTGATCCGAATGTCTAGCTGCAGTCCTTTGGATGTGTATGTGCATCAAGTCTTTTGTTCCTCCTCAATTTACATGCAGAGATTGTATCCACCGGCCATTGACGTGATCTGCCTCTAGACGTAGCTGGCAGCTGCTTGCGATCCGAACGGGAGATGCCCCAAGATGACATAATATTACCTGCCGACCTATTAATCTATTCCAAACGTAAGGGCTTCTTGAACGCGTCGTAGGTTTTTTTCTTAGGAAAAAAGGTGTCCTAGTAGGACATGACTTGTTTGTTACCGTATATATACGTGATGGTTTTTTTTTTTGAGGATCTGTAATGGATTATTCCTATGTATGAGTTTCCTTGTTCTACACTTGAACGTGTCCAACATGATAGTACAATCTGGTTGTACATGGGACCTGGCGGTGTCAATCCGAACGGGAGATGCCCCAAGATGACATAATATTACCTGCCGACCTATTAATCTATTCCGAACGTAAGGGCTTCTTGAACGCGTCGTAGGTTTTTTTCTTAGGAAAAAAGGTGTCCTAGTAGGACATGACTTGTTTGTTACCGTATATATACGTGATGGTTTTTTGAGGATCTGTAATGGATTATTCCTATGTATGAGTTTCCTTGTTCTACACTTGAACGTGTCCAACATGATAGTACAATCTGGTTGTACATGGGACCTAACGGTGTCATGTTTTTTTTCTATGTATGAGTTTCCTTGTTCTACACTTGAACGTGTCCAACATGATAGTACAATCTGGTTGTACATGGGACCTGGCGGTGTCATGTTTTTTCTATTCCCGTGTTATGAGTTTCTATTTAACTAATCTCAACCGTTCAATATCTTAACTTTGTATAGATACAATCTGGTTGTACATGGGACCTGGCGGTGTCATGTTTTTTTTCTATGTATGAGTTTCCTTGTTCTACACTTGAACGTGTCCAATATGATAGTACAATCTGGTTGTACATGGGACCTGGCGGTGTCATGTTTTTTTATTCCCGTGTTATGAGTTTCTATTTAACTAATCTCAACCGTTCAATATCTTAACTTTGTATAGATGAATCTTAACCGTTAGTTTTCTATTGTTTTATATTCTGGGTATATAGTTTCTTTAGAGCCAAAAAGTACAGTGTGCACATAATGTACGACTTCACGCTGCTACTTTTGTTTCTTCGTTTGTCATTGTATCCAATCTATTCCTATAAGTCTGCAGTGTGTTATAAATTGTATGAAACAATGGGAATCAATACATCATATTATCTTCTTGTTTTTTACAAACAGCTCTCAGAATAATATAGAGAAATTAGTGGTACTGTAAATTGCTAAATTGCTTTGTTGAGGACGGTCAAGCCCATGACCTACTTTTGAACCAAACAATTTGCTTGTTGATATCATCTATGACCTCATTAATTTTAATATTGCCACTTCCTACTGTACGGATCAGAGTGCTACTCCGTTTTTCACCTTTTTCTTGTGTGCTTCAGGTTTAGCAGGTACCGAAACAGGTATAGTCTTTTTTTGCCAGAAGCACAGGTATAGTCTTCCGATCAAACCTGTTCAATCACCATGTAGTTCCCAGTTGTGCTTTTTATTTGTGAGTCTGTTTGCTTAGAGATTTCCTCTGCTCTACTTGTGTTCCTAAAATATTTTCCTCCTCCATGCATAGCAAATCTATCTTCTGCCAAATGTTTCTCACCCTTAGACAAAGGCTAAATATGACAAAAGATGACCAGAAACATACATATCCAGCTATAAGATGATGTGTTGTCTAGATCTATCAAGAGAATCGACAAACCAATAAATCAAGAGAAAGAAACATACATAACGTCTAGCTCCAGCCTCTTGGATGTCTACATGCATCAGGTCTTCCCTTCTTCCCTAATTTGATGAATGAATTGGATCCCATCAGCCGCTAGAGGTTGCCGGCGATAGCGGGCAGCCGGCGGCTTGCGAACGTCTAGCTCCGGCCTCTTAGATGTGTGCGTGAATCAAATGTTCACTTCTTCCTAAATTTGCATGCAGGGATTAGATCCCATCGTGGACTGAACGTCGTCCACCGCTCGATGTGGCCGATGGCTGCCGTGCGCTTGTGATCCGAATGTCTAGCTGCAGTCCTTTGGATGTGTATGTGCATCAAGTCTTTTGTTCCTCCTCAATTTACATGCAGAGATTGTATCCACCGGCCATTGACGTGATCTGCCTCTAGACGTAGCTGGCAGCTGCTTGCGATCCGAACGGGAGATGCCCCAAGATGACATAATATTACCTGCCGACCTATTAATCTATTCCAAACGTAAGGGCTTCTTGAACGCGTCGTAGGTTTTTTTCTTAGGAAAAAAGGTGTCCTAGTAGGACATGACTTGTTTGTTACCGTATATATACGTGATGATTTATTTTTGAGGATCTGTAATGGATTATTCCTATGTATGAGTTTCCTTGTTCTACACTTGAACGTGTCCAACATGATAGTACAATCTGGTTGTACATGGGACCTGGCGGTGTCAATCCGAACGGGAGATGCCCCAAGATGACATAATATTACCTGCGACCTATTAATCTATTCCAAACGTAAGGGCTTCTTGAACGCGTCGTAGGTTTTTTTCTTAGGAAAAAGGTGTCCTAGTAGGACATGACTTGTTTGTTACCGTATATATACGTGATGGTTTTTTTTGAGGATCTGTAATGGATTATTCCTATGTATGAGTTTCCTTGTTCTACACTTGAACGTGTCCAACATGATAGTTCAATCTGGTTGTACATGGGACCTGGCGGTGTCATGTTTTTTTCTATGTATGAGTTTCCTTGTTCTACACTTGAACGTGTCCAACATGATAGTACAATCTGGTTGTACATGGGACCTGGCGGTGTCATGTTTTTTTTATTCCCGTGTTATGAGTTTCTATTTAACTAATCTCAACCGTTCAATATCTTAACTTTGTATAGATACAATCTGGTTGTACATGGGACCTGGCGGTGTCATGTTTTTTTTCTATGTATGAGTTTCCTTGTTCTACACTTGAACGTGTCCAATATGATAGTACAATCTGGTTGTACATGGGACCTGGCGGTGTCATGTTTTATTTATTCCCGTGTTATGAGTTTCTATTTAACTAATCTCAACCGTTCAATATCTTAACTTTGTATAGATGAATCTTAACCGTTAGTTTTCTATTGTTTTAAGTATATAATTCTACACTTGAACGTGTCCAATATGATAGTACAATCTGGTTGTACATGGGACCTGGCGGTGTCATGTTTTATTTATTCCCGTGTTATGAGTTTCTATTTAACTAATCTCAACCGTTCAATACCTTAACTTTGTATAGATGAATCTTAACCGTTAGTTTTCTATTGTTTTAAGTATATAATAGTAATAGATGATGGACTATTTTGCAACAACTTTTGTGCAACTTCAAAAATCACTTGCAAATTGAATTTGATTCCAAAGTGGAATTTCAAATGAGATTTGAATTAAAGGTGATTAAGCACTGTTTGAAAAAAATGATTAGCTTAATCACAGTGGGTTACTGTAGCATGACACTTGGGGTGTTACAGGCGTGACATCACACCGCGGCCAGGACTTTTATAAGAATCGTTTTTTACTGTCCCACCTCAGCGCGTTTAGTAAGGAGGTTTCCCTGGCACGTCTTATCAAAGCATAGATCGTTCCCCCTTATTCCGGGATTCTCATCAATACGGGCGTGGGTAACCCAAACCGTGCCCGTTGGCACGCATCCTCTATCAAAGGCGAGTCCTAATCGACCACGGGGAGGGCTCTTGGTATTCAACCTCTTTATAATGAGACCAAGGCCCTCTTCTTTTTTACACCCTCCATCGAGTTCGCCTCGCGCTTCCAGTTCTAACACCCAAAGCTTCAGATTCAGGCGCTTCGGACCTTCGACGATGTTCGGCTCCGACCAGCACGGCCGATGGATGTCTTCTTCCGTCACAGAAGAAGATGTGCTAAAGCTACGAGACGCCAGGTACCTAACCGGCGAGATTTCGCATAGGATGCCTGCTCCACGGCAGGTCATTCCCATTCCCGAGCCCGGCGAGAGCGTGGTGTTCGTGTCACACTTCCTTCGGGGTTTAGGCTTCCCGACGGATCCCTTTGTGCGGGGGCTCATGTTTTATTATGGGCTAGATTTCCATGACTCGAGTCCGGAGTCCATCCTCCATATCTCGTCATTCATTGTCGTATGTGAGGCCTTCCTCCATATTACCCCTCACTTTGGACTGTGGCTCAAGACCTTCAAGGTGGAGCCGAAGATGATCGAGGGCAACAAGCAGAGTGCGGAGGGGCGGTCATAAGCAAGTGTCTGATGCTCCGTGGCCGAGGGCTCTTTTCAAGAGGAGCTTGGTTTGTGGCAACGGAGTGGTTTTATATTACTGCTCCCGGGGCACCAAATGGGTGGCGCTTCTGCCTTCCGCCAGGTCCACCATGGTGGCGTCATGGGTCAACAAGGGGGCTCGACTGGGGCCGTCCAAGGGCGTTCCTTTGTTGCAGGGCCGATTCGAGACCTCCAAGAAAGAGAGATCAATCTAGTTGTAGTGGCGCAGGTTATGTTGATTGGCGCCTATACGCCTGCAAACGTCGCCCCCTCCGCCTGTGGGAATTTAATCCGGAGGGACCACGAGCTCTCCAAAATTATATGGGTACGACGCCCATGGAGATATATAAACTGTTCTTCGGATCACAAGAGAAGTGTCCGGACCTGACTGAGGACGCAGGACTAAGCTGCAATCGCCCAGATGCTCAAGTAAGTAGTCCTGTAACCGGACAGGCTGTAGATTCATTTATCACATACATGTGCCCTTTAAAGGAGCCGTTTCTTGAACAGGAGTGGATAGCCAAGGCAAAGTTAATAAGGTGTCCGGCTCCCCTCCCAGAGACCACGCCGGATCCCATGCTGACCAAGATTTTGAAGGCCGCGCCTTTTGAAGAAGGCGAAGGGGGGAGCGGGGAAGCAACTGCCTCTATGAAGGAGGATATCAAGGAAGGAGGGATTAAAAGCCCCATCTTCCGAGGAGAGAAGAGGACCGCTTCGGAAGATCTGGAGGTCAAGGCCTCAAAGAGGGGAAAGGGATCTTCGTCAGAGATTCCGGCACTGGGAAGTAACCCAGCCGCACTATTTCCCCGAGGGGATCAACCCTCCAGCGAGCCGTAAGTAAAAAGAAGGGGTCTTGTAAATAAGGAACATCCCTGCATTTATTTATGAAGATAACTGAAATTGTACCTTGTAGTTCGGACCTCAGCCCTTCTCAGCAGAGCTCATCTTCGGGGGATCTTCTTCCGGAGATGATGGAGAGTGAAACGCCTCCACCTGTCGCACCTTCATGTGAAGCGGACGACCCTGAGGTGTCGTCGCGGAGGGTTCCCCCAAGTCCGGCGGGGCCGGAAGGTCCGGCGCCAAGTGGTGTGCGGTCGGAGGAGCTGAAGGATCTGCTCGGGCGAGCAGCTATCTCAGAGGATCATCGTGTGCTAATGGGTACGATGATTGAAAGAATTGCATCCGCGGAGAGCGGATTGCATGAAGCCGTCAGAAGCTTACTGACGGGGTTCGAGGTACGCAAAAATGATGTACCTTCAGCAGTTATGCATATAGAATCGCCCTTTGTAGATAGTAGCCCACGAGACTCGGTATGTTGTCAAAATTGACAGCGTGCCGAGGATCAAAATCTCAGTTATAACATATCGCCGCTCTTAAACAGGTGGCGGGGCGTCCGGTGGCCAGCCGGACTGATGAATATGCGGCAACTTGACGAGGCGGATGCGGACATCGCGCTGGTCAATAATCGGTTTGACAAGTCACAAGGTATGTGACTTCCACGCGGACACCTGGTAAGGGAGCTTGACGCCCATGCCTTACTACTTGTATGCTTAATGCAGATGGTGCCGCTGCTGTGGAGGAGCTGCGGGCGGAACTCGCCCGAGTGAAAGAGCAAACCAGAAATAGTAATGCGGCCGCTTTAAGGGCGGCCGAAGAGCTAGAAGCTGAACGGGCTGCTCACTGCCGAAGCAAAGAAGAAATGGCTACCGATCGCTGCGAGGTTCTTGAAAAAGAACGTCAAGCGGAGCAAGAGGGCCTGAAAAAGGCCGCCGCCGAATCGAAGGATGCCCGTTCGGCTTTGAGAGCTGCCAAGGAGGAGCTTAGTCAGGCCGGGGCTATTGCGGCTGGAAAACCGTTTCTGCTGCGGAGGAAATATACGGATCCGAAGTATGCTCAGTTGGACAAGTTGTGGAGTTCGGAGGATGCTTATCTGGACTTAGCGGCGAGCGCTGCGACGCGATTGAGCACTTCGAGGCGGAAGGGCACGAAGGGAAGAGCTATATTGGTCGCAATTCCATAGTCCGGGCGTCCTCTTCCGTTGACCGATCGGTTGGCGAATGGGCGAGCTGAATCGATTATCCGGACTTGCCATGAAGCATGTCATGACTCATTTGTGGCCCGGCGGACCCAGTAGAAGAGTTATTTTGGTTTAGTGCAGCAATTCCTTGGTGCGGTACTGCCAGATCGACGCAATGAAGCGGTCGGCGTGTATTGAGGGAGCGCGGATGGCTCGGCCCGTGTCAAGACATCTTGGGCGGAGATGAAGGCCACCGACGTTGCCTCCCAAGATTCGGACAGAAGCCGAGTACCTGCCGAGCACTATTTTGAGGAAGTCCTGCAAGGCGCTCGTTTAATAGAGACGCAATGCTCGAAGGATATTATGTTTAAATGACATGTATGATTTCTGAAAACAATGTTTCAATATATTATAAGAGCTTTTTATACTTGTGCGTTCAAGTAGTAAACTACTCCCTGTGCGGCCGTTTATGCATATGTATATATAACCTGAAAGATGGCAGTCCTTGGCTTCAGCCCCCACGCACATAGTGCGGGGGTGTTTGCAAAGAAGGCGCTTTTTCACATTTAATCCAACGTCTTGGTCCTGTTACGGAGGTGGTAGCATAGCAAACTAGGCAACCGGACTATAATGCTTTATCACTTTCACTTAGCCATAGGAGTTCGAGGGTGGGGCTACTATATAGCCCACAGGGGCACCGCACTCGAATCAAAGTGCGTATGTGCCTAACCGAAAAAGCGGTCCTTCGTTAATGCGGAGGAATTCTAAACATTCGGTGAGTCATCGAGTGGTTGACCAGTCTCGCTATATCATGACGGTCAGTTTTCGGCTTTCTCTCATCGAGGTGCTCGCCCGGCGAACCGGGGCACAATCGCGATAGTTCTCCTGGTGCCGCGTTAGCCGATAGAACGGGCGTAAGGCAGCAAAACACGTGAGCCGGGCAAACCCAACATTTGACCAAAGACATGATTCGGAGCTGATGCATATAAGGCCTAACTCGAGACACCGAATACTCCCTAAGGTATTCCGTCTTTATAAAAACGGGCAGAATAATGCCCTAAGCCCCTGGTGTCCAGGTACGCGCAAAAATTCTGGTGCGGCCAATGCCAAAACGCCAGCCTCCTCCTCGGTTATAGTAAGAAACTGGGGGATGTATATCAACAAGAGATAGTAAAAAAGGTTTACGCAGGGTCTTAATCTAAAAAGAATCCTTGCAACGGGTCCCTCTTGCACGCGTCTGCGCTGTCTCCGTTATGCGATATCCTCGACGGGTGTAGCACGTTGTTCATCTATAAAAGAGAGGAACTTAGTTTAAAAGAAAAGGATCGTGCAAAAGATGTACTTTATATTAAATAAGCAGTATGATTCGAAGAAGTGAATAAAATTGAGCTTTATTGTCTCTTGTTGTACATGCATGCAGCCCCTTGTATGGGGGTATGCCGCTAGTAGGTGCCAGACTCGTCTAGCCGTGTCCGGGGTTTGAATGACCTATTCAGGTTCTTTGACTAGCGGAGCCGGATAGGTGTGGGGCTGTCAAGGCAGTCTCACGTTCTTCCGTGCTCAAGTAACACTTAATACTCCCTTTTAATGAGATGATGTCGCGTGGACCGGGCATTTTAAGTGTTAGAGATGCATAATGCGGTATTGCGTTAAAGCGGGTGAAAGCTTCGCGTCCCAATAGTGCTTGATGGCTACTTTTAAATGGGGCGACATGGAAGACTAGCTTTTCGCGACGGAAGTTGTCGGATGAACCGAACACAACTTCTAGCGATGACGGAGCCCGTACAATGGGCATATGGGCCTGGCATTACCCCTTTAAAGGAGGTGTTGCTATGGCAAATTTTGGTTGGGTCTAACCCCATGCTTGATTGTGTCACGATATATCGGGTTTATGTCCTGCCGCCATCGATGAGGACTTGTGTAAATTGGAATCCCTCGATTATAGGATCCAATATCAAGGCAGTCCATCCTGCGTTCAGATACTTTTGGAGTAGTCACGATGGTGAAGGTGATTGGTTTTGACAACGGTGTTGGTACTCCGCTAGGGTAGTATGTGTGTGGCGTCTTAATGGGCGCCGCTCTGTTTTTTCCTTTAATCACGTGAAGTGAGTTTACTGTTTTAACTTCTTGTGGGAAATTCTTTTGTTTTCCGGGGCTCTGCTTGTGGTGCTCGTCATCATCTTCACTTGGTGTGTCGAGCCCTTGTGTTCGGCGTTGAGTCTGCCGGACTGTTTGAAGACCCAACAATTTACGTGGGTATGGTTTGCGAGGCCTCCCGGGAGTACTGTGGATCTGACATATCTTGTCCAAGATTTTGTTTAAGTTGGATAGCTCATCGCTATTGTCCTTAAGGGGCAGTTTTTTATTGTTCTGCCGTGAGCTTTTGAATCCGGCATTAACTGCCGCGCTCTTTGGACCGTTTCCCTTAATCCGACGCTGGTCCTTGTTGCGCCCGTGGTTTCCCGTTTCCATCCCTGACTTCGGATGTACTTGGGTCACTGGTGCTGCATCTTGCTAGCCAGCTATCCTCTCCCGCGGAAAAGCGGGTCATGAGGCTTGTTAATGCAGCCATGGTTCTCGGCTTCTCTTGGCCGAGGTGTCTAGCGAGCCATTCGTCTCGGACGTTGTGTTTGAAAGCTGCTAAGGCTTCGGCGTCCGGACAGTCGACTATTTGGTTCTTTTTGGTGAGGAACCTGTTCCAGAATTTGCGGGCTGACTCTCCGGGTTGTTGAGTTATATGACTTAAATCGTCTACATCCGGAGGACGGACATAAGTCCCTTGAAAATTTGCCCGAAAAGCATCCTCGAGCTCTTCCCAACTTCCAATGGTATTTTCGGGGAGGCCTTTGAGCCAATGCCGGGCTGGCCCTTTGAGCTTGAGGGGTAAGTATTTTATGGCGTGGAGATCATCTCCTCTAGCCGTGTGTATGTGGAGGATATAGTCCTCAATCCAGACTCGTGGTCTGTTGTTCCGTCGTATGCCTCTATGTTTACGGGTTTGAATCCAGGGAATTCGTGATCCAGCACCTCATCGGTGAAACACAGGGGGTGTGCGGCGCCCCTATATTTGGGTGTGCCGTGATGTTCGAATATTTGGCGCGTTGCATTGCTTTGAAGAGCTTGCTTTCTCGGCCCATAGATGGACCTTACTGGGCCATACTTTTGATGTGAATCCTTATGCGGATCGCGTGCTGGCTTGTGTGCGGTGCCATTTGCCGCTCTCTTTTTGCCGTGGGGTCATCCATCCGACCGGGTGGCCTTCTTATTTTTTGATTGTGGGGGCTCTATGGCCTCCTCATCGAATTCGGGCAGTAGTTTTCTCTTTGGGTAGCTCTTTGTTCGGTTGTCGCGATATTTGTCTGCTGCGGTGTTGAATACTCTGCTCCATCGATTCTGAGTGCATCTTCCGCTGTTTTGAGCTTCCGCTTCTGCTTTTCAGGCTACGCTGATGGCGATTTGAGCCTTTTGTGGAGGTTATTTTGCTCCAACAATTTGTCCGGCATGAGATCGTCCGAACTGTTGTCTTTGCCGGGGACGGGTTGTTCATCCAAGTTGTCTTGTTCGGGCGATTGCTCGATAGCATGTTCGTCGTCCACCGGTTCGCCCTGTTTTATGGCTGGGTCTTTGTTGAGGCGGGACTTGGTTTGGCGTTTACATTGCCGTTTTGACTGCTTTTCGAGGGTTTTATCCTTCGTAGCGTCCCGTTGTTCCTCGTCTTCATTTCCTTTAGGTGTATCCACCATGTATACATCATGGGATGAGGTGGTTGTCCAGCATCCTATAGGCGATGGTTCATGGCTGTCTCCTACATCGTCGTCCATACAGTCGATGTCTTCGGAGTCGAAATCGAGCACGTCGTGTAAGCTTTCGACAGTGGCTACGAAGTGGGTGGGCGTTGAATTTCTTCGTCGTCCGCATCCCAACCTTCCTGACCGTAGTCCGGCCATGGCTCCCCGGATAAAGAGAGAGACTTTAGTGAATTCAGGATGTCGCCAAAGGGCGAGTGCTGAAAGATGTCTGCGGCAGTGAACTCCATGACAGGCGCCCGATCGGATTCGATTAGCAGGTAGCGAAGGGTTCGAGTCCGGAGAGGAGTCCGGCACTGGGAGTCACGGTCTTCGCAAAGGACAGGGATTGTGTTTGGCTTAATCGCCGTAGAGATTTCAACCCCCGAGGTGGTGTCCAACCAACCATCCTCGATCGGCGAGATCGGCTCCGGATCAATGTTCGGAGTGGACACTAGTGTGGTCTCCAGGACACTGTCCGGCGGCAGAGTTAGATCGTGCCCATCGAGACAGTGCGGCGCGCTTGGCTGTGGCTCGAATCCGTCGAAGATCAAGTCTCCGTGGATGTCGGCCGTATAATTCAAGCCTCCAAATCTGACCTGATGGCCAGGGGTGTCGCTTTCGATCTGCTCCAGATGGCCAAGTGAATTGGCCTACAGTGCAAAGCCGCCGAATACGAAGATATGTTCGGGGAGAAAAGTCTCACCCTGGACCGCATCGTTGTTGATGATCGAATGTGCCATCGGGCCTATAGGTGACGGCACAGAGGAACTCTCAATGAAAGCACCAATGTCGGTGTCAAAACCGGCGGATCTCGGTAGGGGTCCCGAACTGTGCGTCTAGGCGGATGGTAACAGGAGACAAGGGACACGATGTTTTTACCTGTGTTCGGGCCCTCTCGATGGAGGTCATACCCTACTCTGCTTGATTAATATTGATGATATGGGTAGTACAAGAGTAGATCTACCACGAGGTCGAGAGGCTAAACCCTAGAAGCTAGCCTATGGTATGATTGTTGTTAGTCCCCACGGACTAAAACCCTTCGGTTTATAAAGACACCGGATAGGTTAGGGTTACCTGAGTCGGTTACAATGGTAGGAGATCTACATATCCGTATCGCCAAGCTTGCCTTCCACGCCAAGGAAAGTCCGATCCGGACACGGGACGAAGTCTTCAATCTTGTATCTTCATAGTCTTGGAGTCCGGCCGTGATGATAGTTCGGCTATCCGGACACCCCCTAGTCCAGGACTCCCTCAACCGCCCCGACCCCTGCCGTCGCTGCCACACGCCTCGCCGGCGTCGCCTGTACCCGCCTCCGCCTCACCGTCCCCTCCCTCATCCTCGCGCCCCCGTTCCCTCTCGCTGAGCGGTGCCCCTCGCCTAGCCTTCCGCGTCGCCCCTGACGCCCTGCGCCCGCCCTCTGTCTTCCTGTGCGTCCCGGAACGCCGCCCGTCGCCGGATCTCCCTCGTTGGACCTCCCCGACCTCCGTCGAGCCCACTGCCACGGTCCCTACTCCCCACAGTGAGGCATCCTCCTTCTCCTCTGTCTCGCTCCGCCGCCCGCTGGTGCCCTCTGCGGCTGCCGCTGCCGCCACACGACCGCCCTGCTCTGTCACCCCCCTTGTCGCGCTGCTCCGGCTGCCGCCGTGGCCGGCGGCCATTGTTGGCCTCGGGCCTCCAAGCAGGCGCATGATCCACCCGCGCCCGTAACCGCACCCCTCCACGGCCCCGGCGTCCTCCTCCGGTGGCCGCCCGCTTCACCACGGCCCCGCTCCGCCCGTGGCCTCGCCGTGGCCACGGCCACCTGCGCCTGGCGCCTCCATCGCATGTCAGGCGCCAAGACTACGGGTTGCGCCCGCACCCCCCTACACACGGCGCCCGTTAGCCCGAACCGATAAGGCCCTGGGCCACTTCCAAACGGGCCCCGCCTCCAGAACGTTTATAAAAAAAGAGAGATAATAATAATAATTAAAAATATTAATTAATTAATTACTTAATTAATTAACTTAATTTAAGCATAATTAGTTAACCTAATCACCTATTTAATTAACTAAAACAATTTAGTTAACCTAAGCCTATGACATATAGGACCCACACCTCAGCTTGACCAGTCAACACCTCTCTTGACTGATGATGTCATGCTGACGTCATGCTGATGCAATAATACTATTTTCGAATTTAATTAATAATTAATAAATTAGAAAATGATTTAAAAACTTTAAAAATTAATATAAAATAAACCGTAGCTCGGATGGAAAAACTTTGTACATGAAAGTTGCTCAGAACGACGAGACGAATCCGGATACGCAACCCGTTCGTCCGTCACATACCCCTAACATATCAAACTCGCAACTTTCCCCCTCCGGCTCCTCTGCCCGAAAACGCGAAACACCGGGGATACTTTCCCGGATGTTTCCCCCCTTCACCGGTATCACCTCATACCACGTTAGAACACGTCTAGCTCTGGTGTTATCCTGTTATTCACTTGCTTGCTACGTATTTACTGTTTCTCCCCCCTTTTTCTCTTCGGTAGACCCCGTGACGATGCTGATGCCCCTGTGGTCGACTACGTCACCGACGCCCTCCTTGTCTTAGCAACCTGTGCAAGCCCCCTTGATTACGGATATCGCCTATTCCTTCTCTATCCGCTTGCATTAGAGTAGTGTAGCATGTTACCGCTTTTGGTTAATCCTATTTTGATGCATAGCTTTGTCATTGTTGCTTCTGATTGTTACCCTTACCTGCTATCCTACCGCTTAGTATAGGATGCTAGTGTTCCATCGGTGGCCCTACACTCTTGTCCGTCTGCCATGCTATACTCTTGGGCCGTGATCACTTCGGAGGTGATCTCGGGCATATACTATACTTTATCTTGTTACATTACATGTGATATCTGTTAGAAGATGAAATTTGAAGGGGCAGGTGGCTCCATCCCGGTAGAGGTGGTCCTGGGTTCTGACGCCCCCATTTGTTACTTTGTGGCGGAGCGACAGGCGAGTTGAGACCGCCTAGGAGAGAGGTGGGCCTGGCCTGTTCGGCATTCGCGGATACTTAACACGCTTAACGAGGTCTTGGTATTTGATCCGAGTCGCTCTTGGCCTATACGCACTAACCAACTACGCTGAACAGCTTATGGGCACTCGGCGTCGTGGTATCACCGAAGCATTTAAATCACGTCGGCCGGCGGCGGCGCGGATTAATTTGGAGCACTGCTAGGCTAGGTCTGCTTTTCGACGCCCGCGGCGTCTTGGTGTGCTAAGGGCGATGGGCCCAGACCCCTGTGCGCTTAGGTTTAGACCGGCGTGCTGACCTCTCTGTTATGCCTAGGTGGGGTTGCGACGTGTTGATCTTCCGCGGCCGGGCATGACCCAGAAAAGTGTGTCCGGCCAAATGGGATCAAGCGTGTTGGGTTATGTGGTGCACCCCTGCAGGGAAGTTAATCTATTCGAATAGCCGTGATCTTCGGTAACAGGACGACTTGGAGTTGTACCTTGACCTTATGACAACTAGAACCGGATACTTAATAAAATTCACCCTTCCAAGTGCCAGATACAACCCGGTGATCGCTCTCTAACAGGGCGACGAGGAGGGGATCACCGGGTAGGATTATGCTATGCGATGCTACTTGGAGGACTTCAATCTACTCCCTTCTACATGCTGCAAGACGAAGGCTGCCAGAAGCGTAGTCTTTGAGAGGACTAGCTATCCCCCTCTTATTCTGGCATTCTGCAGTTCAGTCCACTTATATGGCCCTTTACACATATATCCCTGCATATGTAGTGTAGCTCCTTGCTTGCGAGTACTTTGGATGAGTACTCACGGTTGCTTTTCTCCCCTTTTCCCCCTTCCCTTCTACCTGGTGGTCGCAACCAGGATGTCGAGCTCAGGAGCAGACGCCACCGTCGTGATGACTACTACTACACCGGAGGTGCCTACTACTACGCAGCAGCCCACGGCGACCATGAGTAGTTAGGAGGATCTCGAGGCGGAGGCTTGCGCCTCTTTCAATCTGTATCCCGGTTTGTGCTAGCCATCTTATGGCAGACTTGTTTTAACTTATGTACGTACTCAGATATTGTTGCTTCCGCTGACTTCGTTTATGATCGAGCACTTGTATTCGAGCCCTCGAGGCCCTGGGTTGTATTATGATGCTTGTATGACTTATTTATGTTTTAGAGTTGTGTTGTGATATCTTCCCGTGAGTCCTCGATCTTGATCGTTACACGTTTGCGTGCATGATTAGTGTATGATTGAATCGGGCGTCACAAGTTGGTATCGAGCCCATTGCTGTAGGAATCCCCCTTCCACACTCCTTGGCCGAAGTCGAGTCTAGACTTTACAGAACTTTTACTAACATGGCTTTGCGGCCCATGGGCCCACGTCGCCATTGGGTGGTACTAGGATTTTTTACTCCTCGACCTTTACTCTGGGATTCTGAACTCTCTTCTATTCGGGTTAAACGATTTTTACTAAAATCAAACTTTAGGTTCTCGAAAATACTTTCTCCCGGAGAGGCCATTCAGTCCAGATGATCACCGACTGCACCAGAAGAATTTGGAGATACTCTTTGATATTCTCTCGAGACTTTGTGCCCATCACTTTTGCTATTCCCGACCACCGATAAATCTTTATGGATAACTACTTACACTTGCCATTCATACGATCATCCCCCATTGATCTTGTTATCACAAGATACCCCGAAGTTTTCTCTATCGTTCCGAGAATACTTTGTGCCTACTGCCTAGCAGTTCTTTGCCACATGAATACCCCTTCAAATAAATCCTCGCACTTGTCTAGTATCCACTCATCCCCAGTTGTTCATGTGTTTCACAAAAGTCTTCAACATGCTATTCGACCTTCTGAGCATCCTCTTTGAACAATTGCTCTGCAAATACTTGTATGCTTACATTATGGATGCTCCTATATCTGGCAATATTCACTAGTATCTTTTGACACCGTCATTTTGATCCTATTGATTCAACATGTGTGCGCATGCACACAATCATCTATCAACCCTTCTAAATTATCTTTCCGGCTCAGACATCATTTTTGAACATGAGCTGGTTCTCGACCAAACTATTGGTCATCAATTGTGACTCTGGTCTATCCAACTTATCCATCCTTGATCGGGCGATCGCTTACGATCCTTTGTTTTGGAAATCGTAATTCCTTTGTTATCTAAGCATCGAATTATTCAGATGTTCTATAATATGATGCCCGTGCATTCTTCTTCCTCTCGGTTGAGTACCGATGCTCACATCGGATCCCTTGTGGACCATCGGTTCCTTTGTTGGATTTTGTCAAGCGGTGTCCTTCATATTGAATAACCTTGAGAGCCTTTCCATGGGTATATAATGCCTTTGGTAAATTGTATCATCTGCTTTTGAACAGTGCTCTACTTTCGAGCTTGTGTTATTTACTCTCTGAAGTTTGTGGTATATGTTCCTAAGAGACCCAGATGGGTTGAACCTATGCCTTCCTAATATGTGTGAACTCGAAAGTTTTCACGAGTCATACTCTTCTGGTATTTTTCTAGGTAAAATTTCAACACTAAAACTTCTTCGAAAGTGAGAGGTGAATGGAAGGTTATACATTGAAGAAGTGGGAGTCGACCTTGAACTGTGTGTTCATGCCCATGGACACGATGTAGATCCTACCATAGAAGCTTCTTATAATAATAACTATTTCGTTGATATAATATCATCTGATATCTGTGAATTGATCCTATGCAATCGTGGTTTCGACCATATTGTTCTTCTTTGATCCCATTTCTTGGACAAGTTTAAGTGCTCGCTTATACGCAAATGATTTCACTTGTCCAACCTCTATCCCGCTCTACCCTTGAGTATACCCTCCGGTACCGCGAGAATATCATGGAACTACATAACTTCTTATGGGTTCTTCATCAACTATTATTTCTCACCGATTCCAATTTTCACGGGTTACGGGTTGTCGTCATCCGAGAACACCGATAAGTGAATCAATTCCGCGCCGATTCAATAACTCTAAGTATTCTTCATTGCTTATGAGTTTATTAATCCTTCAAGTCATTGCTAGCCTGATCGGCTATATCATTATCGTGCAACTTTTTTAACTGTGCTACCTGGCCCCTCTTTCCGGAGCACAGATTTAGATGGTAAGCTAATCTTCCGTGATCTTCCTCGTCATATCATTTCTCCTTGAACAGACTTGATTTTGAGTTTGTGTCGTACCCATTGTTCCAATAACCTTTCGCTTCATCATTCCTTTGACTCGATGTCGTCGCTGATTGATTACATCTTCATGAAATCTCTCGACAAATGTGTCGGATCACCTTCAACACTTTGACTTCTTTCGAGATGTCAACTGTGTTCATGTGAGAAATACCCTCCTTGCCCTCGATGATTTTTATTATCATCGACAACTCCCTTGACTTCCTTTCATCGCGGACTTGTCCACATTATGAATACAACTTGCTCTCCATCTAGTGTTGTGTTCTGCCTTGAAGTATTACTGCCTTTTCTTTCGAGAATGTTGTGAGTATTACTCCACCTCTTAAGAATTCTTGGTATAGTGATACTTCTCACCATCACCATTCTAACATTGGTCGGGCAACCTAGCCCATATTTCGGTTGCACCTTTCAACCTGTGTTTAATTGTGTATGTTTTCCTCGAGCATACATAATTATATCATTTGATCTGACAAATGTTACCTCCTTGTTCACATCATAGTGGAAATCCATCTTTGTTAAACTCAATGGATTGTCGCTAGTCCATCAACCACCTCCTCATCCTCTCCTTGGTTCAATGATGAACTCTTGTTAGGAACTTCGCTTCCATAGTTCATTTCCCGAGAATCATATAATGTCATCTTGTCAATTTGTTTTTCACCTTTTCTTCTCAGGCATCCTGAGTCTGAGGTATCCTGACCCCAATCAGATCTGAACCTCGGTCAGATATGATGGTTGGAACATATTTTCAAGAATTATAACGTTGGTCTTTATGTGACCCGGTAAGGTGATGTCATGCCTAGCAGA
The DNA here is from genome assembly GCA_021605145.1 of Aegilops bicornis. NCBI lineage: Eukaryota > Viridiplantae > Streptophyta > Magnoliopsida > Poales > Poaceae > Aegilops > Aegilops bicornis. Next base: position 775,464,478 of record CM038675.1, read on the forward strand.
CCTGGCCGGATGACCTATTGTTATAGTTTCATTTTTAGCAAGCTTAGCGATTCTTCCATGAGGAAATCGTAAGACTTATCTATAAGTTGTTCCTGATGGATCCTTCATGTATCGAGAGTCTGACCTTTGCTTGAAGACCTTGTCGACACCTGCTTATGTAAACACCTCAGTGTACAATTCTGTCAGCAAGACCCTGTTACTATTGTTGATGACATTCCGGTAGCCACCGATGGACGAGAACTTTGCCTATTGGTCCGCCTCGTTCAACAAGTAGGAAAATGGTTCTCTTCGTCCCTCGCCCTTGGTACCGACGTTGTTGCCGACATAATCGACAGGCTACATTCTGACCTGCCTTGCTATCTTGACCATGCAAGATGTCACTGCTCCTCCTACTTTTAACCCATATGGTGGGCCCATAACCCACAGTTCCACAGGATCGAAACCTGACTCTCCTGTACACCCCCTGTTCCCAAAGTTATTCCTCACGCGTGGCCTCGTGTGTAATTCAGGAGCCACCTTCCGGTGAGATCATCAATGCAGTATCAGGCGCAATAGTTATTCCCATTGCTCTGAACACCTTTCACACTTCGCTTCAGGCAACGAACGATTGCCTATGCGCTTGGAACTTCTATTTTGCACCTTCTTACTTTGCTCTCGATATTGTCTTAAATTTCAATTCGAGAGTTACTTTCCGCCACCTTCCTCGTTGTTTATGCGCGGATAGTACGCCTGCAGAGGTCCATTCTTCGGTATACCCCTTAATCTCTCGTTAGTATGATGAAGACTCCGAAGGAAGGATGGCCACTTCATCATGATGACCTAAAGCAGAAAAATAAATACATCAACGAAAAGGATCAACCTCTTCGAAAGGGCAGCCAAGACCGAGAAGACTCGTTAGGTTTTTCGCTACCAACACCTTTCCCCCCCTTACTCTACCGCTTAAATCTCGGGACGAGATTTCTTGTAGTGGAGGAGAATTGTGACGCCCGGATATTTAGGCTACAGTAATTCCACGCTAATGATGCCACGTCACCTCGGGTACTATTGTTAATCTCGCGATGGTTCAAAAACGATTCAAATTCAAATTTAAAATCAAGTCAAACAATTAAAGTTTTCAAAAGTCAAAACTAAAATGTTCTTAATGTGACAAATAAATCATGGATATTATTGGTGGAGTAACAACATCCTTATAAAATATTTAAATACCCTAAAGTGATTAAAACAACATCAAAACAATTAGTTATACTCCTAATATATTTTACCAAATACTAAACTATTTTTATTCTGAGGTAAAACTTCTTAGAAAAGTGGATTATTTTGACACACTATTTTTGGGACTATTTTCATATTTTACTAAACCAAAAATAAAGTGCAACTAAAATAAAACAGAAAAGAATAAAAAAAACAACAACAAAAGAAAAATAAAAGCCCCCCCTCATTTGGGCCTCGGCCCACTGGTCACCAACCTAACCCGGGCCGCCCGGCCACCCCACTGGCCCGGCCCGGCCAAACCGCCCTGCCTTATCCCCACGAGGAAACCCTAACCCACCCGTTGCCCTGGGCCCCACTCGCTCCCCTCCCGATCCAGATTGGATCGGGATCAACCACCCGCCTGGCGGCCTTGCCCGACCTGCCCGTCGCTGCCACCACGCCTCATTGGTGGCGCTTTGTCCCGCAGCTGCCTCGCCGTCCCCTCCCTCATCCTCGCGCCCCCGTTCCCTCTCCCTCAGCGGCGCCCCTCGCCGCGCCTTCCGCGTCGCCCCCGATGCCCTGCGCCCGCCCTCCGTCGTCCTGTGCGGCCCGGAACGCCGCCCGTCGCCGGATCTCCCTCGTCGGACCTCCCCGACCTCCGTCGAGCCCACTTCCACGGTCCCTACTCCCCACAGTGAGGCATCCTCCTTCTCCTCTGTCTCGCTCCGCCGCCCGCCGGCGCCCTCTGCGGCTGCCGCTGCCGCCACATGACCGCCCCGCTCTGTCACCCCCTTTGCCGCGCTGCTCCGGCTACCGCCATGACCGGCGGCCCATTGTTGGCCTCGGGCCTCCAAGCGGGCGCATGCTCCACCCGCGCCCGTAACCGCACTCCTCCACGGGCCCGACGTCCTCCTCCGGTGGCCGCCCGCTTCACCACGGCCCCGCTCTGCCCGTGGCCTCGCCGTGGCCACGGCCCCGCTCCGCCCGTGGCCTCGCCGTGGCCACGGCCACCCGCGCCTGGCGCCTCCACTGGCCTGTGCAGGCGCCCAATCGGGCTACGGGTTGCGCCCGCACCCCCCTGCACACGGCGCCCGTTAGCCCGAACCGATAAGGCCCTGGGCCACTGCCAAACAGGCCCCGCCTCCAGAACGTTTATAAAAAAGAGAGAAAAAAATAATAATTAAAAATAATAATTAATTGATTACTTAATTAATTAACTTAATTTAAGCATAATTAGTTAACCTAATCACCTATTTAATTAACTAAAACAATTTAGTTAACCTAAGCCTATGACATATAGGACCCACACGTCGACTTGACGGTCAACACCTCTCTTGACTGATGATGTCATGCTGACGTCATGCTGATGCAATAATACTATTTTCGAATTTAATTAATAATTAATAAATTAGAAAATGATTTAAAAACTTTAAAAGTTAATATAAAATAAACCGTAGCTCGGATGGAAAAACTTTGTACATGAAAGTTGCTCAGAACGACGAGACGAATCCGGATACGCAGCCCGTTCGTCCGTCACACACCCCTAACATATCAAACTCGCAACTTTCCCCCTCTGGCTCCTCTGCCCGAAAACGCGAAACACCGGGGATACTTTCCCGGATGTTCCCCCCTTCACCGGTATCACCTCATACCGCGTTAGAACACGTCTAGCTCTGCCGTTATCCTGTTATGCACTTGCTTGCTATGTATTTACTGTTTCGCCCCCCTTTTTCTCTTTGGTAGACCCTGTGACGATGCTGATGCCCCTGTGGTCGACTACGTCACCGACGACCCCTCCTTGTCTGAGCAACCAGGCAAGCCCCCCCTTGATCACCAGATATCGCCTATTCCTTCTCTATACTGCTTGCATTAGAGTAGTGTAGCATGTTACTGCTTTTGGTTAATCCTATTCTGATGCATAGCCTGTCATTGTTGCTACAGTTTTCACCCTTACCTGCTATCCTACTGCTTAGTATAGGGTGCTAGTGTTCCATCAGTGGCCCTACACTCTTGTCCGTCTGCCATGCTATACTACTGGGCTGTATCACTTCGGAAGGTGATCTCGGGCATATACTATACACTTTATACTGTTACATTACTTGTGATACTGTTCGGAGATGAAATTTGAAGGGAAGGTGGCTCCATCCCGGTAGAGGTGGGCACAGGTTCCCGACGCCCCGATTGTTACTTTGTGGCGGAGCGACAGGCGAGTTGAGACCGCCTAGGAGAGAGGTGGGCTGGCCCTGTTCGGCGTTCGCGGATACTTAACATGCTTAACGAGATCTTGGTATTTGATCGACTGCTCATCTTGGCCTATACGCACTAACCAACTACTGGGAACAGTTATGGGCACTCGGCCGTGGTATCACCGAAGCATTTCGACGTCGGCGTCGGCAGGCCCGGATTGGACTGGAACGCCTGCTAGGCTAGGTCTGCTTTCGGCCGCCCACGCAACGTGCAGGTGTGCTAAGGGCGATGGGCCCAGACCCCTGTGCACTTAGGTTTAGACCGGCGTGCTGACCTCTCTGTTATGCCTAGGTGGGGCTGCGACGTGTTGATCCTCCGCAGCCGGGCATGACCCAGAAAAGTGTGTTCGGCCAAATGGGATCAAGCGTGTTGGGTTATGTGGTGCACCCCTGCAGGGAAGTTAATCTATTCGAATAGCCATGATCTTGATAGCAGACGACTTGGAGTTGTACCTTGACCTTATGACAACTAGAACCGGATACTTAATAAAATACACCCTTGAAGTGCGGATACAACCCGGTGATCGCTCTCTAACAGGGTGACGAGGAGGGGATCGCCGGGTAGGATTATGCTATGCGATGCTACTTGGAGGACTTTAATCTACTCTCTTCTACATGCTGCAAGACGGAGGCTGCCAGAAGCGTAGTCTTCGACAGGACTAGCTATCCCCCTCTTATTCTGGCATTCTGCAGTTCAGTCCACTTATATGGCCCTTTACACATATATCCCTGCATATGTAGTGTAGCTCCTTGCTTGCGAGTACTTTGGATGAGTACTCACAGTTGCTTTTCTCCCCTTTTCCCCCTCCCCTTCTACCTGGTTGTCGCAACCAGATGTCAGAGCCGAGAGCGACGCCACCGGCGGCGCATTTACTACTACTACTGGAGGTGCCTACTACTATGTGCAGCCCGACGGCGACCAGTAGTAGTTAGGAGGATCCTAGGCGGAGGCTGCGCCTCTTTCGATCTGTATCCCGATTTGTGCTAGCCATCTTATGGCAGACTTGTTTTAACTTATGTACGTACTCAGATATTGTTGCTTCCGCTGACTCGTCTATGATCGAGCACTTGTACTCGAGCCCTCGAGGCCCCTGGTTTGTATTATGATACTTGTATGACTTATTTATGTTTTAGAGTTGTGTTGTGATATCTTCCCGTGAGTCCCTGATCTTGATCGTACACGTTTGCGTGCATGATTAGTGTACGATTGAACCGGGGGCGTCACAAACGCCTTCTAGGTAAAGGTGGATCATATTCAGTCCCATCATTATCAAGATTCATATTGCAAAACAAAGATTTAATAGGGGACACGTCAATAACTTTTAGATCTTCATCTTTATTTTCATAGAAATTAGAAGACACGCTCTTATAAAGGCATCTTTCTTCGCACGCATCCTAGCGGTTCTTTCTTTGCACTCTACAATGGAAATTCTCATGGCTTTGAGAGACTCATTGATATCATGCTTAGGAGGAATAGATCTAAGCTTTAAACAATCAACATCAAGAGAAATTCTATCAATGTTCCTAGCCAAATCATCAACTTTAAGCAATTTCTATTCAAGCAAAGCATTGAAATTATTTTGCGAATTCATAAACTCTTTAACACTAGTCTCAAATTCAGAGGGCATCTTAAAATCTCCATAAGAGTTGTTGTAGGAATTTCCATAATTATTAGAGGAATTACTAGGATAAGGCCTAGGATTAAAGTTTCCTCTATACGCGTTGTTACCAAAATTATTCCTACCAACAAAAATTCACATCCATAGATTCATTATTATTCTCAATCAAAGTAGACAAAGGCATATCATTAAGATCAGAAGAAACACTCTTACTAGCAAATAATTTCATAAGTTCAACCATCTTTCCACTCAAAACATTAATTTCTTCTATCGCATGCACTTTTTTATTAGTAGATCTTTCAGTGTGCCATTGAGAATAATTAACCATAATATTATCTAAGAGTTTAGTAGCTTCTCCTAAAGTGATTTCCATAAAAGTGCCCCCCGCAGCCGAATATAAAGGTTTCTAGAGGCAAAATTCAATCTGGCATAAATTTTTTGTATAATCATCCACAAATTCAAACCATGAGTAGGGCAATTATGTATCATTAACTTCATCCTCTCCCAAGCTTGTGCAACATGTTCATGATCAAATTGCTTAAAATTCATAATATCGTTTCTAAGAGAGATGATCTTAGCGGGAGGAAAATACTTAGAGATAAAGGAATCTTTGCACTTGTTCCAAGAATCAATACTATTTTTAGGCAAAGACGAAAACCAAGCTTTAGCACGATCTCTAAGAGAAAAAGGAAATAGCTTCAATTTAACAATATCATTATCAACATCTTTCTTCTTTTGCATATCACACAAATCAACGAAGCTATTTAGATGAGTAACGACATCTTCACTAGGAAGGCCGGCGAATTGATCTTTCATGACAAGATTCAACAAAGCAACATTGATTCACAAGATTCAATATTGGTAAGAGGAGCAATCGGAGTGCTAAGGAAATCATTATTGTTGGTATTGGTAAGGTCACACAATTTGGTATTATCTTGAGCCATCGTGACAAGCAAGCAATCCAACACACGAGCAAACAAAAAGCAAGCGAAAAAGAGGCGAACGGAAAAGAGAGGGCGAATAAAACGACAAGGGTGAAGTGGGGGAGAGGAAAACGAGAGGCAAATGGCAAATAATGTAATGCGGGAGATAAGGGATTTGTGATGGGTACTTGGTATGTTGACTTTTGCGTAGACTCCCCGGAAACGGCACCAGAAATCTTCTCTGCTACCTCTTGAGCACTGCGTTGGATTTCCTTGAAGAGGAAAGGGTGATGCAGACAAGAGCATAAGTATTTCCCTCAGTTTTTTAGAACCAAGGAATCAATCCAAAGAGGAGGCTACGCGAGTCCCTCGTACCTACACAAAACAAATAACTCCTCGCAACCAACACGATAAGGGGTTGTCAATCCCTTCACGGTCAGTTACGAGAGTGAGATATAGATATGATAGGATAATATTTTTGGTATTTTTGTGATAAAGATGCAAAGTAAAATAAAAGCAAAGTAAAAAAGCAAAGGAAATAACTAAGTATTGGAAGATTAATATGATGAAGATAGACCTGGGGGCCATAGGTTTCACTAGTGGCTTCTCTCAAGAGCATAAGTATTTTACGGTGGGTGAACGAATTACTGTTGAGCAATTGACAGAATTAAGCATAGTTATGAGAATATCTAGGTATGATCATGTATATAGGCATCACATCCGAGACAAGTAGACCGACTTCTACCTACATCTACTACTATTACTCCACTCATCGACCGCTATCGAGCATGCATCTAGAGTATTAAGTTCATGAAAACAGAGTAACGCCTTAAGCAAGATGACATGATGTAGAGGGATAAATTCATGCAATATGATAAAAAAACCCATCTTGTTATCCTCGATGGCAACAATACAATACGTGACTTTTTGCCCGTACTGTCATCGGGAGAGGACACCGCAAGATTGGACCCAAAGCTAAGCACTTCTCCCATTGCAAGAAAGATCAATCTAGTGGGCCAAACCAAACTGATAATTCGAAGAGACTTGCAAAGATAACCAATCATACATGAAAGAATTCAGAGAAGATTCAAATATTGTTCATAGATAATCTTGATCATAAACCCACATGTCTCAACAAACACACCGCAAAAACAAGATTACATCGAATAGATCTCCACGAGAGAAGGGGAGAACATTGTATTGAGATCCGAAAAGAGAGAAGAAGCCATCTAGCTACTAACTATGGACCCGAAGGTCTGAAGTAAACTACTCACACTTCATCGGAGAGCCTATGGTATTGATGTAGAAGCCCTCCGTGATGGATGCCCCCTCCGGCGGAGCTCCGGAACAGGCCCCATGATGGGATCTCGTGGGTACAGAAGGTTGCGGCGGTGGAATTAGGTTTTTGGCTCCGTATCTGATCGTTTGGAATGCGTAGGTATATATAGGAGGAAGGAGTGCGTCGGTGGAGCAGGGGGGCCCACGAGGGTGGAGGGCGCTACAGGGGGTGGCGCGCCCTACCTCGTGCCTTCCTCTTTTTTTTCTTGACATAAGGTCCAAGTCTCCTGGATCATAATCTTCCTAAAAATCACGTTCCCGAAGGTTTCATTCCGTTTGGACTCCGTTTCATATTCCTTTTCTGCTGCGAAACTCGGAAATAGAAAAAAAACAACAATTCGGGGCTGGGCCTCCGGTTAATAGATTAGTCCCAAAAATAATGTAAAGGTGAATAATAAAGCCCAATAATGTCCAAAACAGTAGATAATATAGCATGGAGGAATAAAAAATTATAGATACGTTGGAGACGTATCACCGCACAGGAGGGAAAAATTAAAACATAACAAGCATTATATTACAAAACGACTTTGTTTCATCATACAAGGCAAAGACAACAGGAATGTATTCATTCAAAAATAATGTCCTGCCCACACTATGTTGCCACAATGCGAGACCCCTCTAGGACATCCGCAAAATAGCACTCGGGTGTGCGGTGCTCCTTGCCCTCTGGCGCCCCCCTGGTCAGCTCGACGGCGCCCATCTTCGCCCACCACATCTTGCAACGGGCGAAGGCCATGCGCGCACCTTCAATACAGGCCGATCGCTTGACAACGTCCAGACGAGGACAGGCGTTCACCAGCCGCTTCACGAGTCTGAAGTAGCTGCCGGGCATAGCTTCGGCTGGCCATAGCCGGATTATCAAATCCTTCATGGCTAGTTCGGCCACCCTATGCAGCTCCACCAGCTGTTTCAGCTGATCGGTGAAGGACAGGGGATGCTCTGGTGCAAGATACTACGACCAGAACAATTTCTCCGTGGAGCTCCCTTCTTCGGCTCGAAAGAACTCCGCGGCGTCGGACACACTGCACGGCAGATCTACGTAGGCTCCTGGAGAACTCCGAATCCGGGTTAGTAAGAAATACTTCTTCTTCGTATACTTGCTTTGCATATTAAATGCCTTACCCGCCGCGATCTTCCTGTCCTGCTGGATCTCTTGGGGGGCGCCCTGGGCCTCATTCCGGTCCGTCTCTGTTGGGGAACGTAGTAATTTCAAAAAAATTCCTACGCACACGCAAGATCATGGTGATGCATAGCAACGAGAGGGGAGAGTGTTGTCCATGTACCCTCGTAGACCGAAAGCGGAAGTGTTATATCAACGCGGTTGATGTAGTCGTACGTCTTCATGATTTCCAAGTACCGAAAGCACGGCACCTCCGAGTTCTGCACACGTTCGGCTCGGTGACGTCCTCGCCTTCTCGATCCAGCAAGAGGGGCAAAGTAGTAGAGTTCCGGCAGCACGACGGCGTGGTGATGGTGTTGGTGAAGAACAATCTTCGCAGGGCTTCCCCTAAGCACTACGAAAACTATGACAGAGGATAAACTAGAGGAGACGGGGTTGCCGACACACGGCTTGGTGTTTCTTGATGTGTCTTTGGTGCTAGCCCTGCCCCTCTATTTATATGTTGAGCCCTGGGGTCGAAACATGGAGCAAAAGCCTCCTCAAAGTCGGTTTTGCCCGAAACGCAAGAGTCCCACTCGGACTCCAGGACCAAACACCACAATCCTTGGCGTCTGGCCCAGACGCCATGGGCCTCGGCGTCTGGCCCGGGGCGACGCCAGGTCTCGGCGTTTGGCCCCCTGGCCTCCGCAAAACTCCTTTTGCACCGACTTATAGCCCTGTGGGCCTGACCCCTTGGCCTAAACATATCATCCAATATATGAATCTTTACCTCCGGACCATTTCGGATCTCCTCGTCATGTCCGTGATCTCATCCGGGACTCCGAACAACATTCGGTCACTAACATACATAACTCATATAATACTATATCATCAACGAACGTTTAAGCGTGCGGACCCTACGGGTTCGAGAACTATGTAGACATGACCGAGACACTTCTCTGGTCAATAACCAATAGCGGAACCTGGATGCCCATATTGGATCCTACATATTCTACGAAGATCTTTATCAGTCAGACCGCATAACAACATACGTTGTTCCCTTTGTCATCGGTATGTTACTTGCCCGAGATTCGATCGTCGGTATCTCAATACCTAGTTCAATCTCGTTACCGTCAAGTCTCTTTACTCTTTCCATAATACATCATCCCGCAACTAACTCATTAGTTGCAATGCTTGCAAGGCTTAAGTGATGTGCATTACCGAGTGGGCCCAGAGATACCTCTCCGACAATCGGAGTGACAAATCCTAATCTCGAAATAGCCAACCCAACAAGTACCTTCGGAGACACCTGTAGAGCACCTTTATAATCACCCAGTTACGTTGTGACGTTTGGTAGCACACAAAGTGTTCCTACGGTAAACGGGAGTTGCATAATCTCATAGTCATAGGAACATGTATAAGTCATGAAGAAAGCAATAACAACATACTAAATGATCAAGTGCTATGTTAACGGAATGGGTCAAGTCAATCACATCATTCTCCTAATGATGAGATCCCGTTAATCAAATGACAACTCATGTCTATGGCTAGGAAACATAACCATCTTCGATCAACGAGCTAGTCAAGTAGAGGCATACTAGTGACACTCTGTTTGCCTATGTATTCACACATGTATTATATGTTTCTGGTTAATACAATTCTAGCATGAATAATAAACATTTATCATGAAATAAGGAAATAAATAATAACTTTATTATTGCCTCTAGGGCATATTTCCTTCAGTCTCCCACTTGCACTAGAGTCAATAATCGATATCACATCGCCATGTGAGTTAACATCAGTTGTTCACATCGCCATGTGATTAACACCCATAGTTAACATCGTCATGTGACCAACACCCAAAGGGTTTACTAGAGTTAATAATCTAGTTCAAATCGCTATGTGATTAACACCCAAAGATTACTAAGGTGTGATCATGTTTTGCTTGTGAGAGAAGTTTAGTCAATGGGTCTGTCATATTCAGATCCGTATGTATTTTGCAAATTTCTATGTCTCCCACCTGGACTAGATCCCGGATGGAGTTGAAGCGTCTCTTGATGTGCTTGGTTCTCTTGTGAAATCTGGATTCCTTCGCCAAGGCAATTGCTCGATATTGTCACAAAAGATTTTCATTGGACCCGATGCACTAGGTATGACACCTAGATCGGATATGAACTCCTTCATCCAGACTCCTTCATTTGCTGCTTCCGAAGTTGCTATGTACTCTGCTTCACACGTAGATCCCGCCACGACTCTTTGTTTAGAACTGCACCAACTGACAGCTCCATCATTCAATGTAAACACGTATCCGGTTTGCGATTTAGAATCGTCCGGATCAGTGTCAAAGCTTGCATCAACGTAACCAGTTACGATGAGCTCTTTGTCACCTCCATAAACGAGAAACATATCCTCAGTCCTTTTCAGGTACTTCAGGATGTTCTTTACCGCTGTCCGGTGATCCACTCCTGGATTACTTTGGTACCTCCCTACTAGACTTATAGCAAGGCACACATCAGGTGCAGTACATGACATTGCATACATGATAGAGCCTATGGCTGAAGCATAGGGAACATCTTTCATTTTCTTTCTATCTTCTGCAGTGGTCGGGCATTGAGTCTTACTCAACTTCACACCTTGTAACACAGGCAAGAACCATTTGTTTGCTTGATCCATTTTGAACTTCTTCAAAACTTTGTCAAGGTATGTGCGTTGTGAAAGTCCAATTAAGCGTCTTGATCTATCTCTATAGATCTTAATGCCCAATATTTAAGCAGCTTCACCGAGGTCTTTCATTGAAAAACTCTTATTCAAGTATCCCATCCAGAAATTCTATATCATTTCCAATCAACAATATGTCATCCACATATAATATTAGAAATGCTACAGAGCTCCCACTCACTTTCTTGTAAATACAAAGCTTCTCCACAAGTTCCAGTACAAAACCAAATGCTTTGATCACACTATCAAAGCATTTATTCCAACTCCGAGAGGCTTGCACCAGTCCATAAATGGATCGCTGGAGCTTGCACACTTTGTTAGCTCCCTTTGGATCGACAAAACCTTCCGGTTGCATCATATACAACTCTTCTTCCAGAAATCCATTCAGGAATAGAGTTTTGACATCCAATTGCCAGCAATCGCTAACATGATTCGGACAGACTTAAGCATCACTATGGGTGAGAAGGTCTCATCGTAGTCAATCCCTTGAACTTGTCAAAAACCTTTCGCAACAAGTCAAGCTTTGTAGACAGTAACATTACCGTCAGCGTCAGTCTTCTTCTTGAAGATCCATTTATTCTCAATGGCTTGCCGATCATCGGGCAAGTCAACCAAAGTCCACACTTTGTTCTCATACATGGACCCCATCTCAGATTTCATGGCCTCAAGCCATTTTGCGGAATCTGGGCTCACCATCGCTTCTTCATAGTTCGTAGGTTCATCATGATCTACTAGCATGACTTTGAACAGGATTACCGTACCACTCAGTGCGGATCTTACTCTGGTTGATCTACGAGGTTTAGTAACAACTTGATCTGAAATTTCATGATCATCATCATTAACTTCCTCACTAATTGGTGTAGGTGTCACAGAAACCGGTTTCTGTGATGAACTACTTTCCAACAAAGGAGCAGGTACAGTTACCTCATCAAGTTTTACTTTCCACCCACTCACTTCTTTCGAGAGAAACTCCTTCTCTAGAAAGGATCCATTCTTAGCCACGAATGTCTTGCCTTCGGATCTGTGATAGAAGGTATACCCAACAGTCTCCTTTGGGTATCCTATGAAGACACATTTCTCCGATTTGGGTTCGAGCTTATTTGGTTGAAGCTTTTTCACATAAGCATCGCAGCCCCAAACTTTCAGAAACGACAACTTTGGTTTCTTGCCAAACCACAGTTCATAAGGTGTCGTCTCAACGGATTTCGATGGTGCCCTATTTAACGTGAATGCAGCCGTCTCTAAAGCATAACCCCAAAACAATAGCGGTAAATCGGTAAGAGACATCATAGATCGCACCATATCTAGTAAAGTACGATTACGACGTTCGGACACACCATTACGCTGTGGTGTTACGAGTGGCGTGAGTTGCGAAACTATTCCGCATTGTTTCAAATTTAGACCAAACTCGTAACTCAAATATTCTCCTCCGAGATCAGATCGTAGAAACTTTATTTTCTTGTTACGATGATTTTCAACTTCACTCTGAAATTCTTTGAACTTTTCAAATGTTTCAGACTTATGTTTCATCAAGTAGATATACCCATATCAGCTTAAATCATCTGTGAAGGTGAGAAAATAACGATATCCGCCACGAGCCTCAACATTCATCAGACCACATACATCTGTATGTATGATTTCCAACTAATCTGTTGCTCTCTCCATAGTACCGGAGAATGGCGTTTTAGTCATCTTGCCCATGAGGCACGGTTTGCAAGTACCAAGTGATTCATAATCAAGTGGTTCCAAAAGTCCATCAGTATGGAGTTTCTTCATGCGCTTTACACCGATATGACCTAAACGGCAGTGCCACAAATAAGTTGCACTATCATTATCAACTCTGCATCTTTTGGCTTCAACATTATGAATATGTGTATCACTACTATCGAGATTCATCAAAAATAGACCACTCTTAAAGGGTGCAAGACCTGTAGAGCACCTTTATAATCACCCAGTTATGTTGTGACGTTTGGTAGCACACAAAGTGTTGCTCCGGTAAACGGGAGTTGCATAATCTCATAGTCATAGGAACATGTATAAGTCATGAAGAAAGCAATAGCAACATACTAAACGATCAAGTGCTAAGCTAACGGAATGGGTCAAGTCAATCACATCATTCTCCTAATAATGGGACCCCGTTAATCAAATGACAACTCATGTCTATGGCTAGGAAACATAACCATCTTTGATCAACGAGCTAGTCAAGTAGAGGCATGATGACCCACAAGTATAGGGGATCTATCGTAGTCCTTTCGATAAGTAAGAGTGTCGAACCCAACGAGGAGCAGAAGGAAATGATAAGCGGTTTTCAGCAAGGTATTCTCTCCAAGTACTGAAATAAGTGGTGACAGATAGTTTTGTGATAAGATAATTTGTAACGAGCAACAAGTAACAAAAGTAAATAAAGTGCAGTAAGGTGGCCCAATCCTTTTTGTAGCAAAGGACAAGCCTAGACAAACTCTTATAATAGGAAAAGCGATCCCGAGGACACATGGGAATATCGTCAAGCTGGTTTTCATCACGCTCATATGATTCACTTTCGGTACTTTGATAATTTGATATGTGGGTGGACTGGTGCTTGGGTGCTGTTCTTACTTGAACAAGCATCCAACTTATGATTAACCTCTACTGCAAGCATCCGCAACTACAACAAAAGTATTAAGGTAAACCTAACCATAGCATGAAACATATGGATCCAAATCAGCCCCTTACAAAGCAACGCATAAACTAGGGTTTAAGCTTACATCACTCTAGCAACCCATCATCTACTTATTACTTCCCAATGCCTTCCTCTAGGCCCAAATAATGGTGAATTGTTATGTAGTCAACGTTCACATAACACCACTAGAGGCTAGACAACATACATCTTATCAAAATATCAAACGAATACCAAATTCACATGACTACTAATAGCAAGACTTCTCTCTTGTCCTCAGGAACAAACGTAACTACTCACAAAGCATATTCATGTTCATAATCAGAGGGGTAATAATATGCAAAAAGGATCTGAACATATGATCTTCCACCAAATAAACCAACTAGCATCAACTACAAGGAGTAATCAACACTACTAGCACCAATCCCGGACTTGGAGACAAGAATTGGATACAAGAGATGAACTAGGGTTTAGAGATGAGATGGTGCTGGTGAAGATGTTGATGGAGATTGCCCTCTCCCGATGAGAAGAGTGTTGGTGATGATGATGACGACGATTTCCCCTTCTCAGAGGGAAGTGTCCCCAGCAGAACAGCTCCGCCGGAGCCCTAGATTGATTCCGCCAAGGTTCCGCCTCGTGGCGGCGGAGTCTCGTCCCGAAAGGTTCCTTCCTATTTTTTCTCATTGAAAGACTTCATATAGGAGAAGATGGGCATCGGAGAGCCACCAGGGGGCCCACGAGGTAGGGGCGCGACCTGGGGCGCGCCCACCCTCGTGAGTAGGGTGTGGGCCCTGGCCTTCATCTTTGGCGATTTATTTTCTTTATTTATTTTAAGATATTCCGTGGAGTTTCAGGACTTTTGGAGTTGCATGAATAGGTCTCCAATATTTGCTCCTTTTCCAGCCCAGAATTCTAGCTGCCGACATTCTCCCTCTTCATGTAAACCTTGTAAAATAAGAGAGAATAGCCATAAGTATTGTGACATAACGTGAAATAACATCCCATAATGCGATAAATATTGATATAAAAGCATGATGCAAAATGGACGTATCAACTACCCCAAGCTTAGACCTTGCTTGTCCTCAAGCGAAAAGCCGATAACAATAAATATGTCCTCATGTTTAGAGGTAGAGGCGTCGATAAAAATAAAATACGGACATGAAGGCATCATGATTATTCTCATAACAGCAACATATATAGATTTTGTCATATGATTACTTATTCAAGTGATGATCTTTTCACAATGCAAAGGTATGAATCAGAAACCTTATTGAGCACTAACATATTATAACCTCAGTCATTGAAGCAATTGCAATTTATCATAACATCGGTAGAGTCTATGTCAGAGCTTAAAGGCAAGTCCGCATACTCAACTATCACTTAGTCCTTCATAATTGCAAGCACTCACGCAATACTTGTGGTTACGGAGTTTCAATCGGACACAGATAAATATAGGGGCTTATAGTTTTGCCCCACAACCTTTTACCTCAAGGGTAATGTCAACAATAACAATTCATGCTCCCCTACATCCAATTAGATATATATATCATGTTCTTTCCAACATGCTGGGCTTGCCAAAGGATAAAATGAAAAAGGAGAGGTGAAGATCACCGTGACTCTTGCATAAGGTAGAAGATAATAATAAAAGATAGGCCCTTCGCAGATGGAAGCAAAGGTTGTCATGCACGTTTAGGGTTGAAGCACAAAATCTTAATGCAAAAGAACATCACTTTATATTGCCCCTTGTATGTGGACCTTTATTATGCAGTCCGTCGCTTTTATTACTTACACAACAAGTTCGTACAAAGCTTATTTCTCTGCACTAATAAGTCATGCATATTTAGAGAGCAATTTTTATTGCTTGCACCGATGACAACTTACTTGAGGGATCTTACTCATTCCATAGGTAGATATGGTGGACTCTCATGGCTAAACTGGTTCAAGGGTATTTGGAAGCACATGTAGTATCTCTACTTGGTGCTGAGAATTTGGCTAGCATGAGGGGGAAAGGCAAGCTCAACATGTTAGAGGACCCATGACAACATACTTTATCTCAGATATAAGAAAACATAACTCATCATGTTGTCTTCCTTGTCCAACATCAACTCTTTAGCATGTCATATTTTAATGAGTGCTCCCAATCATAAAAGATGTCAATGATAATATATCTATATCTGAAACCTCTCTTTCCTTATTACTTCCTATTAATTGCAACGATGACCAAAGCTATATTTGCCAACTCCCAACAACTTTTAATCATCATACTCTTCCTATGTGAAGTCATTACTCTCAGTAAGATCAATATGAACTCTTTGTTTCTTTTTATTCTTTTCTTCTTTCTATTATTTTACTCACCCAAGATCATGGCAAAATAATCAAGCCCTTGACTCAACACTAATCTTTATTATATAGCTCACGGACTCGATTACATAGAGAGATCATAAAGCAAAACTCAAAACTAGATCATGCCATGACTTTATTCTACTAAATCAAGATACTACTAAAAGGATCGAACTAAGAAAAACAGTAAAGATAGGAGTTGTGATGGTGATACGATACCGGGGCACCTCCCCCAAGCTTGGCAGTTGCCAAGGGGAGTGCCCATACCCATGTGATTATGTCTCCTTCTTTGTCGGTGAAGGTGGAGGTGTTGTTGATGATGCAGGCTTGTCATCCACCTTCCATGGCATAGGTTCACCATCATAGAAGGATGATCTAGTCTCCGTAATCCTCAAATCTGCAGCCAAACTCATCTTTTTGAATCTATATTCATACTCACAGTTTTGATTTTGCAGATCACAGATTTGGGCTTGGAGGTGCTCGATCTTATCATGTAGCTTGAAGATGGCCTCCTTGGTGTTCTTAGCATCCGGCTCGTAGTTGTTGGTGAACTCCGCGAGCATCTTGTGGCTAGCGTTAATTCCACGCTCCACCATCCCCTGGCACTTGAAAACTTGTTGCTCCATTGCTTCGAGCCTCGCCTCCATGCTTCCGGTTCCCTTTGGTCCCTCAACATCGCGAATGTGCAGCAACCCATCACGCATCTCAATGGTTTGAGGGTGTCGCAGCACATCCGCGAGGTAAGGGTTGATCACCTTCTCGAAGAACTTGTCCTTGGACGCACTTGGGGGCGTCATGATGATCTAGATCTGCCAGAAAAATAGCTCGAAACAAGAACAGGGGATAATTGCATGATACGGGAGTCAAAACCTTCGGGAGAATATATAATGAATTTTTACCGACCAAATATGTATCGTGCAAGAAAACGGAGTCCGGAGGGCACACGAGGTGCTCACGAGGTAGGGGGCGCGCCCACCACCCTCGTGGGGCCCTCTTGTCCTTCCCGGACTGCTACTTATTTTTCTATTTTTCTAAATATTCCAAAACGGAGAAATATTGCCTTAAAGATTGTTTTGGAGTCAGTTTACTTACCATTACCACATACATATTCCTTTTGAGTCCGAAATGGTCCGGAAAGTGTCCCTTATGTATTCCTCCGGTTACTGATTTCAATAATATTGGTTTCAACATTTATTGGATTACACGAGATATAATGTTTGATCCTTTGACCGTTTGCCACACCATGGATTTGTGCCTTCGAAGTTGTTGATTTTTATAGCACCGGAACGATAGACCTCCTCGATAACGTAGGGTCCTTCCCATTTAGAGAGAAGTTTCCCTGCAAAAAATCTCAAACGAGAGTTGTATAGCAATACATAATAACCTACATTAAACTCACGCTTTTGTATCCTTTTGTCATGCCATCTTTTAACTTTTTCTTTAAACAACTTGGCATTTTCATAAGCTTGGGTCCTCCATTCATCAAGTGAGCTAATATCAAATAACCTCTTCTCACCAAAGAAGTTTGAAATCATAGTTGAGCTCTTTAATAGCCCAATATGCCTTATGTTCTAGTTCGAGAGGTAAGTGACATGCTTTTCCATAAACCATTTTATACGGAGACATACCCATAGGATTCTTATATGCAGTTCTATAGGCCCATAATGCATCATTAAGTTTCTTGGACCAATTCTTTCTAGACCTATTAACAGTCTTTTGCAAAATTAATTTGAGCTCTCTATTGCTCAATTCTACTTGACCACTTGACTGTGGGTGATATGGGGATGCAATTCTATGATTAACGTCATACTTAGCAAGCATTTTACGGAAGCACCATGAATAAAATGTGAACCACCATCAGTCATTAAATATCTAGGGACTCCAAACCTCAGAAAAATAACTTCCTTAAGCATTTTAATAGAAGTGTTATGATCAGCACTACTAGTTGGAATAGCTTCTACCACTTAATAACATAATCAACATCAACTAAAATATGTGTATAACCATTAGAGGCAGGAAAAGGTCCCATATAATCAAAGCCCCAAACATCAAATGGTTCAATAACAAGTGAATAATTCATAGGCCTTTCTTGACATCTACTAATATTACCAATTCTTTGACATTCATCACAAGACAAGACAAACTTACGGGCATCCTTGAAGAGAGTGGGCCAATAAAAACCGGATTGCAATACCTTATGTGCAGTTCTATCTCCAGCGTGGTGTCCTCCATAAGCTTCGGAGTGACACTTGCGTAGGATCTATTCCTGTTCATGCTCAGGTACACAACGTCTAATAACACCATCTACTCCTTCTTTATAAAGATGTGGGTCATCCCAAAAGTAATGTCGCAAATCATAGAAAAACCTTTTCTTTTGCTGGTATGTGAAGCTAGGTGGTATTAATTTAGCAACAATGTAATTAGCATAATCAGCATACCATGGAGTGCTATGAGAAGTGCTCATGAAATTTAATTGTTCATCAGGAAAGCTATCGTCAATAGGTAGTGGGTCATCAAGAACATTCTCTAACCTAGATAAGTTGTCTGCAATGGGGTTCTCAGCTCCTTTTCTATCAACAATATGCAAATCAAATTCTTGCAGCAAGAGAACCCATCTAATAAGTCTAGGTTTTGCATCTTTCTTTTCCATAAGGTATTTAATAGCAGCATGATCAGTGTGAATAGTTACTTTAGAATCAACAATATAAGGTCTGAATTTATCACAAGCAAATACAACTGCTAAAAGTTCCTTTTCAGTAGTAGCATAATTTCTTTGAGCATTGTCTAGAGTCTTACTAGCATAATGGATAACATTTAATTTCTTATCAACTCTTTGCCCTAGAACAGCACCTACAAAGCATAATCACTAGCATCACACATGATTTCAAAGGGTAAATTCCAATCGGTGGCTGAACAACAGGTGCGAGACTAATGCTTTCTTAAGTATTTCAAATGCTTCTACGGTCATTATCAAAGACAAATGGTACATCTTTTTGTAATAAATTAGTCAGTGGCCGAGAAATTTTTGAGAAGTCCTTAATGAACCTCCTATAAAATCCGGCGTGACCAAGGAAACTTCTTATACCTTTGATGTCCTTGGGACATGGCATATTTTCAATAGCATAAACCTTAGCTTTATCAACTTCAATACCTCTTTCAGAAACTTTGTGCCCCAAGACAATACCTTCATTAACCATAAAGTGGCACTTTTCCCAATTCAAGACAAAATTAGTTTCTTCACATCTCTGCAAAACTCGATCAATATTGCTCAAGCAATCATCAAAAGAGGAACCATAGACGGAAAAGTAGTCCATGAAAACCTCACAAATATTTTCACAAAAGTCAGAGAATATAGCCATCATGCATCTTTGAAAGGTAGCAGGTGCATTACATAAACCAAAAGGCATACGTCTATAAGCAAAATTACCAAAAGGGCATGTAAAAGTAGTCTTTGATTGATCTTTAGCCGACACAGGTATTTGAGAGAAACCAGAATAGCCATCTAGAAAGCAATAATGTGTATGTTTGCATAATCTTTCTAGCATTTGATCGATAAAAGGCAAGGGGTAATGACCTTTCTTAGTAGCCTTATTTAATTTGCGGAAATCAATTACCATCCTATAACCTGTGATAATTCTTTGTGGAATCAATTCATCTTTATCATTAGGGACAACAGTAATACCTCCCTTCTTAGGGACACAATGGACAGGACTTACCCACTGACTATCAGCAACGGGATAAATTATACCTGCCTCCAGAAGCTTGAGTATTTCTTTTCTTACCACTTCTTTCATTTTAAGATTCAAGCGTCGTTGAGGATCACGAACTGGTTTGGCATCCGCTTCCAAATTTATTTTATGTTGACATAGAGTGGGACTAATGCCCTTAAGATCATCAAGAGTATATCCAATAGCTGCACGGTGCTTCTTCAGAGTTTTCAATAATCTTTCTTCTTCATGCTTTAAAAGGTTAGCACTAATAATAACAGGATATATTTTCTTTTCATCAAGATAAGCATATTTGAGATTATCAGGCAACGGTTTAAGATCAAACACGGGATCACCCTTGGGTGGAGGAGGATCCCCTAGGATTTCAACAGGCAAATTGTGTTGCAGAATAGGTTCCTGTTTAAAGAATACTTCATCTATTTCCCTTCTTTCATTCATAAACATATCATTTTCATGGTCTAGCAAATAGTGTTCTAAAGGGTCACTATGAGGTACGGCAATAGAAGCAAGACCAATAATTTCATCCTTACTAGGCAATTCTTCCACACGATGTTGTTTACTAAATTTAGAGAAATTAAAATCATGAACCATATCATCCAAGCCAATAGTAACAACATTCTTTTCACAGTCTATCTTAGCATTAACAGTATTCAAGAAGGGTCTACCAAATATAATGGGACAAAAGCTATCTTGTGGAGAACCAAGAACAAGAAAAATCAGCGGGATATTTAGTTTTCCCACACAAGACTTCAACATCTCTAACAATTCCCATTGCATATATAGTATCTCTATTGGGAAGTTTAATTGTAACATCAATATCTTCTAACTCAGCAGGTGCAATTTCATGCATAATTTCTTTGTATAAGTCAATGGGTATTACACTAGCACTAGCACCCGTATCACATAAGCCATGATAACAATGATCTCCTATTTTAACAGAAATAACAGGCACGCCTACCACAGGTCTATGTTTATCTTTAGCACATGGTTTAGCAATTCTAGCAGTTTCACCGCAGAACTGAATAACATGCCCATCAATATTATCAGACAAGAGATCTTTAACAATAGCAATATTAGGTTCTACTTTAACTTGCTCAGGAGGTGTATAAGTTCTAATATTGCTTTTACGAACAACAGTTGAAGTTTTAGCATGATCCTTCATTCTAACAGGGAAAGGTGGTTTCTCAACATAAGAAGTGGGAACAATAGGATCATTATAAGTGACAATCTTTTCTTCAACTTTAATAGGGGCAGCTACTTTTAGTTCTATGGGAGGATGATATTTAAACCACTTCTCCTTCGGGAGATCAACATAAGTAGCAAAAGATTCACAGAAAGAAGCTACTATCTCAGAGTCAAGTCCATATTTAGTGCTAAACTTACGGAAAATATCGGTATCCATAAAAGATTTAACACAATCAAACTTAGGTGTCATACCTGACTCCTTACCTTCGTCGAGGTCCCAATCTTCAGAGTTGCGTTTAATTCTATCCAATAAATTCCATTTAAATTCAATAGTCTTCATCATTAAAGAGCCAGCACAAGAAGTATCAAGCATGGTGCGATTGTTATCAGAAAGCCGGGCATAAAAACTTTGAATAATTATTTCTCTCGGAATCTCATGATTGGGGCATGAATATAACATTGATTTAAGCCTCCCCCAAGCTTGAGCGATGCTTTCTCCTTCGCGAGGCCAAAAATTATATATATAATTGTGATCACAATGGACAAGATGCGTAGGGTAATATTTTTGATGAAATTCCAGTTTCAATCTTTTATAGTTCCATGAACTTTCACAATTTCTAACACTCACGCAATACTTATGGGTATGGAGTTTTAATCAGACATAGAGAAAGATAGGGGCTTATAGTGTTGCCTCCCAACCTTTTACCTGAAGGGCAACGTCAACAATAATAGTTTTTGATAGCTTACATCCAATTGGGTATATATGTCAGAATCTTTCCAACACAATGTGCTTGCCAAAGGATAAAATGTAAAAAGGAAAGGTGTAGATCACCATGACTCTTGTATAAGGACAAGAATAAAAGATGGGCCCTTCTTAGAGGAAGCAGAGGTTGTCATGTGCTTTTATGGTTGAATGCACGTAATCTTAATGCGAAAGAACGTCACTTTATATTGCCACTTGAGATAGGGACCTTTATTATGCAGTTTGTCACTTTTATTGCTTCCATATCACAAGATCGTATAAAGCTTAGTTTCTCCACACTAATAAATCATACATATTTAGAGAACAATTTTATTGCATGCAACAATGACAACTTACTTGAAGGATCTTACTCAATCCATAGGTAGATATGGTGGACTCTCATGGCAAAACCGGGTTTATGGATATTTTGGAAGCACAAGTAGTATCTCTACTTGGTAGAAGGAATTTTGGCTAGCATGAGGGCGAAAGGCAAGCTCAGCATGTTGGATGATCCATGACAATATACTTTATTTCAGATATAAGAAAACATAACCCATTACGTTGTCTTCCTTGTCCAACATCAACTTTTTAGCATGTCATATTTTAATGAGTGCTCACAATCATGAAAGATGTCCAAGATAGTATATTTATATGTGAAAACCTCTCTTTCTTTGTTACTTCCTATTAGTTGCAACGATGACCAAAACTATGTTTGTCAACTCTCAACAACTTTTATTCATCATACTCTTTTATATGTGAAGTCATTACTTTCCATAAGATAAATATGATCTCTTTAATTCTTTTTATTCTTTCTCTTTTCTTTTATTTTTATTCCCTCAAGATCATAGCAAGAAAATCAAGCCCTTGACTCAAAAGTAATCTTTATTATATATAGCTCACGGACTCGATTACATAGAAGGATCATAAAGCAAAATCTCAAGCTAGATCATACTAAAATTTATTCTACTAGATCAAAATATTACCAAAAGGATCGGACTAAGAGAAACGGTAAAGATAGAGGTGTGATGGTGATACGATACCAGCGCATCTCCCCCAAGCTTGGCAGTTGCCAAGGGGAGTGCCCATACCCGATACTCAATTCTCTTTCCTTGGAGGTGGTGATGAAGGGATTGTTGATGATGTAGTCTTGTCGTCCAGCATCGAGCGTAGGAGGTGCTCCAACTTACAAATTATGCCTTGAGTGCGCTGATATGCTTGAGGTTGAAGGATGTATTCTTCTTCTGCTGCCGGAGCTTGATCCTTCGTGGCCTGCTTATTGATCCTATCATCCTTGCTGATCTCCCCGGGCTCTTCTCTCTTCAGCTCTACCTTCATTAGCCAAGCATTGTCGCCCGTGTTGTTGGAGGAGGGGACGACATGATGCTTGGCCCTAAAAACTCTTGCAAAAAATAGTTTGAAACAAAAACAGGAGATATTTGCACGGTACGGTGGTCAAAACCTTCGGGAGATTATATAATGAATTTTTACCGACCAAAATAAATATTGTGCAAGAAAACGGAGTCCGGAGGGCACACGAGATGCCCACGAGGCAGGGGGCGCGCCCAGGGGGGTAGGGCACGCCCAGGGGGTAGGGTGCGCCCTCCACCCTCGTGGATGCCTTGTGTCCCTTTCGGACTACTTCTTATTTTCCTATTTTCTTAAATATTCCAAAATGAAGAAAAAATTCCATTAGAACTGTTTTAGAGTCGGTTTACTTACCGTACCACATACCTATTCCTTTTTGGAGTCTGAAAGATTCTGGAAAGTGTCCCTTATATATTCCTCCGGGGTTACGGTTTCAATAACATTAGTTTCAATATTTATTGGATTACCTGAGATATAATGTTTGATTTTTTGACCGTTCACCACCATCGGATTTGTGCCTTCGAAGTTGTTGATTTTTATTGCACCGGAACGATAGACCTCCTCGATAACGTAAGGACCTTCCATTTAGAGAGAAGTTGTCCTGTAAAAAACCTTAACGGAGAGTTATATAGCAGAACATAATCACCTACATTAAACTCACGATTTTGTATCCTTTTGTCATGCCATCTTTTAACTTTTTCTTTAAACAGTTTGGCATTCTCATAGGCCTGGGTTCTCCATTCATCAAGTGAGCTAATGTCAAATAGCCTCTTTTCACCGGCAAGTTTGAAATCATAATTGAGCTCTTCAATGGCCCAATATGCCTTATGTTCTAGTTCGAGAGGTAAGTGACATGCTTTTCCATAAACCATTTTATACGGAGACATACCCATAGGATTTTTTATATGCAGTTCTATAGGCCCATAATGCATCATCAAGTTTTTGGGACCAATTCTTTCTAGATCTATTAACAGTCTTTTGCAAAATTAGTTTAATCTCTCTATTACTCAATTCTACTTGACCACTAGACTGTGGGTGGTATGGGGATGCAATTCTATGATTAACATCGTACTTAGCAAGCATTTTACGAACGGCACCATGAATAAAATGTGAACCACCATCAGTCATTAAGTATCTAGGGACTCTAAACCTCAGAAAAATAACTTCTTTAAGCATATTAATAGAGGTGTTATGATCAACACTACTAGTTGGAATAGCTTCTACCCACTTAGTAACATAATCAACAACAACTAAAATATGTGTATACCCATTAGAGGAAGGAAACGGTCCCATATAATCAAAACCCCAAACATCAAATGGTTCAATAACAAGTGAATGGTTCATAGGCATTTCTTATTACCAATTCTTTGACACTCATCACAAGACAAGACAAACTTACGGGCATCTTTAAAAAGAGTAGGCCAATGAAAACCGGATTGCAATACCTTATGCACAGTTCTATCTTTAGCATGGTGTCCTCCATAAGCTTCGGAGTGACACTTGCGTAGGGTCTGTTCCTGTTCATGCTCGGGTACACAACGTCTAATAACACCATCTACTCCTTCTTTATAAAGGTGTCGGTCATCCCAGAAGTAATGTCTTAAATCATAGATTTTTATTTTATTTTGCTGGTATGTGAAACTAGGTGGTATAAATTGAGCAACAATGTAATTGGCATAATCAGCATACCATGGAGCAGTACGAGAAGCATTTATGACAGCTAATTGTTTATCAGGAAAACTATCATCAATAGGTAGTGGGTCATCAAGAACATTCTCTAACCTAGACAAGTTATGCGCAGCAGGGTTCTCAGCTCCTTTCTATCAATAATATGCAAATCAAATTCTTGTAGCAAGAGAACCCATCTAATAAGTCTAGGTTTAGCATCTTTATTTTACATAAGGTATTTAATAGCAGCATGATCAGTGTGTACAGTTACTTTGGAATCAACAATATAAGGTCTGAACTTATCACAAGCAAATACAACTGCTAAAAATTCTTTTTCAGTAGTAGCATAATTTCTCTGGGCACTGTCTAGAGTTTTACTAGCATATTGGATTACATTTAATTTCTTATCAACTCTTTGTCCTAGAAGAGCACCTACATCATAATCACTAGCATCACACATAATTTCAAAGGGTAGATTCCAGTTAGGTGGCTGAACAATAGGTGCAGAAATTAAGGCTTTCTTAAGTATTTCAAATGCTTCTACACAATCATCATCAAAGACCAAAGGAACATCTTTTTGTAAGAGAATAGTCAGATGCCTAGAAATTTTTGAGAAGTCTTTAATGAACCTCCTATAAAAACCGGTATGACCAACGAAACTTCTTATACCTTTAATGTCCTTAGGACACGGCATCTTTTCAATAGCGTCAACTTTAGCTTTATCAACTTCAATACCTCTTTCAGAAATTTTATGCCCCAAGACAATACCTTCATTAACCATAAAGTGGCACTTCTCCTAATTCAAGACAAGATTAGTTTCTTCACATCTTTGTAGAACTAGATCAAGGTTGCTTAAGCAACCATCAAAAGAAGTTCCATAAACGGAGAAATCATCCATGAAAACCTCAACAATCTTTTCACAAAAGTCAGCGAATATAGCTGTCATACATCTTTGAAAGGTAGCAGGTGCATTGCATAAACCAAAAGGCATACGTCTATAAGCAAAGGTACCGAAAGGGCAAGTAAAAGTGGTCTTTTCTTGATCCTGTTTTGACACAGGTATTTGAGAGAAATTAGAATAATCGTCTAGAAAGCA
Organism: Aegilops bicornis; assembly: GCA_021605145.1. Lineage (NCBI taxonomy): Eukaryota > Viridiplantae > Streptophyta > Magnoliopsida > Poales > Poaceae > Aegilops > Aegilops bicornis. Next base: position 775,490,392 of record CM038675.1, read on the forward strand.
AAAATGTGTATGTTTGGATAATCTTTCTAGCATTTGATCAATAAAAGGTAAATGGTAACGTCCCTTTTTAGTAGCTTTATTTAGTTTGCGAAAATCAATTACCATTCTATAACCTATAACAATTCTTTGTGGCATCAATTTATCTTTATCATTAGGAACAACATTAATACCTCCCTTCTTAGGGACACAATGGACATGACTCACCCACTGACTATAAGCAACGGGATAAATTATACCTGCCTCTAGAAGCTTCAGTATTTCTTTCCTTGCCACTTCTTTCATATTAGGATTTAACCGTCGTTGGTGATCAACAACCGGTTTAGCGTCTTTCTCCAATTTTATTTTGTGTTGGCATAAAGTGGGACTAATGCCCTTAAGATCATCAAGAGTATATCCAATAGCAGCACGGTGCTTCTTTAGAGTTTTCAATAATTTCTCTTCTTCCTGCTATGAAAGATTAGCACTAATAATAACATGATTTATCTTCTTTTCATCAAGATAAGCATACTTAAGAGTATCAGGTAATGGTTTAAGTGTTGGGGAACGCAGTAATTTCAAAAAAAATTCCTACGCACACACAGGACCATGGTGATGGCATAGCAATGAGAGGGGAGAGTATTGTCTACGTACCCTCGTAGACCAAAGCGGAAGCGATCACAACGTAGAGGAAGTAGTCGTACGTTCTCCTCGCGATCCAGCCGATCCCAGCGCCGTTACTCCGGCGCCCCCGAGTTCTTGGCACACGTTCAGCTCGATGACGCTCCTCGGGCTCCGATCCAGCAAAGCTCGGGGAGAGGGAGTTCCGTCAGCACGACGGCGTGGTGATGATCTTGATGTTCTACCGACGCAGGGCTTCACCTAAGCACTGCTATGATATGACCGAGGTGGAATATGGTGGAGGGGCACCGCTGCGGCTAAGAGCGATCTCAAGGATCAACTTGTGTGTCCTAGGGTGCCCCCTGCCCCGTATATAAAGGAGCAAGGGGAGGGCCGGCCGGCCCTAGGAGGTGCGCCAAGGGAGGGAGTCCTCCTCCTAGTGGGAGTAGGACTCCCTTTCCTAGTCCAACTAGGAAGGAGGAAGGGGAAGGAAAGAGAGGAGAGGGAGAGGAAAGGGGGCGCGCCCCCTCCTTGTCCAGTCGGACTCCCCATGGGGGGGCGCGCGCCACCTCTGGCGCAGCCCTCTCTCTCCCTCTTGGCCCAATAAGGCCCATTACTTCCCGGGGGTTCGGTAACCCCTCGGCACTCCGTCTTTCTCCGGAAACTTCCGTAACCTTTCGGTGTCCGAATATAGCCGTCCAATATATCAATCTTTATGTCTCGATCATTTGAGACTCCTCGTCATGTCCGTGATCACATCCGGGACTTCGAACTCCTTCGGTACATCAAAATACACAAACTCATAATATAACCGTCATCGAAACCTTAAGCGTGCGGACCCTACGGTTCGAGAACAATGTAGACATGACCGAGACACATCTCCGGTCAATAACCAATAAGCGGGACCTGGATGCCCATATTGGTTCCTACATTTTCTACAAAGATCTTTATCGGTCAGACCGCATAACAACATCGTTGTTCCCTTTGTCATCGGTATGTTACTTACCGAGATTCGATCGTCGGTATCCAATACCTAGTTCAATCTAGATTCTGGTAAGTCTCTTTACTCGTTCCGTAATACATCATCTCACAACTAACTCATTAGTTGTAATGCTTGCAAGGCTTATGTGATGTGTATTACCGAGAAGGCCCAGAGATACCTCTCCGAGCAATCGGAGTGACAAAACCTAATCTCGAAATCGCCAACCCAACAAGTACCTTTGGAGACACCTGTAGTACTCCTTTATAATCACCCGATTACGTTGTGACGTTTGGTAGTACCAAAGTGTTCCTCCGGTAGCAGGAGTTGCATAATCTCATAGTTATAGGAACATGTATAAGTCATGAAGAAAGCAATAGCAATATACTAACCGATCAAGTGCTAAGCTAACGGAATGGGTCATGTCAATCACATCATTCTTCTAATGAGGTGATCCCATTAATCAAATGACAACACATGTCTATGGTTAGGAAACATAACCATCTTTGATTAATGAGCTAGTCTAGTAGAGGCTTACTAGTGACTATCAGTTTGTCTATGTATTCACACATGTATTATGTTTCCGGTTAATACAATTCTAGCATGAATAATAAACATTTATCATGATATAAGGAAATAAATAATAACTTTATTATTGCCTCTAGGGCATATTTCCTTCATTAAGCTCAAACATGGGATCACCCTTGGGTGGAGGAGGATCCCCTAGAATTTCAACAGGCAAGTTGTGTTTCAGAATAGGTCCCTGTTTAAAGAATACTTCATCTATTTCCCTTCTTTCATTCATAAACATATCATTTTCATGGTATAGCAAATATTGTTCTAAGGGGTCGTTAGGAGGCACGGCGATAGAACCAAGACCAATAATTTCATCTTTACTAGGAAACTCTTTATCATGGGGTTGTCTATGAAATTTAGCAAAATTAAAATCATGAGACATATCCCCTAATCCAATAGTAACAACATCCTTTTTGCAGTCTACCTTAGCATTAACAGTATTCAAGAAGGGTCTACCAAATATAATGGGACAAAAATCATCTTGTGGGGAACTAAGAACAAGAAAATCAATAGGATATTTAACTTTCCCACACAAGACTTCGACATCTCTTACAATCCCAACGGGTGAAATAGTATCTCTATTGGCAAGCTTAATTGTAACATCAATACCTTCTAGCTCAGCAGGTGCAATATCATGCATAATTTCTTCATATAAAGAATGAGGTATTGCACTTTTCTTTTTCACCCGTATCACATAAACCATGATAGCAATGATCTCCTATTTTAACTGAAATAACAGGCATGCCTACAATAGGTCTATGTTTATTTTTAGTATCGGGTCTAGCAATTCTAGCAGCTTCATCACAGAGGTAAATAACATGCCCATCAATATTATCGACCAAGAGATCCTTAACCATAGAAATACTAGGTTCAACTTTAATTTGCTCAGAGGGTGTAGATTTTCTAGCATTACTCTTACCAACCACATTTGAAGCTTTAGCATGATCCTTTATTCTAACAGGGAAAGGTGGTTTCTCAATATAAGCGGTAGGAACAATAGGATCAACATTATGAGTGATAGTCTTTTCTTCAACTTTAATAGGTTCAACTACTTTTAATTCAATGGAAGGATGATATTTAAACCACTTCTCCTTAGGGAGATCAATATGAGTAGCAAATGTTTCACAGAAGGAAGCTACTATCTCAGAGTCAAGTCCATATTTTGTTCTAAATTCACGGAAAACATCGGTATCCATAAAAGATTTAACACAATCAAACTTAGGTATTATACCTGACTCCTTACCTTTGTTGAGTTCCCAATCTTCAGAGTTGCGTTTAATTCTTTCCAATAAATCCCATCTGAATTCATTAGTCTTCATCATAAAAGAACCAGTACAAGAAGTTTCGAGCATGGAGCAATTATTGAGAGAAAGCCGAGAATAAAAAATTTGAATAATAATTTCTCTTGAGAGCTCATGATTGGGGCATGAATATAACATTTACTTAAGCCTCCCGAAAGCTTGAGCGATGCTTTCTCCTTCACGAGGCCAAAAATTATATATATAAATACGATCACGATGAACCAGATGCATAGGATGAAACTTCTAATGAAATTCCAATTTCAATCGGTTGTAGTTCCATGATCCAATATCATCACATAGCCTAAACCATGTCAATGCCTTTCCCTTCAAAGATAAAGGGAAGACCTTCTTCTTGATAACATCCTCGGGCATACCTGCAAGCTTAAATAATCCACAAACTTCATCCACATAGATTAGGTGCAAATCGGGATGCAATGTTCCATCTCCTGTTAAAGGATTAGCTAGTAGTTTCTCCATCATACCCGAAGGAGTTTCAAAGTAAACATATTCAGTAGGTTCAGTAGGTTGAGGAGCAACTCTTTCCTCTACTGGTCGGGGTGAAGATACCCCGAACAAGCCCCTCAAAGGATTATATTCCATAGTAACAAGTGACAGTAAATTTCAGCACACTATATAAATTTTTCCTTACCAAATTCCACCTACCAAAGGCGCTTCACTCCCCGGCAACGGCACCAGAAAAGAGTCTTGATGACCCACAAGTATAGGGGATCTATCATAGTCCTTTCGATAAGTAAGAGTGTCAAACCCAACGTCGAGGGGAAGGAAATGACAAGCGGTTTCAGTAAGGTATTCTCTGCAAGCACTGAAATTATCGGTAACAGATAGTCTTGTGATAAGGTAATTTGTAACGGGTGACAAGTAATAAAAGTAAAGAAGGTGCAGCAAGATGGCCCAATACTTTTTGTAGCAAAGGACAAGCCTGGACAAACTCTTATATAAAGGAAAACGCTCCCGAGGACACATGGAATTATCATCAAGCTAGTTTTCATCACACTCATATGATTCGCGTTCCTTGGACAAGCATCCCACTTATCATTAACTCTTATATAATTTGATATGTGGGTGGACCGGTGCTAGGGTACTTCCCTTCCTTGGACAACCATCCCACTTATCATTAACCCCTCTCGCAAGCATCCACAACTACGAAAGAAGAATTAAGGTTTACCTAACCATAGCATGAAACATGTGGATTCAAATCAGCCCCTTACGAAGCAACACATAAACTAGGGTTTAAGCTTCTGTCACTCTAGCAACCCATCATCTACTTATTACTTCCCAATGCCTTCCTCTAGGCCCAAACAATGGTGAAGTATCATGTAGTCGACGTTCACATAACACTAGGGGCCTACATAACACCACTAGAGGAAAGACAACATACATCTCATAAAAATATTGAACGAATACCAAATTCACATGACTACTTAGAGCAAGACTTCTCCCATGTCCTCAGGAACAAACGTAACTACTCACAAATCATATTCATGTTCATAATCAGAGGGGTATTAATATGCATAAAGGATCTGAACATATGATCTTCCACCAAATAAACCAACTAGCATCAACTACAAGGAGTAATTAACACTACTAGCAACCCATAGGTACAAATCTGAGGTTTTGGGACAAAGCTTGGATACAAGAGATGAACTAGGGTTTTAGAGGAGATGGTGCTGGTGAAGATGTTGATGGAGATTGACCCCCTCCCAATGTGAGGATCGATGGCGTTGACGATAGTGATGATTTCCCCCTCCCGGAGGGATGTTTCTCCGGCAGAACAGCTCCGCCGGAGCCCTATATTGGTTTCGCCAGGTTCCGCCTCGTGGCATCGGTGCTTCGTCCCGAAAGCTTGCTTCTGATTTTTTCCGGGGCGGAAGACTTCATATAGCCAAAGATGGGCACCGGAGGCCTGCTTCTTTAATATTTGCTCCTTTTCCAGCCCAGAATTCTAGCTGGCGGCATTCTCCCTCTTCATGTAAACCTTGTAAAATAAGAGAGAAAAGGCATAAGTATTGTGACATAATGTGTAATAACAGATCATAATGCAATAAACATCAATATAAAAGCATGATGCAAAATGGACGTATCATACATGAATAAGGAGCTCGATGATATGTCTATGGAATTTTATGGTTTGAAATCTCAGTTTGCTCATCTTGAAAATTTAGTAGGCCAAATCTCGGATAAGCAAGCCACCCTAGTTAATAAGATGGCCGCTAAACCGGAAAATCTACATGACAATAATGATGAAGATTTAAAAGTAATTGATGTGACTCCTATTAAATATTTGTTTTCCAATATGAATCTTGATAAAGATGGGACTGGAGATGAGTCGACTTTAGTTAAAAGGCGTCCCAATAATTCATAGTTTTTAGATATTGATGCAACAATTGATAAAAGTGGAATTGAAGAGGTCAAGTCTTTACATAGCAATGAACCCACTATTTTGGATTTCACGGAATTTAATTATGATAATGCTCTTTGATAGATTGTATTTCCTTGTTGCGATCCGTGTTAAATTCTCCTCATGCTTATAATCAAAATAAATCTATTACTAAACATATCGTCGATGCTTTAATGCAATCCCATGAAGAAAAGCTTGAACTAGAAGTTTCTATCCCTATAGAACTTTATGATGAGTGGGAACCGACTATTAAAATTAAGATTAAAGATTATGAATGTTATGCTTTATGTGATTTGGGTTCTAGTGTTTCCACGATTCCAAAAACTTTGTGTGATGTGCTAGGTTCCCGTGAATTTGATGATTGTTCTTTAAATTTGCATCTTGTGGATTCCACCATTAAGAAACCTATGGGAAGGATTAATGATGTTCTTATTGTTGCAAATAGGAATTATGTGGCCGTAGATTTCATTGTTCTTGATATAGATTGCAATCCTACATGTCCTATTATTCTTGGTAGACCATTCCTTAGAATGATTGGTGCAATTATTGACATGAAAGAAGGTAATATTAGATTCCAATTTCCGTTAAGGAAAGGCATGGAACACTTTCCTAGGAAGAAAAATAAATTTCCTTATGAATCTATTATGAGAGCCACTTATGGATTTCATACCAAAGATGACAATACCTAGATCTATTCTTGTTTTTATGCCTAGCTAGGGGCGTTAAACGATAACGCTTGTTGGGAGGCAACCCAATTTTATTTTTGTTCTTTACTTTTTGTCCCTGTTTAGTAATAAATAATTCATAATGCTACTGTTATGATTGTGTTTTTATGTTTTAATTAGTTTTTGTGCCAAGTAAAGCCTTTAGGATCTTCTTGGATGATAGTTGTTTGATCTTGCTAAAAACGACAGAAATTGGCGCTCACGAAAATAATTTTAATAAATCACAGAAAAGATCTTTTGCCCTGATTCTTTTTGCAGTAGATTAATATACAAATTACCCTCGTCCTACTAATTTGGTAGAAGTTTTGGAGTTCCATAAGTATTCGAACATTACAGATTGCTACAGCCTGTTCTGTTTTTGACAGATTCTGTTTTTCGTGTGTTGTTTGCTTATTTTGATGAACTATGAGTATTATCGGGGGGTATGAATCATAGAGAAGTTGGAATACAGTAGGTTTAACACCAATATAAATAAAGAATGAGTTCATTACAGTACCTTAAATTTTTGGTTTATTTTCTTATACTAACGGAGCTCATAAGATTTTCTGTTGAAGTTTTGTGTTGTGAAGTTTTCAAGTTTTTGGGTAAAGATTTGACGTATTTTGGAATAAGGAGTGGCAAGAGCCTAGCTTGGGGATGCCCAAGGCACCCCAAGATAAAAATTCAAGGACAACCAAAAGCCTAAGCTTGGGGATGCCCTGGAAGGCATCCCCTCTTTCGTCTTCGTCTATCGGTAACTTTACTTGATGCTATATTTTTATTCACCACATGATATGTGTTTTGCTTGGAGCGTCTTGTATGATTTGGGTCTTTGCTTTTTAGTTTACCACAATCAACCTTGCTATACACACCTTTTGGGAGAGACACTCATGAATCGGAATTTATTAGAATACTCTATGTGCTTCACTTATATCTGTTGAGCTATACAATTTTGCTCTAGTGCTTCGCTTATATCTTTTTAGAGTACGGTGGTGGTTTTATTTTATAGAAATTATTGATCTCTCATGCTTCACTTATATTATTTTGAGAGTCTTTTAGAACAGCATGGTACTTTTCTTTGGCTATAAAACTAGTCCTAATATGATGGGCATCCAAGATGGGTATAATGAAAACTTTCATATAAAGTGTGTTGAACACTATGAGAAGTTTGATGCTTGATTATTGTTTTGAGACGTGAGGATGGTGATATTAGAGTCATGCTGGTGAATTAATTGTGAATTTGAGAAATACTTGTGTTGAGGTTTGCAAGTCCTGTAGCATGCATGTATGGTAACCGTTGTGTAACAAATTTGAAGCATGAGGTATTTACTTGATTGTCTTCCTTATGTGTGGCAGTCGGGGACGAGCGATGGTCTTATCCTACCAATCTATCAATCTACCCCCCTAGGAGCATACGCGTAGTGCTTGGTTTTTGATGACTTGTAGATTTTTGCAATAAGTATGTGAGTTCTTTATGACTAATGTTGAGTCCACGGATTATACGCACTCTCACCCTTCCACCGTTGCTAGCCTCTCTAGTACCACACAAATTTTGCCGGTTCCATAAACCCACCATTTACCTTCCTCAAAACAGCCACCATACCTACATATTATGGCATTTCCATAGCCATTTCGAGATATATTTCCATGCAACTTTCCACTGTTCCGTTTATTATGACACGCTTCATCATTGTCCCCATCGTATTTGTGGCAAAGCCACATTCATAATTTTTTCATACATGTCACTCTTGATTCATTGCACATCCCGGTACACCGCCGGAGGCACGCATATAGCGTCATATTTTTGTTATAAGTATGGAGTTATAATCCTTGAGTTGTAAATGAATAGAAGTGTGATGATAATTGTTATTATAGCATTGTCCCATGTGAGGAAAAAAAAGAGAAAGGCCAAAGAAGCCAATAAAAAAAGAGGCCAAAGAAGCCCAACAAAAGAAAGAGAGAAAAAGAGAGAGGGGTGTAACATCCCAAATTTTCAATTTGGAATGTTATACATAGGTTATTCATGCATATCATATTTTATTGCATTTCGTTTTGCGATCCTCGAAATTCTAAGCAACTCAAGGACCTACGGAGAGAGTTAGGGATTTCACGTTTTTCATATTTGAATTTTATCAAATATCAAAACAAGGATCACTTTGATTCTTATTATTTTTCTCTCCGAAAATATTTCATATTAAAATATATGAGAGGAGATAACATGAATTCTCCAAAATAAATGAAATATTGGAGGAAAAAAATTTAAAAATCAAATAAGAATTTTTATTTGGATTTTATTGCAATTTTATTTGAATTAGGAAAAATATGCGTTTTTCAAAATTGCATCAGAGGCCCAAATAAATGTTCATTTTGTCTGAAATATTATCCGTTTAGTATTTCTTTTAATTGTTTTTCTGCGTCAGGATTTATTAAAAAAAGTAACCGACTTACCGGGCCATGTCCGACCTGGACACTTAGCCCGGCCGGCTTTATAAGCCGGGAGGCCCGAGCGCCCCAGCCCACCCCAGCCCCGCCTAGCCCTAGCGCCTTCGCCACCCTCGCCCGATCCGTGCCGCGCCACCGATCGCCGCCTTGCCGCGCCGCCACCTTGCTGCCTCGCCGCCGGACCCGATCCCGCCGGAGATACAGCCGCCGCCACAGCCGGTTTCCGTGAGAAAATCGTTCGTTTTTTAAGAAACCCTAGTTCGTTTTTTTTCTAGATCGGTTTTGTTTCGGTTTTTCTCGGTTCGGTTAAATAGCGTACGTTCGTCCATACATTCGTTTTAATGAAAGTTGTTCGTCCATTAGCTGCAGGCAGCGAACGTTCATTCGTTAGCCTGTTCATCAGTTTTTCTTTTTCCAGGGTTTTCTTCGATTATTTCGATCCCGATTTCTGCCCTAACCTTCGTTCTAGTATAACTTTTCGCTCGTTTATCCAAATCGGGTGAAACAAGCTTCTAGATCTTCGTCTCGAAGCGCTCTTTCTGTTTAACCAACTTGAACAAGATTTTGGTACTGTAAAATTTGATTTTAGTCCAGATTAGTAAACAGATCTTGTTTCTTTTGTAGTTTGAGTTTCGTTTCTCCGTTTGATTTGATTCTTTTTGCAAATCTAATCTCTTTAGTTGAGTTTTCAGATTCGATCTTCTTATTTGAGTTTTACCTGTGCACCTTCGCTTGAGTGCTTATGTATGCAATTGTTTGTTTGCGATAGAATTCCCGGAGTGCGAAGCGTGCTACTACGAGTCACTAAGTTTTGCGGATCATCAGCAAGGCAAGTACCACATTGATCATACTCTTTTCATACCCAGTTTTTATGCATTAGTATAAATCCTCAAACATTGCATGATTAGGATGTGATTAACTTGTGGGTATTGGGAAGTAGATGATGAGATAGAACCTACTGTTTATTATCAAACCCTTGGGAGTTACTTCTACGTTATGCTTATATTGCTATGCTATGCTCGTAGATGTGGATTGGGTTTGAGTGTATCCATGATAGATGTGAGATTCTAATTAATGGTTCAACTTAAGGTGGCAACTTTAATACACATCTGGGTGGATTGTTGTTTTGGGCACCTGGAGAATCCATTGTTCTCCTAGGATATCTCGGAGTAATCGTGTGATCATCCTACGGTCCGCCACCCAGGCTCAAAGGGATCATAAGATTATTCATGCTAGAAACTTCCGTGTGCAGCCACAAGCTATTATGGGCTCTAGCATAGTTGAGTATGTTGCATGACCTCTTTCAGTGGTGGGCTAGCAGATGTAGAGGGAAAGTAGGTGTAACTGTCCACCCAGAGTAAAGAGTTAGTGCTTCAGAAAGACTGCGTCTCGGTCATCTGTTTCTCAAACACAATGTAGTGCGAGGAATCCAACGGAGGAGATCGAGTCTTGTGGGGAAAAGTGTGCAAACCTCTGCAGAGTGTACAAACTAATCATGGTTAGCCGTGTCCCCGGTTATGGACATCTTGAGTATCTAGTTCTTGGATTATCATATGGATCTCATCACTCTAATTTAATTTTGTTGGGTTGATAATTACTTTTAATTGGGATTGAGTTGGAGAAACCTTCTCAATGATGTTTCAACTACCATGATAGGTAAATACAATATATTCCTTTGTTGTAGGAAAAATTGGCTTATCGCAAAAACATTATAACCATAGAGCCTCCACCAGCCATATATGCATGTAGTGATAGCATTTATTCTGTTCATTGATTTATTGTGTTACTATGCCAGCATATTCCATGTGCTGACCCGTTTTCGGGCTGCAACGTATCATGTTGCAGATTTTTCAGACGAAGAGTAAGGTTCACTAGGCCATTGTCGTGCACTCAGCTATGCTGTTGGAGTTGATGGATTCACTTTATCTTCCAAGCCTTCCGCTGTTATATTATTTAGATGGCCTTAAGCCATATTTATTGTAATAAGTTCTCTTTGGAGACATTCGATGTAATAAGTGTGTGATTGCTACTGTGTTATAAATCCGTCGAGTACTTTCTGTGTCAGCATTAACGATCCAGGGATGACACTGAAGCACAGAGACTTGACCATCTGAGGTCGGTTTGCTACAAAGGGACAATGCTACTATCCTTTTTCCACACTTGTGTTTCAAAGTAGCACCATGATCTTCATGATAGAGTCTCTTATTTTGTCACTTTCATATACTAATGGGAAATTTTCATTATAGAACTTGGCTTGTATATTCCAATGATGAGCTTCCTCAAATGCCCTAGGTCTTCATGAGCAAGCAAGTTGGATACACACCCACTTAGTTTCTTTTGTTGAGCTTTCATATATTTTATAGCTCAAGTGCATCCGTTGCATGGCAATCCCTACTCACTCAGATTGATATCTATTGATGGGCATCTCCATAGCCCATTGATATGCCTAGTTGATATGAGACCATCTTCCTCTTTTTTGTCTTCTCCACAACCACCACTCTATTCCACCTATAGTGCTATGTCCATGACTCACGCTCATGTATTGCGTGAAAGTTGAAATAGTTTGAGAATAACTAAAGTATGAAATAATTGCTTGGCTTGTCATCGGGGTTGTGCATGATTTGGATATTTTGTGTGACGAAGATGGAGCATAACCAAAATATATGATTTTGTAGGGATGAACTTCCTTTGGCCATGTTATTTTGAGAAGACATAATTACTTTGTTAGTATGCTTGAAGTATTATTATTTTTATGTCAATATTAAACTTTTGTCTTGAATCTTTTGGATCTGAACATTCATGCCACAATAAAGAAAATTATAATGATAAATATGTTAGGTAGCATTCCACATCAAAAATTCTGTTTTTGTCATTTACCTACTCGAGGACGAGCAGGAATTAAGCTTGGGGATGCTTGATACGTCTCCAACGCATCTATAATTTTTGATTGTTCCATGCTATTATATTATCTGTTTTGGATGTTTTATGGGATTTAATATGCTCTTTTATATTATTTTTGGGACTAACCCATTAACCGGAGGCCCAGTGCCAATTTATATTTCTTTTGCCTATTTTAGAGTGTTGCAGAAAAGGAATACCAAACGGAATGAAACCTTCGCGATGATATTTCTTGGACCAAAAGAAAACCAGAAGACTTGGAGATGAAGTTGGAGACGCAACGAGGTGGCCACGAGGCAGGAGGGCGCGCCCAAGGTGGGTAGGCACGCCCCCACCCTCGTGGGCCCCTTGTAGCTCCACCGACGTACTTCTTTCGCCTATATATACTCTTATACCCTAGAAACATCAGAGAGAGCCACGAAACCACTTTCCCACCGCCGCAAGCTTCTGTATCCGTGAGATCCCATCTTGGTGCCTTTTCTGGCAATATGCCGGAGGGGCAATCGATCACGGAGGGCTGCTACATCAACACCATAGCCTCTCCAATGAAGCGTGATTAGTTCACCACAGACCTTCGGGTCCATAATTATTAGCTAGATGGCTTCTTCTCTCTCTTTGATCCTCAATACAAAGTTCTCCTCGATGTTCTTGGAGATCTATTCGATGTAATACTCTTTTGCGGTATGTTTGCCAAGATCCGATGAATTGTGGATTTATGAACTTGATTATCTATGAATATTATTTGGTTCTTCTCTGAATTCTTATATGCATGATTTGATATCTTTGCAAGTCTCTTTGAATTATCGGTTTAGTTTGGCCTACTAGATTGATCTTTCTTGCAATGGAGAAATGCTTAGCTTTGGGTCCAATCTTGCGGTATCCTTAGCCAGTGACAGTAGGGGTAGCAAGGCACGTATTGGATTGTTGCCATCAAGGATAAAAAGATAGGGTTTATATCATATTGCTTGAGTTTATCCCTCTACATCATGTCATCTTGCTTAAAGCATTACTCCGTTCTTATGAACTTAATACTCTAGATGCATGCTGGATAGCGGTCGATGTGTGGAGTAATAGTAGTAGATGCAGAATCATTTCGGTCTACTTGACACGAACATGATGCCTATATTCATGATCATTTCCTTAGATATCTTCATAACTATGCGCTTTTCTATCAATTTCTCGGCAGTAATTTGTTCACCCACCATAATTCATGCTATCTTGAGAGAAGCCACTAGTGAAACCTATGGCCCCCGGGTCTCTTTCTTATTATATTGCATCTCTTTTATTTATATTGCATCTCGTTTACTATTTTGCTACCTTTACTTTCTAATATATACAACAAAAATACCAAAAATAATTACTCTACTCTCTTTATTAGATCTCACTTTTAAGAGTGACCATGAAGGGATTGACAACCCCTTTATCTCGTTGGTTGTGAGCTTCTTGATTGTTTGTGCAGGTACTAGGTGACTTGTGCATTGTCTCCTACTGGATTGATACCTTGGTTCTAAAAAACAGAGGGAAATACTTACGCTACTTTGCTGGACCACCCTTCCTCTTCAATGGAAAACCAACGCATGTTCAAGAGGTAGCATGCTCCTTGGACTCGCAAAGTAAGGTTATCGAAGAACTTACTGGGGTCACAACGTGGGTGCTAACGTACCCAAGGTGTTCTGTTGTCCCTGGCCCTGAATTTTGGGTCTTGAAGAGCAGCTTCCACATGTCTTTGTGCTTCGTGCCAAAGGACCACTGCAGTGTCCGACGGCCGGCCGAGTCGAACTCCCACATGAACTCTTGACGCGCCTGACATGGGAGAATCCGGCGGAAGAGCATCACCTGGATCACGCTGGCGAGGCTCGTATTTTTATCCACCATGCTCTTGATGTGCTTCTGCAGCATCATCACCTTGTCAGACGACGCCCAGTTCAGGCCCTTGTTGAGCCAGGATGCCAGCCGCATTGGGGGTCCGGACTTGAACTCCGTAGGAGCTTCCCATGTGGAGTCACAGAGCTGTGTGACGTAGAACCACTCCTGTTGCCATCCCTTCACGGTCTCCTTTAAGGTGCCCTTGGGCCATGTGACGTTGGGAAGTTTCCTCACCATAGCGCCACCGCAGTCCGCGTGCTGGCCGTCCACCACTTTCGTGTTCATGTTGAAGACCTTGAGACATAGGACGAAGTGGGGGGAAATGCGGAGGAATGCCTCGCATAGGACGATAAATGCCGAAATGTTGAGGAAAGAATTTGGGGCTAGATCATGGAAATCTAGCCCGTAGTAAAACATGACGCCGCGGACGAAAGGATAAAGGGGAAACCCCAGTCCGCAAAGGAAATGAGGGATAAACACTACCCTCTCGCTGGGCTTTGGTGTGGGGATGATCTGCTTTTTGGCCGGGAGCCGATGGGCGATCTCCTTGGCCAGGTACCCCGCTTCCTGATACGTCTCTGTCGTATCTCTAATTTTTTATTGTTCCATGCCAATATTATACATCTTTCATATACTTTTGGCAACTTTTTATACTATTTTTGGGACTAACATATTGATCCAATTGCAGTGCAGTTCCTGTTTGTTGCATGGTTTTTTGTTTCGCAGAAAATCCATATTAAACAGAGTCCAAACGGGATAAAAACTTACAGAGATTTTTTTGGAATATATGTGATTTTTGGGAAGAAGAATCCACGCGAGGAGGTACCCGAGGGGGCCACAAGGCATGTGGGTGCGCCCCTGACCCTCGTGTCCACCTGTAAGGCGGTTGGTGCCCTTCTTTCTCCGCAAGATAGCCAATATCCGGATACAAATCGTGTTAAAATTTCAGCCCAATCGGAGTTACGGATCTCCGGGAATATAAGAAATGGTGAAAGGCCAGAATCTGGAATAGAGAAACATAGAGAGACATAGAGACATATCCAATCTCTGAGGGGATCTCGCCCCTCCGCCTCCATGGAAGCCATGGACCAGAGGGGAAACCCTTCTCCCATCTAGGGGGAAGGTCAAGGAAGAAGAAGAAGGGGGGGGGGGCTCTCTCCCCCTCTCTCCCGATGGCACCGGAACGCCACCGGGGCCATCACCGCGACAACGATCTACACCAACACCTCCGTCATCTTCACCAACATCTTCATCACCTTCCCCCATCTATCTACAGCGGTCCACTTTCCGGCAACCTGCTGTACCCTCTACTTGAACATGGTGCTTTATGCTTCATATTATTATCCAATGATGTGTTGCCATCCTATGATGTCTGAGTAGATTTTCGTTGTCCTATCGGTAATTGGTGAATTGCTATGATTGGTTTCATTTGCTTGTGGTTATGTTGCTATCCTTTGGTTCCCATCATATGAGCGTGCACGTGGATCACACCATAGGGTTAGTTGTATGTTGATCGGACTATGTATTGGAGGGCAAGAGTTACAGAAGCTTCAACCTAGCATAGAAATTTATGCATACGGGATTGAAGGGGGACCAATATATCTTAATGCTATGGTTGGTTTTTACCTTAATGAACGTTAGTAGTTGCGGATGCTTGCTAATAGTTCCAATCATAAGTGCATAGAATTCCAAGTCAGGGTTGACATGCTAGCAGTGGCCTCTCCCACATAAAACTTGCTATCGGTCTAGTAAAGTAGTCAATTGCTTAGGGACAATTTCGCAACTTCTACCAGCACTTTTCCACACTCGCTATACTAACTTTATTGCTTCTTTTCCTAAAACAGCCCCTAGTTTTTATTTACGTGCTCTTTATTATCTTGCAAACCTATCCCACAACACCTACAAAGTACTTCTAGTTTCATACTTGTTCTAGGTAAAGTGAAAGTTAAGCGTGCCTAGAGTTGTATCGGTGGTTGATAGAACTTGAGGGAATATTTTTTCAGCTTTAGATCCTCGTTGGGTTCGACACTCTTACTTATCGAAAGAGGCTACAATTGATCCCCTACACTTGTGGGTTATCAAGACCGTTTTCTGGCGCCGTTGCCGGGGAGCAATAGCATGGAGTGAATATTCTCATGTGTGCTTGTTTGCTTTATCATTAAGTAATTTTTATTTGCTGTTCTAAGTTGTTCTCTATCTTTAGTCATGGATATGGAACACGAAATACCAAAAATAATAGGTTTACTTGCTACTCATGGAGATGGGGAACCTCCTAAAACCCTCGATGCTCATTATGTGAAAGATATTATGTACTACTCTAATAATCCTGAGAAAACCCCATTCAATTATGTTATGGGAGACACGTTGGATCAACGTGAATACTTTAGGGATTATTGCTTGACTCAGAAAGTGAAACTATTATGGGATCCAATTTATATGTTGCGTTGGTATGCTCGGGATCTATGCTTGAGACATGATTATACTTGTTGCTCTAGGATGAAGGCTCCGCACCTTCCCTTTTCATGCAAATTTAATGATAATGAAACCTTAGCTTCTTATGCTAATGGTATATATGATTACTATGATGTTGAACGAATAGAAGAATTTGTTGCTTTTAAGGGTGCATGTGAAATTGAATCTTTGTTTAAAGAGTTTGAAGATTTTGATGATTCAGTTTATAGACCTGAAAATTTAGCTACCCTTAGATATTGCTATGAGAATTATAAATACAATTATGATATTGATGAATTTATTGAGAAAGTCTCAGATGTCTAAGAAGAGATTAATATTTTGCAGGAGTCTATAGAAGAAGGAATTAATGACATTGTGAGCTCGTTGGATGAAAAAGATGAGAAGGAGAGCGAAGAACAAAAGGAGGAAGAGCGGATTGATCACCCGTTCCCACCATCTAATGAGAGTAACTCTTTATCCCACACATTGTTTAATTTCCCTTCGAATTTACCGAAGGATGAATGCTATGATGATTGTTATGATCCCGTTGATTCTTTTGAAATATCCCTTTTTGATGATGCTTGCTATGCTTGTGGCCAAGATGCTAATATGAATTATGCTTATGGAGATGAACTTGCTATAGTCCTTATGTGAAACGTGAAATTGTTGCTATTGCACCCACGCATGATAGTCCTATTATCTTTCTGAATTCTCCCGACTACACTATATCGGACAAGTTTGCCCTTATTAAGGATTATATTGCTGGGCTGCGTTTCACTACTACACATGATGATTTTGATAGATATAATATGCATGTGCTTGCTGCTCATTCTTGCAATTTTTATGAGAGAGGAACTACATCTCCACCTCTCCATGTTTCCAATATGATAAAATTCCAAGAAACTGTTTATATTATGTGTTGGCCTTTACTATGTGTGCATGAATTGTTCTTTTATGACATGCAGATGCATAGGAAGAGAGTTAGACTTTTTTGTTGCATGATATATGTTACTTTGTGCTCACTACTAAATCACAAATCACTGTTAATTAAAATTGGCTTTGATATACCTTGGGATCCGGGTGGATCCATTACTTGAGCACTATATGCCTAGCTTAATGGCTTTAAAGAAAGCGCTGCCAGGGAGACAACCCGGAAGTTTTAGAGAGTCATTTATTTCTGTTGTGTGCTTTTATAAAGTTTCAAAACAAAATAATAAAGAGGGGTACCTAAAACTTTTTCAAAAATTAAAGCGAAAGTAAGAAAGACGAGCATTGTTAAAGTGGGAGCTAGCCTTGAACTTTGTTCATGCCCATGGAAACTTTGTGACCCTTGATTACAGAAAATTTTCAACAAAAATAATTATCCCCTTGTACAAATCCATTGTATCATAAAAATAATGTGGCAAGATTTTCCTTTAGGATGTTTACATTGCTTGTTGGTTTCTGCGGTGCAAAACAGAAACTTTGGCTGTAGTGCGCAATTTTGCATTTTTTACTGGAACGTCAAACAGTTCTGCAACTTTTTGCACTGTCTTTCTATACAAATTTTTTATTTTTGCTAATTTTTTGATAATTGTTTGAGTACCAGAAGTATGGTGAATGTTCAGATTACTACAGAATGTCCTGTTTAAGACAGATTCTGCTTTTGATGCATAGTTTGCTTGTTTCGATGAAACTATCAATTTCTATCAGTGGATTAAGCCATGGAAAAGTTATATTACAGTAGCTACAATGAAAAAACAAAATATGAATTGGTTTGCAAATGTACTTAGAGTAGTGATTTGCTTTATTATACTAACAGATCTTACCGAGCTTTCTGTTGAGTTTTGTGTGGATGAAGTGATCAAAGATCGAGGAGGTCTCGATATGAGGAGAAGGAGGAGAGGAAAGAGCTCAAGCTTGGGGATGCCCGAGGCACCCCAAGTAAATATTCAAGGAGACTCAAGCGTCTAAGCTTGGGGATGCCCCGAAAGGCATCCCATCTTTCTTCAACAAGTATCGGTATGTTTTCGGTTTCGTTTCGTTCATGTGATATATGCAAATCTTGGAGCCTCTTTTGCATTTAGTTTTCACTTTTTCTTTGATGCACCATACTAGTATGAGATAGTCCATGGTTGATTTATAGAATGCTCATTGCACTTCACTTATATCTTTTGAGTATGTCTTTATAGAATGCTTCATGTGCTTCACTTATATAATTTGAAGTTTGGATTGCCTATTTTCCTACACATAGAAAGCCGCCATTTGTAGAATGCTCTTTTGCTTCACTTATATTTGTTAGACCGTGGGCATATCTTTTGTAAAAAGAATTAAACTCTCTTGCTTCACTAATGTTGAGTCCATGGATTATACACACTCTCACCCTTCCATCATTGCTAGCCTCTTCGGTACCATGCATTGCGTTTCTCACCTCGAGAGTTGGTGCAAACTTCGCCGGTGCATCCAAACCCCGTGATACGATATGCTCTATCACACATAAGCCTCCTTATATCTTCCTCAAAAAAGCCACCATACCTACCGATCATGGCATTTCCATAGCCATTCCGAGATATATTGCCATGCAACTTCCATCATCATCATATACATAACTTGAGGATTTATTGTCATATTGCTTTCCATGATCGTAAGTAGCTAGCATGATGTTTTCATGGCTTGTCTGTTTTTGATTTCGTTGCTACTCTAGATCATTGCACATCCCGGTACACCGCCGGAGGCATTCATATAGAGTCATATCTTTGTTCTAGTATCGAGTTGTAAGTAAATAAAAGTGTGATGATCATCATTACTAAAACATTGTCCCATGTGAGGTTATCAAAATAAAAGAGGCCAAAGAAGCCCAAATAAAGAAAAAAGAGGCCAAAGAAGCCCACCAAAAAAACCACAAAAAACAATAAAAAATGAGAGAAAAAGAGAGAAGGGACAATGTTACTATCCTTTTACCACACTTGTGCTTCAGAGTAGCACCATGATCTTCATATAGAGAGTCTCTTGAGTTATCACTTTCATATACTAGTGGGAATTTTCATTATAGAACTTGCCTTGTATATTCCAACGATGGGCTTCCTCAAATGCCCTAGGTCTTCATGAGCAAGCAAGTTGGATGCACACCCACTTAGTTTCAATTTGAGCTTTCATACACTTATAGCTCTAGTGCATCTGTTGCATGGCAATCCCTACTCCTCGCATTGACATCAATTGACGTGCATCTCCATAGCCCATTGATTAGCCGCGTCGATGTGGGACTTTCTTCATTTTTGTCTTCCCCACACAACCTCCACCATCATATTCTATTCCACCTATAGTGCTATATCCATGGCTCACGCTCATGTATTGCGTGAAATTTGAAAAGGTTTGCGAATATCAAAAGTATGAAACAATTGTGTGGCTTGTCATCAGGGTCGTGCATGATTTGAATATTTTGTGTGGTGAAGATGGAGCATAGCCAGACCATATGATTTTGTAGGGATGAGTTTCTTTGGCCATGTTATTTTGAAAAGATATGATTGATTTATTAGTATGCTTGAAGTATTATTATTTTTTATGTCAAATGATAGACTATTGCTTTGAATCACTCGTGTCTTAATATTCATGGCATGATTAGATTACATGATCAAAATTGTGCTAGGTAGCATTCCACATCAATTTTTTTATCATTTACCTACTCGAGGACGAGCAGGAATTAAGCTTGGCGATGTTGATACGTCTCCGTCGTATCTATAATTTTTTATTGTTCCATGCAAATATTATACAACTTTCATATACTTTTGGTAACTTTTTATACTATTTTTGGGACTAACATATTGATCCAAAGGCCCAGTGCCGCCTCTGTTTGTTGCATGTTTTTTGTTTAGCAGAAAATCCATATCAAACAGAGTCCAAACGGGATAAAAACTTACGGAGATTTTTTTTGGAATATATGTGATTTTTGGGAAGAAGAATCCACGCGAGACGATGCCCGAGGGGGCCACGAGGCAGGCGGGCGCCCCTGACCCTCGTGGCCACCCCGTAAGGTGGTTGGTGCCCTTCTTTCGCCACAAG
The DNA here is from genome assembly GCA_021605145.1 of Aegilops bicornis. NCBI lineage: Eukaryota > Viridiplantae > Streptophyta > Magnoliopsida > Poales > Poaceae > Aegilops > Aegilops bicornis. The sequence goes on from CM038675.1 coordinate 775,510,663, forward strand.
AAAGACAATATCCGGATACAAATCGTGTTAAAAATTTCAGCCCAATCGGAGTTACGGATCTCCAGGAATATAAGAAACGGTGAAAAGCCAGAATCTGGAATGCAGAAACAGAGAGAGACAGATCCAATATCGGAGGGGCTCTCGCCCCTCCGCCGTCATGGAATCCATGGACCAGAGGGAAAACCCTTCTCCCATATAGGGGGAATGTCAAGGAATAAGAAGAATAAGGGGGGCTCTCTCCCCCACTCTCCCGGTGGCGCCGGAACGCCGCCGGGGCCATCATCGCGACAACGATCTACACCAACACCTCTGTCATCTTCACCAACATCTTCATCACCTTAACCCATCTATCTGCAGCGGTCCACTCTCCCGCAACCCGCTGTACCCTCTACTTGAACATGGTGCTTTATGCTTCATATTATTATCCAATGACGTGTTGCCATCCTATGATGTGTGAGTAGATTTTCATTGTCCTATCGGTAATTGGTAAATTGCTATGATTGGTTTAATTTGTCTGTGGTTATGTTGTTGTCCTTTGGTGCCCGTCATATGAGCGCGAACGTGGATCACACCATAAGGTTACTTGTATGTTGATAGACTATGTATTGGAGGGCAAGAGTGACAGAAGCTTCAACCTAGCATAGAAATTGATGCATACGAGATTGAAGGGGGACCAATATATCTTAATGCTATGGTTGGGTTTTACCTTAATGAACATTAGTAGTTGCGGATGCTTGCTAATAGTTCCAATCATAAGTGCATAGAATTCCAAGTCAGGAATGACATGCTAGCAGTGGCCTCTCCCACATAAAACTTGCTATCAGTCTAGTAAAGTAGTCAATTGCGTAGGACAATTTCGCAACTCCTACAACCACTTTTCCACACTCACTATACTAACTTTATTGCTTCTTTACCTAAAACAGCCCCTAGTTTTTATTTACGTGCTCTTTATTATCTTGCAAACCTATCCAACAACACCTACAAAATACTTCTATTTTCATACTTGTTCTAGGTAAAGGGAATGTTAAGCGTGCGTAGATTTGTATCGATGGTCGATAGAACTTGAGCGAATATTTTCTACCTTTAGCTCCTCGCTGGGTTTGACACTCTTACTTATCGAAAGAGGCAACAATTTATCCCCTATACTTGTGGGTTATCACTTCCCGGAGTTCTTTGATGTTTCTCTCCATAACGGAGGAAGCCATCCACTAGCCCTGCGCTCCGGAGCCGAATATGTCTGGAGTACTTTCTAGGGATGGAGAGGATTCAAGCTTGAGCGCTGGAGCTTGAGGGCGGATGGGCTGAGGAAGAGGAAGGCGTGGGGTAAAAAGGGGGAATCTTATCTCCTTATAAAGGCAGTTAATATCATGCGTCCCCCCACGAACCTTAAAGCTCGCCCATTTCCAAGGGGTCATGCGAAACGGCACGGTTGGGTTTCCCAAACACGTAATGATGAGAATCCCGTAATAAAGGGTCACGATCTCTGCTTTGACAAGACGTGTCGTCGGTGGTTGCGTCTCGAAGCACGAAACGGGAGGCCGAAAAACGGTTCGAAATAATAAAGTGACTGGGCGTAACATCTCACCAGTAAAATCTCCAGAGGAGAAAGCTTATCTATTTTTTCCCTTGTGGTTCAGAGGTATGACTACTGTACAGAGCCAGATATAGTACTGACGATCAAATGCTTTGAAGTATTCGGAGGAGGAACCCGCCTTGCAATGCCGAAGACAATATGTGCACTTGATACATCGTCATTGAAGACTGGTTCATGGGCTACTGAGGGAGTCCTGGATTACGGGGTCCTCAGGCGTCCGGGCTATGTGATGTGGGCCGAACTGGTGGGCCGTGAAAATACAAGACGAAAGACTTTCCCCATATGTCTGGATGGAACTCTCCTTGACGTGGAAGGCAAGCTTGGCGTGCGGATACGAAGATTCCTTTCTCTGTACAACCCTATCTCCCTCCAGTGTCTATATAAACCAGAGGGTTTAGTCCGTAGAGGCAATCATAATCATATAGGCTAGACATCTAGGGTTTAGCCATTATGATCTCGTGGTAGATCAACTCTTGTAACCCCTATATTCATCAAAGTGAATCAAGCAGGAAGTAGGGTATTACTTCCATCAAGAGGGCCTGAACCTGGGTAAACATCGTGTCCCCTGCCTCCTGTTATCTGCGATCCTTAGACGCACATTTCGGGACCCCCTACCCGAGATCTGCCGGTTTTGACACCGACACCCGCTGCGACCACGGCACCACCAACACCAGGATCCGCTGCGGATCGAGGTGCCAGTGGTGCGGTAGCGTGACGTCGGGGTATGGCAGCGGCTGCCTGAACTCCCAGTGCCACTGCGCTTGCTGCACCAGGATGTGCAGACGCTGCCTCGCGGGGCGTACAGGCGCCGGCGATGGCGGAGGAGGAAGAGCGTGGGAGGAGGAAGTGTCAGGGGTGAACTTCCCCTTGCTCTTGCCACTACCACTGAAGAACCCCATGTCTAGGGTTTTGGTTGTCGCCGGCGAGGAAGCACACGGTGGGGGGGGGGGGGCAGATGTGGACAGAAGTGGAAGTGGATGAGGCCGGTCCCCGGCATGCGTGGGTTGAAAAAGGACACTTCCACTGGCTGACGCGTGGGCCCGATGTCGGTGGCTGCTATCAATATGACCATGTTCGGTCATTGGTCGTCCGCCATGTGGGACCGCAGCGGACACGAGGGACGCGTGACGCGTCTGCTTCGTGTCTGTCTGATACATTTCAGGGCCAAATTTGAGCTAGAAATGGGTCGGCGCGGACATGAAGCAGGCGTGTTTTGGGTTTCGCTGTTTGGGTCCTCATGTTGGGTCGGATGAATTGGGTTGCCTAGTTGAAGTTGCTCTTAGTATGTTCTTCGCATGACCGAGTCCGTCGGTCTGCACCATACTTCCATGCATAATGCTCACTCGCATGGAAGTACTGCTTTTTTTGCATGTTAATACATATCTCATTTATATAGATAAATATCAAGTGACAAGCCACATAAGTCCCGATCATACATGACTGAAAAGATAGAAAAATCCTATGCAAAATACCATCGTCTGTCCCTTTCCTTCGACACCACCAAAGCGGCCACCAAAAGGAAAAAAGATAGATCACCACTTCACCCAAGCTTGACGTGGCTCCATCGCTGATCAGCAGCTTTACGGGCCTCCAAAGTAGTTTGCTAGAAGCAAAACCATAGCCGTTGAAAGAATCAGACTGGGGAAATATGTGCCGGGACACGCCATCGAACTTCAGAACTGACCCCCCGGCATGACGACGACATTGGAGGCGGAGACCAGAACTGTCAGCCTAGGACCACGGACCCAGCACAAGATGCTCCATCTTCCAGCTTTCACTTCCGTACACAACCACCTGCGCGTACTCCTGAACGACAAAACCTCCCTGCTTCACCATGACGTCGGAGACAACGCCACAGAAACGGGAACAGAGCAGAAGGAGAGGCACATCTGATGAAAGTACTGCTAATCAAGAATCCAGTAAACAAAGGCTTTGGCCTGCCTAGTTTATGCCAAACTACCACATCTCTCGTGGGGCCCATGTCGTACAGTCCGGAATCACGGGAAGCGCTCCAGGAGTGGGGAGTCCTGCTTTAATTTTGCGTTACAGTGGACTCCATTCTGTAGTACAATAATGGTGTTCGAACAGAGAGCGGCGATGTAGTTCACGAGCTTGCCTGCTCCCGCTGCGCGTACCAATGGGACAAGGACGCATCCGCTTGTGAATTGAATACGATCGTAGAGATCTTGCAAAGATGCGTAGCGTCGAACAGTGGCATACGGTGACTCTGTCGTGTCATATGACAGATGGCGTGATGGTACACCATGGATATGTTCCGTTGGTACAGGACGCGTTCTGTACAACATGTGTGCGGGCGAACGTTATGGCGCATCAACGGCGTGGTAAGCATAAATGACACCGCGGGTCCACCACACCAGTTAGGAGAAAAAAAGTGGAGTCTATCCCTTGGGTGCTCTGCGCCACACGGGGCGAGAAGCTGAAACCTATGGCGACGATGGAGGCGGAGGAGGAGGCGGTAGCGATGGATTCGAGTTCCTATTTGACAGGTATGCTTACTGGCACTGCTTTGGAGTTCTAGTGATGCCGAATCTTTCGTGGCATGCAGCTTAGGCAGCTTAGGCAGGTGCTTTGCCGGATCTTGGAGGCGGCGAGGGCACACCGGACGGCGACCCGAAACTATTCAAAATGTGATCTGAATGAGATTCATTATATTACTATATGTGCTGCTCGCCATCTACCTCGAACTCCACCTCAAGGGTTGGACAGCTGCTGTCGGGGTCGCAACCATGGATGGCCCGGCCGGACTCAGTGGCCTTCTCGTAGCTTCTTCCTCCTCTCACATTCATCCCAAGCTAGCTAGAAGAAAGAATTAATGGCCACCTTTTCCTCCTCTCCCATCCATCACAAGAGGATTTAACTACCTATTACAAATAGTTGTTGTTGCTTGATAGTTCACAAACAATACTTTTTTTAACCTGTGGTGCGGCCCGTCAGATCTGATTGAAGAGTTCCTGTTCTCATTAACTCAATAACATCAGTAGTTGAGTTGGTGGGATGCAATGTGGCATCAGGAACAGAAAGCCCATTGGGACGGCTGGAACTCAAAATCCGTATAGTGTGCAAGATAAAGGAAAGGAGAGTATGTTCTTTACATATTTGCGTTTGTAACCTTCCAGAGGTTTAAGGGAGTGTGGTATGGAATATGAAAAAATAAGTGGTATTTCATGAAGGACGATAAAGGGATGTCCAACCAAGTTTAAAGTTTCTACACATGTGCATTTGAAGTGAATCAACTGATAAATCTAGTTTACAACTAGGCCTAGGTTCAACACTTAAGTTATATTGATACTTATTTTTAATCTAGACACACTAACAATGGATTTTTTAATCAAATCAAACATCATAGTGTATGTATACTAATCACATCAAAAAAATATTCATATCCTGGCATTGGAGGCGGTGGGAACAAAAATTCATATTCAGAAATCTGATTTAGCGATAGCATTACCTGATTCTTTAGTTTAGTTACCAGAAGCTTGTAGACATGTAGCTTGGAAGTTCCCAAAAGAATAAGCTTGATTATTTGCTAAGTGTAAATTAATATTTTTTGGCAGTTAAGCCCTTTTTTATTTTAATGAATGCTAGTGTTTCTGTTTATATAAGAAAGGAGCAATCAGATTTGAACAAGCTTAAGCTAGTGGTTCTTGGATGATTAAGCTAAGGTAATGTTGATGGTATCAAATCATTATAAACATGTTTTTGAGTTAAATAAATAGCAATGATTTTGCATTTTTATATCAGTTTGAACTATACATAAGTGCAAACAAGTTTCGCTCAAGAAAAGTGTAAACAAGTTAAACACAACCCTCTTAACAATGCCTTGCTTTTGGAAGTAGCTTGAGCCTTCTTGCCACTTGATTCAGCTGATTCTTGTCACTCAATTTTCTTATTTCTTGTATTGCCACCCTCCTGGGTACTCCCTTCGTTCCTAGATACTGTATAAGTCTTTTTAGAGATTTCAATACGAACTGCATACGGATGTACATAGACATATTTTAGAATGTAGATTCACTCATTTTGCTCTGTATGTAGACCGCATTGGAATCTAATATTTAGGAACAGAGGGAATACAATGGAAGATGACGAAATGCTTGATGGTTAGTTTTTTTTTCGTCCTCAGCTGTTGTTGTATCTTAATTAGGATATTCTTATTAAGCGTTAATATGAATATGAGACAAGTGAATCGAACTAGGACTAATCTGCGCTTACATGAATCTGCTGCTTCTCTATGTTGGATAATTGGATCATACCCTCTCTAATCATTATTAGCCCGACATATTCTTGAACCTCAACAAGTCATGAAGAAGCTCATGCTTCTTTCTAGTTTAATCTTGGCAATTTACCCTTGTTGTTTACATATCGCTAGTCTGTTACCGAATTATCAAATTGTCTGAATTTTATTCTTCCAGTACTGTGTTTCCTTTTTTGTTTTGCCAAACTTATTAATTCATAACAACTTTACTAATTCAGATGAGCTGAGGATGAAAGTAGAGATTAGTGCCGCCACGCAGTGCTTCCCATTTGAGTAGTTGAGGGTGTGTAGAAATGCTTCATGAATTGCATTCCAGCCGATGAAGTTGCTTTGTCTGTATAGTCGTATTAGGGCATCCATAGTGTGTTGCTGCCAAATTTGCCCATTGAAAGGAATTTGGCATTGCCGTCAAATTTGGCATCGTGTGGTTCCCCAATTTCTGCATAGTGGGTCCCACCATCAAACAGAATGGGATAAATACAACGTCCGTGATTCCCAACTTCAGTTGAGGCCACGTTTTGTTCCCCAATATCATTGTATTTTAATATGTTTGCAATTATTGGCTCTTTTCCCAGTTTTTGTTTGGTCTATATGGGCCATGGATAATCAGTTTGGATGCTTATACGCCAAGCTCAATTATGTATATGTCTTGCTTGTAATTCTTATCATCATAGAAGAAAACAGCACAAAATGAGTGTACTTGAAGTTTTCATTGTCAAGATAATCTTGGTTTCCTGAGGTGCATCATGTTTCTATGCCAAGTATGGCATATGGCCACACAAGTGTCAGTAGCCAAAAGCAAACGAGAATAGACTCACTAAACATGTTCCTCTTACACTATCCAAACAAAATTTGTGGTGGCAGGGATTAAGGTGGTTGGAAGGGATTGATCGCTGTGGGGATAAGATGACAGAAGGCGGATTTTTTTCATGTAGGTGACGAGAATATTTGTTCCCCTGTTACAATACAAGTCTTCAGAAAGCAAGGAACGAGTCGAAATGCTCAAACTGTGGAGTGGGGGTTTCATTGGAAGAACATCTAGATGTTGTTGACAAATGGTAGTACGGTACCCTGGACGGACAGCAACTCTCCCTTTGACCTGGTTTATTAAAGAGTACAGGAAGAACTCTTCTTCCAGTATCACTGTTGTGTGGCAGTATTTTTCATGTGGGCTGTTGAGGGCTCAGTAACTGTGGCAATAAAATGTATCGAGTAATAATTGTGAAGAAGTATGAGGTGGATTTGTTGTTGTTTACAAGTTGCCTCACATAAAACACTGCCTTAGGCAACGTACTGTTTGTTTCTCCTAATTACTATTCCTGTGAAAGTTTGGTCTCGTTAGGTGGATCCCAGTTCTCCTAATTACTACTGTACCGTGCGTGGGGCTGGTTACAAACAAAATGGTTGTGGTGGACCGAGCAAAACCCACTCCCATCCGCTACGGCGTTCTACTACCTACAGTATGGAACCAAGGCACCATCAGTGGTAGACGTCCATCCGCTGCCATGTTGCGTACAAACGTCTCGCATTTAATCGAATACTGAGCATTTAAGACCCTGTACGCCCAGGAATACCGCATGCGACCTGCATCCCAAGACGAGGCTGTTGTAATATCAAAATAAAGAAGAAAAAGAAAAGATACAAATGATCCTCATCGTCTATTGCAATGTGGGAGACCCACTTATATACAGACTGAAGGGGTGTGTTGGGGAGACACCTCTTCCCCAACAGACACCTCCTGGGAGGCATCCCTCCAATACAATTGATCACATATCTTATTTCTTAACACTACCCCTTGATCAATTCATCATCTGTATATTGCAATCCAAAAACTCCTCCTAAAAAAACACTGTGGGAAAAATTTGAGGAGAAACATTATAACGATATGCCACCGAAAACTCCTTTAAAAACCCAGTGGGAAAAATATAAGGAGAAACCATATGACATACGTCCGCACTTGTATTTATATTGTCTCGTTAAAAACCTTATATGAGAAACCATCACGAAAAACTCATAAAGAGAAAAAGAGTACAATATGAGTGATCACAAGATCACCAATGGGTTATAATTTGGGATTTTACTCCCCCTGAACTTTGCAAACCTCAAGGTTTTCTCATACCAAATCCACGAACCTAGTTCTGGAATATAAACATTGGTAGAGATATAGTGAATATCACAATAATTTGTTTGCAAATTACCCTCTTACATTCCTATAACTCATGAGGATAAATATACCCCGTATGCAATACAAGTGACATTATCTTGGTAGATAATGATAATCTTCACATGATTTCACATGTGGCCAATCATTCTATGAAGTCATCCACATTTTGTGATGCCTCAAATAAAATAGAATGACCATTGTACGGACTCGTTTAGAGTCTATTATGAAGACTTCCTTCAAAATACTCATCCAGCAAACCCAGTCTTTGATATGGCATTGTGGGATCAGATATTATTAGCCAACTATCAATATATCAAACCATGGTCCCATCTTGATTTTCTAGATGGAATTGATCAAGACCCTTTGTGCCCTGGATATATACGAGGGAACTGCACTATCAATAAATTGCCAAAAACTATAGTGTCTGGCCTGACATATTTTGCAAGATATATGAGTGCTTTGATGGTAATTAGATATGGCACTTCATGTCCAACTATCACTTCACCATCTCCCCTATGTCTTAAGGATTTGTATCCCATATTAGGTATAATATGACCATATGTGTCTTTTATATATTATATCCATATTGAAATTCTTCTATACTTCTGGATATATGAAGACTGATATCTTAGGGGGATATGCTCAAGTCATAAACTTAGCATAATTTGGTTTAACCCAAATATCCGTCTTAACATGATTGTGTGTATTTCATGTCTTATATAGACATTAATGATAAGATCGTCGACACCACAAATTAAGGTGATGTAAAATCCAATCCAGGGTTTCTTCATGAATACACGTCAACAATCATTAGTATGAGAGTAATCCTTGTCAAGGAATAAGTCACTTAGCCGGTTGCACCACACAATTCTCCGACTACTTCAAGTCATAGACTGACTTCAGAAGTTCCACACATGCATGTTGCGATTTACCTTTGGATTCAGAATATTAAGTCATTCAATGACTTCAATATGTACATTCAAAATAATTGACCCATGGGAGTATGTAGACATTACATACATCAACCATATGGATCTGTACTGCCATTAACATTCAATATCGAAACATAATTCCACTCATACCAAGAAGGTATGCTACATCATAACCGATGTCGGGTCTCTGCGAAAAACCCTTGTGCTACAGGCCTCGCTTGCTCACCATCTTATTTATTTTCGTTTCCAAATGAAAATTCACTTCTCTTCCCTTTAGAAGATACTTATAAGGAGCAGGTTTACAATGTTAAATACCTCTCTTTTGATGAGCGAGTGCCACTCTTTCTTAATTGCTTCTTTTAAACCCGGGCATGGGCAGCCCGGCTCGACGACCCGGCCCGAGCCTGGCCCGAAAAACCCGGGCCGGGCCGGGCCGGGCTTGACACTCGGGCCGGGCTCGGGCTTTGTTTTGCAGCCTGAAAGGTAGTTCGGGCCGGGCTCGTGCTTCTCTTTTTCTATTTTTCAGGCCGGGCTTTCGGGCTTCGGGCCGGGCTTGCACGTACACGTACTAAAAAACAGCATTCGGGCCGGGCTTTCGGGCTTCAGGCTTGAGTTCGGGCCGGGCTCAGGCTTGAAATCAGGGAGTATTTTGGGCTTCGGGCCGGGATTGGGCTTGAGAAATGAAGGTCGGGCTTTTACAAGCCCGGCCCGAAACCCGGCCCGGCTCGACGTTTGCCCAGGTTTAGCTTCTTTTCATTTGAACCAATATAAGTGCAAAAACACTGTTCATGGATTTGGTTCAGGGCCCAAAAGGAATCTAGCAATTCTCGAGAAGAATTTTATGTCGACATATGTAGACTTTCTCATATATGATTCTCATGAATCAATATCATTATGGAATTCTTATTAAGCCTATTAACTCCTTGTGATTTTCCACAACAACAGACTCAAGGTGTTTCGATGTTCAACACATAAAAATGTGCCTTGCACCGAGCACTCTGACACCCCCTCTTCGTAGGGGTCGGTGCGCAGCCGTTGCCTCCGTCTGGGAGGACGAGTCTGCGTCTCACCGCGCGCTAGATGCTGAGCCGCGAGCCACCGATCTTTTGATGCGACGATGCGCGCCGCGCGCGTTGCCGGTGACACCTAGCCATGCGCCACGGACGACGTCCGCTCTGTATCCATGCATCAGCGGCGCTGCGCCCTGTCTCCTGGAGCGTTGGGACAGGGCCGTTGAGCAGGCGGACCCTGCGGGTGAGCAACGCTGTTGCTCCTCCGTCAACCAGTCAAGTGAGCCAGCCGCCGCCACGACGTACATACGGTAAGTAGTTCCCCAAATTCTTGCTTGGAGTACTACACGCTCGATCCGAGCGATTGAAGGCTTTGTTCCTTTGATCTATTGATGATGCCAACCCCCGTGTTCTTCCGTTCTTTATGCCTTCCCATTCCCTGTTAAAGCATACGCTGTTTGCAGAAACGAAATCTGAGAAGGAACATCTTGTTTCCCTTTTCTTTCTCAAGGAAAATCTCTCCCGGACAGCGATGAGCGTAGTGGCCGGAGTTGCTTTTCTAGTCGTCGTTGCCGGGTGTCGAGGCCGTGTCGCAGCGCATCTTGCCGTTACGTGGCCGCACGCCGGCAATGCCTGGCCGGTGACACCTCCTCCAAGTTGAAGGACGCCATCGCCGTGACATGCGCTGGTGAGTGCCATGTCGCTCCGCCACGCCTTGCTGTGGCGGCCTGTTCTCAGCGGAGAACTAAAGTGCTGATAACGTGTTGTAATATCAAAATAAGAAAGACAAAGAAAAGACACAAATGATCCACATCGTCTATTGTAATGTGGGAGACCCACTTATATACAAACTGAAGGAGTGTGTTGGGGAGACACCTCTTCTCCAACAGACACCTCCTGGAAGGCATCCCTCCCATATAATTGATCACACATTTTATTTCTTAACAGAGGCAATGTCTAGCGATTTCGAGACCATGCGAGCTCGTCTGCTCCAGTGAATATTCGAGGGCGGCACTACCATATTTTAGGCCTGCTTTGTCATTGTTTGTGCTTATGTATGTTTTGGTTGTACTCTGCTTGATGTAGTCTCGATCCCCAACTTGCCTTTGCAGCTTACGTGATCGTTTCTGTTAAACTAATCACTCCCGAACAAACCCTAAGTAGATGTTAAGTATTGCTGTGTTATATACCATTGTACAACACGACTGCTGGTACGTACAATGATTACCGCTTAACAATGATGTTACTATGTTATTAACTTTTGTTGGCACGTGCATAGTGATGTACGTACGTACTAGTATTCACATGAAAGTGAATTTTTGTGGCCAGTCAGAAAACAGTTTAAGAATTTATCCCTATCTGTCTTCGCAATCACTCTCTATCGGCTCAAGAAAACAATCACTCTCTCCAAATATAAATTCATGGCGATGACAACAATGTAGTCTTAACCCCCCCTAGCTGTGTTCAAAGTTGAATTTGTCTCCGCGTCCACATCAATGTACACGGACACTCTTAGACTTTGACGAAATCGCTCAGTTGTTAGCTGGGCTACTCGTCAGTTGCCACGCAAGCGTGCATCTATTGATTGAGACTGGTATGTTCTTATCTGGTTCGCGAAGGTTCAGTTGAAGATCCTGACCGAAATTCAAAACCCCGTCACCCCACACATTTAGGACACAATTATTGGCCACGAGGATAAAATCAACGCGACAGTCTTCTTACTAAACGCAATGCAATCCGGTCCGACCAATGACCTAAGCAAATTAATCAAGTTGAAGTCACGGCAAGGTTACGTGATTGACAAACCCTAAGTAGATGTTAAGTATGTCTGTGCTATCAACGCAGAACACCACCACACCACTGGTCTGCACAATGATGATCGCTTAACAATGTTGTTACTATGTTATTAACTTTAGTTGGTACATGCATAGTCGTGTACGTATGTACGTAGTACTCACGTGGAAGTGGATTTTTGTACCCAGCCAAGAATTTAAGAATTGTTTTTTATCACTATCCGTCTTCACCATCACTCTCTATATATGGGACACCTAGGTGCCTGTGCACCTTGCCTCTCCGCCGTCGGATCGGATTTAGCGGCTGATTTGGAAACCAATATAAATTTATCAATTGCTAGTTAATTTGGAAGATTTTAATTTGTGGACCATCTCATGCTTGCATGTCACATGATATAAAGGCAGGGTATTAAGATGTCATAGGGAATAAAAGTTGACATTTATTACTTCCTTATAGAGCAATTATTCCTTCCTTGTATAACAAATCAAAATAGGAGTGGTACGTATGACGCGTGATTTCATTGGATATATATGAACCCTGCGAATGTACGTAATTTTGTTAGTAGATATAACATACCCGTATTAGATAGTTAGGAAACAAAATAAAACATAATATATTATTAGGTATATACGTACCTGCATATGTACATAATTACGTTAGTAGGTATTAGATACCCGTAATAGATAGTTAGGAAAGAAAAACATGTACAAAATGTTGTTAACATGTATTATATACTTGTATTAAATAGTTAGAAAACAAAAAAAGAATGTAATATTTCAGAAAATAATTTATTGAGTATATATACCCGCGTATGTACATAATTTCGGTAGTAGGTATTAGATACACGTATTAGATAGTTAGGAAACAAAAACATGTATAAAATTTCATTAATAGGTATTAGATACTCATATTAAATAGTTAGAAAACAAAATTAGAATGTAATATTTCAGAAAATAATTTACACAGTATATATACCAGCGTATGTACATAATTTCGTTAGTAGATATTAGATACCCGTATTATATAGTTAAGAAACAAAAACATGTACAAAATTTCATTAATAGGTATTAGATACTCCTATTAAATAGTTAGAAAAAAATATAATGTAATATTTCAGAAAATAATTTACTGAGTATATATACTCGTGTATGTATATATTTTCGTTAGTAAGTATTAGATACACGTATTAGATAGTTAGAAAACAAAAATACGCATATTAGATACCCGTAGTAGTTCAGAAAAATAATCTAACATTAATACGGTTTATTGTATGGCAAGTGTTGCATGTCTAATAGTGAAAAATGGAAATAAAAAGGAACTATTTAAAGTCTTTCATTAAGAATAGTTAGTAAACAAATCAAACAGTCATTATGTAGCGATACATACCTAAAACAATCAAGGTGCCCGGGCACCTAGATGTCCCTGATAATTTACCTATATATATATATATATATATATATATATATATATATATATATATATATATGTATATATATATTCGTAGCGATGACAACATTGTCATCTTAACTCCGCCTACCATTGTTCAAGGTTGAATTTATCTCGGCGTCCACATCAAAGTACACGAACACTCTTAGACTTTGACGAAGATATCTCAGTTGTTACCTGGTGTACTTGTCGGTGGCCATGCATGTGTGCATAGGTCGATTGAGATGGCCATCTTCTTATCAGGCTCTCGAATGTTCTACTCAAGATCCTGACCGAAATTCAAACCCAGACATCCACGCAATTAGGACGCTATTATTGACCACGACGATAATATCACAGAGACAGTCTTCTTACTAAACGCAATATAATCCAGTCCGACTGATGACCTAAGCAAATTAATCAAGTTCCAGTCAAGGCAAAGAACTCAAGTTCACAGGTTGGATTGGATGATTGGATCAGCGCCATTTAAAAAACCCTAGACATTTTGGCCCAAATTAGCCAATCCCGTCGAACTGATCAACGGTTTTGCCGTTGCTTTCCGGCGGTTTTGTAGTAGTGCAGCATTTCTTCCCGTTCACATGCACGCAACGACCGCGGAGCACGCAACGACATGCGCAGCTCGGTCGGACGACAGTGAGTGCTTTGGACTGGATGTGTTCCGTATGGAGATGTGCCTAATTTTGATGTAGTAGCAGATTATAGCTCAAGGAAGAGTTTTCTGTAGCTCCGCCCAGTTGCACACATATGCAAGTTTAGCAGGTGAAAAGTAGTGCCTTCGCAGGCAACTACTTGCAGACAAGCCAAATTAGCTAATTATATGGGCGATCGAGTAACTGCAGACACTGCGACGACTGGACTTTCGGTTTCATCTCTTGTACGGTTGTGCTGACATGGATGCAATGACGACGTTTGTACTTTGTGGTGCACACTAGTACCAGTGTATTACGCTATCAATTTCGTCTTATACGCACTCTTGGTTTCGTACTCCGTCTCGGCAGCTGCTTTGGACCTGTCATCTACGTTGGACCGGTGGACCGACATCGTCGCCGGCACTTTCACCGAGCTGGCTCTGACGGAGACAAGCAAGAGGTCCTAGAGCACGCGTACACACAACGTACTTACGTACGTACGCCGATCCGTACGAATTGCAACGTCTTATTCGTAATGACACGGCACTTAGTTGAGTACGTGTCGAAACATAGTGCAGAGACCAGACAGAATGTATGTTCTTCTGCCCTTCGGGTCCATGGGAACGCCGGGCACACCTGTACACGTAGGAGAGTAATGCTACACAAGTATATATATAAGTTTACATGGGTTTTACAAACAGGTGGGCTGTGATTGGAGGTTAAGGGGAAAGAGGGGCCCATCCCCATGAAAATCAGGGGGGAAGTGGTTAGTTAGAAAGAAAAAAGCCTAGCCAGCGTGTAATTGCGTGTAACTCTTTGTATGTTTAGCATTATTGCACGTAGGACGCAGCTAAGATTGCCATGACGACTGAGTAAACCAAGCGCGTAACTCATAGGCAGCGCCTCATCATTGAGTCGTTAACCCCAATCATCAGGGGCTCGTACAGTACGTACGTCGCCCCCCCAATGTTGTTACCTAGCTAGGCCAAATTTCGTGTTTTGACCCTTTTTGGAAAGAAAATCGGGATCTGACCCCAGTTCAGAAAAATTTCGGGATCTGACCCTTTTGCCTACCGCCAGAGGGCCTGGCGGTAGGATTGCGTCTCTACCGCCATAGCCTCACGGTGATGAAGCCATTTGACGGCCAGCCGTTGGCGGCCGTTGGCGACGTGGAAAAGGGCCTACCGCCATCCCCACGTGATGAGTTCTTGGAGCCTACCGCCATAACCTCTGGCGGTAGGGTCCTGTGTTCTAGATAAGGTGGGGAGAGGCTGGTTTGTGGGCCCCACCACCACTCTTCTTCCCCACGCATCGTCTTCCCCGGGCGCAGCTCCTCTTCCCCTCTCTCCCCTCACAAACCCCCCTTAGATCCGGTCCATTTGCTTGGGATTTCATCGGTGGATCGAAGCATTTTCATCACCCAAGGTACCTCCCCATTCCCCTTCTTTTGATTGGTTGAGATCTTTGTTTTGTGTTGATTTGGTCAATTTATTGCAAACCCTAGGTGTTGATGTTGTTGTGTGCATTTATGATGCATTTATGGCTAGGGTTGTGGTTATGTTAGGGGTTGGTGTTAGGGTTAGGGTTAGGGATGTTGGGTGGTTATGTTGGGGGTTAGGGTTATAGTGGTTATGTTAGGGGTTATGGTTAGGGTTAGTGGTTAATTGTTAGGTTAACTTTAGTATGAATAGTAGTTATGCAAAATTTCGTTCATTTGTCCATTTGTGTTGGTTGGATGACATATATGGATTGATTATATTCTTCTCATTTTCTTAGATGCATAAGCTCGTAAACGTTCATTATTTGGACAAGTCGACATTTATGCTTGGAAATGACGATGAAGGGGAAGAGGCTATGGTTTTTGACACAAGTCCAAGCTTTGATGATCTTGTAGTTCAAGTGAGAAGCGTCTTACATTGGAATGACCCAAATGCCGAGGTTAAGCTTATTGGGAGGTATGACGTTGGATTGGGAGTAAAGTCCCGATTAAAGAGTATGCCCATCACCTCCAAATTGCATTGGAGTGTGTACAAGGAAAAAGTAGACGCATCATAAGACAAGTCTCTTGAGATATTTGCCACAAAGGTTGATCCTCCTCCTCCTTTGCAAATTGATCTCAACCGCAATGCATCCTCCCCCATGCATGATGACAGTGCCGAGGTGTATGTCCCCAATTATTCTAGCCAACCACCAAGTAGCCAACCCAATGAAGATCATATCAACGCTAAGCGCCATAGTACTCCGTCATGATGCTATTCCTCATGTTGAAGAAGATGCTATTCCTCATGTTGATGATGATGCTATTGTTCCTCTAGAGGAGGATGTTTACTCGGAGAATGAAGAGATCCATTACAATCCAATTGGTAACTTGGATGTCATTGTGCGGCAACAAGACATGGACCGTACCCTCCCTTATAACCGTATGTGTGGGTATAACTCGGATGACGATGGTCCGGAGGAAGAGTTGGATGAGGATGGGTTGACTGCGCTAGAAAACGAAATCTACAAGAAGGTGACCGGCAAGGAGAGAGGTCCGTCTTTGTTTAGAGATGTGAGTCTTGCGGACAATGCGATGCGTTGATGGTGGGATGAGATTATGGTTGTCCGAGCCAACGCCGTGCCCCAAATTTAGTGATCCTCGACCAGAAAATGAGGATGAGAATGCTCATTTGAAGAAAGGCATCAAGTTTGGTTCTTTGATAGAGTTCAAGATATGGTTGTGTGACTATGCCATTAGGAACCATAGGCCGTTTGTTGTTGGTCATTCAAATCAAAAACTTGATACACACGATCAAATGTGACAAAGAAGGTTACAAATGGATGGTCCGCGGTAGAAAAATCAAAGAAACCGGGCAATGGGTCTTGAAGAGTCATGTTGGCACTCATGCGTCGTACCCGGACAAGGCCGACCAAAGCAAAGGACACCATCAACTCACGTCGGAGTATCTAGGATATAAATTGTTGCATCAAATAGCACATGATCCAACCGTGAAGGTCAAGTGTCTCATGTCTTCGATTGAGGAACAATTCGGAGACCGGTCAAATCACGGGAAGGCATGGATGGCGAAGGCAAACGCTATTAGGATGTTGCATGGTGATTATGAGGCCGCATATAACATTCTCCCCAAGATGTTGGCAGCAATTGCTCATCGAAACCCGGGAATGCGCCATCAGGTGGAGTCAATTGCCGGAGAGTTTCGCCGTGCCTTCTGGAGCTTTGGACAATGCATTGAGGCATTCACGTATTGTCGCCCGGTGTTGTCTATAGAAGGTACATTCTTGACCGGCAAATATAAGGGAACATTGATGGTGGCGATGGCCCACTCTTCAAATGATAACGTGTTGCCGGTGGCATTTGCCTTGGTGCCTTCGGAGCACGATGATAATTGGGAGTGGTTCATGGAGCATGTGAGAACCAAGGTGATAGGCAACAGAGAGGTATGCATTATATCGGATCGCCATCATGGGATTCTCAAAGCAATAGACGTTGATATTCCCGGTCTTCCAAAGCTTCAACACCATTGGTACATGAGACACTTTGTTGCAAACTTTTACCGGGCATGCAAGAGCAAGGAGTTTTGCAAATATCTTACCCTTGTTTGCGTTGCTTTCAACACCGCCACATTCAAGACCCGATATGATAAACTCCTCGAGGCTTTGGAGAAGAACAAAGGGGGGAAAGAATTCTTGGTTAGGCACTTTCCGGAGAAGGAAAAGTGGTCACGCGCTTACGATGAAGGAGGTATGCGATATGGGGACATGACAAACATGGTGGAATGCTTCAACAATGTGTTGAAGGGTGTCCGTTCCTTGCCGGTGACCGCAATACTCAAGTACACTTTCATCAAGCTCAATGAGTACTTCCTAAAGCATTCTGCAAGCACGGCCAAGTGGATTGGGGAAAAGATGGACTATCCATTAAAGGTTCATGATTGGTTGTTGCATCAAGTCTGCCAAACAACAAGTGATCACATATAATGAAAAAGAAATGATCTATCAAATCGATGAGCCGGGTGGGACAACAAGGAACGGTAGGTCTTACGGTGGAGTTGCTTACGAGGTGCGCCTTAAAAACCGTTGGTGCCAGTGTGAGAGGCCACACAAGTATCATTGGCCTTGCTCGCATTTGATGACCGCAGCACGGGTGAGAAACATGAACGTATCCGATGGCACAACGGTGCGGTTGCACGAGTTTACATTGGAAAGAACAAGGTTGACGTGGGCGCCTCGGTTCAATCCTTTCCTTGATGCCTCACGATGGCCTGAGTATGTTGGGCAGACGTTGTGCGATCCCGCACTCATGGTGCCTATGAGGGGAAGAAGAAGAAAGAAGAGATTCCGGAGTGATATGGATGATCTAGCTGGATACACTGGAATGAAGCAATTTGGTAGTGGTCATTTCATGGAGCCACCGGAAAACAACAATTGTGGAGAATGCAATGACACATGACACAATGTTAGGACATGCAAGAAACGAAGAACCAACACGGGCACTAGTCAAACACGTGGGCCGGAAAGTAGCCTTGGAGGGTCGTGGCCATGGAGGAAGGGCTAACATTGGAGGGGCCGCGGCCGTGGAGGAAGGACTAGCCTTGGAGGGAGTCGTGGCCGTGGAGGAAGGACTAGCCTTGTAGGGGCCCGTGGCCGTGTATCCGGTGGTTCTAGGACACGTCGGGTTGATAGGGGAAGGCCTATGGACGTGTTGCTCAATACGGATGGTTAAATAATGTGAATGGTACTACTTTTAATATGTTCATGCATGTGTTGATATATTTGCCTATTTACATGTCAATGTGTTCATATTTAGACTTAACATCTTTATTTGTTGTAGGGCATGGCTTCATCCTGTTCCATGACAAGGCCACCGTGTGCTCACCATGAAGACATGCCACACAAGTGGAAGGACGCATCTTTGGACAAGGTGAAGGAGAAGGATGTGAAGATTCCACCATGTTGGTGTGGAGATGTTTGCAAGGTGAAGGAGTCCACCGACCGAAAGAAGTCATGGACCGAAGGAAGGAGATATTTTGTTTGCCCCAATTATGGTTACGATCGTGCGCTTCCAACTAACGCCAAAGACCTTCCACGGTATGCTAGAGAAGTAACATGTTACTTGTCAGCTGTGTGCCATCACTAACATCCGTTTTATATGCAGTCACCGCCTCCTCTATGCAAGTACTTCAATTTGGATAGATCATGAAGTGCCAAAAGATATCCAAAAGGACCAATTAGAAGATTGTTTTAGGCGCCAACGGCTGTTCAAGAAAGGTTTCAAAGAGGCTTGGAGGAAGAGCGTCATCAAAAGAGAGGATGGAGCGGAAGCAACGCGAGGAGGAGAGGGCACGCCAAGCGAAGCTTGCTCGTGAGGAGGAGAGGACAAGAAAGCTTGCAAGAGCTCGCAAGGCACAAGAGGAGGATGAGGCACGCGTGACAGGAAGGGAAATGGCCCGTATGACTCAAGAAAGCCGCCGCCTTGATTGGACTCGTCATGTAACCGGATGAAGCCATGCCAAATTTATCATGAACTATGTAGTACTAAGGCAAAAAGCCATGTGTCGTCAACTTTTCGTGAATGAATTTGCCATTTGTATTGAATTTGTGGTGAAGATGTTTGCAATGTGTTGTGAATGAATTTAGTTTGTTAGTGTATTCTGGGATTTGTCATGATTCTTATTGAAAAACTGTTGTGTTGTGAAGAGAAGTGGGATCTATGAGCAGTGCTCTGTTGGAGTTAGTACCCTACCGCCATAGGCCATGGCGGTAGGGTGCTGGACCCTACCGCCAGGTTGCATGGCGGTAGGGGGGCAACGGTTCTGTGACGAAGAACCCAAGACCGCTGGCGGTAGGACCGGACCCTACCGCCACAGGCCATGGCGGTAGGGTGCTGGACCCTACCGCCAGGTTGCATGGCGGTAGGGGGGCAAAGGTTCTGTGACGAAGAAACCAAAACCGTTGGCGGTAGGACCGGACCATACCGCCATAGGCCATGGCGGTAGGGTGCTGGACACTACCGCCATGGACTGTGGCGGTAGGGTCTGGTCCCTCCTCTCCCTTGTTTTGCCCCATATGTGTCGAATGTTAGCATAATATGTTGGGGAACGCAGTAATTTCAAAAAATTTCCTACGCACACACAGGACCATGGTGATGGCATAGCAACGAGAGGGGAGAGTGTTGTCTACGTACCCTCGTAGACCGTAAGCGGAAGCGATCACAACGTAGAGGAAGTAGTCGTACTTTCTCCTCGCAATCCTGCCGATCCCAGCGCCGTTACTCCGGCACCTCCGAGTCGATGATGACGTAGAGGAAGTAGTCGTACGTTCTCCTCACGATCCAGCCGATCACAGCGCCGTTACTCCGGCGCCTCGCAGGTCTTGGCACACGTGCAGCTCGATGGCGCTCCACGGGCTTCGATCCGCAAAGCTCCGGGGAGGGAGTTCCGTCGACCTGACGGCGTGGTGACGATCTTGATGTTTCACCGTCGCAGGGCTTCGCCTAAGCACCGCTACGATATGACCGAGGTGGAATATGGTGGAGGGGCACCGCACGGCTAAGGAGCGATCTCAAGGATCAACTTGTGTGTTCTAGGGTGCCCCTCCCCGTATATAAAGGAGGGAGGGAGGAGGTGGCCGGCCACCAAGGGGGCGCACCATGGGAGGAAACCTACTCCAAGTAGGTTTCCTCTCTTTCCTTATTTCACTTGGAGGGAAGGAAGGAGTACTAGCATTTAGGAATAAGTACTAGTAGTAGGAATAGGAAGAGGGGGAAGGAGAAAGGAAAGGGGGGGCCGACCCCCCTCCCCAATTCGGATTGGGCTTGGGGGGGCGCGCCCCCCTCCCTTGTTCCTTCTCCCTTATTCCTATATGGGCCCAATAAGGCCCATATACCTCCCGGGGGGTTCCGGTAACCTCCCGGAGCTCCAAACTTCTCCGGAACCTTTCCGGTGTCCAAATATATCCGTCCATTATATTAATCTTTATGTCTCGACCATTTCGAGACTCCACGTCATGTCCTTGATCATATACGGGACTCCGAACAACCTACGGTACATCAAAATACACAAACAAATAATATAACCGTAATCGAAACCTTAAGCGTGCGGACCCACCTATTCGAGAACAATGTAGACATGACCGAGACACATCTCTGGTCAATAACCAATAGCGGGACCTGGATGCCCATATTGGTTCCTACATATTCTACGAAGATCTTTATCGGTCAGACCGCATAACAACATACGTTGTTCCTTTTGTCATCGGTATGTTACTTGCCCGAGATTCGATCGTCGGTATCCAATACCTAGTTCAATCTCGATTGCGGTAAGTCTCTTTACTCGTTCCGTAATACATCATCTCACAACTAACTCATTAGTTGCAATGCTTGCAAGGCTTATGTGATGTGTATTACCGAGAAGGCCCGAGATACCTCTCCCAGCAATTGGAGTGACAAAACCTAATCTCGAAATACGCCAACCCAACAAGTACCTTTGGAGACACCTGTAGTACTCCTTTATAATCACCCGATTCACGTTGTGACGTTTGGTAGTACCCAAAGTGTTCCTCCGGTAAGCAGGAGTTGCATAATCTCATAGTTACAGGAACATGTATAAGTCATGAAGAAAGCAATAGCAACATACTAAGCGATCAAGTGCTAGGCTAACGGAATGGGTCATGTCAATCAGATCATTCTCCTAATGATGTGATCCCGTTAATCAAATGACAACTCATGTCTATGGTTAGGAAACATAACCATCTTTGATTAACGAGCTAGTCAAATAGAGGCATACTAGTGACACTCTGTTTGTCTATGTATTCACACATGTATTATGTTTCCGGTTAATACAATTCTAGCATGAATAATAAACATTTATCATGATATAAGGAAATAAATAATAACTTTATTATTGCCTCTAGGGCATATTTCCTTGATCTCCCACTTGCACTAGAGTCAATAATCTAGTTCACATCGCCATGTGATTGAACATCAATAGTTCACATCTATATGTGGTTAACACCCATAGTTCACATCGACATGTGACCAACACCCAAAGGGTTTACTAGAGTCAGTAATCTAGTTCACATCGCTATGTGATTAACACCCAAAGAGTACTAAGGTGTGATCATGTTTTGCTTGTGAGATAATTTTAGTCAACGGGTCTGTCACATTCGAGTCGTATGTATTTTGCAAATATTCTATGTCTACAATGCTCTGCTGCAGGCTACTCTAGCTAATTGCTCCCACTTACAATATGTATCCAGATTGAGACTTAGAGTCATCTGGATCTGTGTAAAAAGCTTGTAACAATGTAACCCTTTCCGCCGGGCTCTTTTATCACCTCCATAATCGAGAAATATTTCCTTAGTCCTCACTAAGGATGTTCTTGACCAATGTCCGATGATCTACTCTTAGATCACTATTGTACTCCTTGTCAAATTCAGAGAAAGGTATACAATAGGTCCGGTACATAGCATAGCATACTTTATAGAACCTATGATCGAGGCATAGGGAATGACTTTCATTCTCTTTTCTATTTTCTGCTTTGTGGTCGGGATTTGAGTCTTACTCAATTTCACACCTTTGCAACACAGGCAAGAACTTTTCTTTGACTGTTCCATTTTGAACTTCTTCAAAATCTTGACAAGGTATGTACTTATTGAAAACTTTATCAAGCGTTTTTCATCTATCTCAATAGATCTTGATGCTCAATTTGTACGCAGCTTCACCGAGGTCCTTCTTTGAAAAAACTCCTTTCAAATACTCCTTTATGCTTTGCAGAATAATTCTACATTATTTCCGATCAACAATATGTCATTCACATATACTTATCAGAAATCTTTGTAGTGCTCCCACTCACTTGCTTGTAAATACAGGCTTCTCCAAAAGTCTGTATAAAACCAAATGCTTTGATCACACTATCAAAGCGTTTATTCCAACTCTGAGATGCTTGCACCAGTCCATAGTTGGATCGTTGGAGCTTGCACATTTTGTTAGTTCCTTTAGGATTGAAAAACCTTCGGTTGCATCATATACAACTCTTCTTTAATAAATCCATTAAAGAATGTAGTTTTGACATCCATTTGCCAGATTTCATAAAATGTGGCAATTGCTAACATGATTCGGACAGACTTAAGCATCGCTACGGTTGAGAAAATCTCATTGTAGTCAACACCTTGAACTTGCCGAAAACCTTTTTGTGACAAATCGAGCTTTGTAGATAGTAACACTACTATCAGTGTCCGTCTTCCTCTTGAAGATCCATTTATTTAACATGGCTTGCTGATCATCGAGCAAGTCAATCAAGGTCCATACTTTGTTCTCATACATGGATCATATCTCAGATTTCATGGCCTCAAGCCATTTCGCGGAATCTGGGCTCATCATCGCTTCCTCATAGTTCGTAGGTTCATCATGGTCTAGTAACATGACTTCCAGAACATGATTACCGCACCACTACAGTGCGGATCTTACTCTGGAAGACCTACGAGGTTTGGTAGCAACTTGATCTGAAGTTTCATGATCATCATCATTAACTTCCTCACTAATTGGTGTAGGAATCACTAGAACTGATTTTTGTGATGAACTACTTTCCAATAAGGGAGAAGGTACAATTACCTCATCAAGTTTCTACTTTCCTCCCATTCACTTCTTTCGAGAGAAACTTCTTCTCTAGAAAGGATCCATCTTAGCAACGAAAAACTTGCCTTCGGATCTGTGATATAAGGTGTACCCAATAGTTACCTTTGGGTATTCTATGAAGACGCACTTCTCCGATTTGGGTTTGAGCTTATCAGGATGAAACTTTTTCACATAAGCATCGCAGCCCCAAACTTTAAGCAACGACAACTTGGGTTTCTTGCTAAACCACAGTTCATATGTTGTCGTCTCAACGGATTTAGATGGTGCCCTTTTAATGTGAATGCAGCTGTCTCTAATGCATAACCCCAAAACTATATTGGTAAATCTGTAAGAGACATCATAGATCGCACTATATCCAATAAAGTGCGGTTACGACGTTCGGACACACCATAACGTTGTGGTGTTCCAGGTGGCGTGAGCTGTGAAACTATTTCACATTGTTTTAATTGAAGACCAAACTCGTAACTCAACGTAACTCAAATATTCCTCTCCACGATCAGATCGCAGAAACTTTATTTTCTTGTTACGATGATTTTCCACTTCACTCTAAAATTCTTTGAACCTTTCAACTATTTCAGACTTATGTTTCATCAAGTAGATATACCCATATCTGCTCAAATCATCTTGTGAAGGTTAGAAAATAACGATACTTGCCACGAGCATCAACACTCATTGGATCGCATACATCGGTATGTATTATTTCCAATAAGTCAGTAGCTTGTTCCATTGTTCGGAGAACGGAGTTTTAGTCATCTTGCCCAAAGCGGCCCGGTTCGCAAGCATCAAATGATTCATAACCAAGTGATTTGAAAAACCCATCGACATGTAGTTTCTTCATGCGCTTTACACCAATATGACCTAAACGGCGATGCCACAAATAAGTTGCACTATCATTATTAACTTTGCATCTTTTGGTTTCAATATTATGAATATGTGTATCACTATGATCGAGATCCAATAAACCATTTTCATTGGGTGTGTAACCATATAAGGTTTTATTCATGTAAGCAGAACAACAATTTATTCTCTTACTTAAATGAATAACCGTATTGCAATAAACATGATCAAATCATATTTATGCTCAACACCAAATAACACTTATTTAGGTTCCACACTAATCCCGAAAGTATAGGGAGTGTGTGATGATGATCAAATCAATCTTGGAACTAGTTCCAACACTCATCGTCACTTCCCCTTCAACTAGTTTACATTCATTACGCAACTACCGTTTCAAGTTACTACTCTTAGCAACTGAACCAGTATCAAATACCGAGGGGTTTCTACGAACACTAGTAAAATACACATCAATAATCTGTATATCAAATATACCTTTGTTCACTTTGCCATCCTTCTTATCCGCCAAATACTTGGGGTAGTTCCGCTTCCAGTGACCAGTTCCATTGCAGCAAAAGCACTTAGTCTCGTGCTTAGGTCCAGACTTGGGCTTCTTCACTCGAGCAGCAACTTGCTTGCCGTTCTTCTTGAAGTTCCCCTTCTTCCCTTTGCCCTTTTCCTTGAGACTAGTGGTCTTGTCAATCATCAACACTTGATGCTCTTTCTTGATTTCTACCTTCGTCGATTTCAACATCACGAAGAGCTCGGGAATCGTTTTCGTCATCCCTTGCATACTATAGTTCATCACGAAGTTCTACTAACTTAGTGATGGTGACTAGAGAATTCTGTCAATCACTATCTTATCCGGAAGATTAACTCCCACTTGATTCAAGCGATTGAAGTACCGGACAATCTGAGAACATGCTCACTAGTTGAGCGATTCTCTTCCATCTTTTAGCTATAGAACTTGTTGGAGACTTCATATCTCTCAACTCGGGTATTTGCTTGAAATATTAACTTCAATTCCTGGAACATCTCATATGGTTCATGACGTTCAAAACGTCTTTGAAGTCCCGATTCTAAGCCGTTTAAGTATGGTGCACTAAACTATTAAGTAGTCATCATATTGAGCCAGCCAAAGCGTTCATAACGCCTGCATTTGCTCTGAAATAGGTACATCACCTAGCGGTGCATTAAGGACATAATTCTTACGTGCAGCAATGAGGATAAACCTCAGATCACGGATCCAATCCGCATCATTGCTACTAACATTTTTCAATACAATTTTCTCTAGGAACACATATAAAAACATAGGGAAGCAACAACGCGAGCTATTGATCTACAACATAATTTGCAAAATACTACCGGGACTAAGTTCATTATAAATTAAAGTTCAATTAATCATATTACTTAAGAACTCCCACTTAGACAAACATCTCTCTAGTCATCTAAGTGATCACGTGATCCAAATCAACTAAACCATAACCGATCATCACGTGAGATGGAGTAGTTTTCAATGGTGAACATCTTATGTTGATCATATCTACTATATGATTCACGCTCAACCTTTCGGTCTCCGTGTTCCGAGGCCATATCTGCATATGCTAGGCTCGTCAAGTATAACCTGAGTATTCTGCGTGTGCAAAACTGGCTTGCACCCGTTGTAGATGGACGTAGAGCTTATCACACCCGATCATCACGTGGTGTCTCGGCACGACGAACTTTGGCAACGGTGCATACTCAGGGAGAACACTACTTGATAATTTTAGTGAGAGATCATCTTATAATGCTACCGTCAATCAAAGCAAAATAAGATGCATAAAGGATAAACATCACATGCAATCAATATAAGTGATATGATATGGCCATCATCATCTTGTGCTTTGTGATCTCCATCTCGAAGCACCGTCATGATCACCATCGTCACCGGTAGCGACACCTTGATCTCCATCGTAGCATCGTTGTCGTTACGCCATCTATTGCTTCTCGACTATCGCTACCGCTTAGTGATAAAGTAAAAGCAATTACAGGCGTTGCATTTCATACAATAAAGCGACAACCATATGGCTCACGCCGATTGCCGATAACTTCGGTTACAAAACATGATCATCTCATACAATAAAATATAGCATCACGTCTTGACCATATCACATCACAACATGCCCTGCAAAAACAAGTTAGACGTCCTCTACTTTGTTGTTGCATGTTTTACGTGGCTGCTACGGGCTGAGCAAGAACCGTTCTTACCTACGCATCAGAACCACAACGATACTTCGTCAAATAGACTCGTTTAACCTTCTCAAGGACCGGGCGTAGCCTTTTCAGTTCAACTAAAGTGAGAGAGACAGACACCCGCCAGCCACCTTTAAGCACGAATGCTCGTGAACGGTGAAACCAGTCTCGCGTAAGCGTCTGGCGTAATGTCGGTCCGGGCCGCTTCATCTCACAATACCGCTGAACCAAAGTATGACATGCTGGTAGGTAGTATGACTTGTATCGCCCACAACTCACTTGTGTTCTACTCGTGCATATGACATCAACGCATAAAACCAGGCTCGGATGCCTTTGTTGGGGAACGCAGTAATTTCAGAGAATTTCCTCGCACACACGGGACCATGGTGATGGCATAGCAACGAGAGGGAGAGTGTTGTCTACGTACCCTCGTGAGACCGTGGCGAAGCGATCACAACGTAGAGGAAGTAGTCG
The DNA here is from genome assembly GCA_021605145.1 of Aegilops bicornis. Classification (NCBI taxonomy): domain Eukaryota; kingdom Viridiplantae; phylum Streptophyta; class Magnoliopsida; order Poales; family Poaceae; genus Aegilops; species Aegilops bicornis. The sequence continues at coordinate 775,537,679 of CM038675.1, forward strand.
TACTTTCTCCTCGCAATCCTGCCGATCCCAGCGCCGTTACTCCAGCACCTCCGAGTCGATGATGGCGTAGAGGAAGTAGTCGACGTTCTCCTCACGATCCAGCCCGATCACAGCGCCGTTACTCGGCGCCTCCGAGTTCTTGGCACACGTTCAGCTCGATGGCGCTCCACGGGCTTCGATCCACAAAGCTCCGGGGAGGGAGTTCCGTCGGACGACGGCGTGGTGGACGATCTTGATGTTTCACCGTCGCGAGGCTTCGCCTAAGCACCGCTACGATATGACCGAGGTGGAATATGGTGGAGGGGCACCGCACACGGCTAAGGAACGATCTCAAGGATCAACTTGTGTGTTCTAGGTGCCCCTCCCTGTATATAAAGGAGGGAGGGAGGAGGTGGCCGGCCACCAAGGGGCGCACCATGGGAGGAAACCTACTCCAAGTAGGTTTCCCTCTCTTTCCTTATTTCACTTGGAGGGAAGGAAGGAGTACTAGCATTTAGGAATAAGTACTAGTAGTAGGAATAGGAAGAGGGGAAGGAGAAAAGGAAAGGGGCGGCCCCTCCCCAGTCGGATTGGGCTTGAAGCGCCCCCTCCTTGTTCCTTCTCCCTTATTCCTATATGGGCCCAATAAGGCCCATATACCTCCCGGGGGTTCGGTAACCTCCGGAGCTCCAAACTTCTCCGGAACCTTTCCGTGTCCAAATATATCCGTCCAATATATTAATCTTTATGTCTCGACCATTTCGAGACTCCTCGTCATGTCCGTGATCATATCCGGGACTCCGAACAACCTTCGGTACATCAAAATACACAAACTCATAATATAACCGTCATCGAAACCTTAAGCGTGTGGACCCTACGGTTCGAGAACAATGTAGACATGACCGAGACACATCTCCGGTCAATAACCAATAGCGGGACCTGGATGCCCATATTGGTTCCTACATATTCTACGAAGATCTTTATCGGTCAGACCGCATAACAACATACGTTGTTCCTTTTGTCATCGGTATGTTACTTGCCCGAGATTCGATCGTCGGTATCCAATACCTAGTTCAATCTCGTTACAGGTAAGTCTCTTTACTCGTTCCGTAATACATCATCTCACAACTAACTCATTAGTTGCAATGCTTGCAAGGCTTATGTGATGTGTATTACCGAGAAGGCCCGAGATACCTCTCCGAGCAATTGGAGTGACAAAACCTAATCTCGAAATACGCCAACCCAACAAGTACCTTTGGAGACACCTGTAGTACTCCTTTATAATCACCCGATTACGTTGTGACGTTTGGTAGTACCCAAAGTGTTCCTCCGGTAAACGGAGTTGCATAATCTCATAGTTACAGGAACATGTATAAGTCATGAAGAAAGCAATAGCAACATACTAAGCGATCAAGTGCTAGGCTAACGGAATGGGTCATGTCAATCAGATCATTCTCCTAATGATGTGATCCCGTTAATCAAATGACAACTCATGTCTATGGTTAGGAAACATAACCATCTTTGATTAACGAGCTAGTCAAATAGAGGCATACTAGTGACACTCTGTTTGTCTATGTATTCACACATGTATTATGTTTCCGGTTAATACAATTCTAGCATGAATAATAAACATTTATCATGATATAAGGAAATAAATAATAACTTTATTATTGCCTCTAGGGCATATTTCCTTCATAATATACTCAATTCTATCTCGCAAGCACATACATAATTCAACTCAACATAGTTCATTACATCCACGAATAGCACATGCTCAAACTAATTAAAACATGACCCGGTTCGAATGACATCAGTTCAAACTAATAGCTCAAGCTCGACGACACATGTTCTAAACAGGTAACATAAGCCTCATACTTATCAGACGTTCAATTTGATCGTCACGCCCTTGATTACACTTCAATTGAAAGTCTGTGGATCCTGCCCAATGACCCAACACACCATTCGTTTCACGGAACCAAGCCCATGCAGCACGGCGCGCGGGATTCTCTGACACGCCCTCTTTGATTGCCCATCCTATGACCTGCCCGGGTTTCCTCAAGTCCATCTCATGGAATTCTTCTTTGCTTGCGATGAGCATAATCTCAACTGCCAAAGCGTGTCTGCAAGCATATTCGGTCTTGCAACTGATCAAGCATCCTCTCTTTCTCCTTCACAAGCTTTCGAATGCTTTTTCTCCTTAGCATCAGAAGGTTTCTCGATAAAGTGATACTTGCTGAAATCCTTCATGGCAGCATTTGCCTCATCACAACTCTTCAACCATGCTTCACATTCCTTCTTCAAGCAACGGTGTCGCTCCGCCATGATCTTCTCACACGCTATGTTCATAGTCATGGATTGACTGTCCATCCTACATGAACATACGGGTTCAAGATGACATAAACAAAAACATAAAATAAATTAAGTATAGTACAACACTTGGTAACTTGATATGACATACAACACCAAGTTCTTAATGAGTTCAAATGTTAAGGGTACAAGTCATAGTAGTTCAAACGACGACCAAGCATAGGGTACATGTCATTATAGTTCAAATGACAAAGATTACATAGCCTCATGCAATACTATGCGGCGTACGGTCCCGGGTTGCAACAAATAACATCATTTCTTTCTTTGACCCATGCCCAACGAGATGCACGGTTCTCATCCGACGAGAATGGTTGGCGAACTAACCAATCAATGACCTGACCATGATTGCCGTCTATCTCAGCATATGCTGCCGTTGTCGCACACAATGTAATTTGCATTGCAAGATCACACCTACAATTTTTTTCCGCCGTCTTGAGCTTCTTCATCAGCCTCTCCTTTTCTGTTATAAAATTTTCGGAACGGTCTTTATTGAAATAATTATATGAAAAGGCCCTACACTCCGCATTCAACGCATCAATGGCTTCGATCCACAAGTTCATCTTTTCCTCAATCAATTCGCGTTCACGGTTTGCCGCCGCCTCAAGAGAAGTTTCAAAAGAAAGCGAACGGTGCCATCCTACAATTCGAGAAGTTGCTATTAAAGTAACTTAGCTTTAATTGCTTTCTTAAGCATAACCTAACCCCCATTATGTACATTAAGACTAGCACTAGATCTAGGCACACAAACTTTTCTACAACCAATTCTAAGCACATCATACATAAGGAAACCACAAACATAAACCTAAATGGATCATAGTAATTGATTTGACCACACGAAAATGATGAGCTAGGGTTTGCAATCAAATGAGCAAATGCAAAGTAAACAAAGATATCAACCAATCAAAATGAGGGAAATGAGAGAGCCACCTTGAGTGATGAAAATGGTAAGAATCCACGGAGAAATCTCAAACAAATGAGAGAGATTTGGGAGGCTCTTGTGCTTCAAAGAAAGAGGGGGGAGAGTTGAGCTCGGTGGAGAGGTGATGTGGGCAGAATGAGTGGTTGAGGAGGGAATATCCAGCCCTCCCACCTTATCCAGAACACAGGACCCTACCGCCAGAGGTTATGGCGGTAGGCTCCAGTAACCTACCGCCATAGGGGATGGCGGTAGGCCCTTTTCCACGTCAGCGGCTGCCAACGGCCGTCAGTCGCCGTCAAATGGCCTACCGCCGTAGGGTATGGCGGTAGACGCATAATCCTACCGCCAGTCCCGGGCGGTAGGCAAAAATCGAGATCGAAATTTTTCCGAACTGGGGTCAGATCCTGATTTTCTTTCCAAAAAGGGTCAAAACACGAAATTCGGCCACCTAGCTACTCACATGCAGAGCTAGGATTCTCCTGCCTCAAGCCCTACCGAAACCGAGTGAATCAAACCAACTAAACTAATAAACCGATAACAAACTAACTAAAACAAGCATGACTCGGCGCCTATGTACACATGGCCTCTCGTCTATCCGACCCCGAATGGCTGATCCTGATACATACAACACTGAACTATACAGTGAATAAGGGTATGTAATGGTTTTTTCTCTTAGAGAATCTGATGACTTCCCTACGAAAAAGAGAACTTGATGACTGGTTCTGAAGCCAGTAGCTACGAGTTTGGAGCATGGAGAACTGTCATAACACGGTAACAGTAACCATAACTATGCTCAATGTGCATGTTTTTTTTCAAGGGTAGGCACAAGCTGTGCGGGTCTTCTATATTAAGAGAGCAATAGAGCGGGTCAAAAGAAGAAAAAGGAGAGGAAGAGAGTTTATATGTTACGCCTGTTCAAGAATTCGTCCAATTAACCAGTTAACTTGTCGATTAATTCCTACTCGTAGGGTTACCGAGTAGCATATAAACCGATAAATCGTCTGATTAATTGATTAAATGGCCGATTAACTTGCCGATTAGCTGATTAATTCCCTACTCACCAGCCAACCGAGCAGCTACCAGTTAACGATTTCCTCAACAATGTATGTTACAGAAAATGAAACCTGATGCACCAGATTCAGCGGGAACCCCTCCCTCTCACACACACACACACACACACACACACACACACACACACACGATTACATACGTCTAAATACCCCACCCGTTCGAGTTGTCTTCCACAATTTGAACTCTGCATTGATCACGCAACTACTCTAGACGGCAAAACCCCCACATTGTCGAAAACTCTATTGTTCCTCTCTAGCCAAATGAACCGGAGTGTGATAATGATCAGGTTGTGCAACTGGCGACGCCTCGATGAGGGACAATAGAGTTTTCGACAATGTGGCGGCGTTGCCGGATAGGGTAGTAGCGAAGATCAAGGAGCACAATGTCATCCCACCACTTTTCCCAGCAATTGGCTAGAACATACATAACAAAAACTGGAGACAGTTACCGGTTCAAGCAATACACTTCTAAAGTCCCTGAAATTTGCAGCGGTCCCTTGCCCGAGGACAAGTGATGGTGATGATGCCTGCTTGGAGAGAAGTGATGACGATGGTGCCTATGTGCCACAAGACCCTTTTCATAGAGTATCTGGAATATCCTGTGTGCGGTGTTCAACGGATTGAGTTCTCACCTGATTTTTTGTTAATTAGCTTGACAATTCTATTTTTCTTAATTAATGAATGAGGCACATTTTTTGCCTCTGTTTTGAAAAAAAAGTTCTGGAAATTCCTATACACTTCTGAACCTGACAATAAAACCCAGACGTTCAAAAAAAAATGCAGCCACATGGCCAAGTAATTTAATACTACCAAATGGTCAGTCAGAGTAGTAAACCATTGTAATGATAGGCATTACAAATCTAATGTATACATTTAAAAAAATTACATACAAACAAAATTATGATGCAATAAAACTAATTTCGGATTTTATTTTATATGAACAGTAATTGCGCACAGTGTCTTTGCTACAGTGCCCGTGACATCCTTTTTTCCGTTTTGCACTGGGATTACACTGTAGCCGCATGATGTGTTTGTCATGACCTCAAAATGCCTAGCAAAAGAAGAGGAAGAAGAAGCCCCACTGCAGCTACCAGAGCTTGATCTAGAGCTAGCTACAAGAACACGAAGAAGAAGAAGAAAAATAAATTATTGCAGCCGTAATTCCCACAAGACAGGAGGTCCTAAAATTGTTGAGCTGTAGTAGAAAATACGGCGGAATCCCCGTTCTACCCTCCACCAACCCCATGTGACCTTCCTATGTACATCATCCACGCAGGGGCAGATCGGTCAGAACGCATCAGCTGGCAATTGCCTCCGCTGGTTCACCGATTTGCTTTGCCAGGGGGCAAATTTCCAATCACGCCCTCCATGGCAGCCAGGGTGAAGCGGGGAAGAAGGGCTAGGCTAGTAGTAGAGCGCGGTATCGTCGTCGTCGGTGGCCTGGCAGCCGGGGTCGGAGAGGCCGAGGAGGAGGCGGCGGAAGTTGGCCACGGCGCAGGGGATGCGGAGCGCGCCTGGGTGGCCGTAGCCGTACTCCTGCGCGGCGCGCCGGAGTAGGGCCTTGAACGCCGGCTGGCCCAGGAGCTCGGCCCGCACGGCGAAGCGCTCGAGGGGGCCGCCCTCCTCGCCGACGCACACCGGCACGTGCCCCTCCGGCACATGGGCGCCGCGGCCGAGCCTCCGCGCGCCGAAGAGCGACGAGGACGACGCCGAAGCTGCAGTGGAGGAGGCCTTCGCGGCCGCGTCGGGCCGGAGCGGCTGGGACGCGACTGCGGCGCAGGCGTCGGCCGCGGCCACGCGGGAGAGCCGTCTCAGCAGGCGCTTCATGCTCCCGCTGCTTCGGTCGATGGAGACCTTTGGAAGTGGCGCCGGCGGCGGCGGGTTCATGGGGATGGACGACGCTAGAGCTGAGAGAACACAAGGCGATTGGGCTGAGACGGCCATGGTGGCTCCTTATATAACGGGAGAGCTGGAGGTTGTGCGATGCACAGCTCCTCTTTGCCATTTTCTTTCTCGGTTGGCATTTACAAATTCTTTGCTCGGAATGGAATGTAGCGCTTATTTAGCCAGTCTGCTTCGGGTACGCGGGGTTACTTGCCTCCTTTTAAAATTTGGCCCTGTTTCATACTAAATCGAGACAAACTTGGCGAATAATAAACTGCAAAAGGTTGCCACGTGACACATGTGGTAAGCAATCCAAACAATTCAAAAAGAAACTGCAAAAGGTTACATTGGCTAAAGTTGACAAGAAAATGTGGCATGAATAATGTCGCGTTCCAACTTAAAACTATGACAAACAGTTGGGGATCGTTGGTTCCTTCATTTCCGAAACATTGTACTCCCTCCTTCTCAAATATAAGTTGGTTTAACTTTTTTTTTCTGGATCAGATGTATATAAACACATTTTAGTATGTTTATTCACTCGTTTCGGTTTGTATGTTGTCCTAGTCCATATTGAAATATCCAAAACATTTTATATTTGTGAACAGAACGAATTGTATTTTTTCATACCTTTTTAACACAATATAGATGTATGCACTCAAGACACGTGAAGGAAATATGCCCTAGAGGCAATAATAAAGTTATTATTTATTTCCTTATTTCATGATAAATGTTTATTCATGCTAGAATTGTATTGACCGGAAACTTGATACATGTGTGAATACATAGACAAATATAGTGTCACTAGTATGCATCTACTTGACTAGCTCGTGAATCAAAGATGGTTAAGTTTTCTAGCCATAGACATAAGTTGTCATTTGATTAACGGGATCACCTCATTAGGAGAATGATGTGATTGACTTGACCCGTTCCGTTAGCTTAGCACTTGATCGTTTAGTATGTTGCTATTGCTTTCTTTATGACTTATACATATTCCTATGACTATGAGATTATGCAACTCCCGTTTACCGGAGGAACACTTTGTGTGCTACCAAACATCACAACGTAACTGGGTGATTATAAAGGAGCTCTACAGGTGTCTCCTAAGGTACATGTTGGGTTGGTGTATTTCAAGATTAGGTTTTGTCACTCCGATTGTCGGAGAGGTATCTCTGGGCCCTCTCGGAAATGCACATCATTATAAGCCTTGCAAGCAATGTAACTAATGAGTTAGTTACGGAATGATGCATTACGTAACGAGTAAAGAGACTTATCGGTAACGAGATTGAACTAGGTATTGAGATACCGACGATCGAATCTCGGGCAAGTAAAAATACCGATGACAAAGGGAACAACGTATGTTGTTATGCGGTTTGACCGGTAAAGATCTTCGTAGAATATGTGGGAGGCAATATGAGCATCCAGGTTCCGCTATTGGTTATTGACCGGAGACGTGTCTCGGTCATGTCTACATAGTTCTCGAACCCGTAGGGTCCGCACGCTTAAGGTTTCAATGACAGTTATATTATGAGTTTATGAATTTTGATGTACCAAAGGAGTTCGTAGTCCCGGATGAGATCGGGGACCTGACGAGGAGTCTCGAAATGGTCGAGATGTAAAGATCGATATATTGGACGACTATATTCAGACTTCGAAAAGATTCCGAGTGATTCGGGTATTTTTTGGAGTACCGGAGAGTTACGGGAATTCGCCGGGGAGTATATGGGCCTTATTGGGCCATACGGGAATAGAGGAAATAGGCAAAAAGGAAGGAGGCCTGCGCCCCCCTCTGGTCCGAATTGGACTAGGGGCGCAGCCCCCTTTTCCTTCCCCCTCTCCTCCTCTTTCCTTCTCCCCTACTCCAATAAGAAAAGGAGATGGGAGTAGGACTCCTCCCTTGGCGCACCCTCCACCTTGGCCGGCCGCCTCCCCCGTTGCTCCTTTATATACGAGGGCAGGGGGGCACCCCATAGATACAACAATTGATCCTTGAGATCTCTTAGCCGTGTGCGGTGCCCCCCTCCACCATAGTTCTCCTTGATAATATTGTAGCGGTGCTTAGGCGAAGCCCTGCGACGGTAGAACATTAAGATCGTCACCACGCCGTCGTGCTGTCGAAACTCTTCCCCAACATTCTGCTGGATCGGAGTCCGGGGATCGTCATCGAGCTGAACGTGTGCTAGAACTCGGAGGTGCCGTAGTTTCGGTGCTTGATCGGTCGGGCCGTGAAGACGTACGACTACATCAACCGCGTTATTCTAACGCTTCCGCTTTCGGTCTCTGAAGATGCGTGTACAACACTCTCCTCTCGTTGCTATGCATCACCATGATCTTGTGTGTGCGTAGGAATTTTTTGAAATTACTACGTTCCCCAACAAAGGCATCCGAGCCTGGTTTTATGCGTAGATGTTATATGCACGAGTAGAACACAAGTGAGTTGTGGGCGATACAAGTCATACCGCTTACCGACATGTCATCTTTCGTTCGGCGGTATTGTTGAATGAAGCGGCCCGGACCGACATTACGCGTACCCTTACGCGAGACCGGTTCTCCCGACGTGCTTTTCACAGAGGTGGCTAGCGGGTGTCAGTTTCTCCAACTTTAGTTGAACCGAGTGTGGCTACGCCCGGTCCTTGCGAAGGTTAAAACAGCACCAACTTGACAAACTATCGTTGTAGTTTTGATGCGTAGGTAAGAACGGTTCTTGCTAAGCCCGTAGCAGCCACGTAAAACTTGCAACAACAAAGTAGAGGACGTCTAACTTGTTTTTGCAGGGCATGTTGTGATGTGATATGGTCAAGACGTGATGCTATATTTTATTGTATGAGATGATCATGTTTTGTAACCAAATTATCGGCAACTGGCAGGAGCCATATAGTTGTCGCTTTATTGTATGCAATGCAATCGCCCTGTAATGCTTTACTTTATCACTAAGCGGTAGCGATAGTCGTAGAAGCATAAGATTGGCGAGACGACAACGACGCTACGATGGAGATCAAGGTGTCACGCCGGTGACGATGGTGATCACGATGGTGCTTCGGAGATGGAGATCACAAGCACAAGATGATGATGGCCATATCATATCACTTATATTGATTGCATGTGATATTTATCCTTTATGCATGTTATCTTGCTTTGATTAACGATAGCATTTTAAGATGATCTCTCACTAATTATCAAGAAGTGTTCTCCCTGAGTATGCACCATTGCAAAAGTTCTTCGTGCTGAGACACCACGTGATGATCGGGTGTGATAGGCTCTACATTCAAATACAACGGGTGCAAAACAGTTGCACACGCAGAATACTCAGGTTAAACTTGACGAGCCTAGCATATATGAGATATGGCCTCGTAACACGGAGACCGAAAAGGTCGGCGTGAATCATATAGTAGATATGATCAACATAGTGATGTTCACCATTGAAAACTACTCCATCTCATGTGATGATCGGACATGGTTTAGTTGATTTGGATCACGTGATCACTTAGATGACTAGAGAGATGTCCGTCTAAGTGGGAGCTCTTTAGTAATATGATTAATTGAACTTAAATTTATCATGAACTTAGTCCTGGTAGTATTTTGCAAATTATGTTGTAAATCAATAGCTCACGTTGTTGCTTTCATATGTTTATTTTGATATGTTCCTAGAGAAAATTGTGTTGAAAGATGTTAGTAGCAATGATGCGGATTGGATCCGTGATCCGAGGTTTATCCTCATTGCTGCCTGAAGAATTATGTCCTTAATGCATCGCTAGGTGACAGGCCTATAGCGAAGCGGATGAGGCGTTATGAACGTTTGGCTAGCTCAATATAATAACTACTTGATAGTTTAGTGAACCATGCTTAACGGCTTAGAATCGGGACTTCAAAGACGTTTTGAACGTCATGGACCATATGAGATGTTCCAGGAACTGAAGTTAATATTTCAAGCAAATACCCGAGTTGAGAGATAGGAAATCTCCAACAAGTTCTATAGCTAGAAGATGGAGGAGAATCGCTCAACTAGTGAGCATGTGCTCAGATTATGCAGGTACTACAATCGCTTGAATCAAGTGGGAGTTAATCTTCGAGATAAGATAGTGATTGATGAGTTCTCTAGTCACCATCACCAAGTTACTAGAACTTCATGATGAACTATAGTATGCAAGGGATGACGAAAACGATTCCCGAGCTCTTCGTGATGGTAGAAATCAAGAAAGAGCATCAAGTGTTGATGATTGACAAGACCACTAGTTTCAAGAAAAGGGCAAAGGGAAAGAAAGGGAACTTCAAGTAGAATGAAAAGCAAGTTGTCACTCCCGCGAAGAATCCCAAAGCTGGACCAAAGCCTGAAACTGAGTGCTTCTACCGCAAAGGAAATGGTCACTGGAAGTGGAAATGCCCTGAATATTTGGTAGATAAGAAGGATGGCAAAGTGAACAAGAGTATATTTGATATACAGGTTATTGATGTGTACCTTACTAGTGTTTATAGTAACCCCTGGGTATTTGATACTTGTTCGGTTGCTAAGATTAGTAACTCGAAACAAGAGTTACAGAATAAACATTAACTAGTTGAGGGTGAAGTGACGACGTGTGTTGGAAGTGGTTCCAAGATTGATATGATCATCGTCGCACACTCCCTATATTTTTGAGATTAGTGTTAAACCTAAATAAATGTTATTTGGCGTTTGCGTTGAGCATGAATATGATTTGATCATGTTTATTGCAATAACGTTATTCATTTAAAGTCAGAGAATAATTGTTGTTACATTTACATGAATAAAACCTTCAATGGTCATACACCCAATGAAAATAGTTTGTTGGATCTCGATCGTAATAATACACATATTCATAATATTGATGCCAAAAGATGCAAAGTTAATAATGATAGTGCAACTTATTTGTGGCACTACCGTTTGGGTCATATCTGTGTAAAGCGCATGAAGAAACTCTGTAAATATGGATTTTCGGAATCACTTGGTTATGAATCATTTGATGCTTGCGAACCGTGCCTTTTGGGCAAGATGACTAAAACTCCGTTCTCCGGAACAATGGAACGAGCTACTGACTTGTTGGAAATAATACATACCGATGTATGCGATCCAATGAGTGTTGATGCTCGTGGCAGGTATCATTATTTTCTAACCTTCACAGATGATTTGAGCAGATATGAGTATATCTACTTAATGAAGCACAAGTCTGAAACATTTGAAAAGTTCAAAGAATTTCAGAGTGAAGTGGAGAATCATCGTAACAAGAAGATAAAGTTTCTATGATCTGATCGTGGAGGAGAATATTTGAATTACGAGTTTGGCCTTCATATAAAACAATGTGGAATAGTTTCACCGCTCACGCCACATGGAACACCACAGCATAATGGTGTGTCTGAAGGAAATATGCCCTAGAGGCAATAATAAAGTTATTATTTATTTCCTTATATCATGATAAATTTTTATTATTCATGCTAGAATTGTATTAAACGGAAACATAATACATGTGTGAATACATAGACAAGCAGTGTCACTAGTATGCCTCTACTTGACTAGCTCGTTAATCAAAGATGGTTATGTTTCTAACCATAGACATGAGTTGTCATTTGATTAACGGGATCACATCATTAGGAGAATGATCTGATTGACATGACCCATTCCGTTAGCCTAGCACTTGATCGTTTAGTATGTTACTATTGCTTTCTTCATGACTTATACATGTTCCTGTAACTATGAGATTATGCAACTCCCGTTTACCGGAGGAACACTTTGGGTGCTACCAAACGTGACAACGTGAATCGGGTGATTATAAAGGAGTACTACAGGTGTCTCCAAAGGTACATGTTGGGTTGGCGTATTTCGAGATTAGGTTTTGTCACTCCGATTGTCGGAGAGGTATCTCTGGGCCCTCTCGGTAATGCACATCATTATAAGCCTTGAAAGCAATGTGACCAATGAGTTGGTTACGGGATGAAGCATTACAGAACGAGTAAAGATACTTGCCGGTGACGAGATTGAACTAGGTATTGGATACCGACGATCGAATCTCGGGCAAGTAACATACCGATGACAAAGGGAACAACGTATGTTGTTATGCGGTTTGACCGATAAAGATCTTCGTAGAATATGTAGGAGCCAATATGGGCATCCAGGTCCCGCTATTGGTTATTGACCGAGAATAGTTCTAGGTCATGTATACATAGTTCTCGAACCCGTAGGGTCCGCACGCTTAAGGTTTCGATGACAGTTAAATTATGAGTTTATGTATTTTGATGTACCGAAGGTTGTTCGGAGTCCCGGATATGATCACGGACATGACGAGGAGTCTCGAAATGGTCGAGACATAAAGATTAATATATTGGACGGATATATTTGGACACCGGAAAGGTTAGGAGAAGTTTGGAGCTCAGGGAGGTTCTGGAACCCCGGAGGTATATGGGCCTTATTGGGCCCATGTAGGAGGAAGGGAGAAGGAACAAGGGAGGCGCGCCCCCAAGCCCAATCCGAATTGGGGAGGGGGCGGCCCCCCTTTTCTCCTTCCCCTCTTCCTATTCCTACTACTAGTACTACTTCCTAATACTAGTACTCCTTCCTTCCCTCCAAATAAGATAAGGAAAGAGAGGAAACCTACTTGGAGTAGGTTTCCCCCTCTATCATGGCGCCCCCTTGAGGCCGGCCACCTCCTCCCTCCCTCCTTTATATCACGGGGTAGGGGGCACCCTAGGACACACAAGTTGATCCTTGAGATCGTTCCTTAGCCGTGTGCGGTGCCCCCTCCACCATATTCCACCTCGGTCATATCATAGCAGTGCTTAGGCGAAGCCTGCGTCGGTAGAACATCAAGATCGTCACCACGCCGTCGTCTTGTGGAACTCCCTCTCCCGGAGCTTTGCTGGATCGGAGCCCGAGGAGCGTCATCGAGTTGAGCGTGTGCCAAGAACTGAGGCGCCGGAGTAACGGCTACCGGGATCGGCTGGATCGCGAGGAGAACGTCGACTACTTCCTCTACGTTGTGATCGCTTCCGCTTTGGTCTCACGAGTGCGTAGACAATACTCTCCCTCTCGTTGCTATGCATCACCATAATCTTGCGTGTGCGTGGGAAATTTTTGAAATTACTACGTTCCCCAACGGTGGCATCCGAGCCAGGTTTTATGCGTTGATGTTATATGCACGAGTAGAACACAAGTGAGTTGTGGGCGATACAAGTCATCTTGCCTACCGGCATGTCATACTTTGGTTCAGCGGTATTGTGAGATGAAGCGGCCCGGACCGACATTACGCGTGACGCTTACGCGAGACTGGTTTCACCGTTCTACGAGCACTCGTGCTTAAAGGTGGCTGGCGGGTGTCTGTCTCTCTCACTTTAGTTGAACTGAGTGTGGCTACGCCCGGTCCTTGAGAAGGTTAAAGCGGAGTCTATTTGGAAATATCGTTGTGGTCTTGATGCGTGGGTGAGATTGGTTCTTGCTTAAGCCCATAGCAGCCACGTAAAATTTGCAACAACAAAGTAGAGGACGTCTAACTTGTTTTTGCAGGGCATGTTGTGATGTGATATGGTCAAGACGTGATGCTATATTTTATTGTATGAGATGATCATGTTTTGTAACCGAAGTTATCGGCAACTGGCTGGAGCCATATGGTTGTCGCTTTATTGTATGAAATGCAAGCATACATAATTGCTTTACTTTATCTCTAAGCGGTAGCGATAGTCGTAGAAGCAATAGATGGCGTAAACGACAACGATGCTACGATGGAGATCAAGGTGTCGCGCCGGTGACGATGGTGATCACGACGGTGCCGGAGATGGAGATCACAAGCACGAGATGATGATGGCCATATCATATCACTTATATTGATTGCATGTGATGTTTATCCTTTATGCATCTTATTTTGCTTTGATTGACGGTAGCATTATAAGATGATCTCTCACTAAAATTATCAAGAAGTGTTCTCCTGAGTATGCACCGTTGCGAAAGTTCTTCGTCTTTGAGACACCACGTGATGATCGGGTGTGATAGGCTCTACGTTCAAATACAACGGGTGCAAAACAGTTGCGCACGCAGAATACTCGAGTTAAACTTGGCGAGCCTAGCATATAACAGATATGGCCTCGGAACACGGAGACCGAAGGTCGAACGTGAATCATATAGTAGATATGATCAACATAGTGATGTTCACCATTGAAACTACTCCATCTCACGTGATGATCGGACATGGTTTAGTTAATTTGGATCACGTAATCACTTAGATGACTAGAGAGATGTCTGTCTAAGTGGGAGTTTTTAATATGATTAATTAAAACTTAAATTTATCATGAACTTAGTACCTGATAGTATTTTGCTTGTCTATGTTTACTGTAGATCAATAGCTCGCGTTGTTGCTTCCCCATGTTTTTATATGTGTTCCTTGAGAAAATTGTATTGAAAAATGTTAGTAGCAATGATGCGGATTGGATCCGTGATCTGAGGTTTATCCTCATTGCTGCACAGAAGAATTATGTTCTTCATGCACCGCTAGGTGACAGACCTATTGCAGGAGCGGATGAGGCGTTATGAGCGTTTGGCTAGCTCAATATGATGACTACTTGATAGTTTAGTGCACCATGCTTAAAGGCTTAGAATCGGGACTTCAAAGACGTTTTGAGCGTCATGGACCATATGAGATGTTCCAGGAGTTGAAGTTAATATTTCAAGCAAATACCGAGTTGAGAGATATGAAATCTCCAACAAGTTCTATAGCTAAAAGATGGAAGAGAATCGCTCAACTAGTGAGCATGTTCTCAGATTATGCAGGTACTTCAATCGCTTGAATCAAGTGGGAGTTAATCTTCGAGATAAGATAGTGATTGACAGAATTCTCTAGTCACCAACACTAAGTTACTAGAACTTCATGATGAACTATAGTATGCAAGGGATGACGAAAAGCGATTCCCGAGCTCTTCGTGATGTTGAAATCGGCGAAGGTAGAAATCAAGAAAGAGCATCAAGTGTTGATGATTGACAAGACCACTAGTCTCAAGGAAAAGGGCAAAGGGAAGAAGGGGAACTTCAAGAAGAGCGGCAAGCAAGTTGCTGCTCGAGTGAAGAAACCCAAGTCTGGACCTAAGCACGAGACTAAATGCTTTTGCTGCAATAGAACTGGTCACTAGAAGCGGAACTACCCCAAGTATTTGGCGGATAAGAAGGATGGCAAAGTGAACAAAGGTATATTTGAGATACAGATTATTGATGTGTATTTTACTAGTGTTCGTAGCAACCCCTCGGTATTTGATACTGGTTCGGTTGCTAAGAGTAGTAACTTGAAGCAGGAGTTGCGTAATGAGCAGAAACTAGTTGAAGGGAAGTGAAGATGAGTGTTGGAAGTAGTTCCAAGATTGATATGATCATCATCGCACACTCCCTATATTTTCGAGATTAGTGTTAAACCTAAATAAATGTTATTTAGCGTTATGCGTTGAACATGAATATGATTTGATCATGTTTATTGCAATACGGTTGTTCATTTAAGTAAGAGAATAAATTGTTGTTACATTTACATGAATAAAACCTTATATGGTTACACACCCAATGAAAATGATTCATTGGATCTCGATCATAGTGATACACATATTCATAATATTGAAACCAAAAGATGCAAAGTTAATCTTGATAGTGCAACTTATTTGTGTAATCGCCGTTTAGGTCATATTGGTGTAAAAGCGCATGAAGAAAACTCCATGCTGATGGACTTTTGGAATCACTTGATTATGAATCATTTGATGCTTGCGAACCGTGCCGTTTGGGCAAGATGACTAAAACTCCGCTCTCCGGAACAATGGAACAAGCTACTGACTTATTGGAAATAATACATACCGATGTATGCGATCCAATGAGTGTTGATGCTCGTGGCAAGTATCGTTATTTTCGACTTTCACAAGATGATTTGAGCAGATATTGGTATATCTACTTGATGAAACATAAGTCTGAAATAGTTGAAAGGTTCAATCAATTTCAGATTGAAGTGGAAAAATAATCGTAACAAGAAAAAAAACTTACTACGATCAAATCGCAAAGAGCGAATAATTGAGTTCTGAGTTTGGTCTTCAATTAAAATAATGTGGAATAGTTTCACAGCTCACGCCACAGAACACCACAATGTTATGGTGTGTCCAAGCGTCAGAACCGCACTTTATTTGATATGGTGCGATCTATGATGTCTCTTATCGGTTTACCACTATCATTTTGGGGTTATGCATTAGAGACAGCTGCATTCACGTTTAATAGGGCACCATCTAAATCCGTTGAGACGACACCATATGAACTATGGTTTAACAAAGAAACCTAAGCTGTCGTTTCTTAAAAGTTTGGAGTTGTGATGCTTATGTGAAAAAGTTTTCACCGATAAGCTCAAACCCAAATCGGAGAAGTGCGTCTTCATAGAATACCCAAAGGTAACTATTGGGTACACCTTCTATCACAGATCCGAAGGCAAGTTTTTCGTTGCTAAGATGGATCCTTTCTAGAGAAGAAGTTTCTCTCGAAAGAAGTGAGTGGGAGGAAAGTAGAACTTGATGAGGTAATTATACCTTCTCCCTTATTGGAAAGTAGTTCATCACAGAAATCAGTTCGATGATTCCTACACCAATTAGTGAGGAAGTTAATAATGATGATCATGAAACTTCAGATCAAGTTGCTACCAAACCTCGTAGGTCTTCCAGAGTAAGATCCGCACTGAGTAGTACGGTAATCATGTTCGGAAGTCATGTTACTAGACCATGATGAACCTACGAACTATGAGGAAGCAATGATGAGCCCAGATTCATGAAATGGCTTGAGGCCATAAAATCTGAGATATGATCCATGTATGAGAACAAAAGTATGGACTTTGATTGACTTGCTCGATGATCAGCAAGCCATGTTAAATAAATGGATCTTCAAGAGGAAGGCGGACACTGATAGTAGTGTTACTATCTACAAAGCTCGACTTGTCACAAAAAGGTTTTCGACAAGTTCAAGGTGTTGACTACAATGAGATTTTCTCAAGCGAAGCGATGCTAAAGACTGTCCGAATCAAGTTAGCAATTGCCACATTTTATGAAATCAGGCAAATGGATGTCAAAACTACATTCTTTAATGGATTTATTAAAGAAGAGTTGTATATGATGCAACCAGAAGGTTTTGTCAATCCTAAAGGAACTAACAAAATGTGCAAGCTCCACGATCCATCAATGGACTGGTGCAAGCATCTCAGAGTTGGAATACATGATTTGATAAGTTGATCATAGAATATAGTTTTATACAGACTTGAGGTGAAGCCTGTAATTACTAGAAAGTTAGAGAGAGCACTACAGAATTTCTGATAAGTATATGTGAATGACATATTGTAGATCGGAAATAATGTAGAATTATTCTGCAAAGCATAAAGGAGTGTTTGAAAGGAGTTTTTCAAAGAAAGACCTCGGTGAAGCTGCTTACATATTGAGCATCAAGATCTATAGAGATAGATCAAGACGCTTGATAAGTTTTTCAATGAGTACATACCTTGACAAGATTTTGAAGTAGTTCAAAATGGAACAGTCAAAGAAATAGTTCTTGCATGTTTTACAAGTTGAGAAATTGAGTAATACTCAAAACCCGACCACGGCAGAAGATAGCAAGAGAATGAAAGTCTTTCCCTATGCCTTTGCCATAGGTTCTATAAAGTATGCCATGCTGTGTACCAGATCTATTGTATACCCTACCTTTGTTTGGCAAGGGAGTACAATAGTGATCTAGGAGTAGATCACTGGACAGCGGTCAAAATTATCCTTAGTGGAATAAGGAAATGTTTCTCGATTATGGAAGTGACAAAAGGTTCGTCGTAAAGAGTTACGTCGATGCAATTTTTGACACCGATCTGGATGACTCTAAGTCTCGATCTAGATACATATTGAAAGTGGGAGCAATTAGCTAGAGTAGCTCCGTGCAGAGCATTGTAGACATAGAAAATTACAAAATACATAACGGATCTGAATATGAAAGACCCGTTGACTAAGATTCTCTCACAAGCAAAACATGATCACACCTTAGTACTCTTTGGGTGTTAATCACATAGCGATGTGAACTAGATTACTGAATCTAGTAAACCCTTTGGGTGTTGGTCACATGGCGATGTGAACTATGGGTGTTAATCACATGATGATGTGAACTATCGATGTTAATCACATGGTGATGTGATCTAGATTATTGACTCTAGTGCAAGTGGGAGACTGAAGGAAATATGCCCTAGAGGCAATAATAAAGTTATTATTTATTTCCTTATATCATGATAAATGTTTATTATTCATGCTAGAATTGTATTAACCGGAAACATAATACATGTGTGAATACATAGACAAACAGAGTGTCACTAGTATGCCTCTACTTGACTAGCTCGTTAATCAAAGATGGTTATGTTTCCTAACCATAGACATGAGTTGTCATTTGATTAACGGGATCACATCATTAGGAGAATGATCTGATTGACATGACCCATTCCGTTAGCCTAGCACTTGATCGTTTAGTATGTTACTATTGCTTTCTTCATGACTTATACATGTTCCTGTAACTATGAGATTATGCAACTCCGTTTACGGAGGAACACTTTGGGTGCTACCAAACGTGACAACGTAATCTGGGTGATTGTAAAGGAGTACTACAGTGTCTCCAAAGGTACATGTTGGGTTGGCGTATTTCGAGATTAGGTTTTGTCACTCCGATTGTCGGAGAGGTATCTCTGGGCCCTCGGTAATGCACATCATTATAAGCCTTGCAAGCAATGTGACCAATGAGTTGGTTACGGGATGAAGCATTACTGAGCGAGTAAAGAGACTTGCGGTGACGAGATTGAACTAGGTATTGGATACCGACGATCGAATCTCGGGCAAGTAACATACCGATGACAAAGGGAACAACGTATGTTGTTATGCGGTTTGACCGATAAAGATCTTCGTAGAATATGTAGGAGCCAATATGGGCATCCAGGTCCCGCTATTGGTTATTGACCGAGAATAGTTCTAGGTCATGTATACATAGTTCTCGAACCCGTAGGGTCCGCACGCTTAAGGTTTCGATGACAGTTATATTATGAGTTTATGTATTTTGATGTACCGAAGGTTGTTCGGAGTCCCGGATATGATCACGGACATGACGAGGAGTCTCGAAATGGTCGAGACATAAAGATTAATATATTGGACGGATATATTTGGACACGGAAAGGTTCCGGAGAAGTTTGGAGCTCCGGAGGTTCTGGAACCCCGGGAGGTATATGGGCCTTATTGGGCCCATGTAGGAGGAAGGAGAAGGAACAAGGGAGGCGCGCCCCAAGCCCAATCCGAATTGGGGAGGGGGCGGCCCCCTCCTTTCTCCTTCCCCTCTTCCTATTCCTACTACTAGTACTACTTCCTAATACTAGTACTCCTTCCTTCCCTCCAAATAAGATAAGGAAGAGGGAAACCTACTTGGAGTAGGTTTCCCCCTCCCTATGGCGCGCCCCCTTGAGGCCGGCCACCTCCTCCCTCCCTCCTTTATATACGGGGGTAAGGGGGCACCCTAGGACACACAAGTTGATCCTTGAGATCGTTCCTTAGCCGTGTGCGGTGTCCCCTCCACCATATTCCACCTCGGTCATATCATAGCAGTGCTTAGGCGAAGCCCTGCGTCGGTAGAACATCAAGATCGTCACCACGCCGTCGTCTTGTGAACTCCCTCTCCCGGAGCTTTGCTGGATCGGAGCCCGAGGAGCGTCATCGAGCTGAGCGTGTGCCAAGAACTCGGGCGCCGGAGTAACGGCGCTTTGGGATCGGCTGGATCGCGAGGAGAACGTCGACTACTTCCTCTACGTTGTGATCGCTTCGCTTTGGTCTCACGAGTCGTAGACAATACTCTCCCCTCTCGTTGCTATGCATCACCATGATCTTGCGTGTGCGTAGGAATTTTTTTGAAATTACTACGTTCCCCAACAGTGTCCGAACGTCATAACCGCATTTTATTAGATATGGTGCGATCTATGATGTATCTTACCAATTTACCATTATCATTTTGGGGTTATGCGTTAGAGATAGCTGCATTTACTTTAAATAGGGCACCATCAAAATCCGTTGAGACGACGCCTTATGAATTGTGGTTTGGCAAGAAACCAAAGTTGTTGTTTCTTAAAATTTGGGGTTGCGATGCTTATGTGAAAAAGTTTCAACCTGATAAGCTCGAACCCAAATCGGAGAAACGCGTCTTCATAGAATATCCAAAGGAAACTGTTGAGTACACCTTCTATCACAGATCCGAAGGCAAGATATTCATTTCTAAAATGGATCCTTTCTAGAGAAGGAGTTTCTCTTGAAAGAAGTGAGTGGGAGGAAAGTAGAACTTGATAAGGTAATTGTACCTTCTCACGAATTGGAAAGTAGTGCATCACAGAAATCAGTTCCAGTGATTCCTACACCAATTAGTGAGGAAGTTAATGATGATGATCATGAAACTTCAGATTAAGTTACTACAGAACCTGGTAGGTCTTCCAGAGTAAGATCCGCACAGTGAGTGGTACGGTAATCCTATTACGGAGGTCATGCTACTTGCCGTGGCGAACCTACGAACTATGAGGAAGCGATGATGAGCCCAGATTCATGAAATGGCTTGAGGCCATGAAATCTGAGATTGGATCCATATATGAGAACAAAGTGTGGACTTTGGTGGACTTGCCCGATGATCGGCAAGCCATAGAAAATAAATGGATCTTCAAGAGGAAGACAGACGCTGATAGTAGTGTTACTATCTACAAAGCTCGACTTGTCGCAAATTTTTTCGACAAAGTTCAAGGTGTTGAATACGATGAGATTTTCTCACTCGTATCGATGCTTAAGTCTGTCCGAATCATGTTAGCAATTGCCACATTTTATGAAATCTGGAAAATGGATGTCAAAACTGCATTCCTTAATGGTTTTCTTAAAGAAGAGTTGTATATGATGCAACCAGAAGATTTTGCCAATCCCAAAGGTGCTAACAAAATGTGCAAACTCCAGCGATCCATCGATGGACTGGTGCAAGCATCTCGGTGTTGGAATATACGCTTTGATAAGTTGATCAAAACATATAGTTTTATACGGACTTGCAGTGAAGCCTGTATTTACAATAAAGTGAGTGGGAGCACTACAACCTTTCTGATAAGTATATGTAAGTGACATATTGTTGATCAGAAATGATGTAGAATTTTTCTGGAAAGCATAAAGAAGTGTTTGAAAGGGGTTCTTTAAAAGAAAGACTTCATTAAAGCTGCTTACATATTGGGCATCAAGATCTATAAGATAGATCAAGACGCTTGATAAGATTTTTCAGTGAGTATATACCTTGGCAAGTTTTGAAATAGTTCAAAATGGATCAGTCAAAGAAGGAATTCTTGTCTCAGACATAAGGTGTAAAGTTGAGTAAGACTCAAAATCCGACCATGGCGAGAAAATAGAAATAGAATGAAAAGTTATTCCCTATGCCTCACCATAGGTTCTATAAAGTATGCTATCTTGTGTGCAGGACCTATTGTATACCTTGCTCTGAATTTGGCAAGGGAATACAATTACGATCTAAGAGTAGATCATCGGACAGCGGTCAAGAATATCCTTAGTAAGGACTAAGGAAATGTTTCTCGATTATGGAGGTGATAAAAGAGCTCATCAGAAGAGTTACATCGGTGCAAGATTTTACACCGATCCAGATGACTCTAAGTCTCAATCTGGATACATATTGAAAGTGGGAGCAATTAGCTATAGTAGCTCCGTGCAGAGCATTGTAGACATAGGATATTTGCAAAATACATACGGCTCTGAATGTGACAGACCCGTGGACTAAACTTCTCTCCCGAGCAAAACATGATCATACCTTAGTACTCTTCGGGTGTTAATCACATAGAGATGTGAACTAGATTATTGAATCTAGTAAACCCTTTGGGTGTTGATCACATGACGATGTAAACTATGAGTATTAATCATATACAGATATGAATATTGGTGTTAAATCACATGATGATGTGAACTAGATTATTGACTCTAGTGCAAGTGGGAGACTGAAGGAAATATGCCCTAGAGGCAATAATAAAGTTATTATTTATTTCCTTATTTCATGATAAATGTTTATTATTCATGCTAGAATTGTATTGACCGGAAACTTGATACATGTGTGAATACATAGACAAACATAGTGTCACTAGTATGCCTCTACTTGACTAGCTCGTGAATCAAAGATGTTTAAGTTTCCTAGCCATAGACATAAGTTATCATTTGATTAACGGGATCACCTCATTAGGACAATGATGTGATTGACTTGACCAATTCCGTTAGTTTAGCACTTGATCGTTTAGTATGTTGCTATTGCTTTCTTCATGACTTATACATGTTCCTATGACTATGAGATTATGCAACTCCCGTTTACCGGAGGAACACTTTTGTGCTACCAAACGTCACAACGTAATCGAGTGATTATAAAGGAGCTCTACAGGTGTCTCCAAAGGTACATGTTGGGTTGGCGTATTTCGAGATTAGGTTTTGTCACTCCTATTGCTCTGGAGAGGTATCTCCGGGCCCTCTCGGTAATGCACATCACTATAAGCCTTGCAAGCAATGTAACTAATGAGTTAGTTACGGAATGATGCATTACGTAACGAGTAAAGAGACTTGCCGGTAACGAGATTGAACTAGGTATTGAGATACCGACGATCGAATCTCGGGCAAGTAACATACCGATGACAAAGGGAACAACGACTGTTGTTATGCGGTTTGACCGATAAAGATCTTCGTACAATATGTGGGAGCCAATATGAGCATCCAGGTTCCGCTATTGGTTATTGACCGGAGATGTGTCTCGGTCATGTCTACATAGTTCTCGAACCCGTAGGGTCCGCATGCTTAAGGTTTCGATGACAGTTATATTATGAGTTTATGAGTTTTGATGTACCGAAGGAGTTCGGAGTCCCGGATGCGACTGGTGACATGACGAGGAGTCTCGAAATGATCGAGATGTAAAAATCGATATATTGTACGACTATATTCGGACTTCGGTAAGGTTCCGAGTGATTCGGGTATTTTTCGGAGTACCGGAGAGTTACGGGAATTCGCCGGGGAGTATATTGGCCTTATTGGGCCATACGGGAATAGAGGAGAGAGGCCAAAAGGAAGGAGGCCTGCGCCCCTCCTCTGGTCTGAATTGGACTAGGGCGCAGCCCCCTTTTCCTTCTCCCTCTCCTCCTCTTTCCTTCTCTCCTACTCCAACAAGGAAAGGAGGAGTCCTACTCCCGGTGGGAGTAGGACTCCCCCCTTGGCGCGCCCTCCACCTTGGCCGGCCGCCTCCCCCCTTGCTCCTTTATATACGGGGGCATGGGGGCACCCCATAGATACAACAATTGATCCTTGAGACCTCTTAGCCGTGGGCGGTGCCCCCCTCCACCATAGTTCTCGATAATATTGTAGCGGTGCTTAGGCGAAGCCCTGCGACGGTAGAACATCAAGATCGTCACCACGCCGTCGTGCTGACGGAACTCTTCCCCAACATTCTGCTGGATCGAGTCCGGGATCGTCATCGAGCTGAACGTGTGCTAGAACTTCGGAGGTGTCGTAGTTTCGGTGCTTGATCGGTCGGGCCGTGAAGACGTGCGACTACATCAACAGCGTTGTTATAACGCCTTCGCTTCGGTCTCTGAAGGTACGTGTACAACACTCTCCCCTCGTTGCTATGCATCACCATGATCTTGTGTGTGCGTAGGAAATTTTTTGAAATTACTACGTTCCCCAACAGTGGCATCCGAGCCTGGTTTTATGCGTAGATGTTATATGCACGAGTAGAACACAAGTGAGTTGTGGGCAATACAAGTCATACTGCTTACCAGCATGTCATCTTTCGTTCGGCGGTATTGTTGAATGAAGCGGCCCGGACCGACATTACGCGTACGCTTACGCGAGACCGGTTCTCCCGACGTGCTTTTCACAAAGGTGGCTAGCGGGTGTCAGTTTCTCCAACTTTAGTTGAACCGAGTGTGGCTACGCCCGGTCCTTGCGAAGGTTAAAACAGCACCAACTTGACAAACTATCGTTGTAGTTTTGATGCGTAGGTAAGAACGGTTCTTGCTAAGCCCGTAGCAGCCACGTAAAACTTGCAACAACAAAGTAGAGGACGTCTAACTTGTTTTTGCAGGGCATGTTGTGATGTGATATGGTCAAGACGTGATGCTATATTTTATTGTATGAGATGATCATGTTTTGTAACCAAATTATCGGCAATCGGCAGGAGCCATATAGTTGTCGCTTTATTGTATGCAATGCAATGCATACCTGTAATGCTTTACTTTATCACTAAGCGGTAGCGATAGTCGAGAAGCATAAGATTGGCGAGACGACAACGACGCCACGATGGAGATCAAGGTGTCACGCCGGTGACGATGGTGATCACGATGGTGCTTGAGATGGAGATCACAAGCACAAGATGATGATGGCCATATCATATCACTTATATTGATTGCATGTGATATTTATCCTTTATACATGTTATCTTGCTTTGATTAACGATAGCATTTTAAGATGATCTCTCACTAATTATCAAGAAGTGTTCTCCCTGAGTATGCACCATTGAAAAAGTTCTTCGTGCTGAGACACCACGTGATGATCGGGTGTGATAGGCTCTACATTCAAATACAACGGGAGCAAAACAGTTGCACACGCAGAATACTCAGGTTAAACTTGACGAGCCTAGCATATACAGATATGGCCTCGTAACACGGAGACCGAAGGTCGGCGTGAATCATATAGTAGATATGATCAACATAGTGATGTTCACCATTGAAAACTACTCCATCTCATGTGATGATCGGACATGGTTTAGTTGATTTGGATCACGTGATCACTTAGATGACTAGAGAGATGTCCGTCTAAGTGGGAGCTCTTTAGTAATATGATTAATTGAACTTAAATTTATCATGAACTTAGTCCTGGTAGTATTTTGCAAATTATGTTGTAAATCAATAGCTCACGTTGTTGCTTTCATATGTTTATTTTGATATGTTCCTAGAGAAAATTGTGTTGAAAGATGTTAGTAGCAATGATGCGGATTGGATCCGTGATCTGAGGTTTATCCTCATTGCTGCACAGAAGAATTATGTCCTTAATGCATCGCTAGGTGACAGGCCTATAGCAGAAGCAGATGCAGACGTTATGAACGTTTGGCTAGCTCAATATGATAACTACTTGATAGTTTAGTGAACCATGCTTAACGGCTTAGAATCGGGACTTCAAAGACGTTTTGAACGTCATGGACCATATGAGATGTTCCAGGAACTGAAGTTAATATTTCAAGCAAATACCCGAGTTGAGAGATAGGAAATCTCCAACAAGTTCTATAGCTAGAAGATGGAGGAGAATCGCTCAACTAGTGAGCATGTGCTCAGATTATGCAGGGTACTACAATCGCTTGAATCAAGTGGGAGTTAATCTTCCAGATAAGATAGTGATTGACAGAGTTCTCTAGTCACCATCACCAAGTTACTAGAACTTCATGATGAACTATAGTATGCAAGGGATGACGAAAACGATTCCCGAGCTCTTCGTGATGGTAGAAATCAAGAAAGAGCATCAAGTGTTGATGATTGACAAGACCACTAGTTTCAAGAAAAGGGCAAAGGGAAAGAAAGGGAACTTCAAGTAGAATGACAAGCAAGTTGTCACTCCATGAAGAATCCCAAAGCTGGACCAAAGCCTGAAACCGAGTGCTTCTACATAAAGGAAGTGGTCACTGGAAGTGGAAATGCCCTGAATATTTGGTAGATAAGAAGGATGGCAAAGTGAACAAGAGTATATTTGATATAAAGGTTATTGATGTGTACCTTACTAGTGTTTATAGTAACCCCTGGGTATTTGATACTTGTTCGGTTGCTAAGATTAGTAACTCGAAACAAGAGTTACAGAATAAACATTAACTAGTTGAGGGTGAAGTGACGACGTGTGTTGGAAGTGGTTCCAAGATTGATATGATCATCGTCGCACACTCCCTATATTTTCGAGATTAGTGTTAAACCTAAATAAATGTTATTTGGCGTTTGCGTGAGCATGAATATGATTTGATCATGTTTATTGCAATAACATTATTCATTTAAAGTCAGAGAATAATTGTTGTTCTGTTTACATGAATGAAACCTTCAATGGTCATACACCCAATGAAAATAGTTTGTTGGATCTCGATCGTAATAATACACATATTCATAATATTGATGCCAAAAGATGCAAAGTTAATAATGATAGTGCAACTTATTTGTGGCACTGCCGTTTGGGTCATATCTGTGTAAAGCGCATGAAGAAACTCTGTAAATATGGATTTTCGGAATCACTTGGTTATGAATCATTTGATGCTTGCGAACCGTGCCTTTTGGGCAAGATGACTAAAACTCCGTTCTCCGGAACAATGGAGCGAGCTCTTGACTTGTTGGAAACAATACATACCGATGTATGCGATCCAATGAGTGTTGATGCTCGTGGCAGGTATCATTATTTTCTAACCTTCACAGATGATTTGAGCAGATATGAGTATATCTACTTAATGAAGCACAAGTCTGAAACATTTGAAAAGAATTTCAGAGTGAAGTGGAGAATCATCGTAACAAGAAGATAAAGTTTCTACGATCTGATCGTGGAGGAGAATATTTGAATTACGAGTTTGGCCTTCATATAAAACAATGTGGAATAGTTTCACCGCTCACACCACATGGAACACCACAGCATAATGGTGTGTCCGAACGTCATAACCGCATTTTATTAGATATGGTGCGATCTATGATGTATCTTACCAATTTACCATTATCATTTTGGGGTTATGCGTTAGAGATAGCTGCATTTACTTTAAATAGGGCACCATCAAAATCCGTTGAGACGACGCCTTATGAATTGTGGTTTGGCAAGAAACCAAAGTTGTTGTTTCTTAAAATTTGGGGTTGCGATGCTTATGTGAAAAAGTTTCAACCTGATAAGCTCGAACCCAAATCGGAGAAACGCAGCGTCTTCATAGAATATCCAAAGGAAACTGTTGAGTACACCTTCTATCACAGATCCGAAGGCAAGATATTCATTTCTAAAATGGATCCTTTCTAGAGAAGGAGTTTCTCTTGAAAGAAGTGAGTGGGAGGAAAGTAGAACTTGATAAGGTAATTGTACCTTCTCACGAATTGGAAAGTAGTGCATCACAGAAATCAGTTCGATGATTCCTACACCAATTAGTGAGGAAGTTAATGATGATGATCATGAAACTTCAGATTAAGTTACTACAGAACCTGGTAGGTCTTCCAGAGTAAGATCCGCACCAGAGTGGTACGGTAATCCTATTCTGGAGGTCATGCTACTTGCCCGTGGCGAACCTACGAACTATGAGGAAGCGATGATGAGCCCAGATTCCGCGAAATGGCTTGAGGCCATGAAATCTGAGATTGGATCCATATATGAGAACAAAGTGTGGACTTTGGTGGACTTGCCCGATGATCGGCAAGCCATAGAAAATAAATGGATCTTCAAGAGGAAGACAGACGCTGATAGTAGTGTTACTATCTACAAAGCTCGACTTGTCGCAAAAAGTTTTTCGACAAAGTTCAAGGTGTTGAATACGATGAGATTTTCTCACTCGTATCGATGCTTAAGTCTGTCCGAATCATGTTAGCAATTGCCACATTTTATGAAATCTGGAAAATGGATGTCAAAACTGCATTCCTTAATGGTTTTCTTAAAGAAGAGTTGTATATGATGCAACCAGAAGATTTTGCCAATCCCAAAGGTGCTAACAAAATGTGCAAACTCCAGCGATCCATCGATGGACTGGTGCAACATCTCGGTGTTGGAATATACGCTTTGATAAGTTGATCAAAACATATAGTTTTATACGGACTTGCAAAGTGAAGCCTGTGTTTACAATAAAGTGAGTGGGAGCACTACAACCTTTACGATAAGTATATGTAAGTGACATATTGTTGATCGAGAAATGATGTAGAATTTTACGGAAAGCATAATGAAGTGTTTGAAAGGGGTTCTTTAAAAGAAAGACTTGATAAAGCTGCTTACATATTGGGCATCAAGATCTATAAGATAGATCAAGACGCTTGATAAGATTTTTCAGTGAGTATATACCTTGGCAAGTTTTGAAATAGTTCAAAATGGATCAGTCAAAGAAGGAATTCTTGTCTGTATTACAAGGTGTAAAGTTGAGTAAGACTCAAAATCCGACCATGGCAGAAAATAGAAATAGAATGAAAAGTTATTCCCTATGCCTCAGTCATAGGTTCTATAAAGTATGCTATGCTGTGTACCAGACCTATTGTATACCTTGCTCTGAATTTGGAAAGGGAATACAATTCTGATCTAAGAGTAGATCACTGGACAGCGGTCAAGAATATCCTTAGTAAGGACTAAGGAAATGTTTCTCGATTATGGAGGTGATAAAAGAGCTCATCGTAAAGAGTTACATCGGTGCAAGATTTTACACCGATCCAGATGACTCTAAGTCTCAATCTGGATACATATTGAAAGTGGGAGCAATTAGCTATAGTAGCTCCGTGCAGAGCATTGTAGACATAGGATATTTGCAAAATACATACGGCTCTGAATGTGACAGACCGTGGACTAAACTTCTCTCCCGAGCAAAACATGATCATACCTTAGTACTCTTCGGGTGTTAATCACATAGAGATGTGAACTAGATTATTGAATCTAGTAAACCCTTTGGGTGTTGATCACATGACGATGTAAACTATGAGTATTAATCATATACAGATATGAATATTGGTGTTAAATCACATGATGATGTGAACTAGATTATTGACTCTAGTGCAAGTGGGAGACTGAAGGAAATATGCCCTAGAGGCAATAATAAAGTTATTATTTATTTCCTTATTTCATGATAAATGTTTATTATTCATGCTAGAATTGTATTGACCGGAAACTTGATACATGTGTGAATACATAGACAAACATAGTGTCACTAGTATGCCTCTACTTGACTAGCTCGTGAATCAAAGATGTTTAAGTTTCTTAGCCATAGACATAAGTTGTCATTTGATTAACGGGATCACCTCATTAGGACAGTGATGTGATTGACTTGACCAATTCCGTTAGTTTAGCACTTGATCATTTAGTATGTTGCTATTGCTTTCTTCATGACTTATACATGTTCCTATGACTATGAGATTATGCAACTCCCGTTTACCGGAGGAACACTTTGTGTGCTACCAAACGTCACAACGTAACTGAGTGATTATAAAGGAGCTCTACAGGTGTCTCCAAAGGTACATGTTGGGTTGGCGTATTTCGAGATTAGGTTTTGTCACTCCTATTGTCGGAGAGGTATCTCTGGGCCCTCTCGGTAATGCACATCACTATAAGCCTTGCAAGCAATGTAACTAATGAGTTAGTTACGGAATGATGCATTACGTAACGAGTAAAGAGACTTGCCGGTAACGAGATTGAACTAGGTATTGAGATACCGACGATCGAATCTCGGGCAAGTAACATACCGATGACAAAGGGAACAACGTATGTTGTTATGCGGTTTGACCGATAAAGATCTTCGTAGAATATGTGGGAGCCAATATGAGCATCCAGGTTCCGCTATTGGTTATTGACCGGAGATGTGTCTCGGTCATGTCTACATAGTTCTCGAACCCGTAGGGTCCGCATGCTTAAGGTTTCGATGACAGTTATATTATGAGTTTATGAGTTTTGATGTACCGAAGGAGTTCAGAGTCCCGGATGAGATTGGTGACATGACGAGGAGTCTCGAAATGATCGAGACGTAAAGATCGATATATTGTACGACTATATTCGGACTTCGGTAAGGTTCCGAGTGATTCGGGTATTTTTCGGAGTACCGGAGAGTTACGGGAATTCGCCGGAGAGTATATTGGCCTTATTGGGCCATACGGGAATAGAGGAGAGAGGCCAAAAGGAAGGAGGTCTGCGCCCCTCCTCTGGTCTGAATTGGACTAGGGCGCAGCCCCCTTTTCCTTCTCCCTCTCCTCCTCTTTCCTTCTCTCCTACTCCAACAAGGAAAGGAGGAGTCCTACTCCCGGTGGGAGTAGGACTCCCCCCTTGGCGCGCCCTCCACCTTGGCCGGCCGCCTCCCCCCTTGCTCCTTTATATACGGGGGCATGGGGGCACCCCATAGATACAACAATTGATCCTTGAGACCTCTTAGCCGTGGGCGGTGCCCCCCTACACCATAGTTCTCCTCGATAATATTGTAGCGGTGCTTAGGCGAAGCCCTACGACGATAGAACATCAAGATCGTCACCATGCCGTCGTGCTGACGGAACTCTTCCCCAACATTCTGCTGGATCGGAGTCCGGGGATCGTCATCGAGCTGAACGTGTGCTAGAACTCGGAGGTGTCGTAGTTTCGGTGCTTGATCGGTCGGGCCGTGAAGACGTACGACTACATCAACCGCGTTGTTATAACACTTCCGCTTTCGGTCTACGAAGGTACATGGACAACACTCTCCCCTCTTGTTGCTATGCATTACCATGAGCTTGTGTGTGCGTAGGAT
This sequence comes from Aegilops bicornis, assembly GCA_021605145.1. Lineage (NCBI taxonomy): Eukaryota > Viridiplantae > Streptophyta > Magnoliopsida > Poales > Poaceae > Aegilops > Aegilops bicornis. The sequence continues at coordinate 775,568,406 of CM038675.1, forward strand.
TTTTTTTTAAATTACTATGTTCCCCAACAACACGCACATACACTCGCCTCTATGAGCACCTTCGAGAGACTCAGCCGACACATCATATTGAGATTGACAAAGTCGTCACAGACGTGTTTGTAGTCGACTCCGGTGCGTTGGGGATAACACTGTCCTTATAACCATCCAACCAGATATTGGTTCGCGTATTTTTCATACTTTTAGGGAATACTTACCACCCATAATAAACAACTACTCCCTCCATTCCTAAATATAAGTCTTTTTAAAGATTTCACTATAAAGACTACATTTCGATGTACATAGTCGTCCTTTATAGTATATGTTCACTTATTTTGCGTTGTATGTAGTCTATAGTGAAATCTTTTAAAAAACTTATATTTAAGAAAGGAGGGAGTAAATCGTAATTCAGTAACAACAAACTTGTACTAGAAAATAAGAGCGGCCAAGCCTCAGTTGTCTAAAAACAATTTTGTGCCTTGTCGATCTATCCACTTCTATTTGAACCATTGTATCAAGATCCAACCGAATGTGCATCATCTTCCAACTCTAACGGGCAAACACTATTCATCTTCATCCTTTGGCCGCCATCTTGTCTTACCCAAGTTCCATTGCCATGCAATTTACTTGCAGTTGAACTAAAAAAAATCGTAGCCTCATGTAGTTAAACTGTACGTGTTCATTCAGTGACCATGTGAGAGCTGGGACATTGAATGTGTACCTACGCATATGTGCATAGCCAGGCAGGGATTTTCTTCGTTTTTTAGGGAGGGCGGAGAGAATTGAATAGGCAGGGGAGGTACGAGTGCGGGTACAGTTGGAGTACCCGGAAGGTAGTACGTACAAGGGGCAAGAAGCCCGTGGGGTGGGCCCGGCAGCGCCTTAACCAGCACCCGGTTTTTGCTCCGACCGATCGCTCGCGCCGGGACCGCCTCCCGCTCCGGCCCGTCCTGTTCCGTAGTCCCATACTCCCATTCGTACGGTTGCTCGTGGACGTAAGAGAGTGAGGAGAGCAAGATTTTTTCTGCCATCGTGGAGCAAAACCGGGTGCTGGTCTACTGACCTGGCACATGAAGGAGAGAGAGAGAGAGACAAAGTAAGTGATTAGTACTACGACAATTTGAGAGAGAGAGAGAGGACCAAGTGATTAGTACTACAACAATTTGAAGAGAGAGAGAGAGAGATTGCAATGGCAGTAGTATTCTCTTTTCGTCCGAAATATCCTTGGGCCTTCTACTTTGTTATACGTGGCGATACTTGGATTTTAACAGTGATAACACATATTGTTGAGACCCTAGAAATACTACGTACAATGGTATATAAATTTTTAAAAGGACCATATTGCTAGCATGTTAGGTGAAGTGTGTCACTAGGCTAGGCCGTAGGCTATGCACGCGCGCACTATACCGGGTACCGGACGGTATGACGCTAGCTATGCGAGACATTTTCACGTGGAGACCAGCACGCATGCATGCATATATCCTCCTATCGATCGAGAGGAGCACTGTGCGTGATGCCGGCGTGTGGCGGAGCACGCAGATACGCGTCCCGGCCGTAGAGCGGCAAACATACACATCAACAGTGTCCCCCGCATTTCCGGAAGCGGCGAGGCATGGCGTTAGGGCGCCGCGAGATTCGACCGATCGTTGCCTCGTATCCTTGTGTCGGTTTTTTGACGGTACATGTCACGGTTTGGTGGAGGAACTCATCGGCCGGAGAACGGAGGTTGTCGTCGATCATGTGAACGGTGCCGAGCTGCTGCCGCTGCTGTCTAGACATATATGGTCGTGCTCTCTACGTGGTGTAGGATATGATGAGTGGGGATGGGCCGCATGCGAGACATGCCAATTTATCACATTCGTGGAAGTTGGCGCAGAGCACAAAAGGCCAACAACTCGATCCCGCAGGGAAATTAAAGCTGAAGATGAGATGGCAGGGATGCCACTGCCCGTCTAGCTGGCGGCTTGTTCTAAAAAAAAAGTCTAGCCAGCGGCTTTGTAGTTCATTTCTACTCCTTTGATTCACTGTCGATTACTTCCTTCGTTCCAAAATAGATGACCCAATTTTATATTAATTTTAGTACAAAGTTAATACAAAGTTGAATCATCTATTTTGAAACGGATGGAGTACTTGCTTTCAAATTAAGTCGACTAATGTGAAGCTTGACATATAGCGCCATGCACGTGACCATTGATGACCACGTACCAATCGATCGCTTCGTCAATGCAAGTCGACGAAAAATGGAACGAGGGGAGACACTCATTTCTCATTTGGCACGATCGGCACGTTTCCTCTTGCCGTAATAGTTATGGCTGATTCGGTGATGCATGTTAGGTAAAGTCGGCCGGAGCCTGTGGCGGAGCAAAAAAAAAAAAAAAAAAAGAGGAGCAAAGCTTGATCGCCAGTAGCTTGCTGGACAGGGCATGTCGAGGCCCAGGCCTCCTTTTCCATGCAGGCGCACATGGCATGCCTCGGATCAAAATCAAATCAAGTAGGAGTAGTACGTGCAGGACGCCGATCAGTCGAGCGAGCGAGGACAAATTAAGCGTCCGATTTATCACAACAGTGCAATGCAGTGACTCTGTTGGGTCGCTGCACGCGATTGTGCAGCGCGTGGCATGCTGGCTCAACTTAACGGATGCATGCATGCATGACCTCTAGGAAGAGCAACACTAGCTCCACTTTTAGTGACAACAAATGACAGGCTTTGTTATCTGAGAAAAATACGACAGACGTTGCTAGTGCATCAGTCGGATTAGTAACAGTGTACAAACTACTCATACTTTCATGCCTTTGAGTTAATGAATGGGTAGATTAGTAAATGTACAGCAGCGGTGAGAATGTAGCCGTACTCGTGACCGTACAGAAAGGCATGCACGACGGCCGGGAGGCTCCAACGAGCTAGCTGAACTGCACCCACAGGCGCTCCTACTGTACCAGCCACTTTTGTCACAACAGGTCACGGAGGACCGATCTGCCGCGACTTTCATGATCACAGACTGTGTCAGGTGGTCCCGGCTGCCTATCTCCTCTCCCGTCGGTACGCCAACACCGCCCACAGACTGCACCACGTTAATGACGGACCCACACGTTAGTGAAATGTGAAAGTAAAACAACGGCAAGAGCGAGACGGTGGTATCTGTGGAAGGGAAATATGTGGCCAGTGCAATCGCAATGTATTGATCGGTGCACCAGGCACGTATATATAAATACAGAGGGGAGGCCACAACCTCAGCTATACAGAGGAAACAGGAGGTGGGCCATATACACAAATATACTCAACACCCCCCTCCCCCGCAGTCGAAACGGCGCCAGTGACGCAAAGACTGGAACGAAACTCCTCGGAGGTGGAAGTCGGCAGTCCCTTCGTCATCACATCGGCGAATTATTGTGCAGCCGGAACGTGGAGAACCCGAATACGTCCAAGGGCCACCTGCTCGTGCACAAAGTGAATGTCCAGCTCAATGTGTTTAGTCCAACGATGATGAACGGGGTTGGCAGAGAGGTACACCGCAGAGACGTTGTTGCAGTAGACAACCGTAGCCTAGGAGACGTCGTGATGCAGCTCTTGAAGTAACTGTCGTAGCCAGGTGCACTCAAGAACAAAGATTAGCCACGGCTAAGATTTCGACCTCCGCTAGAGCGCGAAACGTGGGTTGTCGCTTGGACGACCACGAGATGAGTGAAGGACCGAGGTAGACGCAGTAGCCAGAGGTGGACCGACGAGTGTCTGGGCAGCCAGACCAGTCCGCGTCGGAGTAAGCCATCATCTCCAGAGAAGTGGACACCGTGAGGGTGAGCCCAAGAGTCATCGTGCCGTGAATGTAACAGAGGATCCGCTTCACGAGGGTCCAATGGGGGTCACGAGGGGCGTGCATGTGGAGACACACCTGCTGAACAGCATACTGAAGATCCGGTTTGGTGAGAGTCAGATACTGAAGAGCACCTACAATGGAACGGTAGAAAGGAGCATCCGACGCTGGCGAGCCCTAAAGAGCAGAAACCTTGGCCTTCGTATCAACAGGAGTAGCAACAGAGTGACAGTTGAGCATGCCAGCACGCTCAAGGAGGTCGTGCGCATACTTCTGCTGATGAAGAAAGAAACCTTCCGGGCGCCGAACGACCTCAATGCCAAGGAAATAATGTAGAGCACCCAAGTCCTTGATGGCAAACTCGTCATGCAGCCGAAGAGTAATCTGCTGAAATAGCGCTGCGGAGGAGGCCGTCAGGATGATGTCGTCAACGTAGAGGAGCAAATATGCAGTCGTGTCACCATGGCGATAGACAAACAGTGAGGCATCCGAGCGAGTGACGCTGAAACACAGTGTCTGAAGAAACCCGGTGATCCGCTGGTACCACGCGCGGGGTGCTTGCTTGAACCCGTAGAGAGCCCGGAACAACAAACACACATGGCCAGGTAGAGATGCGTCGACGAAACTGGTGGGCTGCTCACAATAAACCTGCTCCTCAAGATGGTCGTGGAGGAAGGCGTTGGAGACAACCATTTGATGAACTGGCCAGCCTCGGGACACCGCAAGCTGGAGGACGGTGCGGATCATGCCCGGTTTAACAACCAGGGAAAACGTCTCAGTGAAGTCAACTCCAGCGCGCTGTCGGAAACCACGAACCACCCAGCGAGCCTTGTAGCGCTCAAGTGTACCGTCCGAGCGGGTCTTGTGGCGAAAGACCCACTTGCCCGTGATAACATTGGCGCGAGGAGGCCGGGGAACCAGTGTCCAGGTATGGTTCCGCTGAAGAGCGTCGAACTCTTCCTGCATCGCCGCAAGCCAGTGAGGATCACGGAAGGCTCTTGTGGCGGACGCAACAGAAGGAGACGGCTCCGTTGGAGGCGGTGAGGAGGTACTCATCGAAGTACCGCAGGCTCGGACGGTGAATGCCTGTCCTAGACCGTGTGTGAGGCGACGGCAACACAGAGCGGCCGGGCGAGGCGGGCGGGCGGCAACCGGCGAGACGGCCGCAACGGGCCGACGACGGGCCGGGCGAGGCGGCGGCGAGCTGGGCCAGCGCGCCGAAGTCGAGGGCGGCGGGCGAAGGGGGGGCACCAGCTGAGGCGTCGTGGTCGGCCGAGGAGGCCGAGAGGGCGGGCGCTGGCGTGGGGGCGCGAGATGCAGCTCGTCCCATTGCGCGAGGACCGCCAAAACCCGGAGGCGGTCTGAGAGCCAAGCGGGCCCGTCCAGCTGACGGAGTCGCCGAAGGGCCGCCGGTGTCCGACGGCAACAAGGGGTACCTGCTGCTGAAACGGAAACACCACCTCATCAAAGTAAACGTGTCGGGAGGTGAAAACACGATGGGAGACAGGATCCACTACAAAAAAAAGACACATCCGTGACATTTCGGGCCGAACGAATTTTTTTTCTGTCATACATATGACACTTCTATGATGATAATTATGACAAAACCCGGTATCATCATAGATGTGGTGGGATCCTACTTCTATGACAAAAAATCATGACAGAAAATGGTCTTTTCATCACAGGCGGGCGGAGATGCAGCTGCATGACATTCTTTGGGCCGTCCATGACGGAAAAAACCGTGGTAGAAGCGAGGTGGAGGAAAATTTCGGGGAGTTGCCGGTTACGGTGGGAGGTCGGGGGCCGAGAGACGCTGCTTTCTCTCAGACGACGCTGCAGCGTGTGCGTAGGCGTTGGCTCTAATCGAACCCGGCGAGGCGTTGGGCTCTAATCGAACCCGGCGAATCGCAGTTACGCTACATCGAACCCGAGCGATCGATCGATGGCTGTTAACTGAACCCGATGGAGCGATTCCTTCGCTACTGCTGCTAACTGAAGCCGATCGATTGGATGAACAGTGAGCGTTGTGGGGGGGGGGGGTTGGATGAACAGTGAGCGGTGGCGTTGCCTCTGGATGAACAGGACCCCGTGGTGTGGAGGGCTGGATGAACAGTAGACGGTGGAGGGGTGGTTGAACAGGACCCCGTGGTGTGGAGGGTTGGATGAACAATAGACGGTGGAGGGGTGCCTGTGGAGGGGTGGTTGAGCGATGGCAGTAGAGTGGCGCGGTGGAGGCTGGATGAACAGGAGCCCGTGGAGGCTGGAGGAGGTCGACGGTAGCCCGTGGAGGCTGGAGGAGGTCGACGGTGGAGATGAACAGTATCCCGTGGAGTCCCGTTTTACGGTACGCCACACCCCTCCCGATGAAAAGGACCCCGTTTCGACCGTAGGAGGTCCATTTCGTCCGTTTTGCGGTACGCCACACCCCTCCCGATCAACAGGACCCCATTCCGAACGTAGGTGGTCCGTTTCCTCCGTTCCACGGTACGCCAGGCCTCGTTTCTATCGCTTGTTCCGTCCAAGCCCTCCCGATGAACACGACCACGCATTCTGTTCTGACGCAGCCGGTTGGCTCCCCATGAACACGGCGACGACGCTGTTTCTCCGTTCCGACCCAGCCATGTACGTATGCGCGAGTAGGCGTTCGAGACCCTGCCCGTATGTACGTACGTGGCCGTATTTTCTTTCTTGCACCCTCGCCGCTGTACGTACGTGTACATGCTACGTGCGCGCCTCTACTACGACACATGCGTGCCTCTACAACGACCAGTATGTACGTACACGTTCGCGACCAGAATGACAACGCTAGTACGCTTCGACCAGGTGGGTCCCGACAGTCAGGCACTTCCTTGCCTGCGAAGATGTAGCTGGTGGGTCCCAGCAGTCAGGGGGGCGAATCGTTTTGGGTTTTTTTTGCCCGGACGCACTTCCTTGCGTGCGAAGGTGTAGCTGGTGGGTCCCAGCAGTCAGGGGGGAAACGTTTTTTTCGCGAACTATGGTGGCCCATCCGGTGGGTCCCCGCTGTCAGGTGGAGGAATAATTATTTTCCGCGTGATAAGGAGGCACTTCCTTGCTGCGGCCGTGGACCCAGCTGTCAGCCTCTCCACATACAGTCCACGTCCGATGAAAGTCGTTCCTTGACCACGTTGACCACGCCGCACTGAGAGCACCAGGGCGGTGGAAGACGGCGAGGCCTAAGAAGGGGACGACGGGGAGCCGGGGAAGACGCGGCAGTGGAAGCCCGCGCCGAGAGGAGTACGAGGGTTCACTGGTTCGGCTGCGGTGTGAGGCTGCCGTCGCCGCAGGGCCTGGCCATAGTAGGGGGCGGTGAGGCCTCCGCGGCAGCACATCCGGCCATGGGAGGCAGGAGCATGCGGCACGACCGGCGCTGCTTTGGGCGGCTGGAGCAAGAAGACCAGAGGTTGAAGAAGCACTACGGCCGTTGGATGGACATCGTACGGTCACTGGAGCTAGAATCGTTTATATTGACTAAGTTGACAAAGCCCTCCGTCCCCGTCAACTTAGTAGGCCCACAAGTCAGCCTCCCACCAAGGTGGGTCCCAGCTAGCAGCTAGCAGGGGTATTCATTTTTTTGTGCGTAATAAGGAGGCACTTTCGGTGGGTCCGAGCTGACAGCAGGGGGAACGTTTTTTTTCGCGAAATACGATGGCCCGTCGGGTGGGTCCCACCAGTCAGGGGCATATGTTTTTTTTACGAAATACTGGTAGCCCGTCCGGTGGGTCCCTGCTGTCAGGTGGAGGAATAATTATTTTCCGCGTAATAAGGAGGCACTTCCTTGCGGCTGTCGTGGACCCAGCTGTCAGCCTCTCCACGTACAGTATTCTTCCGATGGAATTCGGTCGCTGACCACATTGACCACGCGGCGCCGAGAGCACCACGGCGGTGGACGACGGCGAGGCCTAGGAAGGGGACGACGCGGAGCCGGGGAAGACGCGGCAATGGATGCCCACGCGGAGAGGAGTACGAGGGTTCACTAGTTCGGTCGCGCTGCCGTCGCCGTAGAATAAGAGGGGGTGTGGGTGAATGGAGTGGAGGGATGGCCTGGCCAGCGGTGGGAGTAGTATGGGGGCGGTGAGGCCTCTGGCAGCCTGACAGCCGCCACGGAGGCGAAGCGGTGACGACGGACGCTGCTTTGGGCGGCTGGAGCAAGAAGACCAGAGGTTGAAGAAGCACTACGGCCGTTGGATGGACATCGTACGGTCAGTCGAGCTAGAATCGTGCATATTGACTAAGTTGACAAAGCCCTTCGTCCCCGTCAACTTAGTAGGCCCACTATACTGGGTCCCAGCTAGCAGGGGGAGTATTCTTTTTTTGGGCGTAATAAGGAGGCACTTCCTTGCGTGCGAAGATATAGCTGGTGGGTCCGAACTGTCAGCGGCGGTAACGTTTTTTCGCGAAATACAGAGGCCCTTTCGGTGGGTCCCAGATATTAGGTGGAGGAATCATTATTTAGCGCGTAATAAGGAGGCATTTCCTTGCGTGCGGCCGTGGACCCAACTGTCAGCCTCTCCACGTACAATCCACTTCCGATGGATGTCGTTCATTGACCACGTTCACCAGGCCGCGCCGAGAGCACCAGGGCAGTGGACGACGGCGATGCCTAGGAAGGGAACGACATGGAGCTAGGGAATACTTGGCAGTTGTTTCCCACGCGAAGGAGTACGAGGGTTTACTGGTTCGTCTACCGTCGCCGGAGAATAACAGCATGTGTGGGTGAGTAGAGGGATGGCTAGGCCAGCGATGGAGTACGGTGGGGCGGTGAGGCCTGCGCGGCTGCACAGCCGGCCGCGGGGAGGAGGGAGCAGTCAGTCCCGCCAGCGCTTGTTTGAGCGGCTGGAGCAGGAAGAGCAGAGATTGAAGAAGCACGACGGCCGTTGGATGGACATCCAACAGTATACATGCCATCTGTGGAAAGCCTCAAACCTTTGGAAAACAGCATACAACCCATCTGCCATTATTTCAAATAGTTTACAACCCATTTGCTAATTTTTACAAGGTTTTTTGAGCCCATATTCTTTTTGTTAGCATTACAGCCCATATTGTGGCCACGGTTAAAAAATTATACAAAATTTTGCATATGTCGGTGCGGTCTGAACTGTTTTTAATCCCGAAATTTCGAGTCACATTCAGACTAATCTTAAAAATAAATGTATATTAATATAAAATACAATAAATTGCCCACGCATAAAAATCAATGCAATTTAAAATCTCGAAATGAAAAACAGATATTTGAAACTAATTGCCGGTTTGATGTGTTTTAAAAATGTACAGACCATTTCTCATTACTGATAGGCCATTTTCTCGGCCACCCGAATAAAGCTCTCCTCGTCTTGAAAGATTTGCAGCCCAATAGGCCCGATAAAGTGACTTACTTGACAAATCACAAAAAAACTGGGCTAGCCATTTTCAAAAAGAAAAAAAACTACTGGGCTGGTCTATGGTAAACATAAAAGAAAAGGCTGTCTAGACAGGCCAGAGTGTCCCGCACAACCCAGTTGACACCCTGCTTCCGTCTCAAAAACAAATTAGATAAATGCCACTCCAATTATGGTGATTCATAAAAATGCCACTGCAATTTCCAAACTTTGAAAAATGCCACTGCAATTTTTGCAAACTTTGGAAAACGCCACTGCAATTTGCAAACTTTGAAAACGCCACTCCGGACTTCAAAAAATGCCACTGGAAATGGCATGAAATGGCAGTTCTCAAAGTTTGGAAATTGCAGTGGCATTTCTGAGGCATTTATCAAACTAACCCAAAACAAAAATAAGCTGGGCGAGCTCTTTGGGTCCACGTGTCGGCCGCTCGTTGTGCAATTCTCTCGTTTATTGACTATGTTGACAATGGCATGGGACCCAGATGTCAGAAATCCACTAGGAGGAGCCATTCTTTATTGGCTTGAAATAAGGAGGCACTTGCTTGCATACTGCCATGACCTTGGCGGGTCCCTGCTGTCATCCTCTCCACGTACAATCATCTCCTGATTGCGTACGCATCAACTTGCTAGGCCAACAGGTCAGCCTCTAAACCCATGGAGGACAAATACAACCCATTAAAAAAAATAACAGCCCATTCCATACGTTCAAATGGAAAGTTCAACATTCAGAGCAAAGTAACAGGTCTGATCCGCATATAGAGTACTGAACTTCCACACTGACAACCATCATAGCCAAGTTAACTATCTACTCCCACTAGACAAGTACTAACTTACTCTTAGCTAACTAGACGATGCCGGCGGTACACGCTAAACACCGGCACCGGCGTCCTGCCCCTCGTCTCGGACTTGCGGAGGTGCGATAGGGTGCGTTGCTGCTGCGTTGGCCCTTTCCATGCCGGGCGTGGTCCACGAGCCCGGCTTCCAAGCGGAAACCCACTTGACGAGCTGGTACTAAAAATCGGCGTCGCGAACGCGTGCGTGCCGACAGCCTCGGGGCTATTTGCGGGCGCCCGGCCTCCATGTAGTCGGCCCGATTATGGGCGCTCTGCCGCGACTCAGAGCGTCGGTCTTGTTGCTGCTCCATGTCCCGCTGGCGGCGCAAATCGGTGATACGCTGCTCCTCCGCCAGGTGGGCGCGCTCCAACAACTCCTGCTCCTCCGCCATGCGGTCGCGCTCCAACAACTCCTCGATCTGCGCATTGCCATCTAAAGACAGATAGAATGCCTCCTCCCTCTATCTGCCTTCCGGTGAAAAACCGAACACTAGTTCCGGCGGTGCCCGCCTCCTGCGTCGCCTACCACGGATGGGCGGGGGCATGGCGGACGTGGCGAGCGACATCGGGCCGGTGGGGTCTTATGAGGATATGGCGAGTTGGGTCATGGTGGCACTGGAGAAGCCCGGGAAACAGTACTTATAGGGGGAAGGTAGCGCGACAGTCATCGGAATTCAATGCATAATGGCTTAGTGCGCCAGCTTGCCGTGGAAAACTAGGGAAACTGAAATTATGACAGTGCCGTCCCGTCCCATCTGGGTCGCACGCCGGCATGGCGGTCAAACGAGTGCACTCGAATCTTCTCCCTCCTTGTCAATAATGATTTCACGGATTTAAAAAGCCCGCAACAATTAAAGCGTATCTTTTTCGCATCAGTTAGCTGCCTTAATTACGGCCGGCTGCATGCAGGCACTCAGAATTGCTCGCAGGCAGTACGCGAAGCAGCATGCAACGAGTCGCAGCCGAGGGCACGCATGCAGCCACTTAAATCGCTGGAATTAATTAGGCTTAAACTTCTGCATGCCGTTAATTATTGCCATGCCTTTGTCTTGCTGCTTTACTCACGGGACTAATAAACCCGGACGGAGGGAGTACCTTGGTTGGTGAGAGGTTTGAATTAAGCCATGCAAACCGGAAAGGAGGTACTAGTACGTGTGTGATCCGCTATTTATTCGTGTAGGATCGAGTAGGTCGTTTCTTGAATTGAGCCATGCAAACCGGAAAGGAGGTAGTATGTGTGTGATCCGCTATTTATCCGTGTAGGATCGATAGTGTAGCATGTCAGTTTCTTCAGAGGTAGGCATTTTTATCCGTGTAGGATCGATAGTGTAGCTTGTCAGTTTCTTCAGAGGTAGGCATTTTTATTCAAAAAACTGCCACTTCGCATCTTGCATCGCAAATAAAACTACCAGGAGCGCATTTGTAGCCTAGCTAGTGATTGATCAGTAACTTGTAACCACTGAGCGAACAGAAATAAGTAACTGTTAATGCATCTCAATGATTCACAGATCATATACAAATATGTAGCTCCAAAAGCAAAGATCAGCCACTTCGGATCTTGCGTCGCAACTAAAACTAACTAGTACGATTCCCATACATAAGATCAACATGTTAATGCATCTCAATGATTCACAGATCATATACAAATATGTATCTCCAAAAGCACAGATCTAGAAAAAACATCTGTTCTTCCTACTAACATGGATACTTCTCTTGGCCAACATTGATGCATCGAAAGACAAATTTGTTTGTGAAGTCTACAATTCCTCTTGCAAACGTAAGTGGTTTCACCAACAGCTGGAACCATGAGAATGAACCACACATGATGGAGGAACATCCACTGCAATATGATTTGGTCTTCTCTCGATCACACCACGAGACTATTTTTGGAATACAAACTTTAACTTAGGGAAAATGATGCCCATTGTATAGTCAGACCAAAGCAATGAAGCACCTAGTGTTGGCCAGTAAATAGTACAAAGATTACTTTTCTGCAGTCCATGAAGTGTCTATCCAATCTTTGTGTCTATTTTCAAATGGCACTGCATGCAGTGACTATACTATTCTCTTGTGTAGTTCAACCAAAATTGCTGACACTTTGTTTGTTTGCCAAATAGCAACGGGCAGACATCTCTGTCTGCACAAATATCAAGCAGCTAGTAAACATATACCACACCATGTTCGCAGTGATGGAAGAGGTGAAATCGATACAACCGAAATTGAGCATACAATCATTGAATCATGTCCTGCACCTCCAATGTAGGTCCACCTTGCCAATAAATTCACATGCAAACCACTAGTATTACTATCTAATGAAAATACAAAAAGAGTAGCAAGATAGTAGCAAACCATGTACCTTCGTAATGAACAGCTCATAGTGCCACCAATTGGATATAAAGGTTTGGAAAAAAACATGCTCCTGATGTTGAACCAGTTGGACTTTTTATGCAGCTCCACTAAAATCAAGCATCCCAGTTTGCATAGATATTGAAAGTGTGATTACTATAAAAGTGGCACTAGTTGAAGCATAGACTCACAAATATAAGCATTCCAATTTTTTAATGGGAAAAGGTAGCAAGACTGTTTCTAACCACTGTTTGAAGGAATAAATAAAGCAACAATGGTGATGTCGAAGGCATACATAGTTTTTCCGAAAACTGAGCCATTCCTGACCTTTCCTCTTCTTTTAAGCAAATTTTGTGCAGTTCTACTAAAATAAAATGCCATCACCGCCTTGACAATTTAGTGACACTGTACAAAAGGAAATGACTTAACATTACATCATGATGTCGGGTATGTAGTAGACAGGCATTAGAGACAAACACACAGACCTCCTCCGATAACATAATGAACATTAATTTTAACAAAGGTGTGACTAGCTTTATCGGGATAATTTGAGTGAACTCTACACCCTCTGTTCCTTAATATAAGACGTTTTCGTGGTTCAATTTAAAGTACCCAAACGTCTAGTATTTAGAAAAACAGGTAGTAGTTTTCTTGAGCACATATCTGGGAAAGCTTGCCACACTTTATTTATGTCCATACGCTAATGCAACACCATTCGAATACTACAAATATACACTAATCCAGTGGCTAGTGCAATAGTAGAGTAGTTAGTTTATTACAGGGTACAATACAATGGTTTTACTGAACAGATTTCAATAAACTCTAGCACTGGAAGGTTTCTATAAGAATTAACAATACAAAATGTAAAGCTAACAAGTTTCAGCGTTGGTATACTAGCTGTGCATGAGCATTAAACCAAATACAGAAGTCTGAAGGTAACTAGCATTATTAACTAATGACAGTATAAAAAAATTGCAAACCATGTACCTCCAAGATAAATATCATTTCGAACTCGGGGGGACCTTAAAATTGCTATCTCAATCTTGATAATCGATCAAACATAAAAACTTGATCGAACGAATCAATAGAACAGCCGGAGGAGGAGGTGCCCACTCTTGACCTTTCCTCTTGTCCAGTTAATTGTCTGTGCAGTTTAACCAAAATAAAGTGACATCGGCGCCTTGGCATTTTGGTGACACTATACAAAAAATTTAACTTATCTCATGAATGTGAGGTATGTAATCTATAAGCATTAACAGTGCAAAAATCTGAAGGTAGTAACAAGTTTCATCGTTGGTATCTTTGGGCTGTGCAACAGCATTAGAATGCCTTAGCTGAAAAATCTTTAATACATCCACAATCAACGACTTACCCTGAAATAATCCAAAGGACATTAAATGGCACTGCTTAAATTTATCTGTGGCATTAGACTGAGAGCGGCATTAGTTAAATGTGGCATCACTTTAGCAGTATCATTGCTTGACTTGACTGCTGGCGTTATACTAACAGCAAAAAAAGAGGCAATAAGAGCATAGGAGGCCCATTCGGACAGTGGGCGCACCAGTACGATGTACCTTCACGGACGCAGAGTGGTGAGGGAGGTATGGTTGCCCAGAGCAACAAATATCCAGGCAGCATATGTGGATTACGTCCCATTTTTGTTCTCTTTAGCCACCTTTTTTCTATGTGAGGACAACAAGTTGATCGACCTGGTCATTCTCTATTGCGTTGCCATGCCTTTCTACCCTTCTTCAACCAAGAGACACGAGACTCGTTCCTTAGCTACTGATTTTCCCCTTTTCAACCTAGATGCGGGTTCCATGCCTACTCTCTTGGACAATACAGTCTCCCTTCCTTTCCTTATTCAACCCAGACATGCATTAGTCTGCATGAAGTAGGGTTTCCTTTAATAGTGCAAATTATGGTTTTCATCTGCGTGGCCAGAGCAAATTGGGAAGTTGGTGGAGTGGAAAAAGATCCATATGCAACGACGTGCCAGATGGGGCAATAGAACAAGGGTATGGTTCGAAAAGAGGTAGCATACCTGAGGGTTGGCGGTAAGTGGCTTCGCTCATGGTCGTCGTCCTCCGCACACACTACGGCAGCGAGCTTGGGGACGGAGGCCATCCCACGCGGGCGCTAGGTCTGAGAGCACGGCCTTGTCGTCAGTGCGTGACCTCGCTCACCGACGACGAGTGTGTCAATGTTGCACGTCCTTTTCTTCCCCGGCGGATCTGTGACCACCAGGGAGGAGGGAGAGAGGGGCCGTCTTTTTTAGATCTGGAGAGAGGATGGTAGTGTGAGAAGCAACTGGGCAGCCCTTGGCAAGAAAGCGCTGAAGCTCCAGCCTATATATCTTTTTTATACTACTAGTATTGGAGGTGGACTAGTGGTAGAGTAGTTTATATTTTCTCTGCGTCTGATTACCAGTTAGTCGTGCTTCAAAACTGAACGACACGCCATTAAAAAATAAAGGTCGATAACTAATGCGGCACCTCGGGCCAACGCAGCCAGATCGCATTTTGCACGAGAAATTACACACCATGTTTCGTTGACATGTGGTCCCGTTCCACATATCAGTGAGACGACGACGAGTAATAGGAGTATTTCTTAACCGATGTGTAGGCCGGGGCGCCCCTTCGTGAACCGTGCCAAACTGGCAACCGTCCACCGACTCTTCGTCTTTCCCTCTAGATTTGGAACTGCTGTCGCACGCTCTTCCTCTCCCTCCTCCATTTTCCTTCAGCCCTTCACCCACTACTAGGAAAAGGGCTATAGATAGGACTGATTCTAATGGCGCACCAGGTAAGTAGTGCGCCAGTACTATATACTAATGGCGCACCGGTTGCTCGTGCGCCATTAGTGTGGAAGACACTAATGGCGCACCATGCTCACGGTGCGCCACTACTATTGATTTTTCCCCATTTTTCCATACAAACTAATGGCGCATGGATGGCAAAGTGCGCCATTACTAGTTAGAACTAGTAATGGCGCACGACCAAGACAAAGGCGCCATTAGTATATAATTTTTTACTTTTTGCAAACCTACTAATGGCGCACTATGCCAAAGCCCAGTCGTGTTTATACCAAGCCAAATCCAAGATCATGGCGCTATAAGCGTCCACAAATAAAAATGAGCCATGGGTACTGGCTTCCCAAGTGGACCAATGCTTCTTCATTACCGACCCGCCAAAGCCCAGTCGTGTTGTCGTGAGGAGAGGCAAAAGGAAGATCATCGGAATGGATTGTGAACAGATAGCTAGCTAAGATCAATTGTATTTAAATCGTAGTCTTCATTTCTCGATTGTATTTCATGGGCACTTTTTGATATCATGAATATTTTTCAATTTCATGGGCACCTTTTGAATTCATGAGGACACTTGATCTCGATCCCCCTCCATCTCGATCTCGATTCCCCCTCCATCTCGATCTCGATCCCCGCACCCTCCCCCGCTCCACTGCCGCCGCCGATGATATTTTCAAGTAAGAAATTTGAACATACTTTTTAAAAAATTATTATTGTTTTTATAAAAAATTATTATTGTTATGATTTAAACAAGTTTGAACATATTTAAACACAAATAAATATAAAAAACATCATTTAAAATGCATAAAAAAAATATTGGGGAGCCTGGGAATCGAACCGAGGACCTCCTGGTGTGTGTGCTGCGTGCTGACCAGTCAGGATAGTGGGTGGGTTCTGTTGTAGATAGGGTTAGGTTGTAGATATGGTTAGTGGGCTAGATTAAACCAAAATTCTAATGGCGCACCGATGGTTGGTGCGCCTAGAATAGTCATACTTATGGCACACGACTGGACGGTGCGCTGTTAGAACCCTCCCCCTAGCTATCCTCCCTCCCTTCGACCCTCTCTCCCTCGCCACCAGATCCACCCGCGCGCTGCCCCGACCCACGTCGCCGCCTCCCCCGCGCCTCCATCTCCGTTGCTGCTCCCAGTCAGCCCCTGCCCTGCGCCCCATCGTCGTCCGCTCCCAAGCCACCCCCTCCCTCGCCTTCACCGCACCCACCCACCCCCTCCCTCGCCTTCCCAGCCCTCGAGCTCCACCGTGCCAGGCGACAAGCAAGGCGGCGGGCAGAATCTGCTTCAGCACCGGGCCGTGAGTCAGCGGAACCAGGCGCTGACGGTGCTCGACCCTCCACCCCCTCCACCTCTTCTTCCTCGGTCGCCGCTTGTCTTACTCAACTTCGCCACCTCTGTTGCTACTAAGCTGTCGCAGGCCTCCTTGCGCCTCCCGGTGAGCTCCGCCTCCTCTCCCCTCTTCCTTCTCATAAACACTCTGTTTGTCCAGCAAATCAGCGATAATCCTGTTGATTCCGGCTGTAGTATTTCAATCCAACGATGGCGCTTGAACGGTAGTGGCATCATTCTAGGGTATAGTTAGGGCCATGATGGCACAAGCATTTAAACAACTGATACAATATTACAAAAAACAATGCACAATGATTTTGCTAGTAGTTAAGCAAAGAGCAACTTTTCCCCAAGAAAACAAAGAGAATTAGTTTGTAAATACCACTGACAAATGGAACACGCCGATCAGTTATCACTGGAATTTCCAACATATATATGACATTTGCTGTTTGAGTTGTTAGTTTTTCCCATTTCTCGTTCAGTCAATTCAGCCAAATGCTAAACCTTTATACAGAGAGATGGAAACAAATGCTTCATGTGTAGTATAATTTTTTTACTAGGTTGCCAGAAGAGGGGGGCTTACAGGTAAAACTACCGGGAATTGTTATGCACAAATTGCTAGTGGTTGCTTGGCCACTCACTACAACTAATTTCACATAACCAAAATGATAAAAAGGGAGATGATGGCAACCAGTTTAGAAAACATTGTACTAGTGAGTGGTAACTAGTTTGAAGAAAATTGTAAATAAGATTCCAGCAAATTAGTGATCTAATTGTGATAATCCTGCTCACATCCCCACTTGCAGCAGAGGCAGGCAATGCCTCTATATGCTCTGTTTACTGCCTAGCTAGAGCACAAACCTAGCCCAGTTGTGTATTCCCAATTGCTAGTGGTCTAACCGATGTTTCCCTAGTTGGGTGAGACTGACTTGGCTCTTTCTTGGAGGAGACAGATCAAACAAGTGTTGTCAGTTTTTGTTTGAACTTCAAAGAGTGTTGTGACTTGGCTCTTAATCAAAAAGACTGTTGTCAGTTTTGTTTGAACTTTGTTTGGTGGAGGAAATTACTCTTAAATGCTAGTCCTATTCTGGTGGAGATTTTTCTTGTCCTGAGTTACACTAAAGATATTTTTCTGATAATATTATAAAAACTGCCTGGTGTGTGTTCAACTTGTATCTTCTAGCTTAAGTTTAAATTGTCCTGAGTTACACTCAAGTTATAATTTGTTTAACTAGTAAAATTCAGTTAACAACAACATCAGTAAAATTCAGTTAATTAACTGAAGAAGAGAAAAGAGAAAGTAGAGAGCAAGAGGAGAATGTGTAACTACAAGGATGATTATAGCAATTATTTGCATAGCAATTATTTGCTTCACTTAGTCATTGATGGTCATTCAGTATGAAATTACAACCTGCAGGTATTGGTTGGAATGTGTAACTACAATTTACAGGGGAAATGTTTGCAGTTAAGTTATGTGGTTGGAAAGATCATGTGTCATTAGAAACTTGGAAGCTAAAAACATTGCGATGAGATGATGTCAACTGACAACCAAAGCAAACTTGTTCATCATTACAAAAGCAAACTAGTTCAACATAACAAAAGCAAACTTGTTCAACATAACAAAAGAAAACTTGTTCAACCACATAACTACAAAGCTGAGACACGATGAGTAGGGGTCATCCCAATACCACAAACAACTCAATATCCCCAGTAGTAGGGGTCATCCCAATGATCCTCCGCCTCTTGCCAGAGCTTGAAACCTTCTTTGGTGATTTCGATTTTCTTCCATGCCTCGTAGGTGACGTACGCATCTTTCGCGGCGTACTCGATGAGCTTGTTTGGCAGTGGGCTGTCCCCCCATAGTAGGTGGTCCGAATTCCTGTCGATCTTACCTTCATTTTCGAGTAGGATGGGTGGATGAGGCTGGCTGCAAACTCAGCCAAAGACTGCCACTTCTTTCCATTGTTTGGAACTCTCCATTTGCGCTGCAAGTCGACGTACTTGTCGGGGTTGATCTCCAAACCAGACAACTTCAGCTTCTCCTTGTCGCCTCCAATGCAGAAGCCAACAAAGGTGTCTGACTTCTTCTCCTGCGAGGAGGCGGAGTTCCTTGGGCCTGCATCAAAATAATCTTTAGCATCCAAATTCATCTACTTCAAAAACTTCAGAAACTACAGAATTAAAATGGGTTCAGTTGAAGAAAAATTCAGTTAAAATAGCATATTCAGTTCTGACCAAAATTCAGTTAAAACAGTATGATCACAACAACTACTAAATGATCACAACAACTACAAGACAACATTCTGTATGATCAAAACAGCAAGCATAACATCTCAATGATGTATTTTTTTGCAATATTTTGCATTGCAAGACAACATTCAAAATAATCTTTAGCATTCAAATTCATCTACTTCAAAAACTTCAGAAACTACAGAATTAAAATGGGTTCAGTTGAAGCAAAATTCAGTTAAAATAGCATCTTGATTCGACCAAAATTCAGTTAAAATAGTATGATCACAACAACTACTAAAGGATCACAACAACTACAAGACAACATTACGTATGATCAAAACAGCAAGCATAACATCTCAATGATGTATTTTTTGCAATCTTTTGCATTACAAGACAACATTCATAACAGCTACTAAATGATCACAAAACTTGTAGACAACATTACGTATGATCACCAAAAACTACTTCAGAACTGGATGTTTTTACCATTTGGTTGTCAGCGGTGATGTGGTATACCGGGGCGAGATCCTCCACGCATAAGCTGCAGAAGCTGCAGCAATTTGCGGAGGTTTGTCTTCCTGGTATACTCGACATCAACGCCGATATTCGAGAAAGCATGCCGCCGAGCCTCCTCCTCATCTTGCGGATCATCTTGTCGGCGTCGTGCGGATTGCTGGTGCATACGACATCCAGCGGCTCCTTGGTGGATATCAACCTTGAGCGTCACGGTGTAGTCCGGCTTACGCCGGGGACCGAACGTCGTCGTCGACCACCGGCGGCTCCTTGCCGACGCCTCACCACGGTGATGCTTGGCGGACGGAGGAGTTGCTCCATGATGCCTCCGCCATTCTATTGGCGGAGCGGAGGAGTTTCTCCATGATTCGCCGCCATTGCCCTCCCGGCCAGCGATGGTGGAGGCGAGAGGAGTTGCTTGATCTTTGGAGGCGAGAGGGAGGTAGAGGGAGGAAGATGGAGCGGCAATGGATCGAGGAGGGAGGCAGAGGGAGGAAGATAGAGCGGCAATGGAATAGGAGGGGAGTTACCTGGACGTGGGAAGAAAACCCCCTCTGCGTCATGGGGAGTTGCCAGTGGAGGGGAGACGTGGGGAGTTGCCTCGTAAACTCAAACGTCCTGCCCTTTGGAGGGGAGACGTGGCCCCTCGAAAACTCTGGAGGGGAGACGTGGGGAGTTGCCTCGAAAACTCAAACGTCTTGCCCTTTGTCCCGCGTTCAACTTCGCAGCTTTTCTACTCTCTATTTCTCTTCTTGTTCAGCGATTACACAGCTAACAGAAAACGAGAAACTAGGCCACTTCCGGGTCGTGAGCACTGCCATCCCAGTGCTCCCCGCGCGTCACCCGCGATGTAGCCATGACCGTCTAGTTCGTGCCATCCCACGGTCGGGTCAGGGCCGCGGAGAAACCTAGTTCTTGCCATCCCATGGTCGGATTATTTGAAACTGAAAGCAAACTTCTCCGATGAAACCGACAGAGACTGAAAACTACACCTATATCTCATTTAAATCAAGGTGTTCTTCAGCAGCTGATTAAAATTCAGTTAACAACAACATCAGTAAAATTCAGTTAATTAACTGAAGAAGAGAAGAGAGAAAGTAGAGAGCAAGAGGAGTACTTGCATTAACTGAAACGTTTTACTTTAAACTTGCATGCATTCTTTGCTTGTTTATTTTCATTCTTGTAAACTGAACATGCTCATCTATCTATCTATCTATCTATCTACCTGCTTAAGTATGTATGTATGCATTGTATTTTTATTTCCTTTGGAAAGTAAAGTTTATTTCTGGCTGGCTGGCATGATGGCTCATGGATCCCTCATTGCAGCTACAGTTGGAGCTCAATCTGATCTCATCTGAAATGAATCTATAAATACAGAGTGTAGTTAGTTACAGAGTAGCAGAAATAGTTGCTGGATGCAGTTACTTGCATGGGCCTGGCTGATGGAGAAAAACTTTATTATATATATTCATACTGATGTTGACTCGATAAGTCATACTTATTGGACATGTTTTATGTGTTGATCCATCAATTGATCACATTGAGAAAGACCATCGTGTCTCCGACCATTTTGCAAAGGTCATGTCTCCGACACCATCGTGTCGTGATGAATTTGCAGGTACCCCGAGAGGCCCTTGAGTTTGTCGGAATGTTGATTAACTTCCGTTCCGGCAAATTCGGGTACTCCATATGTCCTATTTTCAGCAAAGGTCATGCTGAAATTTTCCGTGAATTTTAGCATGACTTTGCTAAAAATAGGACATATGGGGTACTTGCGACTAACGCATGGGCTGGGTATCTTAGTACTTAGTTAAGTAGGATCAACTGCCCCGCCATTCTTGCTGCATTAAACCATAGGTGGCAATAGAGCCAAGTGATTAGGCCCAACTTAGAATTCTCCTTAGCATCGATAAACCCTAGATGATAAACCCAACATAGGTGGCAATGGAGCCAAGTGATTAGTGCCAAGTGATTAGGCCCAACCTAGGGTGCCTCGGCATCGATAAACCCTACATGATGAAAACTTAACTTGGCTGCCCCGGATGCCTCGGTGTCGATGAGAACCTAAATGATGTACGCTTAGGATTTTAGGGTGCCTCGGCGTCGACAAACCCTAAATGATGAAAGCTTAGGCTTTTAGGGTGCCTCGGTGTCGACAAACCCTAAATGATGAGACCATGATCTTGTTCCTTGACAATAACCAACTTTTTTCCTATTTAGAGCGAAGCATGGTCCACAACGATGAGGCCGGTGGTTCGGGCGGCAAGCAATTCTGGGAGTTGTCCCAGGAGATGGAGGAACAACCTCACCGCTATGAGGACGCCGCAGAAGACACCGATCCTGATTACACAACCCCTAGTGGCGTCGGGGATGACACCACTGATGGTGCCGCCGAGGATGCCACCACTGATGATGGCGGCGCACACCGATGATGGTAGTTTAGATGATCGATATCGACTTGTAATGTGAAGACTAACTCGATACTCGCGGTCTTGAGACTTGTAATGTTTTATCTTTGTTCGGTCTTTTGAATTCGGAGACTAACACGATGAATTGTATTAGGAGACTAATCTTCTATTGTATTCGATGAATCTGATGTTGTTACGTGCTGCTGTCTATATTCTGTCCAATAATATATTTTGTAACCTGTGCAAAAATCAGAAAAGCAAAAAACCAAATATTCATACTAATGGCGCATCAAGGCAGATTGCGCCATTAGTATGCCAAAGGATACTAATGGCGCATCAAGGAAGAGTGCGCCATTAGTGTGACAAAGCACATGGTTTCATATTCCCCCCCGGGAGGCATACTAATGGCGCATGGGGTTACATACTAATGGCGCACTGCCAGGTGCGCCATTAGCTCAGAGATACTAATGGCGCACCAGTGGTGCGCCATTAGTAAAAAAAATCTAATGGCGTGCTACTAATGGCGCACCGGTAGTGCGCCATTAGTAGGCAAAACCGGTGCGCCATTAGTAGGCCTTTTCCTAGTAGTGACCCTTTCTTCTGCCATTGTTCGATCGTCTTCTCCATGGAGGGAACAGGACGGAAACGACCCCGTTATTCTTGCCCCGATCTGAAAGATGACGTGGTGGAGGAACTCATTGATCGGTGCGACGTCATCACCTCGGCTAGCATGGCAGGTTCGTTCAAGCCCATTCTTGACTCAACTAATAACATCATTACAAGGAACCCAAGAGTCAAGGAGCGGTTTGATCTCCCCTATCTTCTTCGCCGTGACCCTGATGACTGGCGCCGTCACGACGGAGGCCTCGCCCTGTGCAAGTTGATGCCGCTTGATAATGATATGTATGATGTTAAGATGCCATAGCTTGAGGGCAAGGCTTGGGCAGGAAAAAATGGAGATTGGGTTGTTTACATTGGGTCCAACTGCGAGTGGGAACTTGTGAATGTGTACACTCGTGACCGGGTTCCACTTCCAAAAATCTCAGCAGACTGCCCAGAGGTTGAGCACACCGGTATTGTACGCAAGGTAGTCAGAATCCTGACCCGACTGCTAGAATCCTACGACTTCACGACCCTATCGAAGCATGTCTATCCAAATCCCACTATGAATCCGGATCAGGTAGAATCCATGTTGAGTCACGATCCAAGTCATAGAATCCTGTACAAAATTGTACAATCCCGACTATGCTATGGACTATGCCCGATTCTACTAATTTATCTAAGCCATTTGTTTATTTGTAGCAGAATAGTATGCCATCATCCAAAGCCCTTTTCATATACCTCATGGACTTTTATTCCCCTCCCAAGCTCAAATGCTCAGGCGCTGACACCTTTGATCTAGCTCTCAGAAACCTAGATTGAATTTGAGGATCAAGCTTGTCGACATATGGAATTGGCATGAAAAGGAGGTTGCTTCAAGATTGATCGGAGAAGGAGAGCAAGACCCTTCAAGGTTTAGCACTGTAGGTTAGATAGACAAGTGATCTACTATTCACGCACTCTAAAAAGAACCTAAGTAAATTTCGTGCATTGAAGGTTTAAATATAATGTTCTATATATTTCCCTCTCATATATGTTCCATACATGCGAGCTAGATGGTAGGTTAGCCATAAAAATAAGTGGAATACAACTAGCATTAATGTGTACGTTCTCTCCTCCTTATTTAGCATCAAAACTCTATAGAACCCATATAAATTTCTTGTGTGCATACAAAATATCTTATTTGAGTAAATCTAGTCTCGATTCCACAACTCGATCTTACGACTCGATTCTGTCTGAGGAAAATCGACCAGACTCTGAATCCTGACCCTGACTACCTTGATTGTACGCACGTTCAAATACAATCATGGTGTCTGTCTTCTATGGAAGATAGCAATTTCTTGAGTTCCCAACCGCTCTTGGAATTACAACAACTATGAAGTTGTTGCTATCTTCGACAAGCTTGTTGCCGTCCTCAGTGGTTCGACTGGATGGATATTGCTCAAAAATCAGTTTCTGTACACGGATGAGTATTGTGATGCAATTCAATACGAGGGCCTTGTGTTTGCTGCCACCACTCGTGGCACTGTTTTTGCATGGCATCCTCGTTGTTTCGGTACGTTTGTCTTCCACCGTAATTATAATTGTTTCATCCACATGGATGCGGGTTAGCAAGTTTCCCTTTAGTGCATAGTATCTTAGATTAGTATCATAGGTGGTCTCATTTATTGCCATGCATGACACATAGTAGCATCACATTTATTATGTTACGGTATCTACCTATGTTACTATAACCATCTCTCTCTTCCTTAATTGCCTGCCACATAAGCATGTTTGCGAGTCCCAAGTGCATGATACTACTTATGTTACCCCCACTATGGCCAGCCTTACTAATTAACCTTCTTCTTGTGTTTCCAAGGTCCTGTGAACATTCCACCACCTATATTTGAAGATTTTTATAACCAAGGGGGAGATTATGATTGTGATGATCACGAGCATGAGGACGAGCAATGCCCATATACTATTTGGCGCCTGGCAACTAATTCCGATGGATCACCTCTTCTCGTGTGTATACAGCCCACGGATGATGTTACCGCTAAGGAGGTAGGTGTAGTCTCCCATGGTCACACTCTCTGGACCTATTCCAACACCCGTTGCATGGTATTCGGGATGGATACTAGTGTGCTAGCCCAACTCCTTCTCCCTGGTACAGAATTGATAGTCTTGGAGAAAACTCGCTCTTCCTTGGACAAAACTATCCAATGATGGTGAAAGGCGATCCAACTGCTGTTGACACAACGTTACTACCATTTATGAGAAGCAACTGTGTCTATACCTCAGACATTTGGGTGGTTCCCTACCTGCATCGATATAGTAGGCCGCTTCAGCTGGATGATCAGTCCTGCGTTGGTCTCCAGATCGACAATGGATGGCCCGTCCCAGAGAATCACTTGTGGTTCAAAGCAAGTGTTTCCAACGCCGAGGAATGGTTGAGTTGAAGTTCATTTCATTGCTTGTTATTTGCTGTGTGGTGAAAACTTTAGAATTTATAATGTATCCTCGTTGTCGATGTGGGTTGATGACCTGTTGTATGTAATAAAATGATATGCCTGTGATAAACTTACTAAATTTATGAATGGCTTTCGAGTTGCTTACGTGAGTGAGTGGTGCGACGAGGCAAAAAATATTTTCGAATACATAATTGTGCGTGCATTGCAACAGGTTATCGGATGAGGCCAATCAACAATAGTAGTACACTATTTGTACTAGCTTCACATGCTTCGGCGTCGTGCGGGTGTTTTTACTGTAGCCATATTGTACTACGTAACCAGCACCTCGAATCCTCGATACTAGTAGTACTATATAGTAAGTAGTAGGAGTAGTAGGGTGGCATGGGTCAGAACATGCATTCACGTCCAGGGGTATGGTACACGCCACCAGCACAACTTCCATCTGACACCATATTTCTTGGAGTCCGTGCTAGAGCAATCTCTTCAACCTCATCGTTTCTCTAACTCAGCCATCGCGCGGCGGGCAGGGTGGGGGTTTGCCGATGGTCGGTTTCATAACTGCGGTCCCACTTGTAAGGCCAACTGCAACGCACGACCCCAAACGGACCTCCGTTTTGCACGAACTCCAACGATAATTTTGACTAGAAAAGCAAGACCAAAGAAAACAAGAACCATAAGAATACATTTTACTACTCCTGTAAGTTGGATTAGTGCCTTCTCGATGCATTCATTGTTGATCTGCGGAGGCTCGATCTTGCGCGCTTCTTTCTTCTTCGAGTGTAAAGAAGTAGATGTTGCTTCCTCGCATCTAGTCTCATGTCTAGCCTCTATTCTAGTACTCCCTCCGGTCCGTTTTTCTCCGCGTCTAAGCAACAACAAGCATACCAAGTAGGAGTATCAACGTGTGCAGTAATCTCATCTATAGCCTCTGTGCTAGCTAAAAGTGATAGAACATCTACTAAACTGCGCTCTATCAATATATGGATGTACTCTTCTTCCCAATACAAAAACTTGCATCCATTTTACTCCCTCCGTTGCACAATACATGCCTTCTATTTGTCAAAAAATATATGTATATAGACATGTTTTAGTATATAGGTACATCCATTTTTGGACAAATGTCAAGTATTTTGGAACGGAGGGAGTACACAATAAAATTTTTAAGTTAGCACAACTAGTCTAATCCGAGAGCACAACCGAAGATTTGGTCGGGTTCTTCCTCCTTTTGCCGACACGTGGGACATCCAGCATCCAGGTCGTGTCATGAAAGAAAATAGAGTGGTAGTTGAAGCCATGAGATGTGCATCTTGGGTTAACTGTAAATAGAATCTTACTACTCTTGAGTAACTCCAAAAGCGGCCACAGAAGATCTTTCTTGGATTTGTTTTTCATCACCAGCACGTCGAGGTGAAAGATGTGCAGGTTCGATTAGGTCCGCTTGCGTTTTCAGCGACATGTGGGACCACATGTGAGCAAATGACGATGGGCTCCGTGCGTCCGCTGGCTGGCTGAGAAGAGAGACAGGAGTGCTGAGCACGGACTGCAGGAAATTTGTTCTACGTACCTCGATATAGGCTCGATATAGTGGGGTGGCATGGGCCATAACTAGCATTCACGTCTAGCAGTACGGCACACGCCACCCACACGAGTCCCATCCGACACCAATTTTCTTGGAGTCCGTGCTACAACCATCTCTTCTCCCTCCTGTTTTCTTAGCCATCACGCGGTGGGCGGGATGGGAGTTTGCCGATAGTCGGTTTGCTCAACTACAGTCCCACTTGTAAGTGAAAATGCAACACCACACGCATTCCCGCTTGAGCAGCGTGCCGGACCAACCGTGTGGGGGTGCGACGCGAACATGGCAGGCTTTTCCTTTTGAACTCGTAACTTGTAAAATTTGGTTCTGCTCCATGGCGTGATCGATAGATAGAAAATAACAATTTTGCCTAGAGTAATGAGAAGTTTGGTTCTGGCGCCGTTCATGCATGGAGTATGTACGAAAATTATGAAGTTGATGCGAAAGGTAAGATAATTACTGTAGTATCATATACTACTACATGGATTTGACGGAAAGATAAAAATACATACGCATCCATCAACGACATCCTCACGCCCTAGTGCGCCGGGTCACCAACCGACGTGTGAGGAGCAGCGGCGTTGGCGGCGAGCTCAACGTGCTTCTGAACAGTGCCGTTCAAGGTTGCCCTGCGGTCCAAGAAGGCCAGCATCCTATCATCCTCCTCTTGCATGCACGTAGACGTGGGTGATTATGTCGATGGCATCTTGCTGCGCCAGGCGCTGCGCAGCGAGCGCGACCTCGAGGTGGACATTCTCCAGCGCGACGGCGGGCAGTCTCAGGGCCACCAGTGCGTCGAAGAGGTTGTCACCATAGTGGCCGTTGAGGGTGGCGGGCATCGCAGAGCCTGGGCGCGTCGGCTGCAGGCATACATCAAAGTCGTCCGTGAGCTTCTTGACGACGGTGAACTTGTCGAGGAAACCGACGAGGACCTCGTCGAACAAGGAGACGAAGCTGTCGTCCAAGCGGCCCCTCGCCCTGGCGGCCTCAAGCAATACTACCTGGAGACGTTCCTCGTTGCCGGGCCGCAGGCCGGCGTCGTGGACCATCTGGCACAGCCGGCTGATGCTCGCGCTCATCGCCTCCATGGGTCTAGCTTAGCTTCTACTACCTCCGTCCTGGTTTATTGGTCCCCATTGTAATCCGTGTCAAATTTTGATCAAGAGATTTAACTAACAAAATGTTTACGCATGTTACTAAAAATTATATCACTGAAAACTATGTTCAAATATGAATCCAAAAATATAATTTTTGTTGACATGCATCAACATTTTGTTAGTTAAATCTTTGGTCAAAATTTAGCACAAATTACAAAGGAGACTAATAAACCAGGACGGAGGTAGTAGTCAAATGATCTTGCGATTCGAGTAATCACTCTTTCCCTTGGTTAGCATGCGTAGGTGCGTAGTATTTCGTACTACTGTATGATAGGTGGGCCAGCCACCCCCTGGGCCCACGTGTCATTCACCCAAAGGCAGTTGCCGTAAGTCAATGAAGCTGCGCCCCCCTCTGTGCCGGTGCAGTATAGTCATCTCACCGGACCTCTAGTTGTGGCCAAACGAGAGAAGTTTGATGTTTACTAGTTTATTGGTCCCATTTGCATTTTGCGCCAAGTTTTGACCTTTGATTTAACTAATAAAAAGTTAATGCATGTAAACAAAAAATTTGTGTAAGTCACATTACGAAAACCAAATAATCCCAGAACACTTAGGCACGGTGCATTAACTCCCTCCTTGTTTCTTATTTCGTGACATATCAACCAATGAGAGATGTGGGACGTGCATGCTTTCAATGACTTGAGACTACCAAACATGACATGTAGTGTTTAGTTCATTGCATGCAATCCTATTAGTACTCTAGTTAGCAAAAAAACATTAAGTTCTCTCGCGGATAGGAATAAAACACCATGTATTTATTTACAGAGGGAGTAGTACATTTTTTGTGACATGCATTACTAGATATTGCTAGTCAAATACTAAAATCCAGATGGACGTGGTAGTACTCCTAAATCCAGACGGTGGTGCTATTAGTACTAGTAGTAGTACTACCAATGTAGTACTCCTAGGAGTACTAGCACTGTACTACCCGTTGGTCAAATTATTACGTGCTGTTTCTCACAATGAAGTGACAAGACCCTACACCAGAGATGACACCTGAGTATAGGCGCCGTGTTCGGCATACCATAGTCAGCCTCACCGTCAGCAGTCACTATCATCATGGCTGTAGAGCTAGCCTGCTTACAACTAGCCCTGTTCGACATAATTTCCCGTGCGTAGATGCCTGTGCATTGCACGGAACACCAAGATTGGGGGGTGGACGGCGCTGGCAGCGGCCATCGCGCCAGATTTTTCCACGGCCTTCTAGATGTGGTGGGGAGGAGATAAAGCTGATTGTGAGAGACAAGGAGTTGTTTGTAAATAGGGAACAAGTGCGGGCATCTTTCTGCAAAAATGGAGAAGCTTGGTTTGTATGCGTCAGATCTAGATCCGACGGCTATTGGTGAAATATGGGAGGCACAACATCATCACCAACTCAGGACCTGTTTGATTCGCAGGATTTTGAAAACGCAGAAATAGGACACGGCAATATTACAAGTTTCAAACTGATATTACAAATGTTAGGAGTAATGTTGCACCTAGGAAGAGGGAATTACTAGGAAGTTTACGTAAGAACTTTCGTTACTTCAGGTAGATGCAGTGTTATCGTACAAACTAAAATCCACCGCCCTGACAAGTCACTAATGGGCAAATAAGTTTTCGAGTCTCTGGCCACTTGATGTTTCAAAAACAAATTCAGCTTCTGCGGAGACTTTGTCATTTAGGCTTAGACGCTTGTGGTGATCAGCACGCCATTCATTGTTGCGCCAGAGAACGCCAAACCTCATTACCTTGAGCACACTTGCCTCCAGAACAAAGAACCTGGCCAATTTAATCTCAGATGTGCTGCCTCGGTAGTCGATCAAATCAATTTCTGTAAGATGGAGATCAAGGCATTCGATGAGATTGTTATTGTGCAGCACATTTTTCACTTTCGGGTATTCTTTTATCTGCAAAAGAAGAGAACATATTAGAGCAGCTGGCTGCATAATATTGCCGTGTCATCAAGAGGTACCAATATCATTCGCTCATACGATAGGGTTGGCTGGCTAGTGATATTTTTTTCAATCTCTCGCTCTCTCCCTCTCTCTCTCTATCTTTCTGTTTCCTCTCATTTAACTAGGAGCATGTGAAGAGCTTGGGCATTTGTTGCCTTCCACTATGTGGCCGATACCATATTTTGCAAAAGTATGCCACATAATACGCATCGATGTCAAATCAAAAGATTTTGGCACCGCTCTCGCGATGTGAGAGAGTTTGCACCGCTGTGCACATAGACCCACATGTATAAAAAATCAATCAAACCAACTACACCAGCCTCTCACTCTCCCAAACAAGTGTTTTTTATTGCATCGGTCCTCTCTCTCTCTCCCACACAGTGTTTTTTCATTGCGTGAGTTAATTTGGCACCGGAGCAAAGTAGGTGATCCAGATTGGGGCACCAGGTGAGCAATGGAGGGGCATCGATGCCAAATGCATCACAAGTGAATTTGGCACGTGTTTTGGCCTACATAGCCCACTTTTGTACTCCCTCCATCCCAAAATTCTTGTCTTAAATTTGTCTCAATACGGATGTATCTACTTACATTTTAGTGTTAGATACATCCGTATCTAATCAAATGTAAGACAAGAATTTTGGGATGGAGGGAATACTACCTCGTATTTAGTATAAAATTTTGACCATAGATTTACCTAAATAAATGCCAATGCATGTCACTAAAAATTACACCATTTGAAATTATGTTCAAATACGAATCCATCGATATAGTTCTTAGTGACATGCATTAACATTTTGTCAGTTAAATCTATGGTCAAATTTTGATACTACAAAATTGGAAGAGTAAACCAGGACGGAGGTAGTACTTGCCCTTAGGGTAACCATAGAGTTACTGGAGTAGTCTAAGTTACTTTCCACTATGACTAGCCTAGGCTACTATAGTAGTACAGCATAAAAATGATGCAGGTGATCACGTGAGAAAAAAATACTAAAAACATTTCTTTCGGTGCAGTGCGTAGATGTAGTTTTGAACACTACACTTGTCATCGTAATTTGGGAAAATTACGATAAAGTTGAGCTACGTTGTGATTACCATTTACTAATAGGAAAGAAGTTTCACCTCGATGGGTAGCTTCTCCATGCATGGAAAGCATGTAAGGAATCCAACAACTTGATCCAGATTGGGGCCGGTAGATTTTAGTGCTAAGATCTTCACTGTGCGCATGGACTGGGTCAAGCTTGTGGGAATCATTTTCTGGAAGACGGTCGTAAATACATCAATAAGAAATTTAAAAATGTGAATTTCAAGAAGACGGAGAAGAAGATGAGTGTTGTACCTGAACGATTATGGATCCAATAAAGAGTTCGGAGAATTTGGCAGACGAGTACACCAACGCTGTCAATTTCGGCACGTCAATGACCCTGATTTTTGTTGGACCTTCTAGATCCGATACAAGCAATCTCTCAAGGAAAGGCGCATTCTCAATGACCATAACATGGAACAGCTGGAGTGGTCTCTTCCCAATTGATGTCTTGTTGCGGGGCCAGCAAGACACATAAATCCATCGGAGATTCGTCGAGGCGATGTGGAGGCTAATGAACCCGTGGATCTGCTCAAGACGAAGGTACTCGAGCGCAGTACAGCTGCGGAGCAGGTGCTCCATAGCCTTCTTCGAGATGACAACGTCGAAGAGGTCGAGCTGCTTGAGTTGAGGGAGAAGAAGGGCGGGCGCGGCATTAATCTGGGGAAGATAGCAGGAGCTGAAGCTGGCGCGACGCAGCGTTGGCGTGAGGCGGAGCGCGGACGGCGGCAGAGAGCGACATCGTCCAGCTTCAAAGCTGAGCTCCTCGAGCTGATCTAGGGCGGGGGATAAGAACCACTCGTCGAACTTGGGTTGGACCTTGCAGTTGGTACTGAACATGCGGATGTCAAGGCGTATGGCTGGCCCAGGGTGCGATGAAAGGATCTTGGAGACTGCGGCCATGCGTTTGCAATCCACGTCGCAGAGGCAGCTGTCGATGGTGAGGTTGAGGGGGACCAATAAGCTTCCACGCGTCAGCATTTGAGGGTTTTGGGGGTTAGTTTAGGTTGTTATAGGTAGCTAATAGAGAGATGTGTCCTCTGTTATCTTCGTGCTACTGCTACTGCTATGCCTAAACATGACTTAGATTAAAGTGAGGCAACATGTGGTGCATGTTGAAAGTAATACTAATCCTAACTTGATCAAGTTTGGATTGTACTACTTTCGACATGCACCACATGCATGTTGCCTTCACTTCAATCCAATCCATGTTCATTTCACCCATAGATATATAATAACTCTTCATGCTCTCATCATGCATCATCATAATAACAAGTCCGACTAATCATCATCATACAACTTCTACTCGTTATTAATAACAAGTCATACGATCATCATCCTGATAGTCATCGAACCAACCCTACTTAATTGTTCTTAGCACATGATCATCAGTATTATGCACGACCTAAATACCCTATTTAAGGTAAAATAGCATAAAACAATATAGACCCTGACTCTCCATCATGGAGAATGGAGATCATCCTGTCTCCAATTCATGTGTGGCGCTTCCTTTTGCTTCCAAGAACCTCCTTACGACTATCCATACATTTTTTCCATTCTCTGATTAGCATGTCTCCACTTCTTTTTAGAAATCCGG
Source organism: Aegilops bicornis (assembly GCA_021605145.1). Taxonomy (NCBI): domain Eukaryota; kingdom Viridiplantae; phylum Streptophyta; class Magnoliopsida; order Poales; family Poaceae; genus Aegilops; species Aegilops bicornis. The sequence continues at coordinate 775,600,492 of CM038675.1, forward strand.
TATGGAAAGTTGAGATTCGTAGGATGACCTGTATATATGTTCAAAACACGAAGGCTGCCATTCTGATACATCAAATGAGGCACACAATCCTCTAGGATTCTCTTTTGAAAAACATAGTACTAACTTCATAGTTAGCAATGATGTACTAGTTTCAGAAGTATGCAAAAGATGCACGGATGTCGTAATAGTAAAATATCTTACCAGGGTATCTCCATGGTAGTTACCGTAGTTCAACACGTTCACTAGTGGCACGTATTGACCATAATGTTGAGGAGTTTGATTGTAGATATTGTAATTCTCAATATCAGTAAAAAATCCGACCAGATGATTTTTCTCCTGATAAGTTAATTCGGAGCCATCGGTGTAGTGGGTTTTGTCTACCATGTTCTACACATTGTTTGAACAATCAAAATAAGCTGTCAATGGAAATAAGCTGTCAACTATTTTGAAATAAACAATATAAATTAGCTAATAACTATGTTTGAGAAACTCACATAGCGGTAGAATTGGAGGCGTATCAACAATGACCCAAATGTCCATATTGTCTTGCTTGATTTCAGGATCACCAAGATCCATGGTGACAAGCATACCCTCATCAAAACCATACATCTTGCAAATTGCTTCCCATTTTTTGCAACCAAAATGGGTTACGCTCTCAGAATTGTAGAGCTTTACTTCAAAATCCACACCATGATCGGTCCTTAGGTGAATTTTCTTTGTTTCAAAACTTTCATTGTCTTCAAAACCCATCCTCTCCAAGACATAGCGTCTTGCATGGCATGGGATAAGCTAGTCGAATTGTAAAAGATGAAAAGTACACGTTGAAATATTTGAAGTCGTGCTTAATTACGAAAAAATAACACTTGTCATCGTTGCGTACCGTTTCAACATCGAAGGTCTCCTCTAGCTTAATGCTGAAGTGCCGATAGTCGTCCAAGCGAGGCCTGTCGCATTGACCTCGGTCGTCGTGGCACCAGTCGCACTCCCCCGGGAGACTTTCGTCGTCCGAGTACGACATTTCCTATGTTCATAATTCAAAAATTAAACATCTACAATTAAATATATGTACTAAAAAACCTAAGTTAGATCATTATTATTCATCACGGGTTGACTATCGGTCTGTCGAGTCTTTTGTTGAAAACCCTCAGCTCACGTGGTGTATACATTCGACCGTTGGTGATGGTCGCTCCTCCTTTCATCCCCGAGTGCATTACACCAAAATGTCTAGCACACGGGAATGAAGGAGAAGCGACCCCCACGACAACAGTCGGGATTCTTCGTCCTCTCATATCCAGAAATAAGAGACGAGTGGATGCACAAGGCTCCTTAGCGATTTGAGCCTCCTGGTCGTCGGATCGGCTCCTTGATGCATTTCCGGCCGTCCGATCCCCCTCCCGAACTCCCTCGACCGTTGGATAAAAACGGAGCGCTCGTTTCACTCCCGGCCTGCCACCGCACATAATTCCAGTGCCCCCCGAGGGCATTTTCGTCATTTCACTTTGTGGGGGTATAAAAGGGGGCGGCCCACGCCCGTGGAGAAACCTAGCCAGCTCCTCCCTCCCGCAGCCGCCTCGCTCCCTCCCTCGCACCCGCCTCCCTCCCTCTTCCTCCCGCTCCTAGCGTCGCCACTCCTGCCTCCTTCCCCGCTGCCGTCCTCCTCCTCTCCTCACGTCCTCCTCCTCCCACTCCTGCCACCGCGCCCACCCCGCTCCCTGAGCCAGCGCCGTCTCTTTCGCCCAGGCCGCCAGATCCCCGTCGTCATCCTCGCGCCTACACCGCTCCCCGAGCCAGCACCGTCTCCTTCGCCCAGGCCGCCGGATCCCCGCCGTCGTCCTCGCGCCCACACGGGAGGTGCTCCGCATCTTCCTCCCATCCGGCCAGATCCGCACTGCAAGGCCTCCTGCGCTCGCTCGCGGCCCTCAGTCGTGGCTAGGGTTTCGGGCTAGGGTTTGCCCCTGCGCATCGTCGATCGCCTCCTCGCTGGCTGGACGCCGTCGACCAGGAAGCAGGTCTTCCCTAAGAGCGCGCCGCCGTATGGGTCGCCGAGATGCCAAGGCAGAGGCGGAGCTCTAGGCCATCGAGGCCGCATACGCCGCTGAGTCCGCCAGGCGTTGCCAACTCCCCGACTGGTCCAAGACGCCAGCCCCCCGTCCCCATCCGCCCACGGCCCAACCCAGTCCCTGCGGCCGCGTGTGCCTCCTCGTCGTCGTGGGTGCTCTCGCCCCCGCTTGCCAAGGTGCAGCTCCCCCTCTTTTGCCTCCCATGTTCTACTCCAAAATGCTTCTTTTATCTATCTTGAAGCTTCAGTTTTGCATCTTTTGAGTAGCAAGTTCCCTGAATTTTATTTGAAGCTTCAGTTTTGCATCTCAAGTATGATTGAAATGCACATTATAATGCACAGAACATTCAAATCACTGAATGAATGCATAAAAAAGGAAAAAAGGCAGCAATGAGGGAGTGGATATTTTTGCATCTCAGGTCTGAATGAGATGCACATTATAATGTCAATATGTCATCAGATTAATTGGTTTCTTGGGGGTCCCAATGAGTTTTCTGTGAAAAACTAGCTTAAATGGCAGCAAGTTTTGAATACAGTGTATGTTCTGTAGTTCCTTTAATAAGATCACTGAATACAGGTTTTTGGGGTCCTTGTATTGTTTATAATGTTTACCACTGTAATTTCATGATCCAATAGTTAAGAGTAAGTCTAAGATCATTTGGTCGCAGAAATTTGATTTTGACTGAACATCAACTTGACAGATCAAAACTCGACGGAAATTGATGTGTACGAACATCAACTTGACCGAACAAAGATCTTGACTGAAAGAACTTGTGCTTGGTCCTATGCATCTACTGTTTTGTTAATAGATCTTTTTTGTATCTTTCATTCTGTCTTGCCTCACGCCGCCCATCTAGAGAGATGGGGGCCGCGCGCGGCGAGGCCGCCGGAAGGCCGCCAGCGCGCTGATGGTGTCTGAGAAGAAGAGCAGGAAGCTGCCCTTTACCCCCAGCAAGGACCCCGTACGACGCCTCATGCAGATGGCCTCGCTCACCACGGCGCTCACGGCCACTAGCGTTGTCTTCAGCAACGACCTCAGCTACGTGCCCGGCATGGCGCCCCGGTCCGCCAACCAATCCGCCCTCGTGGCAGGAGGGATGCAGGTCAGACGCTTCCTCCAATTACTCCACCCGATCTCCATTAAATTCAGTGTCACGACGCAATTTCAGTTTTGCTGAAGCTTGGGTGCCATCTCATTTCAGGTGCTGCCGAGGGAGGATGCAGAGACATTGAGCCTATGCAAGAGGATGATGGAGCAAGGGGCCTCTCCTCGTCGTCTTCAATTCGGTGGAAGGGTTAGTACTGTCTGCACAATTCGCTGCTCATTTCTGATCTTGTTCTTAAGAATCATTCAGGCACTGATTATTGTGTGGAATTTCTTGGACAGATTCATGGTCGAGGCATACAGGCACATCAAGGATCTAACCATCATCACCGAGTACGTCGGCGAGGTTGACTACCTTCGAAACTGTGAGCGCGACGGCAGCGACAGCATGATGACTCTGCTCTCCGCCGAGCCGCCGTCCAAGGGCCTCGTCATCTGCCCCGACAAGCGGAGCAACATTGCACGGTTCATCAACGGGATAAACAACCACACGCCGTAAGCATTCTCTTCCTCTGATCATCGTGCATTTTATGCATTGATCGGAACCATGTCTGAAAAATTTGCGTGATGATGACCATTGCAGGGAAGGAAGGAAGAAGCAGAACCTCAAGTGCGTGCGGTTCGCAATCGACGGTGAATCCATTGTCTCCTGGTGGCCAACAGGGACATCTCCAAGGGGGAGAGGTTGTACTACGACTACAATGGTGACGAGCACGGGTACCCAACTCACCATTTTGCATGACACATGAGCTGCTTCCCGCTGGCCACCGGGTGCAGCAGGGCGCATCAGGCTGGGCCTCCTCTTCTCCACCCCCTCTGGTGCTCCTCGGTCCGTGTTCTTGTTGAGCACCAGGCCCTTCTACCCCGCCGCCGGCGCCGCCTCCTTGTGAGATCCTGACCATGGTGAGCTCCCCCGCCCTCCCTTCCCACCCCTGCATGTTTTATTTGTGCGCCACTGCCATGTCAGAATATGAGAGATGCGAGAGGCTACGGCTGGGAGGGGATTACTACTACTTAGCTATTGATGTGATTTGTATGTTGTTGCTGCTCTGATCTGATTTGTATAATAAGGGAACAATACTTATACTTAGATATTAGTGGTAGTATTGTGTTGTTCCTGTAGAGAGATTATTGCTACTTATATAGATAAGGCTGCTACTACTTGCAGATTGTTGTTAATTTCTTTACCTTATGTAGTTGCTAATGCACTGGATTTTGTTATTGTTGCTCATGTATGTTTGTTGCGACGCTGCTGATGATGGATTCATTTTCACGTGAGACGAACACATCAGAACGCGGTATTGTTAAATCTGTCCATTATATTCAGCCTTGGTTTTCAGTTTTAACATCTTCATTGTTGCTATATGATGGTTGGATTATGGGGTGCATGTGTTGTTTCAGTAGTGACATATTAGTTATTCTGCTAAATAGTTACTAAATAATTGTTTCTGATAAACAATGATGTCTTTCTTACATAGGTTGTTTGATGCATTTGTGGTCGTCGGCGGGACGGTGCAAGGCGCAACTCCGACGCGGTTCCTTGTCGGTTGGACGGCGTTCAGGCGCAACCTGGTGCCCACTGAGTACTGCCTCGGCTACAACCTCCCTTGGTGAGCTCCATCTTCCTCCTGCTCATCTGCTTCGGCTACTGCATTGGACATGGTCGTGGCTATATTGATGTGGTGCTCGTCTGGTTGATGCTCTATTCCCTGCTCATGCATCGGTTCCTACTTGAGCTCTTTAGTTGTAGATGCATGCTATTCTAGGGTTTGCAGGCTGAGTTCATGTTTGGTTTCTATCATAGGAGTTCCTGCGATGATCTGGTTTACATGTGGATGCTCTGGATTTGCTAAATTGATCAGTAGTGTTCGTGCTAGGGCGATGATGATTAACCTTGACTGAAATAAGCGTGCCTTTGAGCAATCGAGGCACCCATGGGTATCAAGCTGGATCCTCCCTCTTGTCTCTAGAGTCCTTTTTGATCCTGTGATACTTGTTGTTCTGCCCTTGGATGGTCATTCTTGTTGAGTGATGACCAGGGCAGCTCCACTATATCCATCAAGAAATAAGAGACGAAGGCTCCACCGAGCTCTCTCAGAGCTCAACGACTCTCGGCCGTCGGATCAATTTTTTTGATGCGTTCTGGACTGTTGGATATCGCTCCCGGTCGATCTCGTTCGTCGGATCAAAAAAAGTTACTGCTGGAATGAATAGTTACCGCCGCGTTCGCGCGAATAGCCTGCCTAGCCGAGAGCATTTTCGCCATTTCACGCTTATGCGTATAAAAGGCGGCCGCTCCCGTGGAGATGACCTAGCCGCCTCTCTCCTCGGCTCTGACCTCCTTGGTGAGCTCCATCTTCCTCCCGCTCCTGCGCTTTCGCCTCTTGTGTGGCACATGGTCGTGGCTGTGGTGCTCGTCTGTTGATGCTCTATGCCCTACTCATGCATCGGTTCCTACTTGAGTTCGTAGTTGTGGATCCTGCTATTTTATGGTTTGCAGGCTGTTGTTCATGTTTAGTTGCTATCATAGGAGCTCATGTGATGCTCTGGTTTACATGTGGATGCCCTGGTTCAATAGCTATGCTCCTGGATTTGCTAAATTGATTAGTGGCGTTTGTGCTAGGGCGATGATCATTAACCGTGGCTGAAATAAGTGTGCCTTTGAGCAATCCAGACACTTGTGGGTATCAATTTGGATCCTCCCTCTTGTTTCTAGAATCCTTTTTGATATTGTGATACTTATTGTTCTGTCCTAGGATGGTCATTCTTGTTGAGTGATAACTAGGGCAGCTCCATTGTATAAACAGATTGATCTGTGACAGGAGATGACGGGGGTAGGTTATATGATCGAGGAAAGCCGAATCTGAGCCCACTATGCAATAACCCCGAACTATTTTTATTTGTATTTAAATGTGTTACTTATTTATGCTCCGATGGCTTTCGTGCTGGGCGATGATGATTAGTCGTGTCTCAAATAAGTGTGCCTTTGAGCAATCGAGGCACCTGTGGGTATCAAGTTGAGTCCTCCCTCTTGTTTCTAGAATCCTTTTTGATCCTGTGATACTTGCTGCTTTGTCCTTGGATGGTCATTCTTGTTGAGTGATTACCAGGGTAGCTCCACTGTGTAAACAGATTGATCTGGTGATAAGAGACGGGGGTAGGTTATATGATCGAGGAAAGTCAGATCTGAGCCCACTATGCAATGAACCCTGGATCCTTTCTATTTGTATTTAAAGGTGTTGCTTATTTATGCTCCGGTGTTTATAGTCGCCTTTATGTAAAGATTTCTTCTCTCTCATACCTTTATTGCATATGAGTTGTTCTTGATCTTTTATTGTTTGTTGTTGGTCCTTGATGTAATCTGGTTAAGAGTAAGCTGCACTTTGTTATACTAGAAAGACATGCTCCCAGCAAGTTATAGGGGCCTCTCTTGCTGCCTTAAGTTTGTATGATAAAGTATGTATCATGTGTGCCTCTGTTTTTTTCCCTCTTGTATTCCTATGTCTTGCTACACATATCATGCCACGTCACGGCTAAAAAAAACATATCATGCCACTTGATATATGCATGGTTGTTGGTGATCGGACGCCACCACCGCCGCCGATGCCATCGTGTCTCTTGCCGCCATCAAACATTAAGTAAGTCGTGACCTTCTCTTTTTTTGCTTAGTGATATGCGCATGGTTGCAACTACTCTACTGACTACAAAAGAAACATGAGCATGGCAGAGGTTGATTACAAATTTTTCTTCGTTCTTTCATGTTGGAGTCGGTGGCGGTACCTTGCAGTTAAATTACCTTCTTTCCTATTAGAAAGCAGTGTATGCTCTCTAGCTACTTAATGTTTTCTTTCTTGGCTGTAGTTTATTTCATATTTGTAGTTTCAAAATGATATGTCAAACATGCTCTAATTTTTCATGCTATTAGAGATTTTGGCTCATATTACTTCCTCTATGTTTATGGTTGGGTAGTGGTGCTTTCTTGATTAGGTTTCTCAATCATGTATCATATCTACGTTCAAAAATATGTTGAAGTCAGTAGCTGCGACCGTGGTTCGGCCTGCAATTCATGTTGGCTATGCTGATGGCCCTACCGCTGTGATTGACGCCGATGTCCTTCTGTAGTGACAGATGTTGCACGCCAGATAGGTCTCGACGGCGCAGTATTTAGTTTTAGCTTTATTGTGTGAGTTTTTTGTGTTTTTCTGGTTTTCCATTGGTCCTAAATTGTACATCGAAATCAGTGTAGATGTATTAAGAAAGATGAGCTACTATGTAGGCATTATTATTTTTTGTTATGTACCTGGTTACTTAATAATCGTTCTTGATATTGAAAAGGGACATAAATAAGCTGAGTATTTGATCTGACTTGGTAGTATTTGCCGGTTAACACATCTATGTCATTAGACCAGTTATTTTTCTTCTCACAGTTTGTCATTTAGAATGATTTTTAGAGGAACCAGAACTGGTTCTGATTCACTTTGTCCTCTTTGTTGATGATCCTTTTCTTCCTATGGTTATGCAGGCTTAAGTCTCAGTTTGATCTTACAGTTCTACGGCTCAAAGGTTGATGACTGCCATGAGGCACTACCAGTTAAATCTTCGTAAGTTGTTGAGCATGAACTTTTCTTCTTAATTATTTTCATATTCTTAGCCTTGCCACATCATCTCCTGAAAATAGTTTGAATCCATCAATTGTGTGCTTTGCATGTGCAATTCATTGAACCGTAAGATTAAAACCTTCATAAGGTGTAGCCTTGTCTCCAACTACCTTCTGAATATTAACATTTTTTTGGAAAAAGAAGAAAGATTGAATCATAGGCGCTGCAAGCTACTGCTGTTTCCTGCTGCCGCTAGCTGTTGCTCGTCCTCCTCCTGCTGCTCCATGCACTATTGGCCCGCCTGCTGCCGCCGCCGCCCGTCGCTGCTACTGCTGAGTGCTGGCCATGGCCGAGTGGCCGTTTGTGTGTGTGTGTGTGTGTGTGTGTGTGTGTGTGTGTGTGTGTGTGTGTGTGGACGGTTGCCCATGGTTTTTCAGTTTAGTCATGTAATAGTCATGTGCTGCTATATTTCATTCCCTTGTGAAATGAATTGTTTATGTGTATGAAAGTTTTTAGAATATCACAAAAATGTTCAGTTTTAGTGTCCAGTTCACTGCCAATTCTCTTACTGCTTTTGTCATGACCATGCAAATCAATTATCATGTGGATTGACTACGCCTTGCTTACCTTGCATTGGGTTTTTTTTTTGCTGTTTGTGATATAGTAAACTCATATATCATGGATGGTTACTTTAATTTTTTAGATGTAAACAGTTTCTCAAATCTTCCTACTAACTTGACCATTACCTGCTTAATTACAACGTTTGGACCGGCACCTTCGCACCAAGGCGCATAGCCGGCTCGCCGCAAGTACACCTATGCCGCCGCCTCCCCGGGGGACTGCAAGGTGAAGTGGACGGCCGAGGAGGAGCCACACGTGGGGCTGGGCTCTCAAGTGGGAGGCGGAGCTCGCCTCCCCCCAACGACGTCAACTTTGATCACAAGTGGAAGTGGGAGCCCAAGTCCAAGCCGGTGCCGCCAAAGCAAGCCCAAGACCAAGCTCGAGGATGACAAGAATAAGCCCGGCGATGAAGTGCATGCACATCGACGAGGTCCTCACCGGCTGCTGACGCCATCCGCAAGGTACTCGATATAAAAGATGAACTTTTTGGGGGTTTCCAGAGATTTCTGACTGGTTACAATAGTTTAAAGACTGCAGTGGAATTTGAATATAATGCCAAGTCAACTTACTCAAAGTTTGCATACTGCCAAGTTAATTTACTCCATTCTTAAATGAATACTGTTAAGTTCCACTGATGGATGAGTAGATTTAAGAGAAAGATTGTAGTAGCTTAAAATGGAACTTCACTTCACTGTTTTGTAATATTCAGTAGCTTAAAGATTGCAGTAGATTTTGACTTGGTGCGATCTTTGAAACTTGCCTTGTTAGATTGTTAACTTGCTTTTATACTTTCTTGATTGTGTTAATTTGTTGGAGTATTGTATCTCATGCTTAGTGTTGCACCAAGATTCAGTATCTTGAACTACTCCAGGAGATCATCTTAATTCTGTAAATTCTATGTAGTAGTTTCAGTTGTTTTACAGCAACGGCACTCTTGCCTCGCATATCCTTCGTAAAAATATTAATTTACTTGACTTTCCTCTACAGGATGATGACTATCTAATGGTGATTCCCTATTCCCACATTTTTGCCCTTATCTGCCCTTTGCAATTTACCATCACAAGACATGTCCGGGCAGCAAGTCTCTTGTGACGGTTACTTTTAATTCGTCGTTACAATTGTTTGATGGTTTGCTTGTTCCAACCTCGATATCTCGCCTTTAGATTCCTGTTGTTGTCTTTGTAGTGGAAGGTACCACCTGGTGGTATGTTGCTATTTTCACTTTGTTACGAACAAGGCATGTATAGATTTCAGATTTTAATTCCTATCTCTCTGTCAGAAAAAGGAATGTATGGTCCTGTGTTTTATCTCTGGTCGTATGAAAGCACCGAGCTTGATTCTGTCTTATAACTTCAGTCCCATTATGTTTTGCTTCTAACACAATTGGTTGTCTGCACATGCTATTCCTGGGCTCTTACCGACAAATTGTTACATGTTTTGTCTAAACGTTCTGACCGGCACCCTCGCGCCACGGCGCGGACCCGATCTAGTATATATGATGGAACTCTCCCTCGCTGATTCCTCTCTGACATTTGCGACCGTCGGTGATGGTAGCTCCTCCTTCCGTTCCCGAGTGCATTACACCAAATTGTCTAGCACACGGGAACGAAGGAGAAGCTACCCCCACGACAACAGTCGGGATTCTTCGTCCTCTCATATATGGTGGAGACTCGACAGACTTAAAGTCAACCTGAAATATCATTTAATTATCTTTCTAAAAGAGGATTTGGCTGGTCTCACCTCGAGGTCGGAGGGGGTCGGTGACGGGGACGACGGCGGGGATGATGGAGGGGCCGGGGGCTCCTAGATTTATGCAAAAACAAAAACCCTATAAGATATCAACTAATCATATGCATACGCCTTGCATAGTGCTCTCCAATTTTAGCAATAAAAGTAGGAGTAGTTTTCCAATTTGAGCATTCAATAAGCAAAATCAAATCGCAAAATAAAGTAGTATTCAAATTAGGATGCATTCAATTATAAGCAAAACTACATCATCTCCATGCGTCCGTACATCATTGAATATTATCACTAATACACCTCGAATACTATCATACATATAGCATCGCCTGTACAGCTAGAACCGTAGCGCCCGACGGGTATCGGCGTGGGCGGTGGACACCCAAAGAGAAGGAACCATCACATGATCGCTCCAGTGGGATCCCTGAAGAACCTTCCACGTATTGTCGAACCTGCCCTCCAACGCAACCATGTAGCGACGGACATGCTCGTCCTCCTCGCTGACACGGTGACGTACCACCTCCGCGGTGTCCGGAAGCCTCGGCACCGTCACTGGCCCACGCGACCGCCACCAAACAAGGATCGGGTCAACGACGGGCTGGCTCCTCACCAACCTACGCCCCCCGGAAAGTAGCACCTGCCAAAACCAGCCCGATGGAGGCCAGTCCCGGGCATGGCCCCTCTGATCAAGCCGGCCTCCTCCGCCGAGTCGACGACGAGGATGCGGGATAGGCATCGTCGATGTCGATGCGGGAATAATTGCTTTAACTAAAAAAATAAACTAGTTCTATTAATTTCCTTGCTAAAAATAAACTACTTCTATAGTAAAATAAACTAGTTTTGTTAAATCAACTAGTTCAACTACTAAGCACTTACTATAAATAGAATAAAGTAGTACTTACTAATTAAAAATAAACTAGTTTAACTAGTTCTATTATTTTTCTAATTAATTATATTAAACACTTTCTCTTCTTATTCTATGAACAAAATTACAACAGAAAAAAATCATAAAAATTCTATGAACAAAATAAAAATTCTATGGACAAAATTACAACAGAAAAAAATCATAAAAATTCTATGAACAAAAATAAAATTCTATGAACAAAATGACAACAGAAAAAAATCATAAAAATTCTATGAAACAAATTGACATATTCTTTGCATATAAATGAACACACAAACATTTGCATATTCGACAATAATATCACCAAAAAAAATCTATGAACAGAAAAAATTCTAACTTCTACATATTATTCATTTATGAACAAATTACAACAACTCAATTAACTACACATCTAAACTACGCATCTAAATTAACTACACATCTAAATTAGGAAATTCATATGGAGCTCACTGCGCAACGGGGCGGCGATCGACGAGGAGGCAGGGCACGGGGGCGTCGGTGAGGGGTGCGGCGACGGCGACGGTGAGGGGCGCGGCGACGGCGACAGTGAGAGGCGCGGCGACGGGCGATGAGGAGGCAGGGGCGGCGATAAAGGACGGTGAGGGATGCAGAAGCGGGCAGGGAGGCAGGGGGCGGGGCTGCGACAAAGATCTGGGCGGCGCGGACGTCGGAGGCAGACGACAAATGACGGTGAGGCGCAGAGGGAAGCCTGGCGGCGCTGTCAAGCGGGAAGACGAGCTGAATGAAAAATTTGACAAGTGCTAGTTATATAGGCGAAGCATTGGTTCCGTTCAGAATAAAGAATCGGGACAAATGCGACCTTTAGTCCCGGTTGGTGCCACCAACCGGGACTAAAGGCCTCTTTTCAGCAGCCCAAAGATCGGGAAGCAGCGGCCTCCCGGTTGGTGGCACCAACCGGTACTGAAGGGGGGCATTGGTACCGGTTGGTGGCATGAACCAGTACCAATGCATACCTTTAGTCCCGGTTGGTGGCACCAACCGGGACTAAAGGCCTTGTGCTGCCCGCATCGCGGCACGAAAGTTAGTCCCACCTCGCTAGTTGAGGGAGCTCGAGAGTGGTTTATAAGCCCCACTCCCGCTGCCCTCTCGAGCTCCTATCAAATACAGGCTTTCGGGCGTAAACACAATGTATCTGCATGTGGGCCTGCTAGGCCTTCTGCGGGTCTGAATCCTGGCCCAACTAGCTGGGTTTCTAGTCGTATTCACGCCGTGGTGGCCCAGTAGGTGGCATTTTTTTATATTTTTTTCATTTTTTGTTTTCTTTGTTGCTTTATTTATTTTGTTTTGTTTCTACTTACAACAAAAAACTTATTTATTTTATTTTATTTTGGTTCTAATTACTTATTTATTTCACTTTATGATAATTCTTTTTTGCTTTATGTTATTAGAGTTTATTTTATTTTTTTATTTGGTTTGTACTTATATATTTTATTAAAGTTTATATTATTTTGTTTCTAATTACTTATTTATTTTATTTTATGAAATTCTTTTTCTTATTAAAGTTTATAACAAAAAAGTTCTTTATGAAAATTCTTTTTACTTTTAATGATTTTGAACAGAAAATACTTTGATAATTTTAGTTGCATCAATTCATATAATTTTAGTTTCAATAATACGAGAGGTTTATCTTCGGTGTTCAAAATGCACCATTCAAAGCCACATCATCAATTTTCAACCCTTTCTGGCTTCATTTGTTATTTTTCATGCATTTACTGATTATTTTGAGCTATAAGACCCTGAAATTGAAAAGCATTTCAAATGAACTCTGAAAAGGGTGAAAGTTGGCATGGTATCATCATTTCATCCACATAGCTTGTGCAAGAAATTTGAGAGGGTTACGGGAAAAACTGGATGCGCTTCGTGTACAAAACGGACAATCTCTTTCGAAGTATGAGGATTTCATACGGAAACTCGTCTGTTTCAAAGGGATTTCAATTTTTAAAACTTATTTGAACTCCTGACTTTTTGTGTGTTCAAAATGCACCATTCAAAGCCACATCATCAATTTTAAACCCTTTCTGACTTCATTTGTTATTTTTCATGCATTTACTTATTATTTTGAGCTATAAGACCCTGAAATTGAAAAGCAATTCAAATGAACTCTGAAAAGGTTGAAAGTTGGCATGGTAGCATCATTTCATCCACATAGCATGTGCAAGAAAGTTGAGAGGGTTACGGCAAAAACTGGATGCACTTCTTGTACAATACGGACAATCTCTTTCGAAGTATTAGGATTTCATACGGAAACTCGTCTGTTACAACAAGCATTTCAATTTTTAAAACTTATTTGAACTCCTGACTTTTTGTGCGTTCAAAATGCACCATTCAAAGCCACATCATCAATTTTCAACCCTTTCTGACTTCATTTGTTATTTTTCATGCATTTACTGATTATTTTGAGCTATAAGACCCTGAAATTGGAAGGCATTTCAAATGAAATCTGAAAAGGTTGAAAGTTGGCATGGTATCACCATTTCATCCACATAGCATGTGCAAGAAAGTTGAGAGGGTTACCGCAAAAACTGGATGCACTTTGTGTACAAAACGGACAATCTCTTTCGAAGTATCACGATTTCATACGGAAACTCGTCTGTTACAACAGACATTTCAATTTTTAAAACTTATTTGAACTCCTGTCTTTTTGTGTGTTCAAAATGCACCATTCAAAAGCCACATCATCAATTTTCAACCCTTTCTGACTTCATTTGTTATTTTTCATGCATTTACTGATTATTTTGAGCTATAAGACCCTGAAATTGAAAATCATTTCAAATGAACTCTAAAAAGGTTTAAAGTTGGCATGGTATCATCATTTCATCCACATAACATGTGCAAGAATGTTGAGAGGGTTACAACAAAAACTAGATGCACTTCGTGTACAAAACGGACAATCTCTTTTGAAGTATCAGGATTTCATACGGAAACTCGTCTGTTACAACAGGCATTTCAAATGAACTACGAAAAGGTTGAAAGTTGGCATGGTATCATCATAATAGTTGTGGAGAGAAAGTCTTCACCTTTTTTTTCTCTTGTGTGAATTTCTTATTGCGCCATAACCATGGATAATCTTCATCGTTTATCATGATGCTTGGGTCAGCCTTGACTTTGAAGGTAGGAATTTCATGAAACTTTTCATAATCTTCAGACATGTCTGTCTTGCCCTCCACTCCCACGATGTCCCTTTTTCCTGAAAGAACTATGTGGCGCTTTGGCTCATCGTATGATGTATTCGCTTCCTTATCTTTTCTTTTTCTTGGTTTGGTAGACATGTCCTTCACATAGATAACCTGTGCCACATCATTGGCTAGGACGAAAGTTCGTCAATGTACCCAAAATTGTTCAGATCCACTGTTGTCATTCCGTACCGTGGGTCTACCTGTACCCCGCCTCCTGACAGATTGACCCATTTGCACTTGAACAAAGGGATCTTAAAATCATGTCTGTAGTCAAGTTCCCATACGTCCATTATGTAACCATAATATGTGTCCTTTCCCCTCTCGGTTGCTGCATCAAAGAGGACACCGCTGTTTTGGTTGGTGCTTTTTTGATCTTGGGCGATCGTGTAAAATGTATTCCCATTTATCTTGTATCCTTTGTAAGTCAATACGGTCGAAGATGGTCCCCTGGACAACAAGTACAGCTCATCACAAACAGTGTTGTCACCTCTGAGACGAGTTTCCAACCAACTACTGAAAGTCCTGATGTGTTCACATGTAATCCAGTCATCACACTGCTCCGTGTGTTTGGAGCGCAGATTGTTCTTGTGTTCATTGACATACGGGGTCACCAAGGTAGAGTTCGTACAAGCTGTAGTGTGCTTGAGACCAAGAATGCCCGTCTCCTCAGATATTATTGAGTCCGCTCCGGCGTGTTTTTCCAGTCAGTCTCCCATCATACCGCGATTTAGGGAGACCTATCTTCTTAAGGCCAGGAATGAAGTCAACACAAACCCCAATGACATCCTCTATTTGATGGCCCATGGAGATGCTTCCTTCTGGCCTAGCACGGTTACGGACATATTTCTTTAGGACTCCCATGAACCTCTCAAAGGGGAATGATAATCCACAAGTATAGGGGATCGCAACAGTTTTCAAGGGTAGAGTATTCAACCCAAATTTGTTGATTCGACACAAGGGGAGCCAAAGAATATTCTCAAGTATTAGCAGCTGAGTTGTCAATTCAGCCACACCTGGATACTTAATCTCTGCAGCAAAGTGTTAGTAGCAAAGTAATATGATAGTGGTGGTAACGGCAACAAAGTAAAGACAGCAAAAGTAATGTTTTTGGTATTTTGTAGTGATTTTAACAGTAGCAACGGAAAAGTAAATAAGCGTAAACCAGTATATGGAAAACTCAGAGGCACCGGATCAGTGATGGATAATTATGCGGATGTGGTTCATCATGTAACAGTCATAACATAGGGTGACATGTAACTAGCTCCAGTTCATCAATGTAATGTAGGCATGTATTCCGTAAATAGTCATAATGCTTATGGAAAAGAACTTGCATGACATCTTTTGTCCTACCCTCTCGTGGCAGCGGGGTCCTATTGGAAACTAAGGGATATTAAGGCCTCCTTTTAATAGAGAACCGGAACAAAGAATTAGCACATAGTGAATACATGAACTCCTCAAACTATGGTCATCACCGAGAAGTATCCCGATTATTGTCACTTCGGGGTTGTCGGATCATAACACATAATAGGTTACTATAGACTTGCAAGATAGGATCAAGAACACACATATATTCATGAAAACATAATAGGTTCAGATCTGAAATCATGGCACTCGGACCCTAGTGACAAGCATTAAGCATAGCAAAGTCATAGCAACATCAATCTCGTAACATAATGGATACTAGGGATCAAACCCTAACAAAACTAACTCGATTACATGATAAATCTCATCCAACCCATCACCGTCCAGCAAGCCTACGATGCAATTACTCACGCACGGCGGTGAGCATCATGAAATTGGTGATGGAGGATGGTTGATGATGACGACGGCGACGAATCCCCCTCTCCGGAGCCCCGAACGGACTCCAGATCAGCCCTCCCAAGAGAGATTAGGGCTTGGCGGCGGCTCCGTATCGTAAAACGCGATGAAACTTTCTCTCTGATTTTTTCTCCCCGAAAGCCAATATATGGAGTTGGAGTTGGCGCTGAGG
The DNA here is from genome assembly GCA_021605145.1 of Aegilops bicornis. Lineage (NCBI taxonomy): Eukaryota > Viridiplantae > Streptophyta > Magnoliopsida > Poales > Poaceae > Aegilops > Aegilops bicornis. The sequence continues at coordinate 775,616,706 of CM038675.1, forward strand.
GCATCCAGGGGCCCACGAGGTAGGGGGCGCTTGGGAGGGGCGCGCCCACCCTCGTGAGACAGGGTGTGGGCCCCTGGTCTTCATCTTTGGCGAGGATTTTTATTATTTATTCTAAGATATTCTGTGGAGTTTCGTGTCATTCCGAGAACTTTTGTTTTACGCACATAAAACAACACCATGGCAATTCTTTGAAAAACAGCGTCGATCCGGGTTAGTTCCATTCAAATCATACAAGTTAGAGTCCAAAACAAGGGCAAAAGTGTTTGGAAAAGTAGATACGACGGAGACGTATCAACTCCCCCAAGCTTAAACCCTTGCTTGTCCTCAAGCATTTCAGTTGACAAACAGAAAGAGAAAAAGAAAAACTTTTACAAACTCTGTTTGCTCTTGTTGTTGTAAACATGAAAAGCCAGCATTCAAGTTTCAGCAATTATTATGAACTAACCATACTCACAATAACACGTAGGTCTCACAATTACTCATATCAATAGCATAATCAGCTAGCGAGCCATAATAATAAAACTCGGATGACAACACTTTCTCAAAATAATCATAACATGATATAACGAAATGGTATCTCGCTAGCCCTTTCTGAGACCGCAAAACATAAATGCAGAGCACCTTTAAAGATCAAGGACTGACTAAACATTGTAATTCATGGTAGAAGAGATCCACCAAGTCATACCCAAAATAAACCAATTATAATGAATGCAAACGACAAAGCAGTTTCAAATAGTGCATTTTTAATAAGAAGGGTGATGACTCAACATAAAAGTAAATAGATAGGCCCTTCGCAGAGGGAAGCAGGGATTTGTAGAGGTGCCAGAGCTCGATTTTTAAATAGACATAAATTATATTTTGAGCGGCATACTTTCACTGTCAACGCAACAACTATGAGAAGGCTGTATCTTCCATACTACATGCATTATAGGCAGTTCCTGCATGAATGGTAAAGGTTTATACTCCCTTCCTCCACAAGCATCAATCCATGGCTTGCTCGAAACAACGAGTGCCTCCAACATTCAACGGGTCCCAAGGGGAGTTTTGTTTAATTATTTTGATTTGCTTTGATCTTTTGGATCATGGGACTGGGCATCCGGTTGCATCGCCCTTTCTCGTGAATGAGGAGCGGAGTCCACTCCTCTTGAGAATAACCCACCTAGCATGGAAGATATAGGCAGCCCTAGTTGCACATGAGCTGCTCGAGCATACAAAATAGAATTTCATTTGAAGGTTTGGAGTTTGGCACATACAAATTTACTTGGAACGCAGGTAGATACCGCATATAGGAAGGTATAGTGGACTCATATGGAACAACTTTGGGGTTTAAGGAGTTTGATGCACAAGCAGTATTCCCGCTTAGTACTGTGAAGGCTAGCAAAATATCGGGAAGCGACCAACCGAGAGAGTGACAACAGTCGTAAACATGCATTAAAATTAATTTACAGAATATAAGCATGAGTAGGATATAATCCACCATGAACATAAATATCATGAAGGCTATGTTGATTTGATTCAACTACATGCGTGAACATGTGCCAAGTTGAGTCACTCAATTCATTTAAAGGAGGATACCATCCCATCATACCACATCATAATCATTCTAATAGCATGTTGGCACGCAAGGTAAACCATTATAACTCATAGCTAATCAAGCATGGCACAAGTAACTATAATCTCAAAATGTCATTGCAAATATGTTTATTTCATAATAGCTGAATCAAGAACAATGAATCATCATATTTACAAAAACAAGAGAGGTCGAGTTCATACCAGCTTTTCTCATCCCAATAAGTACATCATATATCATCATTATTGCCTTTCACTTGCATGACCGAACGGTGTGTATAATAATAAGAGTGCACGTGCATTGGACTAAGCTAGAATCTGCAAGCATTCAACTCAAGAGAGAAGACAAGTAATATGGGCTCTAAGTTAGATAAACAATAATGCATATGAGAGCCACTAAGCATTTTCAATATGGTCTTCTCGACCCCCAAAAAAAGGAAAAGAAATAAAAACTATTTACACGAGAAAGCTCCCAAGAAGCAAAAGAAGAACGGGAAATATTTTTGGGTCTTCTTTTTAATTCTACTACAAGCAAGGAAAGTAGACTAGCTAATTTTTTTTGTTTTTGTAAGGTTTATCAAGCACACAAGAAGAAAGCAGGAAAAAGAAAATAAACTAGCATGGATATTATAGTGAAAGAGTATGAGCACCGACATTTAGCAATGAGTGTGTGTGAACATAAATGTAATGTCGGTGGGAAATACGTACTCCCCTAAGCTTAGGCTTTTGGCCTAAGTTGGTCTATTGCCAGGGATAGCCTGGCTGATACCCGTAGGTGTAGCTGGGGTCGTACCGTGATACAGCTGCTACCGCCTCCTGAGCTGCAGCGTGGCGTCGAGCTACCTCCGCTCTCCTCTCGTACTCATCTGCCTCCTCTCTGGTAATAATATATTTTCCTCTACTTTGTAAATCAAAGAAGGTAGGAGCAGGAAGAGCAACACGGACCACATGCCGTTTGTTAAAGATTAGTCGATACTGGTAAGGTGGTCCAGTACTCTCAATGAACTGGTGAGAAAACATAGAATCAAGATCTAAATAAGAAGGGGGTTAACTCCATATCACCCTCACGAATGTCTACATCAAGAAAATTAGCTAAGCGGGTTGCATAAATTCCTCCAAAGAAATCTCGCCACGTCTATTAAGATGCAACCTACGAGCCACAATGGCTCCCATATGATAAGCTTGGTCCCCTAACACAGCGCTTCTGAGAATGCTGAGATCAGGGGCACACATGTGACATGCTTCATCCTTAGCATTTATGCATCTACCAATGAAGAGAGCAAAATAATTTATAGCAGGAAAGTGAATGCTCCCTATAGTGGCCTTCGCTATATCTCTAGATTCCCCCACAGTTATTCTAGCAAGAAAGTCTCTATACTCAGATTTAGGGGGATCCCTGATACTACCCCAAGATGGAAGTTTGCATGCAAGAGTGAAATCTTCTAAGTCCATGGATTTGTCATAAAGGTCAAACATGACTGAAGGAGAATTACGCGAAGATGAAAAATCAAACCTCCCCACAAATGAACTTGTGAGGTAACGACATCGGGGCATTTATCGCCTTCAAAGTCCTCAAGACCGGCATTACGCAAATATGCGTAGAATTCTTCTTTAATTCCCACTTGATTCATAAAATTTTCTCAAGGCCATTCACGTGGCCTCACGGGAGCTGCCTCTTGCTGGTTCCTCGTCACCATCACGCATTGCAAGCCTCGGGACCTTGCTTCCTTGAAGAACCACCTTGAACGCCCTCCTAAGCATATTATTTTCTGAAAAATAATTCTGAAATTTTAGTAACTTCAAACAAAAGTGAACCAACTTCAATAAAACTGATACCAACTACTCATACAAGTGCCTAGAGCATATATCAAGCATTAGAACTACTTGGAACCATATAAATTTGACATGCAAGCTCAAGAACATGGTCACCCATGCAGCACAAATTTGCAATGAATAGAGCACTAGAACCAAAACTAATTGGACCAATCGAGGAGTCACATACCAAGGAACAATCTCCCAAGCAGTTTTCCGAGAGGTGCTTTGAGCAAGGAGATCGAAAATCGCAGCAAAAGTTGCTGGAACACGAGCTTGAGTTGGTTTTTCGGGTTTGTGTGAGACAGAGGAAGAAGATGGGTGCAGGGATAAGAGGAGGAGGGCCACCGTGGGCCCACGAGGCAGGGGGGGGGGCGCCCTCCACCCTCGTGGCCAGGTGGCAGCTCCCCATGTAATTTTAGCACTAAAATCCTCAAATATTCGAAAAAATCATATTAAATTGGCATGGCATTCTCGAGGACTTTTATTTTCGGGATATTTTATATTACACGGATAAGTCAGAGATGTATGTAAAAGTACTATTTTACTTTATTTTTACTAAATAACAGAGAATATAAAGAGGCTACAGAAGGTTGTGCTTCTAGTTTCATCCATCTCATGCTCATCAAAAGGAATCCACTAACAAGGTTGATCAAGTCTTGTTAACAAACTCATTCCGATTAACATGAAACCGGAGAAATTTCGAATAACACTATGTTACCTCAATGGGGATATGGACATCCCCAATAATAAATATATCATATTTCTTCTTGATAGTAGGGAGAGGAAATTCAAAACCTCCAAATATAATCGATGGAATTTTTCCAATAGAGTTGATACTATAAACTTGAGGTTGTTTCCTCGGAAAGTGTACCGTGTGCTCATTACCATTAACATGAAAAGTAACATTGCCTTTGTTTCAATCTATAACAGCCCCTGCAGTATTAAGGAAAGGTCTTCCAAGAATAATAGACATACTATCATCCTCGGGACTATCAAGAATAACAAAGTCCGTTAAAATAGTAACATTTGCAACCACAACAGGCACATCCTCACAAATACCGACAGGTATAGCAGTTGATTTATTAGCCATTTGCAAAGATATTTCAGTAGGTGTCAACTTATTCAATTCAAGTCTACGATATAAAGAGAGAGGCATAACACTAACACCGGCTCCAAGATCACATAAAGCAGTTTTAACATAATTTCTTTTAATGGAGCATGGTATAGTAGGTAATCCTGGATCTCAAAGTTTCTTTGGTATTCCACCCTTAAAAGTATAATTAGCAAGCATGGTGGAAATTTCAGCTTCAGGTATCTTTCTTTTATTAGTAATGATATCCTTCATATACTTAGCATAAGGATTTGTTTTGAGCACATCACCAATCGCACGCAAAAAGATAGGTCTAATCATTTCAAAGAAAGCGCTCAAAATCCTCATCATCCTTTTTCTTGGATGGTTTGGGAGGAAAAGGCATGGGTTTCTGAACCCATGGTTCTCTTTCTTTACCATGTTTCCTAGCAACGAAGTCTCTTTTATCATAACGTTGATTCTTTGATTGTGGGTTATCAAGATCAACAAAGAGTTCAACTTCTACATCATTATCATTACTAGGTTGAGCATCATCATGAACATTATCATTAGGTTCATGTTCATTACTAGATTGTGTTTCAGCATCAGACATAGAGATATCATTTGGATTATCAGGAGGTTCAGCAATAGGTTCACTAGAAGTTTGCACAGTCCTATCATTTTTCTTTTTCTTCCTTTTAGAATAACTAGGCATATCAACATTATTTCTCTGAGAATCTTGACCGATTCTCTTAGGGTGGCCTTCAGGATACAAAGGTTCCCGAGTCATTCTACCAGTTCTAGTAGCCACTCTAACAGCATAATCATTTTTCTTACTATTCATTTCATTAAGTATTTCTTTCTGAGCTTTAAGTACTTGTTCTACTTGAGTGGTAACCATGGAAGCATGTTTGCTAACAAGTTTAAGTTCACCTCTAATATTAGTCGTATAATCACTCAAGCGTTTAATCATAAAGGTATTCTGTTTTAATTGTCTACCAAAATAAGCATTAAAGTCATCTTGCTTAAACATAAAGTCATCAAACTCATCCAAGCAATCGACTAGCAATTTTAGTAGGAGGGACTTCAGTTTTATCGTATCTATAGAGAGAATTTAGCTTTACTACCCGTGTCGGGATATCGGGGGTTCTTCAAGAAATAAGTAATTGAGATCATATACTTCTTCAACAAAGTGTATATTAAGACCATGTATTTCTTCAATAGGAGGTAAATTCTTAACATCTTCAGCTTTAATACCTTTTTCTTTCATAGATTTCTTTGCCTCTTGCATATCTTCGGGACTGAGAAATAGAACACCTCTCTTCTTCAGAGTTGGTTTAGGAATAGGCTCATAAATTGGCTCGGGAGTTGGCTCAGGAGGTGCCCAATTATTTTCATTTGTCAACATATTATTCAATAAAATTTCAGCTTCATCCGGTGTTCTTTCCCTGAAAAGAGAACCAGCACAACTATCCAGGTAATCTCTGGAAACATCGGTTAGTCCATTATAAAAGATATCAAGTATTTCAGGTTTCTTAAGAGGATGATCAGGCAAAGCATTATAACTTGAGAAGCCTCCCCCAAGCTTGTGGGAGACTTTCTTCTTCAATTTGCACAAAATTATATATATCCCTCAAAGCAGCTTGTTTCTTATGAGCAGGGAAATATTTAGCAGAGAAGTGATAAACCATATCCTGGGGACTTTGCACACAACCAGGATCAAGAGAATTAAACCATATCTTAGCATCACCCTTTAAGGAGAACGGAATTTTTTTGAGTAAATAAAGGTAGCACGATCTATCATTATTAGTAAACAGGGCAGCTATATCATCTAACTTACGAAGATGTGCCACAGCAGTTTCAGATTCATAGCCATAAAAAGGATCAGATTCAACCAAAGTAATTATATCTGGATCAACAGAAAAATCATAATAATCCTGATCAAGAACACAGATAGGTGAAGTAGCAAAAGCAGGGTCGGGTCTCATCCTACCTCTAAAAGATTCTTTACTCCATTTAACTAGCAACCTATTATGCTCACGACTATCCTGGCAAGCAAGAATAGCTTCAGTAGATTCAACATTAAAAAGGTAACCCTCAGGAATAGCAGGCCTATTTTCATCATCACTAACATCATCGTGTTCAATTTCAATAATTTCTCTTTCTCTAGACCTAGAAATTTTTTCATCTAGAAATTCACCAAGGGGCACAGTAGTATCAAGCATAGAAGTAGTTTCATCATAAGTATCATGCATAGCAGAAGTGGCATCATCAATAACATGCGACATATTGGAACGAATAGCAGAAGCAGGTTTAGGTGTCGCTAGCTTGTTTATAACAGAAGGTGAATCAAGTGCAGAGCTAGATGGCAGTTCCTTACCTCCCCTCGTAGTTGAGGGATAAATTGTTGTCTTAGCGTCTTTCAAGTTCTTCATAGTGTCCAGCAGATATAAATCCCAAGTGACTCAAAGAATAGAGCTATGCTCCCCGGCAACGGCACCAGAAAAAGGTCTTGATAACCGGGATCGCAACAATTTTCGAGGGTAGAGTATTCAACCCAAATTTGTTGATTCGACACAAGGGGAGCCAAAGAATATTCTGAAGTATTAGCAGCTGAGTTGTCAATTCAACCACACCTGGATACTTAATATCTACAGCAAAGTGTTTAGTAGCAAAGTAATATGATAGTGGTGGTAACGGCAACAAAGTAAAGACAACAAAAGTAATGTTTTTGGTATTTTGTAGTGATTTTAACAGTAGCAACGGAAAAGTAAATAAGCGTAAACCAGTATACGGAAAACTCGTAGGCACCGGATCAGTGATGGATAATTATGCCGGATGTGGTTCATCATGTAATAGTCATAACATAGGGTGACACAAAACTAGCTCCAGTTCATCAATGTAATGTAGGCATGTATTCCGTAAATAGTCATACGTGCTTATGGAAAAGAACTTGCATGACATCTTTTGTCATACCCTCCCGTGGCAGCGGGGTCCTATTGGAAACTAAGGGATATTAAGGCCTCCTTTTAATAGAGAACCGGAACAAAGCATTAGCACGTAGTGAATACATGAACTCCTCAAACTATGGTCATCACCGAGAAGTATCCCGATTATTGTCACTTCGGGGTTGTCGGATCATAACACATAATAGGTGACTATAGACTTGCAAGATAGGATCAAGAACACACATATATTCATGAAAACATAATAGGTTCAGATCTGAAATCATGGCACTCGGCCCTAGTGACAAGTATTAAGCATAGCAAAGTCATAGCAACATCAATCTCGTAACATAATGGATACTAGGGATCAAACCCTAACAAAACTAACTCGATTACATGATAAATCTCATCCAACCCATCACCGTCCAGCAAGCCTATGATACAATTACTCACGCACGGCGGTGAGCATCATGAAATAGGTGATGGAGGATGGTTGATGATGATGATGACGACGGCGACGAATCCCCCTCTCCGGAGCCCCGACCGGACTCCAGATCAGCCCTCCCGAGAGAGATTAGGGCTTGGCGGCGGCTCCGTATCGTAAAACGCGATGAAACTTTCTCTCTGATTTTTCTCTTCCCGAAAGCCAATATATGGAGTTGGAGTTGGCGTCGGATGGCATCCAGGGGACCCACAAGGTAGGGGGCGCGCCCAGGGGGGAGGCGCTAGCCCCCACCCTCGTGGACAGGGTGTGGGCCCCCTGGTCTTCATCTTTGGCGATGATTTTTATTATTTATTCTAAGATATTCCGTGGAGTTTCAGGTCATTCCGAGAACTTTTGTTTTCTGCACATAAAACAACACCATGGCAATTCTGCTGAAAACAACGTCAGTCCGGGTTAGTTCCATTCAAATCATACAAGTTAGAGTCCAAAACAAGGGCAAAAGTGTTTGGAAAAGTAGATACGACGGAGACGTATCAGGTAACATATTGTGTAGAAATACGGGGCCCAGAATGACAATCTCATCGACTAGGTGAACTAGGATGTGCGTCATGATATTGAAGAAGGATGGTGGGAACACCAGCTCGAAACTGACAAGACATTGTGCCACATCACTCCTTAGCCTTGGTATGATTTCTGGATCGATCACCTTCTGAGAAATTGCATTGAGGAATGCACATAGCTTCACAATGACTAATCGGACGTTTTTGGTAGAAGCCCCCTCAATGCAACCGGAAGCGCTATGCGTCATAATCACGTGGCAGTCATGAGACTTTAGGTTCGAACTTTTCTCTGGAATATTTATTATTCCCTTTATATTCGATTTAGAAGCCGACCGGGACCTTATACTGAGCAGGCATTCAAAAAAGATTTCCTTCTCTTCTTTGGTAAGAGCGTAACTCGCAGGACCTTCATACTGCTTTGGAGGCATGCCGTCTTTTTCGTGCAAACGTTGCAGGTCCTCCCGTGCCTTAGGTGTATCTTTTGTCTTCCCATACACGCCCAAGAAGCCAAACAGGTTCACGCAAACGTTCTTCGTCACGTGCATCACGTTGATTGAAGAGCGTACCTCTAGCTCTTTCCAGTAGGGTGGGTCCCAAAATATAGATTTCTTCTTCCACATGGGTGCGCGTCCCTCAGCGTCATTCGGAACAGCTAGTCCGCCAGGACCCTTTCCAAATATTACGTGTAAATTAGAGACCATAGCAAGTACGTGATCACCGGTACGCATGGCGGGCTTCTTCCGATGATCTGCCTATTGGGGAACGATGCAGAAAATAAAAAATTTCTACGCTTCACCACGATCAATCTATGGAGTCATATAGCAACGAGAGAGAGGAGTGCATCTACATACCCTTGTAGATCACGCGCGGAAGCATTCAAGAGAACGGGGTTGAAGGAGTCGTACTCGTCGTGATCCAAATCACCGAAGATCCTAGCGCTGAACGGACGGCACCTCCGCGCTCAACACACGTAAGGTTGGGGAAGACGTCTCCTCCTTCTTGATCCAGCAAGGGGAAGGAAGAGGTTGATGGAGATCCAGCAGCACGACGGCGTGGTGGTGGAAGTAGCGGCGATCTCGGCAGGGCTTCGCCAAGCTCAGCGAGAGGGAGAGGTGGTACGGAGGGAGAGGGAGGCGCCAGGAGCAGGGGTGCGCAGCCCTCCCTCCCCCCTCTTTATATAGGGGCCCTGGGGGGGCGCCGGCCCCTAGAGATCCCATCTCAAGGGGGGCGGCGGCCAAGGGGGGAACTTGCCCCCCAAGCCAAGTGGGGCGCCCCCCACCCCTAGGGTTTCCAACCCTAGGCGCAGGGGAGGCCCAAGGGGGGCGCACCAGCCCACTAGGGGCTGGTTCCCCTCCCACTTCAGCCCATGGGGCCCTCCGGGATAGGTGGCCCCACCCGGTGGACCCTCGACCCTTCTCGTGGTCCCAGATAATACCGTGACCCCAAACTTTCCTGGTCAAACTGGACTTCCTATATACAATTCTTCACCTCTGGACCATTCTGGAACTCCTCGTGACGTCCGTAATCTCATCCGGGACTGCGAACAACTTTCGGGTTACCGCATACTAATATCTCTACAACCCTAGCGTCACCGAACCTTAAGTGTGTAGACCCTACGAGTTCGGGAGACATGCAGACATGACCGAGACGACTCTCCGGCCAATAACCAACAGCGGGATCTGGATACCCATGTTGGCTCCCACATGCTCCTTAATGATCTCATCGGATGAACCACGATGTAGAGGATTCAAGTAATCCCGTATACAATTCCCTTTGTCAAATCGGTACGTTACTTGCCCGAGATTCGATCGTTGGTATCCCAATACCTCGTTCAATCTGCATCGGCAAGTCACTTTACTCATACCATAATGCATGATCCCGTGACCAAACACTTGGTCACATTGAGCTCATTATGATGATGCATTACCGAGTGGGCCCAGAGATACCTCTCCGTCATACGGAGTGACAAGTCCCAGTCTCGGTCCGTGTCAACCCAACAGACACTTTCGGAGATACCTGTAGTATACCTTTATATCCACCCAGTTACATTGTGACGTTTGGTACACCCAAAGAACTTTTACGGTATCCGGGAGTTACACGATCTCATGGTCTAAGGAAATGATACTTGACATTAGAAAAGCTCTAGCAAAACGAACTACACGATCTTGTGCTATGCTTAGGAGTGGGTCTTGTCCATCACATCATTCTCCCAATGGTGTGATCCCGTTATCAATGGCATCCAATGTCCATGGTCAGGAAGTTGTAACCATCTATTGATAAACGAGCTAGTCAACTAGAGGCTCACTAGGGACATGTTGTGGTCTATGTATTCACACATGTATTACGATTTCCGGATAACACAATTATAGCATGAATAATAGACAATTATCATGAACGAGGAAATATAATAATAACCATTGTATTATTGCCTCTAGGGCATATTCCCAACAGTCTCCCACTTCCACTAGAGTCAATAATCTAGTTACATTATGATGAATCGAACACCCATAGAGTTCTGATGTTGATCATGTTTTTCTCTCGGAAGAGGTTTAGTCAAGGATCTGCGACATTTAGATCTGTGTGCACTTTACAAATATCTATGTCTCCATCTTGAACATTTTCACGAATGGAGTTGAAGCGACGCTTGATGTGTCTGGTCTTCTTGTGAAACCTGGGCTCCTTGGCAAGGGCAATGGCTCCAGTGTTGTCACAGAAGAGAGTCATCGGCCCCGACGCATTGGGAATAACTCCTAGGTCGGTAATGAACTCCTTCATCCAGATTGCTTCATGTGCTGCCTTTGAGGCTGCCATGTACTCCGCTTCACATGTAGATACCGCCACGACGCTTTGCTTGCAAATCGCACTTACCATCGCCCCACCATTCAAAATATACACGTATCCGGTTTGTGACTTACAGTCATCCAGATCTGTGTCGAAGCTAGCGTCGACGTAACCCTTTACGACGAGGTCTTCGTCACCTCCATATATGAGAAACATATCCTTAGTCCTTTTCAGGTACTTCAGGATATTCTTGACCGTTGTCCAGTGTTCCATGCCGGGATTCCTTTGGTACCTTCCTACCAAACTTACGGCAAGGTTTACATCAGGTCTGGTACACAAAGATGGCATACATGATAGACCCTATGGCCGAGGCATAGGGGACGACACTCATCTTTTCTCTATCTTACGCTGGTGGTCAGACATTGAGCCGAGCTCAATTTCACACCTTGCAACACAGGCAACAACCCCTTCTTGGACTGATCCATATTGAACTTCTTCAATATCTTATCAAGGTATGTGCTTTGTGAAAGACCTAGGAGGCGTCTCGATCTATCTCTATAGATCTTGATGCCTACTACGTAAGCAGCTTCTCCAAGGTCCTTCATTGAAAAACACTTATTCAAGTAGGCCTTAATGTTGTCCAAAAGTTCTATATCATTTCCCATCAAAATTATGTCATCCACATATAATATGAGAAATGCTACAGAGCTCCCACTCACTTTCTTGTAAACGCAGGCTTCTCCATAAGTCTGCATAAACCCAAACGCTTTGATCATTTCATTAAAGCGAATGTTCCAACTCCGAGATGCTTGCACCAGCCCATAGATGGAGCGCTGGAGCTTGCATACCTTGTTAGCATTCTTAGGATCGACAAAACCTTCCGCTGCATCATATACAATTCTTCCTTAAGAAAGCCGTTAAGGAATGCTGTTTTGACGTCCATTTGCCATATCTCATAATCATAGTATGCGGCAATTGCTAACATGATTCAGATGGACTTCAGCTTCGCTACGGGAGAGAAAGTCTCATCGTAGTAAACCCCTTGAACTTGTCGATAACCCTTAGCGACAAGTCAAGCTTTATAGATGGTAACATTACCATCCGCGTCCGTCTTCTTCTTAAAGATCTATTTGTTTTCTATCGCTCGCCGATCATCGGGCAAGTCTGTCACAAAGTCCATACTTTGTTTTCATACATGGATCCTATCTCGGATTGCATGGCTTCAAGCCATTTGTTGGAATTTGGGCCCGCCATTGCTTCTTCATAGTTCAAGGTTCACCGTTGTCTAACAACATGATTTCCGTGACAGGGTTGCCATACCACTGGTGTGGAACGTGTCCTCGTGGACCCACGGTTCAGTAGTAACTTGATCCAAGTACCTTGATCATCATCATTAATTTCCTCTCTAGTCGGTGCAGCACCACAGGAACATCTTCTGAGCTGCGCTACTTTCCGGTTCAAGAGGTAGTACTTCATCAAGTTCCACTTTCCTCCCACTTACTTCTTTCGAGAGAAACTCTTTCTCCGTAAAGGACCCGTTCTTGGCAACAAAGATCTTGCCTTCGGATTCGAGGTAGAAGGTATACCCAATGGTTTCCTTTAGGGTATCCTATGAAGACGCATTTTCCGACTTGGGTTCGAGCTTTTCAGGTTGAAGTTTCTTGACATAAGCATCACATCCCCAAACTTTTAGAAACGACAGCTTAGGTTTCTTCCCAAACCATAATTCATACGGTGTCGTCTCAACGGATTTAGACGATTCCCTATTTAAACTGAATGTAGCTGTCTCTAGAGCGTATCCCCAAAATGATAGTGGTAAATCGGTGAGTGACATCATAGATCACACCATATCCAATGGAGTGCGATTACGACATTTGGACACACCGTTACGCTGAGATGTTCCAGGCGGCGTGAGTTGTGAAACGATTCCACATTTCCTTAAGTGCGTACCCAATTATTGACTTAAATATTCTCCCCCATGATCTGATCGTAAGAACTTTATCTTTCGGTCACGTTGATTCTCTACCTCATTATGAAATTCCTTGAACTTTTCAAAGGTCTCAGACTTGTGTTTCATCAAGTAGACATACCCATATCTACTCAAGTCATCGGAGAGTGAGAACATAACGATAGCCTCCATGAGCCTCAACGCTCATTGGACCGCACACATCAAGATGTATGATTTCCAATAAGTTGGTTGCTCGCTCCATTGTTCCGGAGAACGGAGTCTTGGTCATTTTGCCCATGAGGCATGGTTCGCATCTGTCACAAATGATTCATAATCGAGAGACTCTAAAAGTCCATCAGCATGGAGCTTCTTCATGCGCTTGACACCAATGTGACCAAGGCGGCAGTGCCACAAGTATGTGGGACTATCGTTATCAACCTTACATCTTTTGGTATTCACACTATGAATATGTGTAGCATCACGTTCGAGACTCATTAAGAATAAACCATTGACCAGCGGGGCATGACCATAAAACATGTCTCTCATATAAATAGAACAACCATTATTCTCGGATTTAAATGAGTAGCCATCTCGTATTAAGCGAGATCCAGATACAATGTTCATGCTCAAAGCTGGCACTAAATAACAATTATTGAGGTTTAAAACTAATCCCGTAGGTAATCAGAGAGGTAGCGTGTCGACGGCGATCACATCGACCTTGGAACCATTCCCGACGCGCATCGTCACCTCGTCCTTCGCCAGTCTCCGCTTATTCCGCAGCTCCTGTTTTGAGTTACAAATATGAGCAACCGTACCGGTAGCAAATACCCAGGAGCTACTACGAGTACTGATAAGGTACACATCAATTACATGTATATCACATACACCTTTAGTGTTGCCGGCCTTCTTGTCCGCTAAGTATTTGGGGCAGTTCCACTTCCAGAGTCCCTTTCCCTTGCAATAAAAGCACTCAGTCTCAGGTTTGGGTCCATTCTTTGGCTTCTTCCCGCAATCGGCTTATCGGGCGCAACTCCCTTGCCGTCCTTCTTGAAGTTCTTTTTACCCTTGCCTTTCTTGAAACTAGTGGTTTTGTTGACCATCAACACTTGATGTTCCTTTTTGATTTCCACCTCCGCTGATTTCAGCATTGAAAATACTTCAGGAATAGTTTTCACCATCCCCTGCATATTGTAGTTCATCACAAAGCTCTTGTAGCTAGGTGGGAGCGACTGAAGGATTCTGTCAATGACCGCCTCGTCCGGGAGGTTAATGTCCAGCTGGGACAAGCGGTTGTGCAACCCAGACATCTTGAGTATGTGCTCACTGACAGAACTATTTTCCTCCATCTTACAACTGTAGAACTTGTCGAAGACTTCATATCTCTCGACCTGGGCATGAGCTTGGAAAACCATTTTCAGCTCTTCGAACATCTCATATGCTCTGTGTTGCTCAAAACGCTTTTGGAGCCCAGGTTCTAAGCTGTAAAGCATGCCGCACTGAACGAGGGAGTAATCACCAGCACGCGATTGCCAAGCGTTCATAACGTCTTGGTTCTCTGGGATGGGTGCTTCACCTAGCGGCCCTTCTAGGACATATTCTTTCTTGCCAGCTATGAGGATGATCCTCGGGTTCTGGACCTAGTCCATATAGTTGCTGCCATCATCTTTTAGCTTGGTTTTCTCTAGGAACGCGTTGAAGTTGAGGTTGACATGAGCATTGGCCATTCGATCTACAAGACATTTTGCAAAGGTTTTTAGACTAAGTTCATGATAATTAAGTTCATCTAATCAAATTATTTAATGAACTCCCACTCAGATTAGACATCCCTATAGTCATCTAAGTGATACATGATCCGACTCAACTAGACCATGTCCGATCATCACGTGAGACGGACTAGTCATCATCGGTGAACATCTCCATGTTGATCGTATCTTCCATACGACTCATGTTCGACCTTTCGGTCTCTTGTGTTCCGAGGCCATGTCTGTACATGCTAGGCTCGTCAAGTCAACCTAAGTGTTTTGCATGTGTAAATCTGTCTTACACCCGTTGTATGTGAACGTTAGAATCTATCACACCCGATCATCACGTGGTGCTTCGAAACAACAAACTTTCGCAACGGTTTAGCAATAAAGTAAAGTAATTTACATGGCGTTATTCAATGACACGCAGGTCATACAAAAATAAAGACAACTCCTATGGCTCCTGCCGGTTGTCATACTCATCGACATGCAAGTCGTGATTCCTATTACAAGAACATGATCAATCTCATACATCACATATATTTCATTCATCATATCCTTTTTGGCCATATCACATCACAGGGCATATGCTGCAAAAACAAGTTAGACGTCCACTAATTGTTGTTGCAAGTTTTTACGTGGCTGCAATAGGGTTCTAGCAAGAACGTTTCTTACCTACGTAAAACCACAACGTGATATGCCAATTTCTATTTACCCTTCATAAGGACCCTTTTCATCGAATACGATCCGACTAAAGTGGGAAAGACAGACACCCGCTAGCCACCTTATGCAACTAGTGCATGTCAGTCGGTGGAACCTGTCTCACGTAAGCGTACGTGTAAGGTCGGTCCGGGCCGCTTCATCCCACGATGCCGCCGAAACAAGATAAGACTAGTAGTGGCAAGAAAATTGACAACATCTACGCCCACAACAAGATTGTGTTCTACTCGTGCATAGAAACTACGCATAGCTGACCTAGCTCATGATGCCACTGTTGGGGAACGACGCAAAAAATAAAAAAATTCTACACTTCACCAAGATCAATCTATGGAGTCATGTAGCAACGAGAGAGAGAAGTGCATCTACATACCCTTGTAGATCACGCGCGGAAGCGTTCAAGAGAACGGGGTTGAAGGAGTCGTACCCGCCGTGATCCAAATCACTAAAGATCCTAGCGCCGAACGGACGGCACCTCCGCGTTCAACACACGTACGGTTGGAGAAGACGTATCCTCCTTATTGATCCAGCAAGGGGAAGGGAGAGGTTGATGGAGATCCGCAGCACGACGGCGTGGTGGTGGAAGTAGCGGCGATCTCGGCAGGGCTTCGCCAAGCTCAGCGAGAAGGAGAGGTGGTACGGAGGGAGAGGGAGGCGCCAGGAGCAGGGGTGTGCAGCCCTCCCTCCCCCCTCTTTATATAGGGGCCCTGGGGGCGCCAGCCCCCTAGAGATCCCATCTCAAGGGGGGGCGGCGGCCAAGGGGGAACTTGCCCCCAAGCCAGTGGGCGCCCCACCCCTAGGGTTTCCAACCCGAGGCGCAGGGGAGGCCCAAGGGGGGCGCACCAGCCCACCAGGGGCTGGTTCCCCTCCCACTTCAGCCTATGGGGCCCTCCGGGATAGGTGGCCCCACCCAGTGGACCCCCTGGACCCTTCCGGTGGTCCCGGTACAATACCGGTGACCCCCGAAACTTTCCCGGTGACCGAAACTGGACTTCCAATATGCAATTCTTCACCTCCGGACCATTCCGGAACTCCTCATGACGTCCGCGATCTCATCTGGGACTCCGAACAACTTTCGGGTTAGCGCATACTAATATCTCTACGACCCTAGCATCACCGAACCTTAAGTGTGTAGACCCTACGGGTTTGGGAGACACGCAGACATGACCGAGACGACTCTCCGGTCAATAACCAACAGCGGGATCTGGATACCCATGTTGGCTCTCACATGCTCCTCGATGATCTCATCGGATAAATAACGATGTCGAGGATTCAAGTAATCCCGTATACAATTCCCTTTGTCAAATCGGTACGTTACTTGCCCGAGATTCGATCGTCGGTATCCCAATACCTCGTTCAATCTCGTTACCGGCAAGTCACTTTACTCGCATCAGTAATGCATGATCCTGTGACCAAGCACTTGGTCACATTGAGCTCATTAGGATGATGCATTACCGAGTGGGCCCAGAGATACCTCTCCGTCATACAGAGTGACAAATCCCAGTCTCGATCCGTGTCAACCCAACAGACACTTTTGGAGATACCTGTATTATACATTTATAGACACCCAGTTACGTTGTGACGTTTGGTACACCCAAAGCACTCTTACGGTATCCGGGAGTTACACGATCTCATGGTCTAAGAAAATGATACTCGACATTAGAAAAGCTCTAGCAAAACGAACTACACGATCTTGTGCTATGCTTAGGATTGGGTCTTGTCCATCACATCATTCTCCCAATGATGTGATCCCGTTATCAATGACATCCAATGTCCATGGTCAAGAAACCGTAACCATCTATTGATAAACGAGCTAGTCGACTAGAGGCTCACTAGGGACATGTTGTGGTCTATGTATTCACACATGTATTACGATTTCCGGATAACACAATTATAGCATGAATAATAGACAATTATCATGAACGAGTAAATATAATAATAACCATTTTATTATTGCCTCTAGGGCATATTTCCAACACTGCCTCGCCTTTGAAATGCTTAACTTTCTTTCGACATTGATGGTTGGTCGTGAGAAATCGACGATGGCCCAGGTACACATTGCTCCTGCATCTGTCTAGGTATATATTTTCGGTGTCTGCTAAACAGTGCGTGCATGCGTGGTATCCCTTGTTTGTCTGTCCTGGAAGGTTACTGAGAGCGGGCCAATCATTGATGGTCACGAATAGCAACGCCTTTAGGTAAAATTCTTCCCCTATGTGCTCATCGCACGCACGTACACCTGTTCCATTCCACAACTGTAAGTGTTGTTCAACTAATGGCCTTAGGTACACATCAATGTCGTTGCCGGGTTGCTTAGTGCCTTGGATGAGAATTGGCATCATAATGAACTTCCGCTTCATGCACATGCAAGGAGGAAGGTTATACATACATAGAGTCACGGGCCGTGCTGTGATTGCTGCTCTGCTCCCCGAAAGGATTAATGCCATCCGCGCTTAAAGCAAACCATACGTTCCTTGGGTCACTTGCAAACTCAGCCCAGAACTTTCTCTCAAATTTCTCCACTGCGACCCGTCAGCGGGTGCTCTCAACTTCCCATCTTTCTTACGGTCCTCACTGTGCCATCGCATCAACTTGGCATGCTCTTTGTTTCTGAACAGTCGTTTCAACCATGGTATTATAGGAGCATACCACATCACCTTCGGGAACCCTCTTCTGCGGGGCTCGCCTCAACATCACCAGGTCATCTGCTCGATCTTATACCGCAATGCACCAAGATATCGCATGTTCAAATCCTTGAACGCACCGCGGTAGAGGATGCAGTCATTACGGCATGCATGTATCTTCTCCACCTCCAATCCTAGAGGGCATACGACCTTCTTTGCTGCGTACGTATTGTCGGGCAATTCGTTATCCTTTGGAAGCTTCTTCTTCAATATTTTCAGTAGCTTATCAAATCCTTTGTCAGGCACAGCATTCTCCGCCTTCCACTGCAGCAATTCCAGTATGGTACCGAGATTTGTGTTGCCATCTTCGCAATTAGGGTACAATCCTTTTTTGTGATCCTCTAACATGCGATCGAACTTCAGCTTCTCCTTTTCACTTTCGCATTGCGTCCTCGGGTACATGACCCGACGGAGATCATCATCGGGCACATCGTCTGGTTCCTCTGGATCTTCAACTTCCTCTTGATCTTCAGCTTCCCCCGTTGCAGTATCACCGTATTCAGGGGGCACATAGTTGTCATCGTCCTCTTCTTCTTCGCTTTCTTCCATCATAACCCCTATTTCTCTGTGCTTCGTCCAAACATTATAGTGTGCCATAAAACCCTTGTAAAGCAGGTGGGTGTGAAGGATTTTCTTGTCAGAGTAAGGCCTCGTATTCCCACAATTAGGGCATGGACAACACATAAAACCATTCTGCTTGTTTGCCTCAGCCACTTCGAGAAAATTATGCACGCCCTTAATGTACTCAGAGGTGTGTCTGTCCCTGTACATCCATTGCACGTTCATCTACGTGCATTATATATAATTATGTGTGTCAAAAGTAAGAAAATTAGACAAGTATCTATCTAAAATAAGATTTTTTTTTCTTCCAGAAAGAAGATAAGAACAAGAGGCTCACCACGGTGGTGCCGGCAACAAGATCGGCGCGGGCGATCGACGGCGGTGAAGACAAGGACGGGGCGTGACGGACCGCTAAACCTAGACAAATCTCAAAAAAAAATGATGCTTGGGGGTCGAGCTTCGAGAGGAGAAAGCTTAACTAGTGTGGCTCGGGCATTTCATCGAACACCTCAAATGCATAAGAGGTTAGCTAGAGCACCCAAATGCCCTCCCCTCGCCGGCCAACAAAAAACAGAGCACTATGGAGTGCTCCGCTCGCCGGCGATGGGGTATATATAGGCAACCCATTTGTCCCGGTTCGTGGTTGGAACCGGGACTAAAGGCTCCTTCTGTTGTGGGCCAGGAGCGAGGCTCATTTGTCCCGGTTCGTGCCAAAAGCCAGGACAAATGGGCCCAGACGAACCGGGACCAATGCCCACGAGGCCCCGCCCGGCCCCCTGGGCTCACGAACCGGGACAAATGCCTCCATTGGTCCCGGTTCGTGGAAGAACCGGGACTAATGGGCTGGCCAGGCCCGAACGAAAGCCCCTTTTTCTACTAGTGCGATGCACCAGACACATATATATAAGTACAGAGGGGGACTACAACCTCAACTATATAGAGAAAACAGGAGATGTGCCCTATACAAAAATATACACGTACACAATATACTCAGACAGCGACACCGCTACCGACCTACCGACCTACGGCAGCCTACTACTAGGTAGGTGCATAGGTTGCATTGTCGGTGCTTGCCCGGGCGTCATTCACGGGCACACACAAGGTGTCCGAAACGGTGAGTTGGATCTATGGACGATGGTGCTCTGTCCATGATGCGGTACACGTGGTGGGCTAGTTTGGAGAACCTGACATGGCATGCAGGCACTCTGTGTGACCGAGACCGAGAGGCGCCGGTTCCGAGGCGATCATGCGCGCAAGATATGATCTCGTTGATGGTCGTCAGATACGGTGCTCGAATGGATCCAAGTGGTACAACAATGTTCGATCCTTGCCCTAGCAGGTACGCATACGGAGTAATCTGTACGTAGTGCACCCATCTTGCATGTGCATGCAGCATGCATGCAGGAAGCGCATAGCGTCGGTGGGATTAGAGCAGGCAAGCCTTCGCCGGAGATGACGAGAAAGGTGGCCTGGGAAGTCTGGGAACCCGACCGGGGTGAACGGGGTGCGTGTTCTCCAGCTGTTGTCTGTTCCAATTCATTGCTCCGGGCTTGGTTGATCGACCCGCCTTGGTCAGACCGACCGACCCATCGGGTTGCTCTCCGTCGCACGCATGCATGATCATCACGTACCACTTCCCAACTGAACGGCTGTTGCTTCCATCGGTGGCAGCTCGCTGTTGTCTCCGGAAAACGACTTTGCATGTACACACTCAATTAATTGACTCTTTCTCTCCCAGCCTCTCTGGGGCATTACTTCGTCCTCCTTTTATATCTCATCCCATGACGCAGCTGTCCGTTCGCACTAGCGTGTCTTTTAAGTATATATACATACTCGTCCAAGTGTATCTTGCGCAATGCGCGTTGTAGCACTCAGCATTGCTGGCGAACATATTCTGAGCTAATAATTTGAGTCATCGTTAGGCCAACTCTAGCGCGCGACCCCATCCTATCCGAGTGCGTCCGTTTGCGATAAAATGGACAAATCGGACGGCCCAGCGCGCGGGCGCAAACGAAATTTTATCCGTTTCATGTCCGCTTTCGATACATCCCCGGGCCTAGTTTGGGCCGCTTTTGAGGTAAAACGGGTAGCGCGCGGACGGGCGGGACGCGCACGCTTGTCCTTCCCCAGCCTGCCCGTCGGTGGCACAAAGCACCATCCCGGCGCCCCATTTTGCGCCAACAATTACCCTAAGTTCAAAGAACAGTACCGTGAGCTTCAAAGGAAAAGAGGCAAGAAAACGGCCGCGTTGGCCGGAGGTGGAGATGGTGAGGCGTTGAAGAAGCCGAGGGGCAAGACCAACTCCAAGATTGACGACATACATGATGCGTCATCCATGGTCTTGCATGAGATTTTGCACGGCATGATGTCTCAAAAGGATGTGAGGGACGAGAAAAAACGACAAAGTAAGGACGAGCAAATTCAGCAATACCTAGAGTTTCAAAGGAAGAAAGTTGAGATGGAGGAGGCGGCCAAGAAGAGGAAGATCGACATGGACGAGGCATCCCGGCAAAGGCAGCTCGACATCGAGGCCGCCAATGTCACGGCCAGGCAAAGGCAGCTCGACTCGAGGCCACCAATGCCGCAACCAAAGCAAAGGAGATGGCCCTAGCGATCATGAGCGTGGACTTGACCAAGATGAGCGAGAAGACAAGGAGCTGGTTCGAGGCCAGGCAGAAGGAGATGTTCGACGCCGATGGCCTGAACTAGGTGGTCTGTACGGCCGTGGCCGTTCTTTTTTATGGCTGGCATGGGTGTCGGCCGCTGGGCCGCTGGCTGTGTACCGGCGAGAAACTTATTCATTTTGGGGGCTGATTGTGTTGCCGGCCGCTGGCTGTGTTGCTTACGACAAAACTATTCATTTTGTAGGCTGGCTCTGTTGCCGGCCACTGGATGTGTTGCCGGCGAGGACGTGTAGGCGGGGCAGTGTTGCCGGCGTGAACTAGGGCCGCTGGCACAAACTAGGGCGTGGTTTATTTAAAAATTGGCGTTTGAACAAGGAGGCGGACAAGATGCGGCCGAAGGATGCGTCCCCGCGTTGGGCGCATGACCACCGCATCCAAAAATGGCCCGAACACGATCCATTGCCCACCCCAAACGGGTAGAAACGGAGCCAAACAGACGTTTATTTAGGGTCATGCGCTAGAGTTGGCTTTAATAATGCTATGCAAAGTTGTGCATCCGTACCGCTAGTCTACTACTACAACACATAAATAAATGGAATTAGCATCACACGAGCCGGCCAGCTAGTTAGCGGATGTGATGCCGCGTTGGTCTGTTGGTTGGAGTTATAAGAGCATCTCCAGCCGGGCCTCCAATAAACCTTTCCCAAGTGAATTTTTCGTCAGAACAGCAGCGAACAAGATTTCAAGTACCTATGCGTCTTCAAGTGGATCGAGAAATGCGAGAAGTGGACGGATGTCCGATGCACCCTCGCCAAGGCCAAGGAGACCTACAAGTCGTACGCGCCGACGCCGGGTATGGGCGACGGGCGCCCTGAAGGCAACAAAGGGGCCAAGAAGGAAAAACACGCAGACTCGGCCACCGTGCGAGTGCAGGAGTTCATTGAGCACCGCCTCGCCGACGCACAGGCCCAGACCGCCCTGCGTGAAGAGAAGACCAAGGCGCGGTGGTCGGCGCTGATGACGAACAGCGCCGGCAAGCTCGACCTACTCCGGACCAACGTCACCGCGAAGAAGAGTAACACGGACCTGACTTTCCTCATGGGCAGGGCGGACATGCTCCACAACAACGACGAGCAGCACAAGGCGTGGTACATGCCAGAGCGCGGCCTCATCCTAAACCAGCTGTAGTAGACGGCGCCGCCAACTCCCACGCCCACACCGATGACGCTGTCAAGCCCGAGCGATGATGCCTCCACGACGCCCAGCAGCATAGAAGTCGAGCCGATGCCGCCCAACACAGAAGCAGCTCCGACACCGCCAAGCCTGCGCTCGCCGACCCCGTTGTTTGATGCGTTGCCCACGCGTCCTTCCCTTTTATTTTATACGCCGAACTTTTTATCCGATCGCCGAACTGTGGCGATCGCCAAACTGGGCTGCTGACCGCCGGACCTGTGGCGTTTTTTTGTGAGCGGGAATGACCAAGTTTGAATTTGCCGCGTCTTTGGGGGTGGCGCTTGGGTGCGTGGTTGGGAGCTAGATCGCCCCAGGGACCAATCCAGTGTTGGTTCGCCTCTAGACCGTTTTGTTTCGGCGCCCTTGGGGGGCCAACGGCTGGAGATGCTGTAAGTATTTTGGCACAGTCCGCATGATGCTGCATGACATGGGAGCTCAGCTCGACTCCGCTCTCTTGTAGACTGTGGTCTAGTCGAAAAATCCACTAAACAAAGCAAGGCAGAGATGCTGGCAGCTCAGCCCAGCTACGGTACGTACGGGCGACCTGTACACCTGCCTAGTTTATGCCAAAACTATCCCATCGCCCGTGGTGCTCCATGCCGTACGGTCGGGAATCACGGGCAGGGCTGCAGAAATGGGAATCCTGCTTTAATTTTCTATTATAGTGGACTCCGTCCTGTGCGGCAATAATGTTGTCCAGCCCACCATATTTTAGTCTTTTTTTCTTGCTATTATTTGTGTTTTTGTGTGCTTTGACAGTACGGTACTCTGCCTAATGTCTCCCAGACTTGCCTTTGGAGGCTACGACGATCGCTCCTGTTAAACTAACCATTCCTGAACAAAACCCTAAACTAGATGCTAAGTGTGCAAGTGCTATCGTTGTACAGTGCCACCACTGGTCCGCACAATGCTGCTTTGCTCAACAATGATATGTTACTATGTGATTATTTTTGTTGGAACATGCATAGTGGTGCACGTAGTATTCACATGGAAGTGGATTTCTGTAGCCACCATGTAGTTAAGAATTCAGTCCGTACTATCTTGGAGAATCTTGGACGGAGGTCATATAATTTTCGTCTTAGCGATGACAACACTGTCATAGTGTTGTACGTAGCATTCACATGGAGGTGGAGTTTTGTTGCCAACATGTAGTTAAGAATTCAGTCCGATCTGTATTGGACAATCTCTCGGTAGTACTATAATCTTAGCTCCGTCTAGCTTTGTTCAAAATTGAATTTATCTCAGTGGCCACATAAAAGGACACTCTTAGACTTTGACGTAAATTACTCAGTAGCTATCTGGGCTACTTGTACTGGTTAGTGGCCACACATGCGTGCATCTGTTTTATCAGGTTCCAGAATGTTTCGCTGAAGATACTGACCAAAATTCAAACTTACTCTCTCCCCACGCAATTAGGACACGAAATTATTGGCCATGACGACAATATCGTCTAGACAGTCTTTTAGGTGAGTAATATAATCTAGTCCGACTAATGACCTAAGCAAATCATGTTGCGGTCAAAACAAGAAACTGAACTTGATGGGTTGAATATTTTTGTTCCAACTAGCCAATACCATCAAACGAATCAACGGTTTTACCGTAGCTTTCTCGCGGTTTTGTCCTTGTATGGCATGTGTAGTGATCAAGCATTTTTCCCGTTCACGTGAATGCGACGACGCGGCGAAGAACAAGATGAGCGCGGCTCGGTCGGATGAGAGCGATCACTTAATTTGGAGCCACATGTACCCATGTCAAAATTTGCCTAATTTTGATGCAGGTCAATAGGTCAAGAGTAGTGCATTCGCACCCACTTCCAAAGACGAGCCAAAATACTCGCTAAAAATGGGTTGTTGCACCATGGCCATTGCGACGACTGGACTTGGAGTTTTCAGTCTCCTGTGCCGACATCATGCTAGGGCGACGTTTGTGGTGTAACGGGTAATCCGCTTTCAGTTTGGCCCTATATATCCACTCTCAGCTTTGTACTCGGTCTAATTAAGCAGCTGCCTTGGACCTATCGACCGACATCGTTGCCGGCCACTATCACTGAGCTGGCAAGACAAGCAACCAAGAGCTCCTAGAGCATGCGTACACAATGTATTTACGTACGTACGCCGACCCGTACGCATTGCGTTGCAAGCTTAGAAAAAGTTCAAAATAAACCTTAAACTTATAGGTGAAAATTAAATCAAACTTTGAACTCCCAATCCCTGAAATCAGCACAACAAACTCTCAGATCCCGGTCTATTTTGAATCTTGAGAGGATTTAGCTGGTATTCGCTGAATTGGGCCAGCCCATTAGCGTAGTTGCTCGCACTGCTATGGTTTTTTTAATCTTTATTTTGGTTTGTTTTTTCTTTGGTTTTTCATCGGGTTTCTACTTTTTTTTCCTTCATAATACTTTGTTTTTTTCTCTGGTTTTTCTTTGTTTGTTATACTTTATTTTTGTTTTTTGATTCTCTTCATACTGTTTGTTTTTTTCGCTTTTATTTTGTTTCTTTACCGGTAACTGGTTTTCTTTTATACACACGTCTAATTATTCTCAGTACCCAATGTACATTTTTAGCGCAGACATGAAATATTTTTGATACACTTTTGACATTTTTCAAATACATTACGTACATTTTTTAATATACATGTTTTCAATACTTTTTTGAATACAGGGTAATATTTTTCCAAATACATGTTTTAAATTTTCTTAACGACAATAAACATTTTATGAACTACACAAATTTTTTTACATTGTTACACATTTTTCCAATTGTATACACTTTTTCAAACACATGTCAAATATAGTCTTTTAAGGGCATGACACACTTTTCTACATCACGCAAACATTTTTTTTACATTGTATACACTTTTTTTAAATGTCACAAGCACATATTTTGAATCACACGAATATTATTTTACATTGTACAATTTCTTTTTTGAAATGCCACATACATTTATCTAAACTCGTGATATTTTTTAGATGTCACAAACAATTTCTTTACACATTTGTTCAGGTTTCAAAATTTGTTCCCAATTTTACAATTTTCAAAACGTGTTCGCACTTTCAAATTTTCTTCAGGTTAATGTTTTCAAAGTTCATCACTGATAGTTGTCTGTACTTGTGGCTAGCGGGATGAGCTCAACTCTGGCAGGTCCCAAGTTGGACTATGCCCGAGTCTTCTTTTGTTACTTCGCGCTTTAAGGAAGAGAAAGAGTTTTTACATCGCGCAAAAAGGAAATAAAAAACTTGCTTCATGCCTGATGCGCCGGCCCAACCGAGTCCAAAGGTAACAATCCCGGGATTTAACATGCCACGTCGATAATCTCTGTTTGGAAACCCACTCAAGGTTGAAAATAGACCCGGATCAGAGAATCCGGCGTGCTGATTTCCAGTATTAGAAGTTTTGGGTTTAATTTAGTTTTTGTCTACAAGTTTAAGGTTTATGTTAGACTTTTTCCTGCAAGCTTCCTCGTCTTCTTTGCGATTGACGGTCAATCAGTCAGTCACGTCCCTGGGGAGAAACTGATGACGCGGCATCATGTTCTTCCAGAGTCCAGCCTCATGGGAACGCCGAGTCAAGAAAGCGCGTAACTGACAGGTACCGCCGGCGCCGTGCTACGTACGGTATGGTACGCCTTATCATTGGGTCGTTAATCCCAAATCATGCACGGCTCCGTACATACGTCGCCCCGATGTCGTTGCCTTGGCGCAGACGCCGGGCTACTCCCGAAGCCCAACCGAAAGCGAGTGAATCAATCAAACTAATTAAATCCAGCACTACACGGCGCCAAGGCGCGTACCGGCACAGTTGTGCTCTTTGGCTGCTTTGCACATGGCGCGGCCAGCCTGCATCTCATGTCTCATCTGTCCGAACCTGAATGGCTGAATCCTGATACATACTGCACTGGATGGATACGGTGAATCAGGATATGGTAATCGATTCTCCAGCGGTCTAGCTGTATCCGGTGCTGCTTTGCGTTATGGAGGTTGATGAGATTCTTCTTATCTTATCCTTACAGCTCTCGCCATGTCAAGGGCAGTCAGAACGCGGCTTTCAGCCACATGCCAGCACGGACTTTCGCCGAAAATGTCAGCCATAGAGAGAGAAAGTATCAGGAAGCAAGAAAGAAAGGGGACATGTGGCATACTCACACATCCTCAAGGTGACGGTGAGTAAAAATGTGAGCCCCTATCCTGAAGGCCAAATAGAAAACTGCATCCAAAGAATATGCAGACGTGGTAGAAAACTGAATGGCTTGTTTGTTTGCCTGGGCTGCTTCAGTGGATGCCTCTGGTCCTACGCACACACACAAAAAAGATTGGGCCCAGTCAACTCATATCTAAGGTTCTTTCCAAAACCCATGGCGGACCCTATTTGGCGCTTCAGACGGGGAGCTCTTGTTCGGCGCCTGTTGTGCCCAAACAGTTCCTGGCGCACACTGCAGAGTCCTGGTCCGGCCTGCGAAGGAGCTGCGCGGTGAACGCGAAAAAACTGCAAAAAAGAGCATTCCCAGGAAAACTCTCGGCATTGATTCCTTATTCGAGCTCAGCTAACCAACAGAGCCATTGTGGACTTGCGACTGATTGATAATAGCGCCACTAATATATGAACAAGTATGGCCGCACTATTTTCTGTACAATAGCGTCTATTGTATCACTTATATTTTTTAATTATTTGAAAAACAAAGCATGAATTTGAAAAAGTTCGTCGACTTTTAGAAAACTTCATCATTTCTGAAAAGGGAGCTTGGGGGAGTTGATACGTACATTTTGCATCATGCTTTTATATTGCTATTTATTGCATTATGGGTTGTTATTACACGTTATATCACAATACTCATGCATATTCTCTTTTATTTTATAAGGTTTACATGAAGAGGAAGAATGCCGGCAGCTAAAATTCTGGGCTGCAAAAGGAGCAAATATTAGAGACCTATTATGCACAACTCCAAAAGTCCTAAAACTTCACGGAGAATATATTAGGAATATATGAAAATATTGGGCGAAGAAAGCACCAGAGGGGGGCCACCTGCCATCCACAAGGGTGGAGGGCGGGTCCTCCTGTCTTGTGGGCCCCCGGCAGGCCCCCGACGCCCATCTTCTGCTATATGGTGTGTTTTGACCTGGAAAAAATAATAAGGAAGGTTTCAGGATGAAGCACCGCCGTCTCGAGGTGAAACTTGGGCAGAACCAATCTATGGCTTCGGCGGAGCTGTTGTGCCGGGGGAACTTCCGTCTGGAAGGGGGAAATCGAAGCCATCGTCATCAATAACGATCCTCTCATCGAGAGGGGGTCAATCTCCATCAACATCTTGACCAGCACCATCTCCTCTCAAACCCTAGTTCATCTCTTGTATCCGATCTCTGTCTCAAAACCTCAGATTAGTACCTCTGGGTTGCTAGATTACTCCTTGTAATTGATGCTAGTTGGTTCATTCGGTGGAAAATCATATGTTCAGATCTTTAATGATAAATAATACTTCTCTGATTATGAACATGAATATGCTTTATGAGTAGTTACGTTTGTTCCTGAGGACATGAGAGAAGTCTTATTATAAGTAATCATGTGAATTTGGTATTCGTTCGATATTTTGATGAGATGTATGTTGTCTTTCCTCTAGTGGTGTTATGTGAACGTCGAGTACATGACACTTCACCATGATTTGGGCCTATGGGAAGGCACTGGGAAGTAATAAATAGATAATGGGTTGCTAGAGTGACAGAAAATTAAACCCTAGTTTATGCGTTGCCTCGTAAGGGGCTGATTTGGATCCATATGTTTCCTGCTATGGTTAGATTTATCTTAATTCTTCTTTCATAGTTGCGGATGCTTGCGAGAGGGGTTAATCATAAGTGGGAGGCTTTTCCAAGGAAGGGAAGCACCCAAGTACCGGTCCACCCACATATCAAATTATCAAAGTAACGAACGCGAATCATATGAGCATGATGAAAACTAACTTGACAACAATTCCCATGTGTCATCGGGAGCGCTTTGCTTTATATAAGAGTTCGTCAAGGCTTGTCCTTTGCTACAAAAAGGATTGGGCCACCTTTTTGCACCTTTGTTACTTTTGTTACTTGTTACCCGTTACGAATTATCTTATCACACAACTATCTGTTATCAATAATTTCAGTGCTTGCAGAGAATACCTTGCTGAAAACCGCTTGTCATTTCCTTCTGCTCCTCGTTGGGTTCGGCACTCTTACTTATCAAAAGGACTACGATAGATCCCCAGTACCCGTGGGTCATCACTTATGCACTTTATTTTGTGATAGCCATAGTGTTTCATGTTATATATCTTGCTATCACATAGTTGTTTATCTTGCTTAGCATAAGTTGTTGGTGCACATAGGTGAGCCTAGTTGTTGTAGGTTTTGTGTTTGACAAATTAACCGCTAGGTTTATTCCGCATTTGTTCAAGCCTAAACCGTAATTATTTTAAAGCGCCTATTCACCCTCCCTCTAGGCGACATCCTCGATCTTTAAGCGCCGTCATGCTGTCGGAACTCATCTACTACTTCGCCTATCTTGCTGGATCATGAAGGCGAGGACGCCATCGAGCTGAACATGAAGGTGTCGTACGTTCGGTACTTGATCAGTTGGATCGCGAAGATGTTCGACTACATCAACCGCGTTATAAACGCTTCCGCTAAACGGTCTACGAGTGTACGTAGACACACTCTCCTATCTAGTAGCTATGCATCTCCATGGATAGATCTTGCGTGTGCGTAGAAATTTTTTTGTTGTCCATGCAACGTTCCCCAACAGGAGTTCCACCTGGTTTTACAATCAAGGTTCAACCTCCTAGAGTACTCAATGCTAATCAAGCGACATGTTTTTTTGGAGTTGCCGACCAAAACCCCCCACACTATCCCGCACCCTCTCAATACCATCCCCTAAAATAGCAAGCCCATCTTTCACAATCAGATTTAGCATGTGAGCACAACACCGCATATGCAACAGTTTACCACCTAGCATGAGAGAGGAGGAGTCTAACTTATCTAGGAGATCTTCCACTGCCTTGTCGGTTGTTGTGCAGGTATCAAGAGTAATGGTTGATATGTTTCACTCAAGATGATACTCTACCAGAACTTCATGTAG
Source organism: Aegilops bicornis (assembly GCA_021605145.1). Lineage (NCBI taxonomy): Eukaryota > Viridiplantae > Streptophyta > Magnoliopsida > Poales > Poaceae > Aegilops > Aegilops bicornis. The sequence continues at coordinate 775,646,493 of CM038675.1, forward strand.
AACATCATAAATCACTTCAGATGTATGTGGTGCTGGTACATATACAAACCTGCAAAATTATAAACTATTTGGTAAGTAAGCGTGAATAAGAGAAAAGGTATTCAGACATGCAGTAAGATAGGAGCCATGGTATTGTACCTTAGAAGGAATGACTTTAGATTCCAAGAACCATCGATGTAGTGAGCAGTTACAGCCATGTATCCTCTCTTTTGATGTCCAACAGTCCACATATCTGAAGTCACATCAACTCTATTCTTGAAGTTTACAAAGTACTTGATCAACTTATCTCTTTGTCCTTCATGCATTTCTAGAATATCTTTCTGGATGGTATTCTACACACAACCTTAAACATAGGTGCAACATACCACAAAACTTTCTAAAATCTACATGTTCTACCATAGCAAGTGGGTACTCATGACAACATATCATCAAAGCAAGTTCTTTCCTACATAGTTCTTGATCAAATATGTAATTCTCCACATTGACTTTCCCATCTTCCACCTTGGTCAGTTTCAGCTTTGCTTACTTCCAGGTTGTTGTGGTCTGCCTAGCAGCACATGTTGCCAAATGCGCATAAAGATGTGATGTTCCATCCTTCGTTTCTCCTACAAGCTTACTATGGCACCACTCACATTCAGCCTTCCATTTTCCGTTCAAAAGAACCCTCTCAAATTCATCCCACATGTTAGACTTGAGCTTTCTCTTCACACCAGCCAACTTGTGTGCATCCTACGGTTTAGTTGCTCTTGTTGTTAGAGATGGCACCTCCAAGTCAACAGATTCAGCTGGCGTTGTATTGGCACTAGAGCTTGGCATTGGAGTGGGAGCTGCACTTGAGGCTGGTGTATCTCCATTCGCAGCCGATGCGCTTGCATCTGATTGTGTTGAACTTGATGACATTGTTGATCCAAACAAGCAGTCCTAAAACAAAGGCACACAACAAAATATTTAGAGAAGTTTGACATAGATAAGCAACACAATAATCAGGAATAAAAAGGATATGTGGACTGCTGGAATAAATATAAAAGGATCACAATAGTCACAATAATCAGGAAGCATACACATTCAACAGCAATAGCACATTGCAATATATTTAGATAAAAAGGATATGTGGACTGCTGGATATTTAGATAATTTTGACATATAACTGATACATACACATTCAATTATGACTAACCAAAAATTTAGATGATTCGTATATATAATTGACAGATCAATTCTGACATATAACTGAATGTGTGTGGACTGCTGTATATTTAGTTAATTCTGACATATATTTAGATAACCCACTCATGACTGACCAAAAAACAGATCCATACACATTCAACAGCAAGATTCAATTACATGGGAAAATAACTACAAGAACTAACAACTACAAGATCCTACACATTCAACAGATGCATACACATTCAACAACACGAAATGAAACAAACAAATACGAGAACTTGGTCTCAGGTCGATGCAGATGCCGCCGGTCAGCTGCTTACCCTGATTGTCTCTTGGTCTCGAGTCGATGCAGAAGCCGCCGATCAACTGAGGTGAGGAAGAGGAGTCCTGCCAGTCACCTGAGTTGAGGAAGAGGACGCGAGTCGCCGGTCAGCGTCGTCGCCACTATCACCGTCGCGGTTATCTTCTTGCCGGGCCATCACTCGCCATCACCACCATCCTGGACTTGCAGCCGCCTTGCCTGGCGTTGAGGTGAAGGAGGATTCGAGGAGGAGAGGTCGCGAGGAGGCGAGGAGCAGGAGACGGCGAGGAGACCAGATGTGAAGGGGCGGCCAGATGAGGTGCCGTCCGGTGCCTTGATGTGAAGGAGGACGAGGCGAGGTCACGTGGAGGAGGGGAGCAGGAGAGGGCGACGGGACTAGACGGGAAGGGGCGGCCGGATGAGGCGTCGGCCAGTGCCGTTCGCCGCCGGTGGTGGTCGATCTGGGGATGGGGAAAGGAGGCGGCCAGATCGGGGGGGGTGGGGAGAGGAGGCGCCAAGGCGTTTCGAGGTGAGAGGAACAGAGTGGAGAGGTGAGCGGCACAGCAGGTTTAGGGTTTCTTGTGTATATATTTGGTGAAATATTTGACTGACAGGTGGGGTCCCGGGTAACCATGGAGGCTCCATGGATCCAGTTTGCCCCCCATCCCCGCCCCGCTAGCTTCTCGAGTACTCACCCCGTTATAGCCATGGGGGGATTTTGACCCCCATCACGGGGAAAATCCCCACGGATACCCGCCCTCACGGGGAAAATTTGCCATTCTTAGTTCGGGCTAGGAGAGTTCTATGATGTGTTGTATCTCTTCTTGTTTTTTCCACATCTTGTGTGGTGTTTATTTTTTTCCCCTCTTGCATGTCTATGTAATTTCTCCCCTACTTATCAATGAATTATAAGCAAGCTTTGCATATTCGTGAAAAAAAGTTGGTTCCGGTTATTTTTTGGGTACGACCGAGTCCGTCGCTCAGCACTATGCTTCCATGCATAATCCTCACTCACATGGAACTATGGAAGTACTGCCAGTCCATAATCCAGTAAACCAGTTCTAAAATAAAGAATCCAGTAAACAAAACGAGGTCGCGCAGGTGCGGAGATGCCAGCTACGGTATGGTACGGCTAACCAATACTCGTCTACTAAAGGCTTTGCCATGTGGTATCCCCAGCCCACCAGGGTTCAAGTCCTGGTGCTCGCATTTATTCCTGGATTTATTTCAGGATTTTCGGTGATGCGCATTCAGTGGGAGGAGACGTTCCCGTCGATGACGAGGTGCCTGTTGGGGAACGTTGCATAAAATAAAAAATTTCCTACGTTCACCAAGATCCATCTATGATTTCATCTAGCAACGAGTGAGAGAGATGCATCTACATACCCTTTGTAGATCACAAGGAAGCGCTCAAGAGAACGGGGTTGAGGGAGTCGTTCTCGCCGTGATTCAAATCACCGGAGATCCTAGCGCCGAACGGACGGCACCTCCGCTGTTCAACACACGTGACGGTCAGCGTGACGCCTCCTCCGTCTTGATCCAGCAAGGGGGAAGGAGAGGTTGATGAAGATCCAGCAGTACTCCGGCAGGGCTTCGCCAAGCAACTAGGGAGGAGGAAGAGGAGTAGCAGGGGAGGGAGGCGCCAAGTGCAAGGGTGTGGCTGCCCTCCCTCCCCCCCTCTATATATAGGGTCCCCAAGGCGCCACCCTAGGAGATGGGATCTCCTAGGGGCGGCGGCCAAGGGTGGAGTGCCCCCAAGGCAAGTGGGCGCCTCCCCTAGGGTTCCCAACCCTAGGCGCAGATGGGCGGCCCAGGGCGCACCAGCACACCAGGCCTGGTTCCTCCCACTTCAGCCCATGGGGCCCTCCGGGATAGGTGGCCCCACCAGTGGACCCCGACCCTTCCTGGTCCCAGACAATATCGGGTGACCTCGAAACTTTCCCGATGGCCAAAACAACACTTCCTATATATAATTCTTTACCTCCGGACCATTCCGGAACTCCTCGTGATGTCCGGGATCTCATCCGGGACTCCGAACAACTTTCGGTTTGCTGCATACTCATATTCATACAACCCTAGCGTCACCGAACCTTAAGTATGTAGACCCTACGGGTTCGAGAGACACGCAGACATGACCGAGATGGCTCTCCGGTCAATAACCAACAGCGGGATCTAGATACCCATGTTGGGTCCCACATACTCCTCGATGATCTCATCGGATGAACCACGATGTCGAGGATTTAAGCAACCCCGTATACTATTCCCTTTGTCAGACGGTATGTTACTTGCCCGAGACTCGATCGTCGGTATCCCAATACCTCGTTCAATCTCAGCATCGGCAAGTCACTTTACTGCATCAGTAATGCATGATCCCGTGACCAAACACTTGGTCACTTTGAGCTCATTATGATGATGCACTACCGAGTTGGCCCGGTGATACCTCTCCGTAATATGGAGTGACAAATCCGATCTCGATCCGTGTCAACCCAATGACACTTTCGAGATACCGTAGTGCACCTTTATAGTCACCCGATTACGTTGTGACGCTTGGTACACCCAAAGCACTCCTACGGTATCCGGGAGTTACACGATCTCATGGTCTAATGAAAAGATACTTGACATTGGAAAAGCTCTAGCAAAACGAACTACACGATCTTGTGCTATGCTTATGATTGGGTCTTGTTCATCACATCATTCTCCTAATGATGTGATCCCGTTATCAATGACATCCAATGTCCATAGTCAGGAAAGCATGACTATCTATTGATCAACGAGCTAGTCAACTAGAGGCTCACTAGGGACATGTTGTGGTCTATCTATTCACACGTGTATTACGATTTCCGGATAATACAATTATAGCATGAATAAAAGACAATTATCACGAACAAGGAAATATAATAATAATCCTTTTATTATTGCCTCTAGGGCATATTTCCAACAGTGCCTCGGTGACTTCGTAAATTTCAAGATGATATGCCGGCTCAGTCTTTTGAAGGTGCTCATAGGGGTAGGGTATGTGTGTGTGCGTTTATAGAGGTGCGTGTATACGCATGTATACAAACGCTTGGGTCTGTACTATGTTCAAAATAAAAAAAGCTTTGCCCTGCCTAGTTTATGGCAAAACTATCACATCTCTCATGGGGCCCATGCCGTACATTCCATAATCATGGGCAGCGCATTAGGAGTGGGGGCCTTGCTTTTAATTTTCCGTTATAGTAGACTCCGTTCTGTAGTCCAATAATGGTGTCCACCCCACCATATTTTAGGCATGTTTTGTCATTGTTTGTGCTCTGCTGGATGTCAGTCTCGATCCCCCACTTGCCTAAGTATCGTACGTGATCGTTGCTGTTAAACTAATCACTCCTGGACAAACCCTAAGTTGATGTTAAGTATTGATGTGCTATATACCATCCTACAACACGACTACTGGTCCGTACAATGATTATCGCTTAACATGATGTTACTATGTTATTAACTTTTGTTCGCACATGCATAGTGGTGTACGTATGTACTCCCTCTGTCCTAAAATTCTTGTCTTAAATTTGTCTAGATACGGATGTATCAAGTTACGTTTTAGTATTAGATACATCCGTATCTAGACAAATCTAAGTCAAGAATTTTGAGACGGGGGAGTAGTATTCACGTGCAAGTGGATTTTTGTGGCCAGCCAGCAAATAGTTCAACAATACAATTCATCCCCATCTTTCTTCACAATCACTCTCTCTAAATATAAATTCATGGCGATTGCAACACTGGCGTCTTAAATCTGCCTAGCTTTGTTCAAGGTTGTATTTGTCTCCGCGTCCACATCAAAGTACACGGACTCTCTTAGACTTTGAAAAAAAATCATTCAGTTATTAGCTGGACAACTCGTCAGTGGCCACGCATCCATGCATCGGTCGCTCGAGACAGGCATGTTCTTATCAGGTTCTCTGATAGATTGAGATATTGGAGAAGTAATTATTGTATTGATCGGGGCCTCAAGGGTCCAGTTCTTTTCAGCTTTTGATTCTCCAGAATCAGCTTTTGAGAAACTTCCCACAGAATCAGCTTTCCACAAAATCAGCCATTGAGTTCTTTTCTGAGATTGTGGTGTAAGCTTATAAGATGAGTTGTGTGCTGAAATGTCTATAATATCCTTGAACTGAAATTGGATGCTGAATTGCTGTTATCACTTGGAACAAGACGAACATTGTACAGAGAAGAACTATGTAGTTACCATGGCATCCATTCATCTGTCCATCCATCCATGTACAGAGAGAGTGGAACAGAGAAGACAGAGAGGAGATAAGACAGAGCAGAGATGAGACAGGGAGGAGAGGAGAGCTCAGTTGAGGCAACAGCCCGAGCGAACTCCGGCGAGGCGGCGTCGGGCGGCGAGGCCAGCGCCCAGGCGGAGCGGCGGCTGCGAGCCTCGGGCGAAGCGGCGGGCAAGGGCAGCGGCTTCAGCGTCGCCTTCGTGGCCGGGCCTAGCGGGCCGGGCGGGCTGTCGAAGCGGCGGGCGGCGTGTTCTGTAACCCTAGCGTGAGCGCTAGTGGAGAGGTGGGGGATCGAGCGATGGAGACGAGGACGAGTCGTACGATTTGTTTTCTGTACGCGGTCTACCAGTGGCAGTTTCCTCGTAATTTTCATCCCAAATAGGGGTACTACCCTAAGTCGAAGCGTTTTGTTTTGCGGGAGCGGCCAAAATCGCGAGAAGCGACGTCCGCAGCCGATTTTTGATTGCACTACCGATTGTGGTGATTCTCGGATGATTTTAGACAATCGAATCGAGTTCTTTTCAGCTATTGATTTTCCAGACCAAGATTGTCCAGAACCGAGGGAAAAGAACTGGGCCTGTATTTGTCTCCGCGTCCACATCAAAGTACACGGACTCTCTTAGACTTTGAAAAAAAATCACTCAGTTGTTAGCTGGACTACTCGTCAGTGGCCACGCATCCATGCATCGGTCGCTCGAGACAGGCATGTTCTTATCAGGTTCTCTAATAGATTGAGATATTGGAGAAGTAATTGTTGTATTGATCGGGGCCTCAAGGGCTGTTTATATAGATTACAAAGCTTGGGCTTCAAGACTAGACTAATAGAGATAGATTACAATACGAATAGACTTATACTCTAAGATCCCCGCAGTCTCAACGTCGGGTGAAACAATATTGAGATCGGAGCGTATGTCGGTGAACGATGCAGTCGAGTCCTTTGGTAAAAATGTCAAAATTGGGCACTTGTAGGAACATGAAGAACGCGAACCTCACCAAGAGCCACCTTTTCACGAACAAAGTGAATGTCAATCTCAATGTGCTTTGTGCGACGATGTTGAACTGGATTGGAAGCCATGTAGACTGCAGAGATGTTATCACAGTAAACAATGGTAGCACGTGGGAGCGGACGATGAAGTTCAACGAGAAGCTGCCGTATCCACACCGCCTCGGCCACAGCGTGAGCAACCGCCCTATACTCAGCCTCAGCAGAAGACCTGGAAATTGTTACCTCCCTTTTAGAACACCAAGAAACAAGATTATCACCCAAATAAACGCAAAATCCGGATGTAGATCGTCGAGTATCTGGACAACCTGCCCACCTGCATCGTAATAAACTGTCAAGCTTGTAGGTGAAGAAGAATTAATAAGGAGACCGTGATCAAGAGTGCCTTTTAAATAGCGGAGAATGCGTCTGACATGAGCCAGATGAGGAGCACGAGGATCATGCATAAAGAGACAGGCTTGCTGAATGTAATAGGAGATTTCGTGACGAGTAAGTGTGGCATATTGAAGAGCGCCATGATGCTACGATATAAAGTAGGATCAAAAGAGGATCACCATCAGCCGACGCTTTAGCACCAACGCCGGCCGGAGTACGAGAGGGTTGACAATCAGACATACCGTAACGAGAAAGCAAGTCCAAAATGTATGATCGTTGAGAAAGAAAGAGGGAAGATGTTAAAGCGAGAAACATGAATACCTAGAAAATGATGAAGAGGACCAAGATCTGTCATGGAAAACTCCCGATTGAGAGAAGAGATGGTATGTTGAAGAAAAGAATCAGAACTAGCCGTGAGAATGATATCATCAACATAAAGCAAGAGGTAGGCAGTGTGAGTAGGAAACTGATAAACAAAGAGAGAAGAATCGGATTTGGAGGGAATAAAGCCTATGGTTTGAATAAAAGTAGAAAAGCATTGAAACCATGCACGAGGAGCTTGTTTAAGGCCATAAAGAGATTTGTGGAGGAGACAAACAAAATTTGGAGAGGAGGGATTCTCAAAACCAGAGGGTTCTTGACAATAAACAGTTTCATTGAGAGTGCCATGAAGAAAAGCATTTTAACATCAAGTTGATGAATAGGCCAAGAAGAGGAAACAACAAGACTAAGAACAACACGAATAGTGCTTGGTTTAACAACAGGAGAAAAAGTCTCATCAAAGTCAATACCATGTTGCTTTGGGAGAAACCACGACACACCCAACGAGCTTTGTAACGAGCGAGAGTGCCATCGGAATGAAATTTATGACGAAAACCCATTTGCCGTAAACAATGTTAACACCGTAAGGTTTGGGAACAAGAGTCCATGTATTATTTTGCTGAAGAGCTTCAAATTCATCACGCATAGCGGAAAGCCGTAGAGGGTCAAGAAGAGCTCGCTTATAACTGGTTGGAATAGGAGAGATGGTTGGGGTGGCGGTAAGATTGAGACGCGTTTGGTGGGGAGAAGAAATCCTCGTTTTCCACGGGTGCACATGACATGATCATTGGTGAGCGGTGGTATAAGAACGACATTGGGTGGCAGTGGGTTTTCGGTTGAAGAAGACGGTGAGGATGAAGAATCAGAGGTGGTGGGTGTCGAGGTGGTTGCCGTGGTAGGATGTGGTGAGGGAAAGACGGCTAGGGTAGAGGATGCAGTTGCGGAAGAGGTGGGGGATGGAGAGGGTGGCTGACTGTGGGCGATTCCGGCGGAGAGACGGAACAAGATTCCATGGCAGCAGAGATGACCGAAGGACGAACTAGGGAACTGGTTTTGGTGATGGCGGATTGTGGTGGAATTGGTTTTGTTGTTGTAGTGACAGAAAAAGGAAAAGTATTTTCATCGAATGTGACATGGCGAGAGAGAATGATACGACCAGAAGATGGATCGAAACAACGATATCCTTTGTGATCATCAGAAAGACCAAGGTGAATGCAAGGTAGTGAGCGTGGTTCTAGTTTGTTGGAGGCGGTAGAGGCGATGTTGGGAAAGCATAGACAGCCAAAAACACGCAGAAAAGAATAGTCATGGTGGGAGAGAAAAAGAGATTGGAAAGGCGAATAAAGAGGGCAAGTTTTAGTTGGTCGAATATTAAGAAGTAGTGTGGCGGTGCGAAGGGCTTCAACCCAAAACGGGAAGGAAGAGAAGCTTGTAAAAGCAATGTGCGAAGAACATCATTAATAGAGCGAAGACAGCGTTCAGCTTTACCATTTTGAGAAGATGTATAAGGGCATGAAAAACGAAGAAGGATGCCTTGAGAGAGAAAGAAGGTGCGGTTTTGGGTGTTATCAAATTCACGACAGTTATCACATTGAATAAATCGAATTGGCAAGCCAAAGTGTGTGATTACATATTGTCGAAAGTTGAGAAAGATTGCAGGTACTTCAGATTTAGCGCGAAGAGGAAAGGTCCAAGTATAGTGAGAATAATCATCCAAAATCACAAGATAATATTTATAACCAGAAACACTAGGGACTGGAGAAGTCCATAAATCACAGTGAAGTAACTCAAAAGGAAAAGTACTAATGGTAGTAGAGGTTCCAAAAGGTAATCTAACATGTTTGCCACATTGACATGCATTACAGAGAGAGGGATTATGAGGACTGCTAGAACTAGGGATACAAAATTCTTGGAGTAAAGACGTCAAAGTGTTTTTGCTGGGGTGACCGAGACGACGATGCCATAGATCAACAAAGGCGAGCATGGCACGAGAGGTGGATGTTGGCGCGCCATGAAGAGAATAAAGATCGCCCGTGCTATTGTACCGAGCGAGGACCGCCCCCGTTGTTAGATCCTTCACAGACAAACCAAAAGGGTCAAAGGCCAGGATAACTTTGTTGTCAATGCAAAATTGTCTAACAGAGATAAGATTTTTGATGATGGAAGGAACCACAAGAATATTGCGTAGAAGAAAATTGACATGAGAGGAAGGGATGTAAGAGTGACCAGTGCATGAAACAGGGATGGTGGAGCCATCGCCAATGGTGATAGTGGAAAAAGCAGAAGGAAAACAAGCTGACAATAAATTCATATTTGAAGACATATGCATTGATGCACCAGAATCGAAAATCCAATCCGTACCTGCGTTGTTGAGGACAAAATTGTTCATGGCGTTGATGAAGGCGGCTTGGTCCCAAGCCGGCTGTTGGGGAGGAGCAGAGGGGCCAGGAACTTGCATGTTGACGTAGGGGATAGCGGATGGGTAGTATGCGATTGGGGCCTGCATGTTGCCGTAGAAGGCTAGCATGGAGTTGTAGGGCTGACGGTGGTCCCGGCGTGGCCGGGTAGGCGGAGTAGGAGTGGCGGTGTAGACGTGCGCCGGCAGCCTGGGTCCAAGGAGTCCCGGAGAGCCTGTGGCTGGACGAAGACCGGGGCTCCACGTGCCCGTGTACGCAGGAGGAGCACCATACGGCGAGGGGGCCGACCATGGCATCGACCAAGCCTGGACGAGGCCAGTCCAAGGATCATGCTGAGGAGGCCATGGCGACGGAGCTGGTGGCGCGGGAGCGGTGGATGACGAGGCTGGTGCAGGTCCGGCAGGACGAGATGCAGGAGGCCGGTAGACGGGATTCTTGCCCTTGTAGTTGGGACTCGGGCGCCAGCCTGGTGGTGGTGTTGAGGCCGCGGCAGCCACAGCAGGAGTTGGAGGGGCGGTCGGTTGCCGCGGCAGCCCAGGCGTGGGAGCTGCAGAAGAGGGCGCGGCAAAGATGAAACACCTGCGGCGCCCGTTGCGCCTTGCAGCCTGGTTCTTCTCTTCTTGCTGGAGGATCGAGCGGACTTCCTTGAAGGTGGGGTACGGCTTGAGCATGGGGATGAAGGACTGCTGCTTCTCGAATTGATCGCCGAGACCTTGGAGGAGGGCGTTGATGAGAGTGCGATCCTCGACGTGATCACCAAGTTCACGGAGTTCATCGCCAATAGCCTTGATTCGCCGGGCAGTAAGATGGAGACCGGACATCTCCTGCATGGTTGTGCGTAGCTCGGTGTTGAGCGCGTTGATTCGCGCGTCGGAGTTGTCCTGAAACAGCTGTTGAAGGGAAGCCCAGAGATCGGCGACGGTGGCGTCATCGTCGGACACCAGATTGAAAAGCTTCGTGGAGATGCGTGTGTAAATCCACAGGATGATGGCGAGATCATCTTTCACCCAGCGAGGATCAGCGGGCTGTGGCGGGTAGGAGGGATCAATGTGGTGGCGTAGGCCGCAGCGCCCGAGATGGATGACGAAGAGGTGGCGCCAATGGTAGTAGTTGTGGATGCCGAGGTCTAATGAGATTGGTATGAAGGGAGAGATGTCGGCAATGGTGTCGGCTAGGGAGAACATAGGGTTTGGAGGGGGAGGTGTTTGAGTAGTTGTAGAGGAGGAGGTAGTGGGTGGGGCACCGGCGGCGCGGAACTCGGCCATGGAGAAGAGGGGCTGAATCGGCCGGGGGGCAGTGTAGGTGGCGGAGCCATACCAGGTGCGAAAAACCTAGGCGTCGGATACCATGATAGATTGAGATATTAGAGAAGTAATTGTTGTATTGATCGGGGCCTCAAGGGCTGTTTATATAGATTACAAAGCTTGGGCTCCAAGACTAGACTAATAGAGATAGATTACAATAAAAATAGACTTATACTCTAAGATTCTCAAACATTCAGACGAAGATCCTCACCGAAATTCAAACCCCAGTCATCCCATGCAATTAGGATGCAATTATTGGCCACGACGATAAAATCAACGAGACAGTCTTCTTACTAACCGTATTACAATCCAGTCCGACCAATGACCTAAGCAAATTAATAAAGTTGCAGTCAAGGCAAGGGTACGTGATGGACAAACCCTAAGTAGATGTTAAGTATGGTTGTGCTATCAACATAGAACACCACCACACCACTGGTCCGCACAATGATGATCGCTTAACAATGATGTTACTATGTTATGGCACATGCATAGTGGTGTACGTATGTACATAGTATTCATGTGGAAGTGGATTTTTGTACCCAGCAAAGAATTTAAGAATTCATCCCTATCTGTCTTCACCATCACTCTCTCTACATATACAAATTCGTAGCGATGACAACACTACCATCTTAACTCCGCCTAGCTTTGTTCAAGGTTGAATTTATCTCCGCATCCACATGAAAGTACACGGACACTCTTAGACTTTGACGAAGATATCTCAGTTGTTACCTGGGGTACTCGTCCGTGGCCACGCATGTGTGCATCGGCCGATTGAGATGGGCATCTTCTTATCAAGCTCTTGAATGTTCTCCTGAAAATCCTGACCGAAATTCAAACCCCATTCAACACACGCAATTAGGACGAAATTATTGGCCAGGACAATAATGTCATCGAGACAGTCTTCTTATAAAACGTAACACTATAATCCAGCCCGACTGATGACCTAGGCAAACTAATCAAGTTGCAGTCAAGACAAGAAACTGAAGTTCACGGGTTGGATTGGATGATTGGATCAGCGCCTTTAAAAACCCCAGATATTTTCGCCCCAATTAGCCAATCCCATGGAACTAATCAATAGTTTTGCCGTTGTTGTCCGGTGGTTTTGGTCCATTCAGTGGTCGAACATTTCTTCCCGTTCACATGCACGCAGCGACCGCGGAGAAGAAGATGAGCGCGGCTCGATCGGACGACAGCGAATGCTTTGGAGTGACCTGCGTCCGTATGGAGATCTGCCTAATTTTGATTAGCAGATAGCCCAAGGAAGAGTTGGTCTGTAGCTCCAACCACTTGCACATATATGCAAGTTTAGCAGGTGAAAACTGAAAAGTAGTGCCTTCGCACCCAGTTACAGAGAAGCCAAAGTACTAGCTAATTAAGGGCGATCGAGTAACTGTACACACTGCGACGACTGGTCTTTCAGTTTCATATGCAAGTACACTTTCTGTCCCAAAATAAATGTATTGATCTTAGTACAACTTTATATTAAAATTAATACAAAGTTAAAATATTAATTTTGAGACGGAGGGAGTAGTATATTATGCTCTCAATTTCGCCTTATACGCACTCTCGGTTTCGTACTCCGTAAGCTGCTTTGGACCTGTCATCCACGTTGGACCGGTCGACCCACATCGTCGCCGGCCACTGTCACTGAGCTGGCTGTGACTTTTTTTTTTGCAGGGAAACACTGAGAGCTTTATTTAATAAAAGCGTTCGCCGAACAGTCCGCCAACAGGCTACTGGTCAGGAAGCTAGGAACAATGTCAATCCAACTTTCGGTAACGTCAATCGTGCAGGCATGCTTAGCACAGATATCAGCGGGATCGTTGGCTGATCTTAGAACATGAAAATGAAAAGAATTGAAACTACTAGCAAGCTCTCCAATTTCTACTAAGATAGGAGCCACAATCGATCGAGAATCATGGCGAGTGTTCCAGAGGTTAACTACCTCCAGACAGTCCGTCTCCAACACGATGTTTGAAAAACCTCTCAGATTGGCGAAAATAACACCTTCTCCCACTGCCATCGCCTCCGCTATGAGAGGATCCGTAATTCCAGGGAGTGGTTTACTCCATGCCCCAAGAAAAGAATCAGGGGAGCGAGCAACACCCCCAGCTCCTCCTTTACCATCTTCACATTTGGTTCCAGCATCCGTATTGATCGTGATGAAGCCTGGTTCAGGGGGTCGCCACCCATGACCCGGCATGACTAGGGCATGTCGCCGAGGTATATCCAAGAGATCTAGAGTCTCCCTGGTGCGGCGAACAGACGTCGCCGGATCAAGCTTGTCTTCCCCGTGCGTCGGTTTGTTCCTAGAATGCCAGATCGACCACATGATAGAGACTAAAATAGCTCGGTCTCTGGAAGTAAATTGTTCGCCACAAATAATATCCTTGGCCCAAGTTATTGGTTGCAGTATTGGCATCTGGAAATTAAATAGTTGCTCTGCCTCCTCCCAGAAGCTTGCTGCATGTGCGCACCTCAAAAGTGCATGCTCCAAATCCTCCTCATTGGCCATACATAGCTTGCATAGGTTCTGTTGCCCTATGTGTCGATGTACCAGGGTACACTCATCGGGTAAAATACCCCTTAAAACTCGCCTGAAGAAAACTCTGACCTTGGGTAAAAGCTTCCATAGCGAATTCCACAGCCGTTGATTATCAATTATGGAACCGGTAGCCTGCCCTTCCTCTGGAGCTTGAAGCTCGTTGCGAGTCACTAGAGCTCGGTACGCTGACTTGACTATGTAGTTGCCGGAAGCCTCCTTTGCCCAAGCGAGAAAATCATCTCCACCTCCAGACCGCAGAGGTATGTTCAGAATACCTTGTGCATCTGAGGGTAAAAACGTGTCCCGAATTAGTTCCCTCCTCCATGACCAAGTGCTTGTATCAATCAGATCATTAACAAATGAAACAGAGGTGTTTGTAGGACTGGCTAGGGGAACCATTGTAGCTGTTGACGGAATCCACTTATCATTCCAAATCGATATGCTGGATCCATCGCCTACCCGCTTGATAAGCGCAGTAGTTAACGCTTCCCTTCCCGCCATAATAGCTCTCCAAGTCGCCGAGGATGTGCTTGGTATTGTGGCTTGCATAAAATCTGTATCCGGGAAGTATTTACTCTTGAGCACTCTTGCACAAAGTGTATTGGGATTAGTAATGAGGCGCTATCCTTGCTTATCCAGTAGTGCCAGATTAAAGAGGTGAAGGTCACGAAAACCCATACCCCCCTTGCATTTTGGTGTTGCTAGCTTCTGCCATGAGATCCAATGTAATGATCGCTTATCAATCGAGCTACTCCACCAAAATTTAGCCATGCAAGATGTGAAGCTCTTGCATACCTTCTTGGTCAACAAAAAGACACTCATGCTGTATGTGGGAATTGCTTGTATAATGGACTTCAGTAAAGTTTCTCGCCCTGCACAAGCAAAGAGTCTCTCTGACCATCCCTGCATTTTACTCCTAGATCTTTCCTTTATATGATCGAAGGTGCCGCTAGTGATTTTACCCACAGCAGTTGGAAGACCCAGATATCTTTCACTGAACGCTTCAACATGGACATCCAAAGCATTCTTGATAGCTTGTCTGCATGAAGTCGGTGTGTTTGGACTGAAAAAAATAGCACTTTTATCTCTGTTTACACGCTGGCCTGAAGCAGAACCATATATTTGAAGTATGTTATTCAGCCTAGCCGCACTTAGATCTTCTGCTTCCATAAAAATAAGGCTGTTATCCGCGAAGAGCAGGTGATTGACCCATGGGGCTCTGAAATTGACTCTGATTCCTCTATCAATGATGGTGCCATAATATTTGAGTAAGAATGAAAAACCTTCTGCACATATGAGGAACAAAAACGGTGACATGAGGCATCCCTGTCTCAATCCTCGAGAGGGACCGAAAAAAGGCAAGAGCTCCCCATTTACACGGACAGCAAAGCGAACCGAAGTTACGCACTTCATGATAAGTCTAACAAGATCAATGCCAAAACCAAACTTGAGTAAGACAGCTTCAAGAAAGCTCCATTCGACACGATCATAGGCTTTCATCATATCAAGTTTGATTGCGCAAGTATAATTTTTCCCCTTCTTCCTTCTCCGCATAGCATGGACACTCTCAAACGCGACTAGCACGTTATCAGTAATTAGGCGTCCGGGGATAAAAGCACTTTGTTCTTCACTAATTATCTCATCCAAAAAATCCCTGATTTTATTTGTAATGGGCAAAGGGAAATTGGCCGATACTGCTAGATAGACTGTGGGTTCCGTACCTTTGGTATAAGCGTGATGGAAGTGTCATTTAAACCCACTGGCAATTCGCCTCCATTTAGAAAACCCAGAACAACATTTGTTACATCATCGCGAAGTAACTCCCAATGCTTCTGAAAAAACCCCGCGGTGAAGCCGTCCACACCTGGCGCCTTAGATGGCGCCATCTGGAAAAGGGCCTTGTGCACATCCTCTGGTTCAAATAGTTTGTCCAGGGAATCACTCATCGCCGGAGTAATGCGCGCTGGCACATAAGATAACAGCTCGCTGGTGTCTGATAGGCCCTGCGAGGTGTATAACTGTTGATAGAAGTCCATTATCTCCACTCTATCTTCCTTAGCATTAGCGCACAATGAGCCATCGGTCCTTATTAGGCCCGCTATCTTGTTAATCCTTTGTCGCTGTTTCGCTTGTGCTTGGAAATAACCCGAGTTCCGGTCGCCGTCCCGTAGCGAAAGTACGCGAGATCGCTGGCGGAGCCATATCTCTTCTTGGCGAAGAGCTTCCCGGAGTTTGAGAACCGTGCTCTTCTCCTCTTCTGACGGACCACGTTCAACAGATTGCCGGCGAAGTTTATCCAGCTTTTGCTGGAGTTTTCGGACTGTCTTTGCTAGACATCCAAACTCTTTCCTACCCCAAGGTTCGAGCTGCCGTTGCATGGCACTCAGAGAGTCTACAACACCTTGTAAGTCAGGTGTTCGTTGCTGGCTAAGCCAACATGCGTTCGCCACCTGCTCGTAATGTAAGTGTGTTTGCCAAACATTTTCATACCGAAAGGGTCTCGCTCCCCTTCTTGATGTATCGCCTCGCTGCTCCCGGAGCGCCAAGTGTACAAAATAGTGGTCCGACTCCGCTGCGCTAATATGGCGAACATTTGTATGCCCGAATTGTTGCCTAAATTCCTCATTTGCAAAGGCCCGATCAATCCATGCTTTGACATTTGCCACTCCTGCTTGACGGTTGTCCCAAGTGAAAGGAACTCCTGTCCAGCCTAAGTCTTGGAGTGCACACTCATCGACCACTTCACGAAACGCCCTCATCTGCCACTTTGGTCGCGCAGACCGGCTAAAATGTTCATCGCCGTATAAAGTCTCGTTGAACTCACCCATGCAAACCCATGTTGTATGGGGAAGTGCATTCAGGGTTCGCAGAAGACGCCAACTGTGATGACGGTCCTGTACCCTTGGTGCACCATAAAAGCCAGTGAATCTCCACTCGAAGGAGTTTTGATCCTTTTTCCGCACCACAACATCAGTGTGGCCGGCACCATAATTCTTGAGCTCAACGGAAACATCCTTGGACCAAAACAATCCGATGCCTCTACTGAGACCGACGCTATTAACCGCGAAACATCCATCAAAACCCAAAGTAAAGTTCAGATTCTCCACCCTTGCTGCCCTAATCTTCGTTTCCATAAGAAAAAGGAGGGAGGGCCCTTCTTGCTTCACCACACTACGAAGCTCTCGAACTGCCTCGGGGTTCCCAAGCCCCCGGCAGTTCCAACTTATAATGCTCATTGGGACGGGCAGCGTTGCTCTGCAGCTGCTGCCGAATTTTCTGGTGTTGGTCGCTTCTTTTTTGGTTCTCTCTCCAAATCCTTTCGTTCCAATGCATCCTCATCGCTTCCCCTTCCCATCTCTTCAGACGGCCCATCATGATCTGTATGTTCTCCGTCGGTGATAAGCAGAGGGTGCTCAACGCGTCGATAGACCTGCTTTGGTGCCTCCTTCCTCTTTGCATAAGGTCGGTTTTTCAAAGGAAAGTTCACCTCGGCAGCATCTCTGACATTGCTTGAAGTCTTAGATTCTTTTGTGCTCGGGCCTGCTTGATGATCTTTACTCGTGTTCTCGCCCGAGGTAGGTTTCCTCCTTTCTTCTGGTGCCCTCAACTTGGGTCCAAAAGGAAGATCTCCATTCTTATCCCTAGGACCTAGGTTAGGGCAAAATAGATCATTGTGCCCTAGACGACCACAAGAGAAACAGAAGTGCGGAATTTGTTCATATTGGATATCATACAATTCTTCCTTCTTCCTCTTGGCCGAATTGATCAAAATCCACCTCCGAAGATGCTTATTGACATCAATAGAAACTCTAGCTCTCAAATATCCTCCAGCATGATCGAACTGAAGTGCTGAAGCATTCTTATCAATCTGTTTTGCTATCAAACTGCCCCAAGCATCATCTCCCAGGTTGTATGGCGGGTTTGGGACCCGAACCCACATATGGAGCCGGTCAAAAGTCACCTCATCCGGCCTCATATGATCCTCGAAGTCAGCCAGTATTACTGCATGTTTGCTCACATGCCATGGCGAGCCCACCCAGATCCTATCTCGATCCTGCTAGCTGTGACTGAGACAAGCAAGAGCTCCTGGAGCACGCGTACACACAACGTACTTACGTACTTACGCCGATTCATACCGTACGCATTGCAATCTTCTTCCTGATGACACGGCACTTAGTTAAGTACGTGTCCAAACATAGTGCAGAGTCAAGACTGAATGGCAGCCTATCATGCATGCTCTTCTGGCCTCCGGGTCCATGGGAACGCCGAGCAGACCTGTACACGTAGACCGCCTCATCATTGAGTCGTTAATCCCAATCATTAGGGCACCGTACAGTACTTACGTCGCCTCCATGTTGTTGCCTAGCCACTCACATGCAGAGCAACGATTGTTCTGAAGCCCAACGGAAAGCGAGTGAATCAAACCAACTTAACTAAACTGGTATAATAAACTAACAAAAACAAGCACGACTCGGCGCCTATGTACGAACATACAGTTGTGTCTGGCTGCGCTGCACATGGCCTCTCGTCTATCCGACCCCGAATGGCTGATCCTGATACGTACAGCAATGAACAGATACGGTGAATCAGGGTACGTAATCGTTTTTATCTTAGAGGATGTGATGGCTACCCTAAAAAAATGATACCCGCTTGGTTCATGGAGAACTGCGTAAGATCATCTACAGCCAGGCATCCCAAACCCTTGTCATGAAATTTGATTCAGACGGGCGTCTCAAACGATCCTCATGTCCAGCCCTTGCGCATCCACCTTGTCGGACTTGGTGCACGATAGTTCACCCGACCAACATATATTCCTTCTCATCTGCTCGCCGGACTAAACCCTAGCCACTTCACTCCACTCCCTTTCACTTCCCTCTGCCACCCAAAAGCTCCCGGCCGGCGATCTCTGGCCGTCTCCGACATGCATGGCAGACAGCGGATCAGAGTCCTTCACCTCTAAATCCGTCGACCCCGAGCTCATCCCACGCGGCCCAAGGAGGAGATGGCCGTCCGGCTTGCGCTCTGCCGCTCCCAGGAGTTGGCCGTGCAAGGCAACACGCAGACTCCTTCTGCCGGGAATTCATTGCGTCCGCCCAAATGGCACATGAATCCAGCGCTAGGTGTGCAGTTGCTGCCTCACCAGAGGCGGTGCGGTTCGTCTTGCGTCCGGACGTGGTGGCGGGCGCGCGACCCTTCCATTGTTGCGCTGAGAAGAAGGACGCACCATGGGCATCGTCTGACGCAAACATGGCACGGCGTGCCCACCGTGAGAGGCAGCGGGCGCGGGAGGAGGCGACAGCCCTCGCGGCGGTGGACGTCAGCGAGGCGGGGTCGCATTCTCCGGCGCCCTGTATGCTGCACATGTGCGGGCGCCGCAACCGCGTCATGGTGGATGTTGCCGGCTCATCCCAGGACGGATCTATCATCAATCTGACGTCTACCTGCATCGTCCGGGTTCCGAGCTCCGACGAGGAAGAATAGGGCATGGGAGAAGGCGGCGCCTTGAGTCCCGTGAGCCGGCTCGTGTCTCATGCCCTACTCTACCTTGCTGGCGACCGGACCAACACTCCGGTGAGCGTAACCGGCTGCCTGACATAGGCACAGTGAAGCCGGACAAGCTCCGCTTAAATATTGGTTTACGTTGGATGTAATAATATGAATTTAATGTTTCTAATTTGAGGTATCCCGGTGTAAAAAGTATTATTCTATGTGTGACCGACCAGTGTCCGCGGACGCGTCGGGCACGTCCGCAGGCATTTGAGGATCGGATTTGTTATGTCCGGTTGTAGATGCTCTAACAGTAACCATTATTTTGCCCACATTGTCATCTCACCCCTTTCCGTGAATTTGGGTGGAACATGCACAACTAAAACTCGAGGCAGTTATCGGTTATTAAGCACCGATACGGCCAGAACTAGTGTAGCGGCGTACTGCACGCCGCCGATACTCGGATACACAGGATACGGCTCCGATACACGTATCCCAGGAGTATCTCAATTTTTGTTTTAAAAAGAAAGAAAATAATCCTGATACACACTATGGAGATGGCGGGATACGGGCGGGACACGGAAGGACGTCGCCAGCCCCGAGCCCAATAAGAAGCCCATGAACCTAACCCTAACATTTGCTCTCTACTCTCTATATCGGGCGGGGGACTGCAGTTGCGCGCCGCTGCCACTGCCTGGAGTGGCTCGCCGCTGCACTTGCCACCGCCACCGCTTGGAGTGGCTCGTCGCTGCCGCCTCGACTGACTCGACTGGAGTGTTCTCCGCCGCCGTCGCAAGAGCTGCTTGCTGTGTCACCTGTGTGCTTGGCTGACTGCTTCCTGTATGCTTGCCTGACCGCTTGCTGTGTGCTCTTCTGATTCCCCCAACCCCCGAGTATGTGTGCTTGTTTCTTGGTATTGCTTGGTTGCTAGTGTGTGATGCTACTGCCCACTCCTAGGGAAGTTGCTTGGTATCTACTCCAAGTTGCATGTCATTGTCTCTATCAAGAACCCCAATCAATGCTATGATGCCCGTTTAGAAACAAACCCACACTCTCACGGAATATTTGTATAGAACAACAATGCAATTTTTTATCCCTATGTGTAGCTAAACTAGTGGTTTTAGAAATTTAGCATGAAGATGTGTTTTGATCTCACACATTCTGTTATGTTTGTTTTTATTACATGTCATTTTACTAATTATTTATATATACTCGCCGTATTGATGTTTCTAGAAATTGCCGTATCCCGTAACGCCGTACCCGTATCGCCGTATCGGTGCTTCATAGGTTATCAGTTCAACCAATACACATTCTTCAAAGTTTCGGAAAATTTGCTGTGAAGTCATAGTCATTTGCTTGAAGTAAAGTGATGAAGGTGACGCCCAGTTAGAAGAGAGAAGTGATGATGATAGTGCGTGTGCTATCTGGACGAGAGTCCTTCACAATGTATTTGGAATATCCTTAGTGAGCTGTACTTCGGATTTCAGACTTTGTGTTTTGCTGAACTTGTTTAATAATATGATCGCATGTATCTTTCGAATGCAAAGGCCGAGGGATAACCTCCTTTTCTAAAAAATATGTATTTGAAATATCCTTTCTACTCCGCTCAACGGATTGTGAGAGTTTTTTTATATGATTTTTAGTTCATTAGCTGGATAATTGTATTTTTCTTAATTAATGGACAAGTTTCATATGATTTTTAGTTAATTAGCTCAACAGATTGTGAGAATTTTCATATGATTTAAACCTGCACGCCTCAAACTAGCGTCAAACACCTGGGTTGTCCGTCGCACCTCGTATCCAGCCCAAATTTAGGGTGGATATGGAGCGGTCTGGTCATGCACCGCCGCGTCAGCCCGGCAAACCACCGACCCCACGCCGTATCCAAAAAAAATACCAATTCGTCCCCTTTCCGAACTCTAGCTCACTCCACTCTCCTCTCTAGTTACGTCCCCTCTCCGATTCCTATCGAATCAGGCGACATGTCGAGCTTTGGCAGCCACTCGGGCTCCGAACTCGACGTCGAGGAGGAGCTGGCCCTCCGCATTGCATTGGAGAGTCGAAGGTGGACACCGGGGGCAGCTCCAGATCTGCACTGTCACCGCACCCGTGCGGACGTCGGAGTTGGCCCCTCTCGGCCCCAGTGCAGCTCTGCAAGGACCGTGCAGTCCGCTCCGTCCCCACACCGTCCCTTCCCCCGCTGGCCGCTGCTTCGCGCGGGCAGTTGCGGTGCTAGTGCACGCTCCTCCTATCCACACGCGCGCGCCGGTATCGAAGGCGCGTGCCGACACCCGCGAGAGGCAGCGGGCAAGGGAGAGGGACGCGGTGGAACAATCCGTGCGCCGCTACGAGTTGCCGGTGGAGGCAGCAACAGAGGCGGCTCGGGAGGACAAGTTGAAGCGGCGACATGATAGGGCCGTCCGCCGGATGAAGGGGCACATCGTCCTCTTAGACT
This sequence comes from Aegilops bicornis, assembly GCA_021605145.1. Classification (NCBI taxonomy): domain Eukaryota; kingdom Viridiplantae; phylum Streptophyta; class Magnoliopsida; order Poales; family Poaceae; genus Aegilops; species Aegilops bicornis. Next base: position 775,668,127 of record CM038675.1, read on the forward strand.
CCTTGTCTGACGACTGCAACGACCACCAGCCGCGGACGCCTACAGCTGTGTCGGCGACCGGAAGGACAAAGGCCCGTTGAGGAAGGGGTGATCTCGCTCCTTCTCCATTTTTATTATCGTTTTTAGTTGTTAAAAGTTAAAAACTTCCCGATGATGAACTGTGGTGATCTTTTGGATGATGTATTAAGTTTTATGTGCATTTCGTTGTCAGTTTGATGCCGATTGCTTTCTTCATTCGCATAGATTAGTTCATCACATTGCATGGGTAGTATGGATATAGGATGCAGGATATGAGATACGTGGATGTGGAATTTATTATTTTAGACGTCACCAGTCATCAGACGCGTCCGCGGGCGTTTGAGGCGCAGATATACCAAGTCGGGATGTAGATGCCCTTACATTTTTTTTACTCCGCTTTGAAAAAAAGTTCCACAAAATCTATACACACGCACTGTATCTGTATGGCTCTACGTGCAGTCAGCTATTCTGAACCTGGCCATAAAACCCAGATTTTCTGGCAAGCAGTTGCGAAGGCAGTGCCTCTGAAGTATATGCATCACAAACCTAGACGTTCAAAAAAAAAAAAACAAATGCATCCACAGTCCCAAGTACTCCCTCCATTGCTAAATATAAGGGTTTGTAGAGATTTTATTATGAACCACATACGAATGTATATAGATGCATTTTAAGTATAGATTCATTCAATTTGCTCCGTATGTAGTTCATCTAGTGAAAATATTTAGGAACAGAAGGAGTAGTTTAGTAACTGGTCAATCACAGAAGTAGACCATGATATTCTATGCCAGGCTGCCTGAACTGTTAAAGCGAGCTGGAGATCATGGCAGTGCATTGCTTTTTACACCACCAGATCTTGGAGCAAACTTTTGCAGTAGCAAAATCATCCATTTCACTCACATGAGGCCAACCTTGCGGCTTACATGATGTGTTGTCAAGACCTCAAAATCCCTACCAAAAGAAGAGGAAGAAGAAGCTCCACTGCAGCTACCAGAACTAGATCTAGAGCTAGCTAGAAGAACACTCAGAAGAAGATGAATGCGGCGGAATCCCCGTCCTACCCTCCACCAACACGATGAGACTTTCGTATGTACTTCCTCCGGTCCTTTTTACTCTGTATATTAGATTTGTCTGAAGTCAATCTCATCTAACTATGACCAAATTTATATAAAAAATTATTAACATTTACATAACAACACCAATATCACTAGATTCATCTCCGAGGGAGTAGATATTATAGATGCTAATAATTTTTAATATAAATTTGGTCAAACTTAGCGAAGTTTGACTTTCGCCAAATCCAATGTGCAAAGTAAGGACCGGAGGGAGTACAACATCCATGCAGGGGGCATATCGGTCAGAACGCAGCAGCTGGTGATTGGCTCTGCTGGTTCACCCACATTTACCTTTGCCAGGGGGCCAATTTCCAATCAAGCCCTCCATAGCAGCCTAGCGAGGAGGGTGAAACAGGGAAGAAGCGCTAGGCTAGTAGTAGAGCGCGGCGTCGTCGTCGTCGGTGGCCTGGCAGCCGGGATCGGAGAGGCCAAGGAGGAGGCGGCGGAAGTTGGCGACGGCGCAGGGGATGCAGAGCGCGCCCGGGTGGCCGTAGCCGTACTCCTGCGCGGCGCGCTGGAGCAGGGCCTTGAACGCCGGCTGGCCCAGCAGCTAGGCCCGCACGGTGAAGCGCTCGACGGGGCCGCCCTCCTCGCCAACACAGACCGGCACGTGCCCCTCCGGCACCCGGGCGCCGCGACCGAGCCTCCGCGCGCCGAAGAACGAGGAGGAGGAGGACGAAGCGGACGTGGAGGAGGCCTTCGCGGCCGCGTCGCGCCGGAGCGGCTGGTACGCGGCGGCGGCGCTGGCATCGTCCGCGGCCACACGGGAGAGCCGTCTGAGCAGGCGCTTCATGGTGCCGCTGCTTAGGTTGACGCCGGAGTACTCGAGTCTCTTGGAAGTGGAGGCCGCGGCGGGTTCTTGCGGAGGGACGACGCTACAAGTGAGAGGACACAAGGCGTTTGTACTGAGGCGGCCATGGTGGCTCCTCCTTAGGCCAACTCCACCGTGCGACTCCAAACGGACGTCCGTTTTGACCGGATTCTGTCCGTTTGGGTAGGGATTTGGGGACGTGTCCTGGCGTGTCCTGGGATGTGGTGGCCGTGCGCCCAGCGCGTGGCCGCATCCATTTGCATCATCCTGTCCGCGTGCATTTTCTTTGCAAGTCCTTAACTTTTTTTCATTCATTTTTGGTACATGCCAATACATCATCACATTTTGACTAGTAAAACAAGGCCAAAGAAAATAAGAACAACAAGAATACATTTTAGAAGATACCCAACTTCCATAACTGCTCCCTTGAGTTGGGTTAGGGCTTTCTCGATGCACTCATTGTTGATCTGTGGAGGAGACTCGATGTTGCACCCTCCTTTCTTCTTCAAGCCAGAAGTCGATGTTGCTTCCTCACACCTAGTCTCATGTCTAGCCTCTAATCTAGCAACAAGTGCACTTGTCTCATCTACAGCCTCTATGCTAGCTAAAAGTGCACAAACATATACTAAATTTCGCTCTATCAATATATCGATGTACTCTTCTTCCCAATACCGAAACTTGCATCCATTCTACACAATAAAATTTGAAGTTAGCACAACTAGTCTAATCCGAGAGCACAAACCGAAGCTAAAAAGAGCACATACCCCATCGTTTAAGCACTTGATGAGCACCCATCCGGGATGTTCCGGCGGTGTAGACACACGGAGCACGACCATCCTTGGGCAGTGCTCGCACTTAATGAGTGGCAACGGTGCGCCGACAAGCTTTTGCGCAAGCACCGAGCCCGGCCGGCCGCCATTCGTGTACCTGCCGGCGGACCACGGACGGTGCAGATCCGAGCGGCTAGAGGAGGAGCCACTGCCTGCATGTGGCATTGCGGCCCTGCCAGGGCCTTCCGGCGAGGTGCCCGGCCAGTCCATGGCGCGACCCAGCCTCCCACAGCCGGGCGAGCTCAAGACCGACTGGATCCGCCCCAAATCCGGCCGGCGGGTGCGCAAACCAGGTGGCCGTGGTTGGGTAGCTCGGCGGCGCCGAGGGGAAGGGGCTGGGCGAGCGCGCGTCCGAGCTGCACGGCTGCAATGGCAGCGGCGGCGGCGGCGGCGGCGAGGGAAAGAGTGGGGAAGAGTGGAGTGGGGTGCGGCCGGAGGGAGGGAGGGGGCGGATAGAAAAAGGCCCGCCCTGTGCCACCGACGGGCGGGCCAGGGAAGGACACACGCAGACGGCCGGCGCGTCCGCGTGGTGTCCGCTTCACCCCAAAAGCGGCGCAAACTTGGGCCGGAGATGGGTCAAAACGGACACAAAACGGACAAAAGTATGTTTGCTCCCGCGGGCTGGGCTGCCCGGTTTGTTCCTTTTACCCCAAACGGATGGGGGCGGCCTGTATAGAGTCGCGCGGTGGAGTTGGCCTTATATAATCGGACAGCTGCAAGTTGTGCGGCGTTGCACAGGTCCTCTTGCCATTATTTTTCTCTTTTGGCATCTACAAATTATTTGCTCGGAACGGAATGTACCGCTTATTTTAGCCGGTCTGCTTCGGGTACGCCGGATTACTTGCCTCTTTTTAAAATTTAACCCCGTTACATTCTAAATCGAGACAAATGGTTACATTGGCGAAAGTTAACAAGAAAATGTGCCATGAATAATGTCTTGTTCCTACTTAAAACCATGACAAACAGTTGGGGATAGTTGGTTCCTTCATTTTTGCAAACATTGTAATCCCTACGTTCACAAATATAAGCTGGTTTAACTTTTTTTTTCTAAATCAGGTGTAGACACATATTTTAGTGTGTTTTTTCACTCATTTCAGTCCATAGGTAGTCCTAGTCCATATTAAATATCCGAAACAATTTATATTTGTGAACAGATGGAATAGTATTTTTCATACCTTTTTAACACAATATAGATGTAGGCATTCAAGATATGCACATACGCTCACTCCTATAAACGCACGCACCCACATCTTATCCCTATGAACACTTTCAAGAGACTTAGCCGACACGTCATTTTAAGATTGACAAAGTCGTTGCAGACGCCTTCGTAGTCGACTTAGTGGACTCGAGATTCCACTGTCCTCCTAACCTTTCAACCACAAGTTGGTTCGTGTATTTTTCATTCTTTTAGCGAATACTCACCACCCATAAAAACAACTAAATCGTATTTCGGTAACAACAAACCTGTACTAGAAATTAAAAGCGGCCAGGTGTCAGTCGCCTAAAGACATTTTTGTGCCTCGTCAATCTATCCACTTCTATTCAAACCATTGTATCAAGATCGAACCGAACACGGATCATCTTCCAACTCTAACAGGCAAACACTATTCCACTTCATCCTTTGGTCGCCCTCGGCCTAACACATGCCTAACCGTCTGCCTCCGCCTCCGGTGCCCGACGGCGCTCCTGCACCAGTCTCGCCCTCCCCTCATTCTCTCGAAATGTCGTGTCTGTTGTCGCCCAAGGACTTCCCTCTAAGCTCCATCGACCGCCAGTTCTGGCGATGACAACCCCCCGCGCCTACACCCGTTAACCTTCTAACTCGCCTCTGTTGGCTAGCTGCCGGTTGCAGCTCGTTCCCGCCCAAGCCTAGTTGGCATCGTCAGGCCTTGCTTGGCTCAGCTCGGCATCGTCCACAATGGCCTTGGTGCAGCGCCACATCTCTGTCTTCCCAACGAAATCAGCTGAGCCAAGTTCCATTTCCATGCAATTTACTTGCAGCTGAACTACAAATATCGTAGCCTCATGTAGTTAAACTTTACGTGTACATTCGGTGACCATGTGAGAGCTGGGAGCATGGAGAGTGTGCACCTATGCATGTGTGCATAGTGAGGCAGGGATTTTTTTCCCTCTTCTTTTATTAAGGCAAGCACAGAGAATTGAATAGGTCGTCGCGGTACGAGTGCGGGTGCAGTTGGAGTACCGGCAGGTACAATGGGCAAGAAGCCGGTGGGGTGGGCCCAGCAGCGCCTTAACCAGCACCTGGTTTAGCTCCGACCCATCGGAATCGGGGTTGCGCCGCGACCGTGTGCGTGAGCCAACGCGTGTGTGCGCGGGGCCACGCCCGGGTTGTTAGCGAGCGATCAGGAGAGGTAGACCGCGTAGGGCGCGCTGGGAGGCCGTGGCGATCGCGTTCGGGCGCAGTGCGTGGACGCGGCCAGAGCGTGGAGGATGTGGGGGAGTGGGTGAGCGAGTAGGTGCAGGGCAAGGCCGTGCAAGCCGGTGCTCGCGGGTATAAAACCCTGGTTCCTCACTGTAGCTCGGGGACATGATTGAGTTCGTGCTCGAGGTAAGGGAAAAGCGTACGTGCGCTGGAAAACTCCCCGTGTCCATCATTCTCTGAACTTCTCTGAATCTTTCTTCCTCCTCTCCGATGACTGAGCCACGGCAACAGTGAGCGAACAGAGTGAGAGGGAGAGGAGAGCTGCGGCGAGGAGTTGGCGGTTCCAACAGACCGCCTCCAGCTCCGCCCCGTCCCATTCGTACGGTCGCTCGTGTAGGTGAGAGAGTGAGGAGAGCAAGATTTTTTTCTGCCATCATGGAGCCCACCTACTGACCTGGCACATGGAGAGAGAGAGAGAGAGACAGATAGACAGAGAGAGCAAGTGACTGCAATGGACTGCTGGACTGCTAAACTGTTGTCAACCCTAATATTCTCTTTTCGTCGGAAATACCCTAGGGCCTTGTACTTTGTTATACGTGACAACACTTGGATTTTCACAGTGATAACACAAATGGTTGAGACACTAGAAATACTACGTACAATGGTATATAAATCTTAAAAAGGACCATATTGCTAGCATGTAAGTGTTAGATAGATTGGTAGCTTAGTTTAAACTTTTGTAATCTCTTTCTATCTCTGTTCTCTCTTCTGTATCGGTTTCCTTGTCCCAGGATGTATCCTAGTGATCGTCCGTAACTTGTACGCCACGGCAGGCTATCGCCCCAATCAATATAACCACTGCGGCCTGCTACGGCAGGTAGATACGCTTCCATATTTTACATGGTAATCCGAGCCTACTTCCTCGAATAGATCGACGAGATCGCATCTAGCCCAAACCTTCCTGAGAGAATCTCCCGAGAGGATCAATCATGACCGGCACCACCGCATCCGTCCTCGGCAGCACCATGAGCGCCCTGACCACCGCTTCCTCTTCCACCTTCGCCCCCTCATCAAGCACAAGGCCGGCATGTCCCTCGGTTCCCCACCATCAGAGAAGCTGACGAGGACCAACTTCCTTCTATGGAAGGCCATCGTGCTTCCCCAAATCAAGGGTGCACATATGTACCACTTCCTTGATGCAACGAGCATGCCGCCACCTGGCACTCTCATGATAACCAAAGATGGGAAGGAGGAGCAGGTCATCAATGTCGCCCGTACAATCTGGTTCGCCCAACAACAGCAGGTACAAGGTTTCCTTATGGGTTCTCTTTCTCGTGAGGTACTTGCCCAGGTTGTAACGCTGCAGACACCGGCCGAAGTATGGAAAGCAATCCATGACATTTTCGCCGCCCAGAACCAAGCGCAAGAGATCAACACCAGAATCGCCTTGGCCAACATTCACAAGGGGAACTCGAGCATGGTGGACTACCTCGCCAAGATCAAGAGTCTGGCTGATGAGATCGCCACCACCGGTACTTCTCTCAAGGATACAGAAGTAAACTCCTACATCCTCAAGGGTCTAGACCTCGAGTACAACTCGGTGGTCTCGGCCCTCGCTGCCCGCGTCGAGCCTGTCTCCACGTCGGAACTCTACAGTCAGTTGATTAGCTTCGAGGCTCGGATCAATCTTCTTCAAGGGATGAACACCCGGCAGTCTTCTGTCAACAACGTGTCTCGTGGCCGTGGCGGTGGCAATCGAGGCCGTGGTTACCAGAGGCGTGACCACAACAGTGGTGGGCGTGGGCGCGGTCGCACCAACAACAATGGCCTACGCCCCAACAGCAGCAACTACAACAACATGTCCTCCTCCAGCCGTAATCGTAGGCCTCGGTGTCAGCTTTGTAAGAAGCCAGGGCACGAGGTCATGGACTGTTGGCATCGCTACGATGAGAATTATGTTCCTGATGAGCGCCATGCAGCGGCTGCACTCAGGGAGCAAGGAGGAGAAGGAGACACCGTGTGGTACGCCGACTCCGGGGCGACCGATCACGTCACAAGCGAGCTTGAGAAGCGTGCCTTCCGAGAGAAATATTACGGCAATGATCAAGTGAACACCGCCGCAAACGATGGAGGTATGAAAATTTCTCACATTGGTCAATCAACAATTAGTTCCCCTATTTCTAAACGTGATCTTCTGTTGAAAGATGTTCTTCATGTTCCACAAGCCAATAAAAATATTGCATCCATGTCTCGCTGAACAGCCGATAACAATGTCTTCTTTGAAACTCATCCTGAATATTTTCTTATAAAGGACCGGGCAACGAGGGAACTTCTCCATCACGGTAGATGCATTGGTGGACTCTACCCCATCACATCAGGAGCATTTAGTCGAAGTCGTCATCATCTTCAAGTCTATTCCGTCATCAAGCCCTCTCTGGCAAGATGGCATCAAAGATTAGGGCATCCTTCATTAGTCATAGTCGAGCAAGTAGTTAATAAAGGCAATCTTCCTTTGTCAGGTAGTGAAAATAAAGAGTCTGATGTTTGTCAATGTGCCAAGAGTCATCAACTCCCCTATCCTCGATCAAATAGTGTGTCTCATGTTCCTTTAGAACTTATTTTTAGTGATGTATGGGGTCATGCAAGAGATTCTTTTGGAAGAAAAAATATTATGTTAGCTTTATTGATGACTACAGTAAATTCACTTGGATATATCTGCTGAAATTCAAATCTGAAGTTTATTTCGTCTTCCATGAATTTCAAAAACTTGTTGAACGTCACTTTGACAGAAAAATTCTTACAGTCCAAAGTGACTGGGGAGGTGAATATGAGAAGCTCAATTCCTTCTTCCGTGACATAGGCATTGAACATCATGTCTCTTGTCCTCATGCTCACCAACAGAACGGGTCTGCAGAACGCAAACACCGTCATATTGTTGAAGTGGGTCTCTCACTACTTGCTCATGCCTCCATGCCTCTTAAGTATTGGGACGAAGCTTTCATTGAAGCCACATACCTCATAAATCGGCCTCCTAGCAAGGTGATAGGAAACTCTACTCCTTTGGAATGATTGTATGGTCAAAAACCAGATTACAATTCGTTGAAATTTTTTGGGTGCGCTTGTTATCCTAATCTTCGTCCATATAATCATCATAAACTCGAGTTTCATTCCACCCAATGTGTTTTCATTGGCTATAGTAATCTTCACAAGGGCTACAAGTGTCTTGAAACAGCTACAGGACACATCTATATTTCTCGTGATGTAGTTTTTGATGAAACTCTTTTTCCTTTTGCCAAACTACTGAAGGAAATATGCTCTAGAGGCAATAATAAAGTTATTATTTATTTCCTTATATCATGATAAATTTTTATTATTCATGCTAGAATTGTATTAATCGGAAACATAATACATGTGTGAATACATAGACAAACATAGTGTCACTAGTATGCCTCTACTTAACTAGCTCGTTTATCAAAGATGGTTATGTTTCCTAGCCATGGACAAAAGATTTTTCATTTGATTAACAGGATCACATCATTAGGAGAATGATGTGATTGACTTGACCCATTCCGTTAGCCTTAGCACTTGATCGTTTAGTATGTTGCTATTGCTTTCTTCATGACTTATACATGTTCCTATGACTATGACATTATGCAACTCCGTTCTTTGGAGGAACACTTTGTGTGCTACCAAACGTCACAACGTAACTGGGTGATTATAAAGGAGCTCTACAGGTGTCTCCAAAGGTACTTGTTGAGTTGGCGTATTTCGAGATTAGGATTTGTCACTCCGATTGTCGGAGAGGTATCTCTAGGCCCTCTCGGTAATGCACATCACTACAAGCCTTGCAAGCAATGTAGCTAATGAGTTAGTTACGGAATGATGCATTACGTAACGAGTAAAGAGACTTGCCGGTAACGAGATTGAACTAGGTATTGGATACCGACGATCGAATCTCGGGCAAGTAACATACCGATGACAAAGGGAACAACGTATGTTGTTATGCGGTTTGACCGATAAAGATCTTCGTAGAATATGTGGGAGCCAATATGGGCATCCAGGTCCCGCTATTGGTTATTGACCGGAAACGTGTCTCGGTCATGTCTACATAGTTCTCGAACCCGTAGGGTCCGCACGCTTAATGTTGGGGAACGTAGTAATTTCAAAAAAAATCCTACGCACACGCAAGATCATGGTGATGCATAGCAACGAGAGGGGAGAGTGTTGTCTACGCATCGTGAGACCAAGCGAAGCGATCACAACGTAGAGGAAGTAGTCGTACGTTCTCCTCGCGATCCAACTGATCCCAGCGCCGTTACTCCGGCGCCTCCGAGTTCTTGGCACACGTTCAGCTCGGTGACGCTCCTCAGGCTCCGATCCAGCAAAGCTCCGGGGAGAGAGAGTTCACAAGACGACGGGCGTGGTGGACGATCTTGATGTTCTACCGACGCAGGCTTCGCCTAAGCACCGCCACGATATGACCGAGGTGGAATATGGTGGAGGGGGGCACCGACACGGCTAAGAGATCCAAGAGATCAATTGTTGTGTCTTTGGTGCTAGCCCTGCCCTCTATTTATATGTTGAGCCGGGGTCGAAACTTGGAGCAAAAGCCTCCTCAAAGTCGGTTTTGCCGAAAGGCAAGAGTCCCACTCGGACTCCAGGACCAAACGCCACAAACCTTGGCGTCGCCCAGACGCCATGGGCCTTGGCGTCTGCCCAGACGCCATGGGCCTCGGCGTCTAGCCCAGGCCAGACGCCAGGTCTCGGCGTTTGGCCCCTCGGCCTCCATAAAACTCCTTTTGCACCGACCTAAAGCCTCATGGGCTTGACCCCTTGGCCTAAACATATCATCCAATATATGAATCTTTACGTCTCGACCATTTCGAGACTCCTCGTCATGTCCCCGATCTCATCCGGGACTCCGAACTCCTTCGGTACATCAAAATACACAAAACTCATAATATAACCGTCATCAAAACCTTAAGCGTGCGGACCCTACGGTTCGAGAACAATGTAGACATGACCGAGACACGTCTCCGGTCAATAACCAATAGCGGGACCTGGATGCCCATATTGGCTCCTACATATTCTACGAAGATCTTTATCGGTCAGACCGCATAACAACATACGTTGTTCCCTTTGTCATCGGTATGTTACTTGCCCGAGATTCGATCGTCGGTATCCAATACCTAGTTCAATCTAAATTCTTGGCAAGTCTCTTTACTCGTTCCGTAATACATCATCTCACAGCTAACTCATTAGTTGTAATGCTTGCAAGGCTTAGTGATGTGTATTACCGAGAGGGCCCAGAGATACCTCTCCGACAATCGGAGTGACAAATCCTAATCTCGAAATACGCCAACCCAACATCTGCCTTTGGAGACACCTGTAGTACTCCTTTATAATCACCCGATTACGTTGTGACGCTTTGGTAGTACCAAAGTGTTCCTCCGTAAACGGAGTTGCATATTCTCATAGTTATAGGAACATGCATAAGTCATGGATAAAAGCAATAGCAACATACTAAACGATCGGGTGCTAAGCTAATGGAATGGGTCATGTCAATCAGATCATTCAACCAATGATGTGACCTTGTTAATCAAATGACAACTCCTTTGTCTATGGTTAGGAAACATAACCATCTTTGATTAACAAGCTAGTCTAGTAGAGGCATACTAGTGACACTCTGTTTGTCTATATATTCACACATGTATTATGTTTCCTGTTAATACAATTCTAGCATGAATAATAAACATTTATCATGATATAAGGAAATAAATAATAACTTTATTATTGCCTCTAGGGCATATTTCCTTCAGTCTCCCACTTGCACTAGAGTCAATAATCTAGATCACATCACCATGTGATTAACATTGATAGTTCACATCATCATGTGATTAACACCCATAGTTCACATCGCCATGTGACCAACACCCAAAGGGTTTACTAGATTCAGTAATCTAGTTCACATCGTTATGTGATTAACACCCAAAGAGTACTAAGGTGTGATCATGTTTTGCTTGTGAGAGAATCTTAGTCAACGGGTCTTTCATATTCAGATCCGTTATGTATTTTGCAATTTTCTATGTCTACAATGCTCTGCACGGAGCTACTCTAGCTAATTGCTCCCACTTTCAATATGTATCTAGATCGAGACTTAGAGTCATCCAGATCGGTGTCAAAACTTGCATCGATGTAACCCTTTACGACGAACCTTTTGTCACTTCCATAATCGAGAAACATATCCTTATTCCACTAAGGATAATTTTGACCGCTGTCGATGATCTACTCCTAGATCACTATTGTACTCCTTGCCAAACTCAGTGTAGGGTATACAATAGATCTGGTACACAGCATGGCATACTTTATAGAACCTATGGCCAAGGCATAGGGAATGACTTTCATTCTCTTTCTATCTTCTGCCGTGGTCGGGTTTTTGAGTCTTACTCAATTTCACACCTTGTAACACAGGTAAGAACTCTTTCTTTGACTGTTCCATTTTGAGCTACTTCAAAATCTTGTCAAGGTATGTACTCATTGAAAAACTTATCAAGCGTCTTGATCTATCTCTATAGATCTTGATGCTCAATATGTAAGCAGCTTCACCGAGGTCTTTCTTTGAAAAACTCCTTTCAAACACTCCTTTATGCTTTGCAAAATAATTCTACATTATTTCCGATCTACAATATGTCATTCACATATACTTATCAGAAATGTTGTAGTGCTCCCACTCACTTTCTAGTAATTACAGGCTTCACCGCAAGTCTGTATAAAACTATATGCTATGATCAACTTATCAAAGCATGTATTCCAACTACGAGATGCTTGCACCAGTCCATAGATGGATCATCGGAGCTTGCATATTTTGTTAGCACCTTTAGGATTTACAAAACCTTCTGGTTGCATCATATACAACTCTTCTTTAATAAATCCATTAAGGAATGCAGTTTTGTTTATCCATTTGCCAGATTTCATAAAATGCGGCAATTGCTAACATGATTCGGACAGACTTAAGCATAGATACGAGTGAGAAACTCTCATCGTAGTCAACATCTTGAACTTGTCGAAAACCTTTTGCGACAATTCTAGCTTTGTAGACAGTAACACTACTATCAGCGTCCGTCTTCCTCTTGAAGATCCATTTATTTTCTATTGCTTGCCGACCCTCGGGCAAGTCAACCAAAGTCCATACTTTGTTCTCATACATGGATCATATCTCAGATTTCATGGCCTCAAACCATTTTGCGGAATCTGGGCTTATCATCGCTTCCTCATAGTTCGTAGGTTCATCATGGTCTAGTAACATGACTTCCAGAACATGATTACCGTACTACTCTGGTGCGGATCTTACTCTGGAAGACCTACGAGGTTTGGTAGCAACTTGATCTGAAGTTTCATGATCATCATCATTAACTTCCTCACTAATTGGTGTAGGAATCATTGGAACTGATTTCTGTGATGAACTACTTTCCAATAAGGGAGAAGGTATAATTACCTCATCAAGTTCTACTTTCCTCCCACTCACTTCTTTCGAGAGAAACTTCTTCTCTAGAAAGGATCCATTCTTGGCAACGAATGTCTTGCCTTTCGGATCTGTGATAGAAGGTGTACCCAACATTTCGGGTATCCTATGAAGACGCATTTCTACGATTTGGGTTCGAGCTTATCAGGATGAAACTTTTTCACATAAGCATCGCAACTCCAAACTTCAAGAAACAACAACTTTGGTTTCTTGCCAAACCACAGTTCATACGGTGTCGTCTCAACGGATTTAGATGGTGCCCTTTTTAACGTGAATGCAGCTGTCTCTAATGCATAGCCCCAAAACTAAAACGGTAAATCGGTAAGAAACATCTTAGATCGCACCATATCTAGTAAAGTGCGATAATGACGTTCGGACACACCATTGCGCTGTGTTGTTCCGGGTGGCGTGAGTTGTGAAACTATTCCGCATTGTTTCAAATGTAGACCAAACTCAGAACTCAAATATTCGCCTCCACGATCAGATCGTAGAAACTTTATTTTCTTATTACGATGATTTTCAACTTCACTCTGAAATTCTTTGAACTTTTCAAATGTTTCAGACTTATGTTTCATCAAGTAGATATACCCATATATGCTCAAATCATCTTGTGAAGGTCAGAAAATAACGATACTTGCCACGAGCATCAACACTCATTGAATCGCATACATCGGTATGTATTATTTCCAATAAGTCAGTAGCTTGTTCCATTGTTCCGAGAACGGAGTTTTAGTCATCTTGCCCAAAAGGCACGGTTCGCAAGCATCAAATGATTCATAATCAAGTGATTCCAAAAGTCCATCAACATGGAGTTTTCTTCAAGCGCTTTACACCAATATGACCTAAACGGCGATTGCCACAAATAAGTTGCACTATCATTATTAACTTTGCATCTTTTGGTTTCAATATTTTGAATATGTGTATCACTATGATCGAGATCCAATGAACCATTTTCATTGGGTGTGTAACCATATAAGGTTTTATTCATGTAAACAGAACAACAATTTATTCTCTTACTTAAATGAATAACCGTATTGCAATAAACATGAACAAATCATATTTATGCTCAACACCAAATAACACTTATTTAGGTTCCACACTAATCGAGAAAGGATAGGAGTGTGCGATGATGATCATATCAATCTTGGAACCACTTCCAACTCTCATCGTCACTTCACCCTTAACTAGTCTCTGCTCATTCTGCAACTCCCTTTTCGAGTTACTAATCTTAGCAACTGAACTAGTACCAAATCTCGAGGGGTTGCTATGAACACTAGTAAAGTACACATCAATAACATGTATATCAAATATACTTATGTTCACTTTGCCATCCTTCTTATCCACCAATCACTTGGGGTAGTTCCGCTTCTAGTGACCAGTTCCATTGCAGCAAAAGCACTTAGTCTCGTGCTTAGGTCCAGACTTGGGCTTCTTCACTCGAGCAGCAACTTGCTTGCCGCTCTTCTTGAAGTTCCCCTTCTTCCCTTTGCCCTTTTCCTTGAGACTAGTGGTCTTGTCAATCATCCACACTTGATGCTCTTTCTTGATTTCTACCTTCACGATTTCAACATCACGAAGAGCTCGGGAATCGTTTTCGTCATCCCTTGCATACTATAGTTCATCACGAAGTTCTAGTAACTTAGTGTTGGTGACTAGAGAATTCTGTCAATCACTATCTTATCTGGAAGATTAACTCCCACTTGATTCAAGCGATTGAAGTACCGGACAATCTGAGAACATGCTCACTAGTTGAGCGATTCTCTTCCATCTTTTAGCTATAGAACTTGTTGGAGATTTCATATCTCTCAACTCGGGTATTTGCTTGAAATATTAACTTCAATTCCTGGAACATCTCATATGGTCCATGACGTTCAAAACGTCTTTGAAGTCCCGATTCTAAGCTGTTAAGTATGGTGCACTAAACTATCAAGTAGTCATCATATTGAGCTAGCCAAAGCGTTCATAACGTCTACATTTGCTCCTGCAATAGGTCTGTCACCTAGCGGTGCATTAAGGACATAATTCTTCTGTGCAGCAATGAGGATAAACCTCAGATCACGGATCCAATCCGTATCATTGCTACTAACATCTTTCAACACAATTTTCTCTAGGAACATATCAAAATAAACATTTGAAAGCAACAACGCGAGCTATTGATCTACAACATAATTTGCAAAATACTACCAGGACTAAGTTCATGATAAATTAAAGTTCAATTAATCATATTTCTTAAGAATTCCCACTTAGATAGACATCTCTCTAGTCATCTAAGTGATCACGTGATCCAAATCAACTAAACCATAACCGATCATCACGTGAGATGGAGTAGTTTTCAATGGTGAACATCACTATGTTGATCATATCTACTATATGATTCACGCTCAACCTTTCGGTCTCCGTGTTCCGAGGCCATATCTGCATATGCTAGGCTCGTCAAGTTTAACCTGAGTATTCCGCGTGTGCAAAACTGGCTTGCACCCGTTGTAGATGGACGTAGAGCTTATCACACCCGATCATCACGTGGTGTCTGGGCACGACGAACTTTGGCAACGGTGCATACTCAGGGAGAACACTTCTTGATAATTAGTGAGAGATCATCTTATAATGCTACCGTCAAGCCAAACAGAATAAGATGAATAACAGATAAACATCATATGCAATCACAATATAAGTGATATGATATGGCCATCATCATCTTGTGCTTGTGATCTCCATCTCCGAAGCACCGTCGTGATCACCATCGTCACCGGCGCGACACCTTGATCTCCATCGTAGCATCGTTGTCATTTACACCATCTATTGCTTCTAAGACTATCGCTACCGCTTAGTGATAAAGTAAAGCAATTACAGGGCGTTTGCATTTCATACAATAAAGCGACAACCATATGGCTCCAGCCAGTTGCCGATAACTTCGGTTACAAAACATGATCATCTCATACAATAAAATATAGCATCACGTCTTGACCATATCACATCACAACATGCCCTGCAAAAACAAGTTAGACGTCCTCTACTTTGTTGTTGCAAATTTTACGTGGCTGCTACGGGCTTAAGCAAGAACCAATCTCACCTACGCATCAAGACCACAACGATACTTCGTCAAATAGACTCCGCTTTTAACCTTCTCAAGGACCGGGCGTAGCCACACTCAGTTCAACTAAAGTGAGAGAGACAGACACCCGCCAGCCACCTTTAAGCACGAGTGCTCGTAACGGTGAAACCAGTCTCGCGTAAGCGTCTGGCGTAATGTCGGTCCGGGCCGCTTCATCTCACAATACCGCTGAACCAAAGTATGACATGCTTTGGTAGGCGGTATGACTTGTATCGCCCACAACTCACTTGTGTTCTACTCGTGCAAAACATCAAACCATAAAAACCTAGGCTCGGATGCCACTGTTGGGGAACGTAGTAATTTCAAAAAATTCCTACGCACACGCAAGATCATGGTGATGCATAGCAACGAGAGGAGAGTGTTGTCTACGTACCCTCGTGAGACCGAAGCGGAAGCGATCACAACGTAGAGGAAGTAGTCGACGCTCTCTCCTCGCGATCCAACCGATCCCAGCCGTTACATTCGGGCGCCTCCGAGTTCTTGGCACACGCTCAGCTCGGTGACGCTCCTCAGCTCCGATCCAGCAAAGCTCCGGGGAGAGAGAGTTCCAAGACGACGGCAGGCAGTGACGATCTTGATGTTCTACCGACGCAGGCTTCGCCTAAGCACCGCCACTGATATGACCGAGGTGGATTATGGTGGAGGGGGCACCGCGACACGCTAAGAGATCCAAGAGATCAATTGTTGTGTCTTTGGTGCTAGCCCTGCCCCTCTATTTATATGTTGAGCCCCGGTCGAAACTTGGAGCAAAAGCCTCCTCAAAGTCGGTTTTGCCCGAAAGGCAAGAGTCCCACTCGGACTCCAGGACCAAACGCCACAAACCTTGGCGTCTGGCCCAGACGCCATGGGCCTTGGCGTCTGGCCCAAACGCCATGGGCCTCGGCGTCTAGCCCAGGGCCAGACGCCAGGGTCTCCGGCGTTTGGCCCCCTGGCCTCCGCAAAACTCCTTTTGCACCGACCTAAAGCCTCATGGGCTTGACCCCTTGGCCTAAACATATCATCCAATATATGAATCTTTACGTCTCGACCATTTCGAGACTCCTCGTCATGTCCCCGATCTCATCCGGGACTCCGAACTCCTTCGGTACATCAAAATACACAAAACTCATAATATAACCGTCCATCGAAACCTTAAGCGTGCGGACCCTACGGTTCGAGAACAATGTAGACATGACCGAGACACGTCTCGGTCAATAACCAATAAGCGGGACCTGGATGCCCATATTGGCTCCTACATATTCTACGAAGATCTTTATCGGTCGGACCGCATAACAACATCGTTGTTCCCTTTGTCATCGGTATGTTACTTGCCGAGATTCGATCGTCGGTATCCAATACCTAGTTCAATCTAAATTCTTGGCAAGTCTCTTTACTCGTTCCGTAATACATCATCTCACAGCTAACTCATTAGTTGTAATGCTTGCAAGGCTTAGTGATGTGTATTACCGAGAGGGCCCAGAGATACCTCTCCGACAATCGGAGTGACAAATCCTAATCTCGAAATACGCCAACCCAACAAATGCCTTTGGAGACACCTGTAGTACTCCTTTATAATCACCCGATTCACGTTGTGACGTTTGGTAGTACCAAAGTGTTCCTCCGGTAAACGGAGTTGCATATTCTCATAGTTATAGGAACATGCATAAGTCATGGATAAAAGCAATAGCAACATACTAAGCGATCGGGTGCTAAGCTAATGGAATGGGTCATGTCAATCAGATCATTCAACCAATGATGTGACCTTGTTAATCAAATGACAACTCCTTTGTCTATGGTTAGGAAACATAACCATCTTTGATTAACAAGCTAGTCTAGTAGAGGCATACTAGTGACACTCTGTTTGTCTATATATTCACACATGTATTATGTTTCCTGTTAATACAATTCTAGCATGAATAATAAACATTTATCATGATATAAGGAAATAAATAATAACTTTATTATTGCCTCTAGGGCATATTTCCTTGATCTCCCACTTGCACTAGAGTCAATAATCTAGATCACATCACCATGTGATTAACATTGATAGTTCACATCATCATGTGATTAACACCCATAGTTCACATCGCCATGTGACCAACACCCAAAGGGTTTACTAGATTCAGTAATCTAGTTCACATCGTTATGTGATTAACACCCAAAGAGTACTAAGGTGTGATCATGTTTTGCTTGTGAGAGAATCTTAGTCAACGGGTCTTTCATATTCAGATCCGTTATGTATTTTGCAATTTTCTATGTCTACAATGCTCGCACGGAGCTACTCTAGCTAATTGCTCCCACTTTCAATATGTATCTAGATCGAGACTTAGAGTCATCCAGATCGGTGTCAAAACTTGCATCGATGTAACCCTTTACGACGAACCTTTTGTCACTTCCATAATCGAGAAACATATCCTTATTCCACTAAGGATAATTTTGACCGCTGTCCAGTGATCTACTCCTAGATCACTATTGTACTCCCTTGCCAGACTCAGTGTAGGGTATACAATAGATCTGGTACACAGCATGGCATACTTTATAGAACCTATGGCCAAGGCATAGGGAATGACTTTCATTCTCTTTCTATCTTCTGCCGTGGTCGGGTTTTTGAGTCTTACTCAATTTCACACCTTGTAACACAGGTAAGAACTCTTTCTTTGACTGTTCCATTTTGAGCTACTTCAAAATCTTGTCAAGGTATGTACTCATTGAAAAAACTTATCAAGCGTCTTGATCTATCTCTATAGATCTTGATGCTCAATATGTAAGCAGCTTCACCGAGGTCTTTCTTTGAAAAACTCCTTTCAAACACTCCTTTATGCTTTGCAAAATAATTCTACATTATTTCCGATCTACAATATGTCATTCACATATACTTATCAGAAATGCTGTAGTGCTCCCACTCACTTTCTAGTAATTACAGGCTTCACCGCAAGTCTGTATAAAACTATATGCTATGATCAACTTATCAAAGCATGTATTCCAACTTTGAGATGCTTGCACCAGTCCATAGATGGATCCTTTGGAGCTTGCATATTTTGTTAGCACCTTTAGGATTTACAAAACCTTCTGGTTGCATCATATACAACTCTTCTTTAATAAATCCATTAAGGAATGCAGTTTTGTTTATCCATTTGCCAGATTTCATAAAATGCGGCAATTGCTAACATGATTCGGACAGACTTAAGCATAGATACGAGTGAGAAACTCTCATCGTAGTCAACATCTTGAACTTGTCGAAAACCTTTTGCGACAATTCTAGCTTTGTAGACAGTAACACTACTATCAGCGTCCGTCTTCCTCTTGAAGATCCATTTATTTTCTATTGCTTGCCGACCCTCGGGCAAGTCAACCAAAGTCCATACTTTGTTCTCATACATGGATCATATCTCAGATTTCATGGCCTCAAACCATTTTGCGGAATCTGGGCTTATCATCGCTTCCTCATAGTTCGTAGGTTCATCATGGTCAAGTAACATGACTTCGAACATGATTACCGTACTACTACAGTGCGGATCTTACTCTGGAAGACCCACGAGGTTTGGTAGCAACTTGATCTGAAGTTTCATGATCATCATCATTAACTTCCTCACTAATTGGTGTAGGAATCACTTGGAACTGATTTCTGTGATGAACTACTTTCCAATAAGGGAGAAGGTATAATTACCTCATCAAGTTCTACTTTCCTCCCACTCACTTCTTTCGAGAGAAACTTCTTCTCTAGAAAGGATCCATTCTTGGCAACGAATGTCTTGCCTTTCGGATCTGTGATAGAAGGTGTACCCAACATTTCGGGTATCCTATGAAGACGCATTTCTCCGATTTGGGTTCGAGCTTATCAGGATGAAACTTTTTCACATAAGCATCGCAACTCCAAACTTCAAGAAACAACAACTTTGGTTTCTTGCCAAACCACAGTTCATACGGTGTCGTCTCAACGGATTTAGATGGTGCCCCTTTAACGTGAATGCAGCTGTCTCTAATGCATAGCCCCAAAACTAAAAGCGGTAAATCGGTAAGAACATCTTAGATCGCACCATATCTAGTAAAGTGCGATAATGACGTTCGGACACACCATTGCGCTGTGTTGTTCCGGGTGGCGTGAGTTGTGAAACTATTCCGCATTGTTTCAAATGTAGACCAAACTCGTAACTCAAATATTCGCCTCCACGATCAGATCGTAGAAACTTTATTTTCTTATTACGATGATTTTCAACTTCACTCTGAAATTCTTTGAACTTTTCAAATGTTTCAGACTTATGTTTCATCAAGTAGATATACCCATATCTGCTCAAATCATCTTGTGAAGGTCAGAAAATAACGATACTTGCCACGAGCATCAACACTCATTGAATCGCATACATCGGTATGTATTATTTCCAATAAGTCAGTAGCTTGTTCCATTGTTCCGAAGAACGGAGTTTCAGTCATCTTGCCCAAAAGGCACGGTTCGCAAGCATCAAATGATTCATAATCAAGTGATTCCAAAAGTCCATCAGCATGGAGTTTTCTTCAAGCGCTTTACACCAATATGACCTAAACGGCGATTGCCACAAATAAGTTGCACTATCATTATTAACTTTGCATCTTTTGGTTTCAATATTTTGAATATGTGTATCACTATGATCGAGATCCAATGAACCATTTTCATTGGGTGTGTAACCATATAAGGTTTTATTCATGTAAACAGAACAACAATTTATTCTCTTACTTAAATGAATAACCGTATTGCAATAAACATGAACAAATCATATTTATGCTCAACACCAAATAACACTTATTTAGGTTCCACACTAATCCCGAAAGTATAGGGAGTGTGCGATGATGATCATATCAATCTTGGAACCACTTCCAACTCTCATCGTCACTTCACCCTTAACTAGTCTCTGTTCATTCTGCAACTCCCTTTTCGAGTTACTAATCTTAGCAACTGAACTAGTACCAAATCCTGAGGGGGTGCTATGATCACTAGTAAAGTACACATCCATAACCTGTATATCAAATATTCTTATGTTCTCTTTGCCATCCTTCTTATCCACCAATCACTTGGGGTAGTTCCGCTTCTAGTGACCAGTTCCATTGCAGCAAAAGCACTTAGTCTCGTGCTTAGGTCCAGACTTGGGCTTCTTCACTCGGCGAGCAACTTGCTTGCCGCTCTTCTTGAAGTTCCCCTTCTTCCCTTTGCCCTTTTCCTTGAGACTAGTGGTCTTGTCAATCATCCACACTTGATGCTCTTTCTTGATTTCTACCTTCGTCGATTTCAACATCACGAAGAGCTCGGGAATCGTTTTCGTCATCTATCCCAGGGCCAGACGCCAGGGTCTCCGGCGTTTGGCCCCCTGGCCTCCGCAAAACTCCTTTTGCACCGACCTAAAGCCTCATGGGCTTGACCCCTTGGCCTAAACATATCATCCAATATATGAATCTTTACGTCTCGACCATTTCGAGACTCCTCGTCATGTCCCCGATCTCATCCGGGACTCAACTCCTTCGGTACATCAAAATACACAAAACTCATAATATAACCGTCATCGAAACCTTAAGCGTCACGGACCCTACGGTTCGAGAACAATGTAGACATGACCGAGACATCGTCTCCGGTCAATAACCAATAAGCGGGACCTGGATGCCCATATTGGCTCCTACATATTCTCTGAAGATCTTTATCGGTCGGACCGCATAACAACATACGTTGTTCCCTTTGTCATCGGTATGTTACTTGCCCGAGATTCGATCGTCGGTATCCAATACCTAGTTCAATCTCGTTCTTGGCAAGTCTCTTTACTCGTTCCGTAATACATCATCTCACAGCTAACTCATTAGTTGTAATGCTTGCAAGGCTTAGTGATGTGTATTACCGAGAGGGCTCAGAGATACCTCTCAGGCAATCGGAGTGACAAATCCTAATCTCGAAATACGCCAACCCAACATCCGCCTTTGGAGACACCTGTAGTACTCCTTTATAATCACCCGATTACGTTGTAGGACGTTTGGTAGTACCCAAAGTGTTCCTCCGATAAACGGGAGTTGCATATTCTCATAGTTATAGGAACATGCATAAGTCATGGATAAAAGCAATAGCAACATACTAAACGATCGGGTGCTAAGCTAATGGAATGGGTCATGTCAATCAGATCATTCAACCAATGATGTGACCTTGTTAATCAAATGACAACTCCTTTGTCTATGGTTAGGAAACATAACCATCTTTGATTAACAAGCTAGTCTAGTAGAGGCATACTAGTGACACTCTGTTTGTCTATATATTCACACATGTATTATGTTTCCTGTTAATACAATTCTAGCATGAATAATAAACATTTATCATGATATAAGGAAATAAATAATAACTTTATTATTGCCTCTAGGGCATATTTCCTTCACTTAACGTTTCGTTGACGATATAGTATTATATGAGTTATGTATGTTGGTAACCGAATGTTGTTCGGAGTCCCGGATGAGATCATGGACATGACGAGGAACTCCGAAATGATCCGGAGATAAATTTTGATATATGGGATACTAGTGTTTGATCTCCGGAAGGGTTCCGGAATTCACCGGAAGGGGTTCCGGATGTTTCCCGAAATGTTTGGGTACGAGAACATGTTATTTGGGCCAAAGGGGAAAGCCCACAAGGTTTTTGGAATGCGCAAAAGGAAGTTTTGCGGAGTCCAAGGCCAGACGCCAGGGTCCCTGGCGTCTGGGTCTAGACGCCGGGAACCCTGGCATCTGGCCCTGGAGTCCGAGAAGGACTCTTGCCTTTCAGGAGAAACCGACTTTGTGGAGGCTTTTACTCCAAGTTTCAACCCCAAGGCTCAACATATAAATAGAGGGGCAGGGCTAGCATCAAAGACACATCAAGAAACACCAAGCCGTGTGCCGGCAACCCCGTCCCCTCTAGTTTATCCTCCGTCATAGTTTCCATAGTGCTTAGACAAAGCCCTACGGAGATTGTTCTTCACCAACACCGTCACCACGCCGCCGTGCTGCCGGAACTCATCTACTACTTCGCCCGTCTTCTTTGGATCGAGAAGGCGAGGACGTCATCGAGCTGAACGGTGCGAGAACTTCGGAGGTGCCGTCGTTCGGTACTTGGATCGGTCGGATCATGAAGACGTACGACTACATCAACCGCGTTGATAAACGCTTCCGCTTAGCGATCTTCAAGGGTATGAAGATACACTCCCCCTCTCGTTGCTATGCATCACCATGATCTTGCGTGTGCGTAGGAAAATTTTGAAATTACTACGTTACCCAACAGTGGCATCCGTGCCAGGTTTTATGCGTAGATGTTATATGCACGAGTAGAACACAAGTATAACATCTACGCATAAAACCTGGCTCGGATGCCACTGTTGTGGGCAATACAAGTCATACTGCTAACCAGCATGTCATACTTTGGTTCGGCGGTATTGCTGGATGAAGCGGCCCGGACCGACATTACGCGTACGCTTACGCGAGACTGGTTCTACCGACGTGCTTTGCACACAGGTGGCTGGCGGGTGTCTGTTTCTCCAACTTTAGTTGAACCGAGTGTGGCTACGCCCGGTCCTTGCGAAGGTTAAAACAGCACTAACTTGACGAACTATGGTTGTGGTTTTGATGCGTAGGTAAGAACGGTTCTTGCTCAGCCCGTAGCAGCCACGTAAAATTTGCAACAACAAAGTAGAGGACGTCTAACTTGTTTTTGCAGGGCATGTTGTGATGTGATATGGTCAAGACGTGATGCTATATTTTATTGTATGAGATGATCATGTTTTGTAACCGAGTTATCGGCAACTGGCAGGAGCCATATGGTTGTCACTTTATTGTATGCAATGCAATCGCCCTGTAATGCTTTACTTTATCTCTAAGCGGTAGCGATAGTCGTAGAAGCATAAGATTGGCGAGACGACAACGATGCTACGATGGAGATCAAGGTGTCGGCGCCCGGTGGCGATGGTGATCACGACGGTGCTTCGAAGATGGAGATCACAAGCACAAGATGATGGTGGCCATATCATATCACTTATATTGATTGCATATGATGTTTATCCTTTATGCATCTTATCTTGCTTTGATTGACGGTAGCATTTTAAGATGATCTCTCACTAATTATTAAGAAGTGTTCTCCTGAGTATGCACCGCTATGCGAAAGTTCTTCGTCTTTGAGACACCACGTGATGATCGGGTGTGATAGGCTCTACGTTCAAATACAACGGGTGTAAAACAGTTGCACATGCGGAATACTCAGGTTAAACTTGACGAGCCTAGCATTTACAGATATGGCCTCGGAACACGGAGACCGAAAGGTCGAGCGTGAATCATATAGTAGATATGATCAACATAGTGATGTTCACCATTGAAAACTACTCCATCTCACGTGATGATCGGACATGGTTTAGTTGATTTGGATCACGTGATCACTTAGATGACTAGAGATGTCTGTCTAAGTGGGAGTTCTTAAGTAATATGATTAATTGAACTTAAATTTATCATGAACTTTGTCCTGGTAGTATTTTGCAAATTATGTTGTAGATCAATAGATCGCGTTGTTGCTTCCCTATGGTTTTATATGTGTTCCTAGAGAAAACTAAGTTGAAAAATGTTAGTAGCAATGATGCGGACTTGGTCCGTGATCTGAGGTTTATCCTCATTGCTGCACAGAAGAATTATGTCCTTGATGCACCGCTAGGTGACAGACCTGTTGCAGGAGCAGATGCAGACGTTATGAACGTTTGGCTAGCTCAATATGATGACTACTTGATAGTTTTGTGCAACATGCTTTATGGCTTAGAACCGGGACTACAAAAACGTTTTTGAAATGTCATGGAACTTATAGTATGTTTCAAGAGATGAAATTGTTATTTCAGACTCATGCCCGTGTCAAGAGGTATGAGACCTCTGACAAATACTTCGCCTAAAAGATGGAGGAGAATTGCTCAACTAGTGAGCAAGTACTTAGATTGTCTGAGTACTACAATCGCTTGGATCAGGTGGGAGTTAATCTTCCAGATAAGATAGTGATTGGCAGAGTTCTCTAGTCACCATCATCAAGTTACTGGAACTTCGTGATGAACTATTATGCAAGGGATGACGAAAACGATTCCCAAGCTCTTCGTGATGCTGAAATCGACGAAGGTAGAAATCAAGAAAAGAGCATCAAGTATTGATGATTGACAAGACCACTAGTTTCAAGAAAAGGGCAAAGGAAAAGAAAGGGAACATCAAGTAGAATGACAAGCAAGTTGTCACTCCCGCGAAGAAGCCCAAAGCTAGACCAAAGCCTGAAATTGAGTGCTTACACTGCAAAGGAAATGGTCACTGGAAGCAGAAATACCCTGAATATTTGGTGGATAAGAAGGATGGCAAAGTGAACAAGGGTATATTTGATATACAGGTTATTGATGTGTGCCTTACTAGTGTTTATAGTAGCCCCTGAGTATTTGATACTTGTTCGGTTGCTAAGATTAGTAATTCGAAACAGGAGTTCTGAGAATAAACAGAGACTAGTTGAAGGGGAAGTGACGATGAGTGTTGGAAGTAGTTCCAAGATTGATATGATCATCATCGCACACTCCCTATACGTTCGGGATTAGTGTTAAACCTAAATAAATGTTATTTGACGTTTCCGTTGAACATGAATATGATTTGATCATGTTTATTGCGATAAGGTTATTCATTTAAAGTCAAAGAATAATTGTTGTTCTGTTTACATGAATAAAACCTTTGATGGTCATACACCCAATGTAAATAGTTTGTTGGATCTCGATCGTAGTGATACACATATTCATAATATTGATGCCAAAAGATGCAAAGTTAATAATGATAGTGCAACTTATTTGTGGCACTGCCGTTCGGGTCATATCGGTGTAAAGCGCATGAAGAAACTCCATAAAGATGGATTTTCATAATCACTTGGTTATGAATCATTTGATGCTTCTGAACCGTGCCTTTTGGGCAAGATGACTAAAACTCCGTTCTCCGGAACAATGGAACAAGCTACTAACTTATTGGAAATAATACATACCGATGTATGTGATCCGATGAGTGTTAAGGCTCGTGGCATGTATCGTTATTTTCTGACCTTCACAGATGATTTGAGCAGATATGGGTATATCTACTTGATGCAACATAAGTCTGAAACATTTGAAAAGTTCAAAGAATTTCAGAGTGAAGTGGAAAATCATCGTAACAAGAAAAATAAAGTTTCTACGATCTGATCATGGAGACGAATATTTGAGTTACGAGTTTGGTCTTCATTTGAAACAATGTGAAATAGTTTCGCAACTCACGCCACCTGGAACACCACAATGTAATGGTGTGTCCGAACGTCATAATCGTACTTTACTAGATATGGTGCGATCTATGATGTCTCTTATCGGTTTACCACTATCGTTTTGGGGTTATGCATTAGAGACAGCTGCATTCACATTTAATAGGTCACCATCTAAATCCGTTGAGATGACACCGTATGAACTATGGTTTAGCAGTAAACCTAAGCTGTCGTTTCTTAAATCTTGGAGTTGCGATGCTTATATGAAAAGGTTTCAACCTGATAAGCTCGAACCCAAATCGGAAAAGTGCGTCTTCATAGAATACCCAAAGGTAACTATTGGGTACACCTTCTATCACAGATCAGAAGGCAAGTTATTCGTTGCTAAGATGGATCCTTTCTAGAGAAGAAGTTTCTCTCGAAAGAAGTGAGTGGGAGGAAAGTAGAACTTGATGAGGTAATTGTACCTTCTCCCTTATTGGAAAGTAGTTCATCACAGAAATCAGTTCCAAGTGATTCCTACACCAATTAGTGAGGAAGTTAATGATGATGATCATGAAACTTCAGATCAAGTTGCTACCAAACCTCGTAGGTCTTCCAGAGTAAGATCCGCACTGCAGTGGTGGTACGGTAATCATGTTCTGGAAGTCATGTTACTAGACCATGATGAACCTACGAACTATGAGGAAGCGATGATGAGCCCAGATTCCGCGAAATGGCTTGAGGCCATGAAATCTGAGATAGGATCCATGTATGAGAACAAAGTATGGACTTTGATTGACTTTCTCGATGATCAGCAAGCCATGTTAAATAAATGGATCTTCAAGAGGAAGATGGACACTGATAGTAGTGTTACTATCTACAAAGCTAGACTTGCCGAAAAAGGTTTTTGACAAAGTTCAAAGTATTGACTATAATGAGATTTTCTCAACTGTAGCGATGCTTAAGTCTGTCCGAATCATGTTAGCAATTGCCACATTTTATAAAATCTGGCAAATGGATGTCAAAATTGCATTCCTTATTGGTTTTCTTAAAAGAAAAGTTGTATATGATGCAACCAGAAGGTTTTGTCAATCATAAAGGTGCTAACAAAATGTGCAAGCTCCAGTGATCCATCTATGGACTGGTGCAAGCATCTCGGAGTTGGAATATACGTTTTGATAAGTTGATCAAAGGATATAGTTTTATACAGACTTACGGTGAAGCCTGTATTTACAAGAAAGTGAGTGGGAGCACTACAACATTTCTGATAAGTATATGTGAATGACATATTGTTGATCAAAAATAATGTAGAATTATTCTGCAAAGCATAAAGGAGTGTTTTGAAAGGAGTTCTTTAAAAGAAAGACCTCAGTAAAGCTACTTACATATTGAGCATCAAGATCTATAGAGATAGATCAAGAGGCTTGATAAGTTTTTTCAATGAGTACATATCTTGACAAGATTTTGAAGTAGTTCAAAATGGAACAGTCAAAGAAAGAGTTTCTTGCCTGTGTTACAAGGTGTGGAATTGAGTAAGACTCAAATCCCGACCACGGCAGAAAATAGAAAAAGAATGAAAGTCATTCCCTATGCATCAATCATAGGTTCTATAAAAGTATGCATACTATGTACCAGACCTATTGTATACTCTGCCCTGGTTTGGCAAGGGAGTACAATAGTGATCTAGGAGTAGATCACTGGACATTGGTCAAAATTATCCTTAGTGGAATAAGGATATGTTTCTCGATTATGGAGGTGACAAAAGGTTCGTCGTAAAGGGTTACGTCGATACAAGTTTTGGCACTGATCCCAATGACTCTAAGTCTTAATCTGGATACATATTGAAAGTGGGAGCAATTATCTAGAGTAGCTCTGTGCAGATCATTATAGACATAGAATATTTGCAAAATACATACGGCTCTGAATGTGACAGACCCGTTGACTAAACTTCTCTCACAAGCAAAACATGATCATACCTTAGTACTCTTTGGGTGTTAATCACATAACAATGTGAACTAGATTATTGACTCTAGTAAACCCTTTGGGTGTTGGTCACATGACGATGTGAACTATGGGTGTTAATCACATACAGATGTGAATATTGGTGTTGAATCACATGATGATGTGAACTAGATTATTGACTCTAGTGCAAGTGGGAGACTGAAGGAAATATGCCCTAGAGGCAATAATAAAGTTATTATTTATTTCCTTATATCATGATAAAAGTTTATTATTCATGCTAGAATTGTATTAACCGTAACATAATACATGTGTGAATACATAGACAAACATAGTGTCACTAGTATGCCTCTACTTAACTAGCTCGTTTATCAAAGATGGTTATGTTTCCTAGCCATGGACAAAAGAGTTGTCATTTGATTAACAGGATCACATCATTAGGAGAATGATGTGATTGACTTGACCCATTCCGTTAGCCTTAGCACTTGTTCGTTTAGTATGTTGCTATTGCTTTCTTCATGACTTATACATGTTCCTATGACTATGAGATTATGCAACTCCCGTTTACCAGAGGAACACTTTGTGTGCTACCAAACGTCACAACGTAACTGGGTGATTATAAAGGTGCTCTCTGGTGTCTCCAAAGGTACTTGTTGAGTTGGCGTATTTCGAGATTAGGACTTGTCACTCCGATTGTCGGAGAGGTATCTCTAGGCCCTCTCGGTAATGCACATCACTACAAGCCTTGCAAGCAATGTAGCTAATGAGTTAGTTACAGAATGATGCATTACGTAACGAGTAAAGAGACTTGCCGTAACGAGATTGAACTAGGTATTGGATACCGACGATCGAATCTCGGGCAAGTAACATACCGATGACAAAGGGAACAACGTATGTTTTTATGCGGTTTGACCAATAAAGATCTTCGTAGAATATGTGGGAGCCAATATGGGCATCCAGGTCCCGCTATTGGTTATTGACCGGAAACGTGTCTCGGTCATGTCTACATAGTTCTCGAACCCGTAGGGTCCGCACGCTTAACGTTTCGATTGACGATATAGTATTATATGAGTTATGTATGTTGGTAACCGAATGTTGTTCGCAGTCCCGGATGAGATCATGGACATGACGAGGAACTCCGGAATGGTCCGGAGATAAAGTTTGATATATGGGATAATAGTGTTTGATCTCCGGAAGGGTTCCGGAATTCACCGGAAGGGGTTCCGGATGTTTCCCGAAATGTTTGGGTACGAGCAAGGTTTTTGAGTCGCCGAGTCAAGCCAAGTCGCCGAGGCTGCGGCTAGTGACTTGCTGGCTTGAGTCGGCGACTTGGCTTGATTAGTCGCCCCAAGTCGCCATGGCACTACTGATACATAGAGCAGCAGAGCACATAGATATACAGCAGCATAAGAGCACATATACAACAGAGAAAATATACTACATCTAAGCAGAGCACATATAGAGCCCACCTCGCACTCTCTTTCATATACTACATCTAAGAAGAGCACATATAGAGTCCACCTGCGCTCTCTTTCCTTCGGGTCCTCCTCCTTCCCGGTCCTCACATGATCACATATACAAGAAGCAAAGAAGCCACGCGAGCCAGCGAGCAGTAGTCGTCAGGCGACTAATCGCCCCAAGTCGCCAGCGAGCCACGCGAGTCGCGCGACCTGCTCCCTGAGTCAAGTCGCCTGCGCAAGCCAGCCACGCCGCAACGACTTGGCGATTAGTCGGCGACTAAAAAACAAAGGGTACGAGAACATGCTATTTGGGCCAAAGGGGAAAGCCCACAAGGTTTTTGGAAAGCACAAAAGGAAGTTTTGCGGAGTCCAGGGTCCAGACGCCAGGGTCCCTAGCGTCTGGGTCCAGACGCCGGGAACCCTGGCGTCTGGCCCTGGAGTCCGAGAAGGACTCTTGCCTTTCGGGAGAAACCGACTTTGTGGAGGCTTTTACTCCAAGTTTCGACCCCAAGGCTCAACATATAGATAGAGGGGCAGGGCTAGCACCAAAGACACATCAAGAAACACCAAGCCGTGTGCCGGCAACCCCGTCCCCTCTAGTTTATCCTCCGTCATAGTTTCTGTAGTGCTTAGGCGAAGCCCTGCGGAGATTGTTCTTCACCAACACCGCTACCACGCCGTTGCCGGAACTCATCTACTACTTCGCCCGTCTTGCTGGATCGAGAAGGCGAGGACGTCATCGAGCTGAACGTGTGGAGAACTCGGAGGTGCCGTGCGTTCGATACTTGGATCGGTCGGATCGTGAAGACGTACGACTACATCAACCGCGTTGATAAACGCTTCCGCGTAGCGATCTTCAAGGGTATGAAGATACACTCCCCCTCTCGTTGCTATGCATCACTGTGATCTTGCGTGTGCGTAGGAAAATTTTGAAATTGCTACGTTCCCCAACAACTACATCCTAACGCCAGAGCCCTTCTTCGTGCTGAAATTTCCCTTCTATCTAACTCTGAACTAGCTGATATTGATCATGTGAACAATTCAGAAGAATCTGTTAATAATGCTGAAAATGGTGCAGAATTGAGCGATGCTTTCATGTGCGGAAGAGACAAATCAGGTGACAGGAACGAAGCTTCTAGTGCCGGATCTGAGGCAGATCCTGCCTGGCCTGGCAACTGGTCAGGCGTGGAGCGATCTGAGGCGGATCCATCCACCAGGTGCGGAGCGACCGCTCTCTCGTCGCCAGCTGGCGCAATTCAGACGCCCGCAACGCCCGTGGCCGACAGGCGTGCTGGAGCGGACCCCACGGACCTGGATGGCGCGGGGCTGCGCGAGGACTCCCCGCGTGATTGCCTTCGGGAGGAGCCTGTGTCGACCAGCCGACAAGCAGCAGGCCCACCACGCCCGAGCGGGCCACACAGGCCGGACAGGAGATTGCTACGTACGCGGGTCCAGGATTTGCTGTGGCGCCCGGATCTTCTGCAGAAGAATCTTATCCTGAAATTTCTGCATCCCCAAGATCTTCTGTGGCCAGGACTGCGGTTCCATCTCGTGGAACAGAAATTCCACAACGAACTACAAGGTCGCAAACCGGTGTTTTCAAGCCAAAAGTATACAAAGATCGTACAATAAGGTACGACAGCCGTATACATGTGTTTCTTACTAGTATCGGTCAGCCTACACATTTATATGATGCTCTTGATCATAAAGAGTGGAAGGAGGCTATCGATAGTGAATATCAAGCACTCATGAAAAATAAAACTTGGCACCTAGTACCACCAGAAAAGGGAAAGAATGTGATTGACTGCAAATGGGTTTACAAAATTAAAAGGAAATCAGATGGAACCATAAACAGGTACAAGGCTAGATTAGTTGCAAAAGGATTTAAATAAAGATTTGGTATTGACTATGAGGATACTTTTAGCCCTGTTGTTAAAGGAGTTACTATTAGACTTGTACTATCTATTGCTATTTTCAGAGGGTGGAGTTTAAGACAGCTAGATGTTCAGAACGCGTTTCTTCATGGTGTTCTTGAGGAAGAAGTGTTTATGCGGCAACCACCAGGATATGAAAATAAGAGCACACCACATTATGTTTGTAAGTTGGATAAAGCTCTGTATGGTTTGAAACAGGCCCCAAGAGCTTGGTATTCCAGGTTGAGCACACAGTTACAGCAACTTGATTTGTTCCATCTAAAGCAGATACCTCATTGTTCTTTTATAACAAAGGCAACATCACCATGTTTATTCTTGTTTATGTTGATGATATAATTGTTGCTAGCTCCAGTTCAGATGCCACTAATTGTCTTCTTCATGATCTTAGTGCTCAGTTTACACTCAAGGACTTGGGCAATCTTCACTATTTTCTTGGTATAGAAGTAAAACAGATAAAGGATGGAATACTTCTGACTCAAGAAAAATATACCACTGATATTCTCAGGAAGGTAGGATTAGAGCATTGCAAATCTGTAAGTACACCTTTCTCTACTTCAGAAAAGCTTTCAGCTGAAGGAGGAGAACTACTTGGTTCAGATGATGCAACAAATTACAGAAGTGTTGTTGGTGCACTACAATATTTGACTTTGACTCGTCCAGATATCTCCTATTCTGTCAATAAAGTTTGTCAGTATCTGCATGCACCTAGTACAGTTCACTGGACAACAGTTAAAAGAATCTTGAGATACCTAAAGTTTACAATGGGACTTGGAATTAAAATCACTAAGTCACCATCTATGCTTGTAAGTGCATATTATGATGCAGATTGGGCAGGGTGTGTTGATGATAGAAGATCTACAGGAGGATTTGCCGTATTCCTGGGATCGAATCTTGTGTCATGGAGTGCAAGGAAACAGGCTACAGTTTCAAGGTCAAGTACAGAAGTAGAATATCACTAGTAGAAAAAGGGCCTATAGTCATGAACCGGGACTAAAGGGTCGGTACTAATGCCCTGACCCTTTAGTCCCGGTTCAATCCAGAACCAGGACAGATGGGCTCCACGTGGCCTGTCCGCTGAGCTCAGTAGAGGGCCTTTGGTCCCGATTGGTGGCACCAACCAGGACCAATAGGCATCCACGCGTCGACATTTCTATGGCTGTGGTTTTGTTTTTTTTAAAGGGGGTTGGGGGTTTTGGGGGGTTAATTTAGGTGTTTCATATATTGTGCTATAGCTAACTAATTAATAGAGAAAAGTGTCCTCTCTTTTGTCCGTGCTTGGTCGATGCTACGTACTATACATACGTATAGAGAGGACTAGCTAGACACGCTAGCAAGCTAGTAATTAAGCAAACAGAAGATCGTCATGAACATATATGCATACAGAGAGAAGTGATATCGACCACCTCTCCTTCTCCGAGAGATTGGTCGAACAACAAGTTCTCGTATATCTATCCGACACTACCGGCTACATATATACAATAATTATCTTTTACAAATATATAATCTCCTAACATACGGACGCGTGGTCCACATAGTATTCTCCGTCTTCAGCGATCACGTGGTCAAGAAAGAATGCCGCCAATTCCTCTTGAATTGCTCGCATGCGATCTGGTGCTAGGAGTTCATCCCGCATCCGAAACATCTAATTTTAAGAAAGAGGTCAATATATATATATATATGAATGAATGAAACTCAACACAAATGATGGTAATAAAATAAAATTATGAATATTTTTATTTACGCACTTCATATTGTTTGTCGGAGTAGCCCCGCTCAAAGGTCGTGTGGCGGATGGACTCGCAAACGTAGTATCCATAGAAATCATTCTCTTGTTCCTGCCACAACCACTTTACAAGAAATACAGGTCAATCAAACTGATAATTAGCAAGCATGCTAAATGGTATTGATGAAACTAGCGCTTGAATCACTAGGAGATGCGTGGAATATGCTACTATATAGTACTTACTTTGGTGTCTAAATTGCAGCTTCTTCGGTAGTCCCTGATATTTTTTGTTGAATTTTCTTCAAGCCCTGCCATACAAAGAAAACAATTACTTGATATCAGAAATGAACAAAGTTGCTGATATGGTGGATAATTAACTTACTTCTCGAGCATTTCAGTCATGTCCGCATACTCCTTGGGATCTTTTCGCTTGGAGTCTAAGACAGTTACTACTCCCTTCTCAAGCTTAATCTCTAGGAGAATATAGTGGTAGCTGCGCACACATGCATAACTCATCAATATTACATTACTATAACCTGGACTAATAAGGAAACCGAATATGCCAAAAGACAGTAACACTCACTTGAAGTTGTAAGGAAAGAGTATTATATCTTTGTGTTCATTTATTACCAACGATTGTAGCAAGTTGGCCTCGGTATTTTCTTTACGCAATTCAACCTCAGATTTATCTATGAGATATGTGTTAATGAACCCAATATCACCCACTTGTCTTTTCTTCAATTCGGCGATCTTCAATCTGCATAATATAGTGAGGATAATTATAAAAACATGCAATGAAAGCGCTGAGCTATATAGAGAGACTTAATGACAGAAGTAGTACTACTTACAGACAGTAGCAGGTGACTGTTGCTTTATCGAGGGCCAATTGATTGAAAAACTGATAGAACTCCTCAAATGGAATAGGCAACAGTTCAATTCCAAGGAGGTCAAGATAATTATTAAATCTCACATACAAAGTACTCAACACCTCATACTCTTTGCAGGTTTTCATGTACCAATCATGCAATCTAAGCATCATCGTTGATAGAGAACTTTCATCTTTGACGAGAGGCTTCCCGTACTTTCGTATCTTTGTATCTGCACCTCCAAGAAATCATAATGTACATCGTCGGGCGGGTAATCTGCAGGATTGCCATAACCGGGCACCATCCTCGGATCGGCGATGTCGCTAGCGAGCACCTTGAGCGGGGGCACGATTGCAGCTTGTTCGCCGAGCTGGGCAATTTGTTTCCCAGCTCGTCGTTCTTTCATCCTTTGATCATCGACAGCATTTCCCGACCTCTCCGCTTCGCAAATGCGTTTCCAATAATGCGCTCATAGTTGCCTTTCGGCGGAGACTTGGGTGGTTTTGTCAGGGCAGCCAGAGTGCGCTTCGCTTTCACCGGATCTACCTTCTCCTCCGGAGGTGGATGTCTCTTTGCTTTCAACCCATGAAACCAGTCATCCACTTCGGTCTGCGCGATCTTCGCGTTTTCCTCCTCGCTCCTCTCGTACGGTAACTTCTCTGGAGTCTTCAGAGAAGGACCGAATCTGTATCTCCTCCCGCCGTTGGCTGTACTGCTAGACGCCGGCAGAGCAGACGGAGCGGATGTCTTCTTTCCTTGCTTACGAGGCGGAGGAGAAGGACTACGACGCGCCGGAGCAGCCGAAGCGGCGGCGGGTCTCTTCCGCCCTTGCTGACGAGGCGGAGAAGGAGGAGGCTGGCTGCCCGGGCGCGCTGGTGCAGGCGGAGAAGGAGGCGGAGTGCCGCCACGCGCCGCAGAAGGAGCCGGCCGAGTGCCCTGATCGTCACTTTCGCCGGAGGAGGCGGTGGAGGAGGCGGAGTGCCCTGACTCGCCGGAGGAGGAGGAGGAGGCGGAGGCGTCGATTCGGAAGGTTGATGAGATCCTTCCGCCATAGGCATGGAGTCTTGAGTAGAACCCAGCCGATACTCCCCTTCACCGTAGGGTGGTCAAGCCGAAGGTCCTCAAATCCTCCGTTATTTCATCGACCATCACCTTAGCATATCCTACGGTATCGGGCCGGCGGTGAAAAGTTGAGTCGGGTTTAGTAGGATAAGCAGAGCCAATAGCCGCCTTGACCTTCAAATTGCTCCATTGCGCCATAAGGTGGCAATTTTCAGCATCCGTGATAGCATCCACGGGATAGCCGGCGAGGCCGTCAAGGCATGTTGCTCTGGCTGAAGCAGCTTCGGTGGAAGCCACGCTGCTTCTCCGCCGAGATGGCGGGGTAACCGGGGAAGCTTCGCAGGTCGTTTGCTGCGATTTGCTTCTTCGTTCCTCTTCTCGTTCCTCTAGCCCCATTACCCTTTAAATGCAGCGCGCATTTGGCTCTGCTTCCGGTTTCTTCCTCCTCTCATGGGTTTTGTAACCCCATGCGTCCGAAATCCAGCCTTCCACGAAGCGGAACTGGCGTGCCTCGTGTCCGTCCGAGGTGCTCAGGATTCCCGAGGGCCATTGTGAGCTCGTCCTTCTCCCTGTCTGGAACGAACTTCCCTTGCTGCGCTGCTTCGATATATTGCTAAAGCCTCTTGACTGGTATGTCCAATTGTTCGTCCGTCCAAATGCACTTCCCTGTTATAGGGTCCAAGGATCCGCCGGCCCCGAAGAACCAAGTCCGGCAACGGTTTGGCCAGTTCATTGTCTCTGGTTCGATCCCTTTATCAAGCGAGATCATTCTCAGCCTTGGCCCACTTAGGCCGGGCATTTAGGTAGCCACCTGAATTTCGTATGCGATGGTGAAGCTTCTTCTTGTGACATTTCTCTTGTTTGTCGCCGACATCTTTTTACTCTTTTCCGATGTCTTGTAGGCCACAAATGCGGGTCGATCATCTCTGATCTTCTCATATTTGCCCTTGAATTCTGGTGTCTCATTTTTTTTCGACATACGTATTGAGTTCTTTCTTCCAATTCCTGAATAGTTCTGCCATCTTCTTAAGAGCAAAAGACTTGATTAATGGCTCTATTATCGACTTCTCCGGATCATCCTCTAGCGGTAGGGTAAAATTTGACTTCAGCTCGGTCCAAAGATCATTTTACGCATATCATTGACATAAGACACCTCGGGCTCTTCGTTCTTAGGCTTATACAATTGGTGGATGCTGATCGGGATCTTGTCCCTAACGAGAACCCGACCGAGCAACAAATGCCTTCTTTGTCCGGTAGGGTTCAATCGGTTGGCCGTCGTTGTGCGATTTGTATGATCTCAAACTTTTCATCCGAGCTCAACTTTTCTTCGGGCCTCATCTCTT
Source organism: Aegilops bicornis (assembly GCA_021605145.1). Taxonomy (NCBI): domain Eukaryota; kingdom Viridiplantae; phylum Streptophyta; class Magnoliopsida; order Poales; family Poaceae; genus Aegilops; species Aegilops bicornis. The sequence continues at coordinate 775,704,478 of CM038675.1, forward strand.
TACGAAGTTGTGCTCGATCCGAGGGCTAGAAAAAGAACAAAGACGAGAGTTAATTAATATGTGTACATACCAAAACAAAGACGAGAGCTAGTCAGCACAGGCTTAACTAATACATATACCTGGCCGGACTCGGTTTGGTGATCACCGGAGCCGTCCTCACGGTCTACTTCTTCACCCTCTCCTTCTTGCACTGGCATTGGGTCATCGGAGCCATGTAAATCATAGCCAACTGCTTCTTCACCCTCTCCTTCCAGACCATCGTTGTCGTTGAGAAACATCAACGAGCAGACGGCATCACTTCCTTGTGCGATTATGTCCCTCAACAACGCTTCTTGTGCTTCGTCTCGGGGTGTCCATAGTTTCTACAAATATTTACAACATGGCAATTATTATTCAAACATGACAGATATGGATATATTAGTGGCAAACGTAGAACTAGCTAGCTAATCACAATAAGGAATCATATTAGTGGCCTCGACGCTACTTCTCTAGGGTTTGGGGTGGCCTCGACAACGCTTCAAGGGTTAGGGGGTGGCCTCGAGAACGCTTCAAGGAGGGGTAATATCGACCCCCCTAACGTGTTGAAGCTATCGGGAGGGGTCGGCGTTGAACACTACATCTATGTCCCACAAGTGGCGTGGGCATCGGCGCCTATGATAGGGTAGAGGGTCGTGGATCGCCCGGCGGTCGAGGTCGAGGGTCGAGGATCGCCGAGGGGTCGGGAGGTTGCCTAGTGTCAAAGGATTCAACAAAACCATGTCTTCATCATTAAGTAAAATGTGGTGCATGATGGTACGAAGCTCTCCAAAGTTATTTTGGAACGGAGTCCCAGATAGGATAATTCGCTTTTGGTACAAAGTTCAGCACGAACCTTCCGAATATCGTTATTTGAAAGGCCTTTGCTGAGATTCGTACAAAAAGGCAAATTATCCTATCCGGGACTCCATTCCGTATCAACTTTGAGGACTTCGTACCATCATGCCATGGTTACTTCCGCTAATGATAAAGCCATGGATTTCTTCAATACTTTGACACTATAGGAACCCTCGACCTGAAACCTTCGACCCTTGACTCCTTAACGACCCTCGACCCTCTACCCTAGTTCCCGACCCTCGACCCTCGGCGATCCTCGACACCCTCGTTATATCGACAACGACGCAACATACATATACATGGGAAAATAATGTTATCGGGGAGGGGGTATCGCACCCCCTCGTGTCAAAGTTTCTTCTTTCTCCTCTATTCCTTTCTTTCTTCTTCTCCTCTTCTTTTTCTTCTTATCCCTCGAGAAAGGAAAATAAGGAAAAGGAAGAAAAGAGGAAAAAGGAAGAAGGAAGAAGAAGAAGAAAAAGAAGAAGAAAAAAAAAGAGGAGAAGAAGAAAAGAATAGAGGAGAAGAAGAAAAAATAGAAAATTTTCTATTTTTTCTTCTTCTCCTCTTCTTTTTCTTCTTTTTTCTTCTTCTTATTTATTTCTCCTCTTCTTCCTCTCCCCTCTTCTTCTCCTTTCTTCCTCTTCTTATTTCCTTTTTCCTCTAATTCATTGTTCATATGAATATACAAAACTTTGCATATTTACAATAATTATTATCACCAAAATAATCTATGAACAGAAAAAAAATCCTAATTTTTCTAAAAAACTATCTTTTGCATTGTTCACATACACATATACATTATAGCCACATACACATATACATCACATATGAACAAAAAAATTAAAACATAAAAAAACAGAGCATAAAAATAAAAAAAGAGCTTAAACATTATATATATATATATATGAAAAAAATTAAAGAAATAAAAAAAGAGCCGGCGGCTCTTGTGTGAGGCGGGCGCCGTGGCGGACAGGCGGGGAAGAAGCGGCGACGAGGCGAGGCGGCGACGGCGAGCCCGTGGGAGGGAGCTCGAGGCGACGGCGGGCGGCGAGGCGCGTGGGGCGGGACGGGCGAGGCGAGGCGACGGCGAGCACAGGCGGCAGAGCGGCGGGCGGCACGGCGGGCGGCACGGCGACGGCGAAGACTGGCAGCCAGGCGTCGTCGAAGCTTCGGGCAACTGGCGGCGTCGTCGGGCGAGGCTGGCGATGAAATCTGAAAACGCGTCAAGTCTTTGCTTATATAGGAAGGCTTTGGTCGATTCGTGGCACGAACCGGGACTATCTTTAGTCCTAGTCGGTTGGTCCCACCAACGGGACCAAATTTGGTCGGTTGGTGGCACCAACCGGACTAAAGGAGTCATTGGTCCTGGTTCGTGGCACCAAGGGACCAATTCTTTAGTCCCGGTTGGTGGCACCAACCGGGACCAAAGGCCTTGTGCTGCCCCGCGCCCAAAAGTTTAGTCCCACCTCGCTAGTTGAGAGGGCTCGAGAGTGGTTTATAAGCGCTTCTGCGCCCACCCTCTCGAGCTCCTCACAACTGCAGGCTTTCGGGCCTAATCATCACTAGCTATGTGCTGTGGGCCTACTTGGCCTCTGCGGGCTGAATCTCAGCCCATCTAGGGTTTCTAGTCGTATTCAAGCCGTGGGTGTCCAGTAGGCGGCACTATTTTTTTCCAGTTTTTTTGTTTTGTTTTCTGTATTATTATTTATTTTTTTGTTGTTTTTTGCTTTATTTTTTATTTCTTTTTGCTTTTGGTTTTAGAAAAATTATAAACTTTCTGTTAGTGCCATTAGTTTTCAAATTTGAAAACTCTTTTTTTGTTTTGTTTGTTGGTTTATTTATTTTATTTTGTTTCTACTTACAACAAAATAGTTATTGTTTGTATTTATATTTATTTTTCATGTTTTTGTTCTGTTTTCTGCATTATTTATTTTTTGTTGTTTTTGCTTTATTTTTAATTCTTTTTGCTTTTAGTTTTAGAAAAATTATAAACTTTCTGTTAGTGCCATTAGTTTTAAATTTCAAAACTCTTTTTTGTTTTGTTTGTTGCTTTATTTATTTTATTTTGTTTCTACTTACAACAAAATACGTATTGTTGATATGTTTATTTTTTTTCAGTTTTTTGTTCTGTTTTCTGCATTATTTTATTTTTTTGCTTTATTTTTTAATTCTTTTTGCTTTTAGTTTTAGAAAAATTATAAACTTTCTGTTAGTGCCATTAGTTTTCAAATTTGAAAACATTTTTTTTGTTTTCTTTGTTGCTTTATTTATTTTATTTTGTTTCTGCTTACAACAAAACGGTGTGTAGAGGACGGGCTTATAAACCGGTGTGAGCGCCCTTCGGTTGGCGAGGTTTTCAAATTCATAGTTTTCAAATGAACTCTGAAAAAGTTGGCATAGCATGTGCATGTACAAAACGGACAATGGTATCATACTAAATGCATTACAAAGTTGGCATGGTATCATCATAATAGTTATGGAGAAAGTCTTCACTTCTTCTTCGCTTGTGTCGCTTTGCTTATTGCGCCCGTAACCATGGATAATGTTCATCGCTTATCAGGATGCTTGGGCCAGCCTTCACTTTGAAGGGGGAATTTCATGAAACTTTTCATACTCTTGAGACATGTCTGTCTTGCCCTCCACTCCCGTGATGTCCCTTTTCCCGAAAGAACTATGTGGCGCTTTGGCTCATTGTATGATGTATTCGCTTCCTTATCTTTTCTTTTCCTCGGTCTGGTAGACATGTCCTTCACATAGATAACCTGTGCCACATCATTGGCTAGGACGAACGGTTCGTCGGTGTACCCAAGATTTTTCAGATCCTTGTTGTCATTCCGCATCGTGGGTCTACCTGCACCCGCCTCTGACAGATTGACCCACTTGCACTTAAACAAAGGGACCTTAAAATCTACTCCGTAGTTAAGTTCCCATATGTCTACTATTTAACCATAATATGTGTCATTTCCCTTGTCGGTTGCTGCATCAAAGCGGACACCGCTGTTTTGGTTGGTGCTCTTTTCATCTTGGTCAATCGTGTAAAATGTATTCCCATTTATCTCGTATCCTTTCCAAATCATTACGATCGAAGATGGTCCCTGGACAACAAGTACAGCTCATCACAAACAGTGATGTTACCTCTGAGACGTGTTTCCAACCAACTGCTGAAAGTCCTGATGTGTTCACATGTAATCCAGTCGTCGCACTACTCCGGGTGTTTGGAGCGCAGACTGTTCTTGTGTTCATCGACATACGGGTCACCAAGGTAGAGTTCTCAGAGAACTGTAGTGTGCTTGAGACCAAGAATATCCGTCCCTGCATATTATTGAGTCCCTTCCAAGCGTTTTTTTTCGGTCAGTCTCCCCTCATACCGCGATTTAGGGAGACCTATCTTCTTAAGGCCAGGAATGAAGTCAACACAAAACCCGATGACATCCTCTGTTTGATGGCCCATGGAGATGCTTCCTTCGGCCTAGCGTGATTCTGAACATATTTCTTTAGGACTCCCATGAACATCTCAAAGGGGTACATATTGTGTAGAAATACGGGCCCCAGAATGACAATCTTGTCGACTAGATGAACTAGGACATACGTCATGATATTGAAGAAGGATGGTGGGAACACCAGCTCGAAACTGACAAGACATTGCGCCACATCACTCCTTAGCGTTGGTACGATTTCTGGATCGATCACCTTACGAGATATTGCATTGAGGAATGCACATAGCTTCACAATGGCTAATCGGACGCTTTTCCGGTAGAAGCCCCTCAATGCAACCGGAAGCAATTGCGTCATAATCACGTGGCAGTCATGAGACTTTAGGTTCTGGAACTTTTCTCTTGCATATGTATTATTCCCTTTATATTGACGAGAAGCCGGTCGGGACCTTCATATCGAGCAGGCATTGAAAGAATATTTCTTTCTCTTCTTCAGAAGAGCGTAGCTGGCAGGACCTTCATCGCTTGCCGGAGGCATGCCCTCTTTTTTCGTGCAAGCGTTGCAGGTCCTCTCGTGCCTCGTGTGTATCTTTTGTCTTCCCATACACGCCCAAGAAGCCTAGCAGGTTCACGCAAAGGTTCTTCGTCCACGTGCATCACGTCGATCGAAGAGCGGACCTCTAGGTCTTTCCAAGAGGGTAGGTCCCAAAATATAGATTTCTTCTTCCACATGGGTGCGTGATTCTCGGCGTCATTCGAACAGCTAGTCCGCCGGACCTTTTCCAAAGATTACGTGTAAATCATTGACCATAGCAAGTACGTGATCACCGGTACGCATGGCGGGCTTCTTCCGGTGATCTCGCCTCGCTTTTGAAATGCTTTCCTTTCTTTCGACATTGATGGTTGGTCGGAAGAAATCGATCGGCCCAGGTACACATTCTTCCTGCAGCTTCCCAGGTATATACTATCGGTGTTAAGTAAACAGTGCGTACGCGTGGTATCCCTTGTTTCTCTGTCACGAAGGTTACCGAGAGCGGGCCAATCGTTGATGGTCACGAACAGCAACGCCTTTAGGTCAAATTCCTCCTTTTGTGCTCATCCCATGTACGTACACCGCTTTCCATTCCACAGACTGTAAAAGTTCTTCAACTAATGGCCTTAGGTACACATCAATGTCGTTGCGGGTTGCTTAGTGCCTTGGATGAGAACCGGCATCATAATGAACTTCCGCTTCATGCACATCCAAGGAGGAAGGTTGTACATACATAGAGTCACGGGCCAGTGCTGTGATTGCTGCTCTGCTCCCGAAAGGACTAATGCCATCCGCGCTTAAAGCAAACCATACGTTCCTTGGGTCCTTTGCAAACTCATCCCAAAGATTTCTCTCGATTTTTCTCCACATGCGACCCGTCGTGGTGCTCTCAACTTCCCGTCTTTCTTATGGTCCTCACTGTGCCATCGCATCAACTTGGCATGCTCTCCGTTTCTGAACAGACGTTTCAACCGTGGTATTATAGGAGCATACCACATCACCTTCGCAGGAACCCTCTTCCTGGGAGGCTCGCCGTCAACATCACGGGCTCATCTCATCCGATCTTATACCGCAATGCACCGCATACCGGGCATGCGTTCAGATCCTTGTAGGCACCACGGTAGAGGATGCAGTCATTAGGGCATGCATGTATCTTCTCCACCTCCAATCCTAGAGGGCATACGACCTTCTTTGCTGCGTATGTACTGTCGGCCAATTCGTTATCCTTTGGAAGCTTCTTCTTCATTATTTTCAGTAGCTTCTCAAATCCTTTATCAGGCACAGCATTCTCTGCATTCCACTGCAGCAATTCGAGTACGGTACCGAGCTTTGTGTTGCCATCTTCGCAATTGGGGTACAACCCTTTTTTGTGATCCTCTAACATGCGATCAAACTTCAGCTTCTCCTTTTGACTTTCGCATTGTGTCCTTGCATCGACAATGACCCGGCGGAGATCATCATCATTGGGCACATCGTCTGGTTCCTCTTGATCTTCAAGCTTAGCCGTTGCAGCACCATCGTGCACATCGTCAGTGCATCTTGATGTTCAAGAGCATCACCGTATTCAGGGGCACATAGTTGTCATCGTACTCTTCTTCCTCGCCGCCTTCCATCATAACCCCTATTTCTCCGTGCCTCGTCCAAACATTATAGTGTGGCATGAAACCCTTGTAAAGCAGGTGGGTGTGAAGGATTTTCCGGTCAGAATAAGACTTCGTACTCCCACATATAGGGCATGGACAACACATAAAACCATTCTGCTTGTTTGCCTCAGCCACTTCGAGAAAATCATGCACACCCTTAATGTACTCGGAGGTGTGTCTGTCACCGTACATCCGTTGCCGGTTCATCTGCGTGCATTATATATAATTAAGTGTGTCAAAAATCATTACGTAACATCATGAATAGATAATTAAGTGACCAAATTAATAGAAGTTCATCATCACATAAAAACCAAAGTACATACATAGTTCTCATCTAACAACATAAAGCTCTGCAGAGCATCTAAATTAATTAAACCATACATTGAAACTATTTAAAACATTTCAATGCGAAAACAAATGCGATCATAATCGCAACCAAGGTAACAACTGATCCAACGGCATAATGATACCAAGCCTCGGTATGAATGGCATATTTTGTAATCTTTCTCATCTTCAAGCGCATTGCATCCATCTTGATCTTGTGATCATCGATTTACATCCGCAACATGCAACTCCAATATCATCTTCTCCTCCTCAAGTTTTTTATTTTTTCCTTCAAGAAATTGTTTTCTTCTTCAACTAAATTTAACCTCTTGACAATAGGGTCGGTTGGAATTTCGGTTCAACAACCTCCTAGATAAATAAAATCTATGTCACGTTGGTCGGCATAATTTTCATAAACAATAAATGAACCAATAGTTATGAAAAGATAATATATACCACATCCGAATCATAGACAGGACGAGGGCCGACGGGGGCGGATACCAAAACCATCGCACTATATAAGATGCAATAATAAAGTAAGAAAATAATACAAGTATCTATCTAAACAAACAAGTAATAATATGTTTTCTTTCAGAAAGAAGATAAGAACAAGAGGCTCACCACGGTGGTGTCGGCGATGAGATCGGCGCGAGTGATCGACGGCGATGAAGACGGGGACGGGGCGTGACGGACCGCTAAACCTAGATAAATATTGAGGAAAATGGAGCTTGGCGGTCGAGCTTGGAGAGGAGAAACCTTAAGTAGTGTGGCTCGGGTATTCCATCGAACACCTTTGTGTGCATAGGAGGTGAGCTAGAGCACCACCAAGCCCTCTCCCCCAGAAAAAACAGAGCAGTGTGCTCTGCTCTTGCGCGAGGGGCTATATATAGGTAGCACCATTAGCCCCGGTTGGTGGCATGAACCGACTAAAGGAAGTTTTGGTCGGTTCATGCCACCAACCGACCAATAGTGGTGGGCAGTGAGCCAGACCATTGGTCCCGCTCATTCCAATTAACGGGACCAAAAGGTCCCGGACGAACCGGGACCAATGGCCCACGTGGCACGGCTGCCCCTCGGGCTCACGTAATCGGGCAAATAGCTAATTGGTCCCGGTTCTGGATTGAACCGGGACTAATGGGCTGAACTGGCCTGGACGAAAGCCCTGTTTTCTACTAGTGTATAAAGCTCTTGGTAATGCTACAGCTGAGATCATGTGAATTCAGACTTTGCTTTATGAACTGGGGATAAATACTCCGCAAGCTGCAAGGTTATGGTGTGATAATATTGGTGCAACCTACCTTTTGGCAAATCCGGTATTCCATGCATGTACAAAGCATATAGAAGTTGATTTTTATTTTGTCAGAGAAAGGGTAGTTCGAAAGTTACTAGACATCAGATTCATTCATACAGGGGATCAGCTAGCTGATGGCTTCACTAAACCTCTCACAATGAGACGACTGGATGAATTCAAATACAATCTGAACCTGGACAAAGCTCCCTAGGTTTAGATTGAGGGAGGATGTTAGATAGCTTGGTAGCTTAGTTTAAACTTTTATAATCTCTTTCTATCTCCGTTCTCTCTTCTGTATCGGTTTCCTTGTCCCAGGATGTATCCTAGCGATCGTCCGTAACGTATACGCCACGGCAGGCTATCGCCCCAATCAATATAACCACCGCGGCCTGCTACGGCAGGTAGATATGCTTCCATATTTTACAGTAAGGTGAAGTGTGTCACTAGACTAGGCCATAGGCTATGCACGCGCGCACTATACCGGTACCGGACGCTAGCTACGCTGAGACATTTTCACGTGGAGACCAGCACGCATGCATGCAGATATCCTCCATCTATCCTCAAGCAACGATCGATCGACCCATGGGAGCACTGTGCGTGATGCCGGCGAGTGGCGGAGCACGCACATACGCGTCCCTGCCGTAGAGCGGCAAACGTACACATCAACAATGTCCCCTGCATTTCCGGAAGCGGCGCGGCATGGCGTTAGGGCGCCGCGAGATTCGACCGGTCGCTGCCCCGTCTCCTTGTGTCGTTCTTTTGACAGTACATGTCACGGTTTGGTGGCGGCCGGAGATCGGATGTTGTCGTCCATCATGTGATCGGTGTCGAGCGGCTGCCGCTGCCGCTCCTGTCTAGACATATATGGTCATGCTCTCTACGTGGTGTAGGATATGAGTGGGGATGGGCCGCATGCGAGACATATCAGCATTGGTGAAAGTTGGTGCACAGCACAAAAGGCCAACAACTCGATCTCGAAGGGAAATAAATGTTGAAGATGAGACGACAGTGATGCCACTGACCGTTCAACATACTGTTAGCACATGCATACTGATCATCTATAGTTTTTGAGGGCGCCATAGGGATTCACAGGTTACATAGAGTCTAAACTGGCGGCTTTGTGGTTCATTTGTACCTTTCATTCGCTGTCAACCCCTTGCTTGCAAATTAAGAGAACTATTAATGTGAAGCTTGACAACGTACCAATCAATCGCTTCGTCAATGCAAGTCGACGAAAAATGGAACGGGGGAGACACTCATTTCTCATTTGGCAGCAGGTACGACCGGTACGTACGGCTCAGTTTTATCAGCACGTTTCTTCTTGCCGTGCTAGCTATGGCTGATCCGGTGATGCATGTTAGGGTCGGCCGGAGCCTGTAGCGGAGCTAGCTTGATCGCCAGTAGCTTGCTGGACATGGCATGTCGAGGCCTCCTTTCCCATGCAGGCGCACATGGCATGCCTCGGATCAAAATCAAATCAAGCAGTATGTGCATGCAGTGCCTCTGTTGGGTCGCTGCACGCGATTGTGCAGCGCGTGGCATGCCGGCTCAACTTAACGGATGCATGCATGCATAACCTCTATGAAGAGCAACACTTTTGTTTTTGCGAGAAGTATGAAGAAGAGCAACACTATGAGTGACAAAACATGACAGGCTTTGTTATCTGAGAAAAATATGACAGACATTGCTAGCTTGTGTAGTACTCCCTCCGTCCGAAAATACTTATCATCAAAATAAATAAAAGGGGATGTATCTAAATGTATTTTAGTTCTAGATACAACCTTTTTTATCCATTTTAATGACAAGTATTTTCGAACGGAGGGAGTATAATTGCATCAGTTGGATTAGTAGCAGTGTAAACTACTCATACGTCAATGCCTTTGAGTTAACGAATGGGTTGATTAGTAAATTGACCGCAGCCGTGAGAATGTGCTCATCCACGTTAGCCGTACTGGTGACCGTACAGAAAGGCACGCACGAATGCCAGGCGGGGAAGCTCCACCGAGCTGCACCCACAGGCGCTTCTACCAGCCACTTTTGTCACGGAGGACCCATTCGCCGCGACTTTCATGACCACAGACTGTGCCAGGTGGTCCCGGCTGCCTATCTCCTCTCCCGTTGGTACGCGAACACCGCCCACAGAGTACACCACGCTAACGGCGGACCCACACATCAGTGAAACGTGAAAGTAAAACAAAGGCAAAAGCGATAGTGGGAGGTATCCAGTGAGACAGCGACACACTTACCGACCTACAGCAGCCTACTCCTATGTACTAGGTGCATAGGTTGCATTGTCGGGGCTTGGCCGGGCGTCAGTCACGGGCGCATAGAAGGTGTCCCAAACGGTGAGTTGGATCTATGGACGATGGTGCCCTGTTCACGATGCGGTACACGTGGTGGCAACATTTTCTGTTTTGACCCTTTTTGCAAAGGGAAACGTTTCATGCCGGGGCACCGGCAGAAGATTCGGCCGATTGCTAGTGGCTCGCTGCGCTGTTGTGGGCTCAGCTCCTTCCGTCAGGCGCCACGCGGACCGACTATGGCCCCATGCACCGGTCTTCATCCTTATCCCCTAGCACACGAGGACCGAGCCACAGCCACATCTATCCCCTTTTTCTCGCCTCCTTCCTTTTTCTTCCCCAGCAGCTCGTCGCCATGGCCGCCGCCCGCAGTCTCCTCCTCCTCCTTTCCCGTCGCTGCACGACAGCTGCCATTCGGCGACACGTGATTTGTGACCGGCTGCCTCCTCCCTCCATTCCGCTTCTTCCGCCCAAAGAAAGCTGCTACCGGCTATGGCCGAGCCAACCTCCCTCTTTTTTCTCCACGGCCATGGTTAGCCGATGTTGCAACCATCGATGTGAGAAGCTCCAACCGGTGTCCGGGGGAGCTGTGACCGGCGCCGCATCTTCCTACAACCCATGAGGGAAGCTGGAACCGGAGGCGTGGCGAGCTACAGCCGACACGGCGAGCCGGTGGCACCTTGCTGGAACCGGTGTCATTTTTTCCTGCAACCAGCAAGGCCACGTGTTGGAACCAGCTTTCAATTTTGCTGGAATCAGACTGCGCCCTCACCAATGACTTCAGTTTTTGCTGGAACTAGTGATTTTTTTTGTTGGAACTAGCTAGTTCATTTGCTACATCGGATTTGTTTTGAGTTATGCTGCTATGGATTATTTGCTTCATCATTTTTTTGCTGGAACCACTTCTTTTTCTGTTGGAACCTTCTTTAGATTTTGCTACAATCAAGAGGATGGTGGTGTTGTCGCCGCTGTGATTTTTTGTTGCATCAATTTCTTTTTCTAGAACCACTCCTGATTTGTTTGCTACTACCAGCTTTTTGTTTTGCTGGAACCATCGGCAATTTTTGTTACTAGCATTTTATTGGTTTTGCTGGGACAACAAATTTTTGTTACCACCATCTTTTTTTCTTGCAGGTGCTAGTGTCCTTTTTTGCTACCACCGGCTCGGCTGGCGAACGATGCCGTGGACCGCATTAGTTGCAACCAGAGGGACGACAACACCGGCGCGGACCGTTGTTTTGCGGCTGGCCCCGAGAAGGACCACCCATGGATGCAACTGGGAACGGGGGGAGGCAATAGAAAAGCTGCTATGGGTCAACGGCCTTTTCTTTTCCTTTTGCGTTTTTGGCGGCAGCGAGCCTCAACGGCGAGCATCGAGGGGCGAGGCAGACAGGCGAGGACGGACGCATGCTGCGCGCGGGTCCCGTGGAGGGGAGAGAGTTACGCCCGCCATGGATTTCCCTGTGTTGACCACATCGAATACAAGGAGGGGAAGGAAGAAGATGTACGGATGTGCGTAGCTGTATCGGGCGGCTGGGGGTGGACAAACCCAAATTTGGGCCGGTGCGCCGGCGCCTAGCAGCGCCTTTTTGCAAACAAAATCGAGATCTGACCCCAGTTTGAAATGTTTTTGAGATCTGACCCTTTTGCTACCGCCAGACCTTTCGGGTAGGGTTGCCTGATCTACCGCAGTTCCGGCGGTAGGTGTGGTGACGACGTCACAAGCCGTTAACGGCTGCTTACGGACCCACCGCCATAGTCCATGGCGGTAGCCCACACAAACCTACCGCCGAGTGCCCTGGCGATAGGTTATCATAGTCCGCATGAACTTAACTGCTTTGATTTTGTCTTCAATTTTTTTTTGCCATAGACATAAGAAACAATAAGCACAATTTCATAGACATAACATAGTTTGATCACATCCAAGAAGTTTTGCCATTACAGACTAAGAAACAAGTACCAAATAACATAGTTTGATCACATCCAAATAGTTTCACGAAGCCAACATAAGAAATTTAACAAGTTCAACGGTCATCGACCACATAAAAGGTTTCATCCATAGGTAGCAATCAAACATGACGATCATCAGCAGCCACACGCATATATAGTTATCGATGATGATCATCATCTTCAATCCTTGACGGTTGGTGTTCCTGATAGTAATAAGGATGGCCTGTCCAACATGAAGATTCTTGTCAACGAGGAAGCTCTTCCACCCAACCGAGCTTAAATGTGTGCGACCGTCCGTATCCACGACATACGCACAAGTAGTGACGGGGCACCTTGCGGTAAGGCGTATTCTAGCATAGCCTTCTTCATCAGCCTCGATGCCACAACTCTCAGATAGGCTCTTTGGCAATTTCTGAATAAGAAAAACATATCAATTAATAAGTATGGATTATCTAAACTATTAACAATTCCTTGGATTCTACACTAATAACATACCATGACATGTCGATCGATCATGGTACTTGCCAGACGGGTCACGAATGGCGCCCCGATCAAGTCAAAGACGCGTGGCGTAAAGTTGTCCCATAGGTTGCACACCTCCTGATCGCTCAGCCTCACTCTTTGAGCACAGATGGCTTCCTCAAGTGGGTCTTCATAGTCATCATCCTCATCAAGTGGTGGTGGTGGCGCCATGTTCCTTATATAAGCATTGATTGGATAAAGTTAATTAAACATCAAAAGATTTTTAAACATGAACTAGGGTTCAACATTAACTACGAAACACATCGATGCATAACAAAAGTTAATCACATCCAACAGAACCTATGAGTTCAATCTTTGAATAATCATATATCAAGATTATTATGAACATGGACTAAATACAATACATATATCAAAGAACTAAATCAAATACTTTTATGAAGATGCAATCACCATGGTCTCAATGCATCATAACACATATTTCTCCAACAACATCCAACATGCATAATCTCATTTTTTGTTAAAAAAATGAACTAGGGTTCATCTTGAGGATTCATATATTACATATAACAAATATATCAAATATGCATCTCCATTATTCATCATACACTACACCAAATACTTGCATCATAGCATAGGAGCATGCATCATCCATCATATAAAAAAACCATTCAAATCAATTATGAACTAGGGTTTATCTTAACACAACCATACCAACTCTTCAATATAGTTCAAATCTAACACAATATAACATCTAGAATCAACCTAAATCAATCCTAGGGTTAAAAAAATTCAAATAGGAGTGATTTGAATAGAATAATGCGACGAATCGAAAGGTGTTTGATTAAAACTTATTGGAGGGATTGAAAGAGCTTACTTTTCTTTCTTCGGTGCCATCTCGATCCGCAAAATGCGTCAAGAAACGAAGAAGATCGAAGGGGGGGAGTGGAGGGGATGAGAGAGGGCGACTTGGAGCAACTGCTCTGTTCTTCGTGGTGGGGGGCGACTGGGTGGGGGGGGGGAGAGGGGGGTGGGGGCGGCCGGCCCGCGGTTTTTATATGCCCACACCCTACCGCCAGTGTCTCCGGCGGTAGGTTCAGACAACCTACCGCCGGGTGGAGCGGCGGTAGGGTGTGACGGAGGGGGCACGGCGGCCGTTATCGTTGCTGACGTGGACAAGTTCGCTACCGCCGCTGGTCTCGGCGGTAGGCCATATAATCCTATCGCCAGGCCCCCTGACGGTAGGCAAAAGGGTCAAATCCCGAAATATTTTTGAACGGGATCAGATCTCGATTTTATTTGCAATAAGGGTCAAAACACGAAATTTTGCCACACGTGGTGGGCTAGTCTGGAGATGCGCAGGTTCTGAGGCGATTATGCGCGCAAGATCTCATTGATGGAGAGTTAAATACGGTGCTCGAATGGATCCAAGTGGTACACCAGTGCTCGATCCGTGCCGTAGCAGGTACGCATACGGAGTAGTAGTGTGTTATCTGTACGTAGTGCACCCATCTTGCATATGCATGCATGCAGGAAGCGCGTAGCGTCGGTCAGAAAGGGATTAGAGCAAGCAAAGCCTCGCCAGAGATGACGAGAAAGGTGGCTTGGGAACCCGACAGGAGTGAACGGGGTGTGTGTTCTCCAGCTGTTGAGCCATGCACGTCCATGTGGGACGAGCCCCACGACGGTCCGGCCGGCCGGAGCCCCCTCGGCCCTTCCAATGCATTGCTCCGGGTCCGGCACGGCACGTACGTGTTGGCCCGCAGGCTCTCCCACCCATAGCACCTAATCCAAGCGCGTACGGCGAGCGCCACTTGCCGTGCAAGTTGCACTAATCTAGAGCATGCTCTTTTGTTGAAACGAACAGGGAGCATATCAAATGGCGCCGTACGGGAAGATATGGGGTGGTGCAACTTTTACAGCCAGAGTCAAGTAGGAGCACCTGCGTGCATGCTGATGCAGGAACGTGATCATAAAAACGAGCCAGTCAGGTGCACGTCGATGGATCTTCGTGCTCCCGAGACTAGCTAGGCCGGCACGTCGTCCGGGCTCCGGCGCGTGGATCAGTGGATGCATGCACCGACCGAGCACCGCCGCGCGCGACACATTTTACAAGTCCGTGCATCGTACGCGTGCGCGTACAGATCGATGCCATGCACACACCACCCATCGGTGGATGATCGACAAGACCTTGGTTGCCATACGGCGCTGCCCGTGTACTGTCGACTGCCGCACACACCCGTCGACCCATCAGTATCCCGGCCCCGCGCGCCGGCTCGTATTGCTCATCTGACCAGAGCGGCCACTTGGTCGATCGGTACGACTTGGTGAGACCGGCCGATCCATCGAGTTCCTCTCCTTGGCACGCATGCATGATCATCACGTACTACTCCCCAACCTTACGGGCCGTTGCTTCCATTGGTGGCAAGTCGCTCGTGTGATGTCTCCGGAGATCGGCTTTGCATATATACACTCCCAGCCTCTCCGGGGCATTATTTCGTAAACATTTTATATCTCATCCGGTGCCGCAGCTGTGCGCTTGCACTAGCGTCTCTTTCAAGTATACGTACTCGTCCAAGTTGTATCTTGAGCAATGCGCCTAGTAGACTAGTAGTACGCTGCATTGCTGGCCAAGATATTCTGAGCCATTATTAGCAATGCTAATGCAAAGTTGTGCATCCGTACCACTAGTCTACTACTCTCCATAAACAAATGGAATTTGCATCACACGAGCCAGCCAGCTAGCTAGGCAGTCTGATGCCGCGTTCGTCACTTGGTTCCATTTATATTCTGGCACGACCGAGTCCGTAGCTCTGTATCATGCATGCACGCATGATGCTGCATCACATGGGAATGGGAGCTGGACTGTAGTCAGTAGTCTAGTTGAAAATCCAGTAAACAAAACAAGGTCGCGCAAGGCAGAGATGCTGACAGCCCAGCCCAGCTACGTACGTACAGTCCGGAATCACTCGCTGCAGAAATGGGAATCCTGCTTTAATTTTCCGTTATAGTGGATTCCGTCCTGTGCGGCAAATAATGCTGTCCAGCCCACCATATTTTAGTCTTTTTTGTTCGTGTCATTGCTTGTGTTTACGTGGGTTTTGTAGTAGCACTCTGCTTGATGTCAGTCTCCATCCTACACTTGCCCTTTGGAGGCTACGATGATCGCTCCTGTTAAACTAACCACTCATGGACAAAATCCTAAATAGATGTTAAGTGCGCAAATGCGATCGTCGTACAGTGCCACCAATGGTCCGTACAATGATGCTTTGCTCAACAACAACAATGATATGTTATTATATGTGATTAACTTTGTTGGAATATGCATAGTATTGTACTTACCATTCGCATGGAAGTGGATTTTTGTAGCCATCATGTAGTTAAGAATTCAGTCCGATCTATCTTGGACAATCTTGGACGGAGGTAGTAATACATTTTTAGTCTTAGCGATGACAATACTGTCATAGTGGTAGTAAAGAATTCAGTCCGATCTATCTCTCTCTGTATTATAGTAGTAGTACTATATTCTTAGCTCCGTCTAACTTTGTTCAAAATTGAATTTATCTCCGTGGCCACATAGAAGGACACTCTTAGGGTTAGTTTGGTTCGAGGCCTCAACATCGTGCCTGAGAGAATGAGCTGCCTGGACACTTGGCGGAGGGCAAGGCCAGGCAGCCGTCTACTTTTTGAGGACGCAAAACAAACAAGTCCCAGGCACATCCCAGGGACCATTCAGGCCAGGCGTAAGATGACGTGGATAAGAACCAAACACGCCCTTAGAGCATCTCCAGTCGTTGGCCCCCTGTCGGTGTTAAAACCGGCGGATCTCGGGTAGGGGGTCCCGAACTGTGCGTCTAGGCGGATGGTAACAGGAGACAAGGGACACGATGTTTTTACCCAGGTTCGGGCCCTCTCGATGGAGGTAAAACCCTACTCCTGCTTGATTGATATTGATGATATGGGTAGTACAAGAGTAGATCTACCACGAGATCAAAGAGGCTAAACCCTAGAAGCTAGCCTATTGTGTTGTTCGTCCTACGGACTAAAACTCTCCGGTTTATGTAGACACCGGAGAGGGCTAGGGTTACACAGAGTCGGTTACAATGGGAGGAGATCTACATATCCGTATCGCCAAGCTTGCCTTCCACGCCAAGGAAACTCCCATCCGGACACGGGACGAAGTCTTCAATCTTGCATCTTCATAGTCCAGGAGTCCGACCAAAGGTTATAGTCCGGCTATCCGGACACCCCATAATCCAGACTCCTCAAGAGTCCCTCGACTGTGCTTCAATGACGCATTTAGTCCGGGCGCAGATTGTCTTCGGCATTGCAAGGCGGGTTCCTTCTCCGAATACTTCATAGAAGATTTTGAACACAAGGATAGTGTTCAGCTCTGCAAAATAAGTTCCACATACCACTGTTGAGAGAATAATATTTGCACAAATCCAACCTGCTGACGTATTCCGCAGCGTGACATCACACCACGGCCAAGCCTTTATTCGAATCGTTTTCTTGTCCCACCTCAGCGCACTTAGCGAGGTGGTTTCCTTAACGCGTCTTGTCGAAGCAGAGATCGTGTCCCCTTATTCCGGGATTCTCATCAATACGGGCGTGGGTAACCCAACCGTGCCATTAATTACGGCGCTTGGGAGATAAGCGAGTTTTACCAGGCTGGTGGGGGCACATAGTTTCGTCCGCCCATATAAGGGGATAAGGATCCACCTTTTTCATCTACGCCTTCTTCCTCCTTTGCTTATCCATTTTCGCGCACTCGAGCTCCAGCGCCCAAGTCCGCACACCCCACCTCAACCTTCTCCAACCATGTCCGGAGCGGGAGGCAAGTGGATGGTCTCCTCCGTCACGGGGGGACACATCAAGAAGCTGAGGAAAGCCGGATACTTGTGCAAAGACATCGCGCACCGGCTCCCGGACGAGGGGCAGCTCATTCCCACTCCCAGGCCCCATGAGAGGGTGGTGTTCCTCACCCATTTCCTCCGCGGACTAGGCTTCCCACTCCACCCATTTGTCCGGGGGATCATGTTCTACTACGGCCTGGATTTCCACGATCTGGCCCCGAACTTCATCCTCAACATCTCGGCGTTTATCGTCGTGTGCGAGGCTTTCCTCCACATCAAGCCCCACTTCGGCTTATGGCTGAAGACCTTCAACGTCAAACCGAAGGTGGTGCGCAGCCAGCATGCGGAGTGCGGAGGCGCCATGGTGGGTAAGATGCCCAACGTTATATGGCTCGAGGGCTCCTTCGTGGAAACCATCAAGGGGTGGCAATCGGGGTGGTTCTACATCACCGAGCCGCGTGACCCTGAATGGGCAGCGGCCCCCGAATTCCGATCTGGCATCCCCACACGGCTCACCTCCTGGCAAGAGAAGGGCCTGTCGTGGGGTAATTCGGGAGAGCTGACAGGACTCCAAACCTGCGTCCAAAACCTGGTGGACGAGAAGGTTAAACTTGTCAACGTAGTCCAGGTCATGCTCATCCATCGGATCCTCCCGTGTCAACGACGGGCTTTTAACTTGTGGGAGTTCGACCCGGCCCAGCACCAAACTCTGACCAGGCTCTTTGACACAACGCACGAGGATGCCTGGAAGGTGCTATTCAAGAGCGCCGAGGTTCGCCCTCCCATTATCGAGGATCGCGGATTCTGCGCGAAGCGCCAAGCCAGCGTAGTAAGCTTGTTTTACCCTTTACGGGATACTTGTTTTTCATAGTTTGACTCTATGCGGGATCTAAGCTCTCGTTCCTTTGACAGGACTGGCAGAAGAAGACCGGACAGATCGACTGTCCGGCTCCTTTGCCCGAAGGCCCCGCAGATGCCCGCTTGGCGAAGCTGCTGGTCCCGGCACCTTACGTGGTGCCAAATAAGAAGGCCAAGAAAAAAGCCGTGGGAACCCGGAAGAGCTCCCAGCGTCCGGTGGAGCCGGATTCGTCGTCCGATGACTCCGAGGCGCACTCCTCCCACGAAAACGAGGAGGAGGAAAGAGAGGTTTCTTCTCCAGCAGGGGAAGAAAAGAAAAGGAAAGCCGCCCCAACTGGGGAGGCCGGAGGGTCCAAGAAGGGAAGAACCCTTCCCCCGGATTACTCCACCAACGTCGCCGACAGCGAGGAGGAGTTGCCGCCCAGGGCCAAGCCCCTGGCAAAGTCGTAAGTGTTCGGACACCAGAGTGATTCATAGTGTTCTTTTATTGCACAGCTTTCCACGACGCGGATATAATCATGCAGTCCGCCCAAGGCCAGCTCAACGCCGTCGAGCGGCTCCTGGATTCGTCGGATGTGAATTCGCTCGACCGCTACCTCCCTCGCCTCTACGGAAGATGCCGAGGTGGAGTCCCAAAAGGTCCAAGCCAGGAGGAGGTGGTCTGGAGGCGCCGCAAGGCGACCTCCGGATTCAGCGCAAAGGGGACAAAACCCCCAAGGGCTCCAAGTCCGCCCCGGGCGGACACCGCACCGGAACCTTCAATGGTTCCGGTGTCCGACAATGACCCCCTAGTAAGAAGGGCAAGCCCTCGACACCGTGACCTCCGTCCAACCGAGGCACCGGATAATTCCGGAGGTGCTTAACGGCGCCTCCATCGACGGGGAGCACCGCACTATTATGAGTACGGTGATCCAGAAGGTTCAGTCTGCCAAGAGCGGGCTGACTGAAGCCTGTGCCAGCCTTCTAATAGGCTTTGAGGTATGTATTTAAGATATGTAAAAATATTACCGCATAGACAGTAGCCTCTGATGCTCAGTTTGGTGTTCGGAAAGAAAAGCCGAACTGAGGATCTAAAAGATATACGCAGGAGTCTAACATAAGTATGTCAATATGGGAATGCAGGCTGCTGCCGACCTCTGCCAAGACCTTGATGGAGGTCGATGCATTGAAGCGAGCCTCGAGCGGTCCGAGAACGAGCTCGGCCTTGCCAAGAAGCAGCTCGAGGACAAGGAAGGTAAGTAATACCTTATGTAAGTATATAAAAAAGATGTCGTTGCAAAAAATGACAGGACCAACGTGAGTATTACAGGGGCCACAACCCAGGTGGCAACCCTGAAGAAAGCGCTGTCCAAGGCCGAAGACGATGCGGCCGTGGAGCGCATCGAGCAAGAAAAGCAGGAGGCGCGGGTGGCGGAGGTGCAGCAAGAGCTCCAGGCTCTCGTGAAAAAACACGAGAGTTTGGAGCTTGACTCAAAGACTCGAGAGTCCGAGCTTGCCTCGGCCCTTGAGAGCGCCAAATCTACCAAGGCCGAAGCCCAAAAAGCCCTCCAGGAAATTGAGGCGATAAAGAAGATAGCGGCGGGTAAGGCATTCTTTATGCAAAGCAAGCACGTGAAAGTGAATTATTTGTTACTTACCCGAGTCCGGAGCTCTCCAGGAGCATTCGCCCCGCAGTGTGTCGGACGTTGCCGCATACTACCGGGCCGAGGAGGGGAACTCGACGGAGAAGGTGTTCTGGTCTTAGTATGCTGAGGCCGGACACCCGGTGCC
Source organism: Aegilops bicornis (assembly GCA_021605145.1). NCBI lineage: Eukaryota > Viridiplantae > Streptophyta > Magnoliopsida > Poales > Poaceae > Aegilops > Aegilops bicornis. The sequence continues at coordinate 775,724,789 of CM038675.1, forward strand.
CTTGAGCGACCAGCTGAAGCAGCTGGTCGAGCTCCATAAGGTGGCCGAATAGGCCATGAAGGGCCTTATAGTCCGGCTATGGCCTGGGGAGGTCATGCTTGGGAGCTACTTTGCGCTGGTGAGGCGGCTGGCGGATGCCTGTCCACGGCTTGAAGTCATCAAGCGCTCTGTATGCATCGAAGGCGCCCGTAGGGCCCTTGCCCGTGTTAAAGTGCACTGGGGCAAGATGGATGCTGAGAAGCTGGTGACAGATGGGCCACCGCAGGGCAAGGAGCATCACAAGCCCGAGATGTATTATGAGGGCGTCCTGAAGGGTGCCTGCCTTGTGGCGGATGAATGTTCCAAGGATGTAATTTTGGAGTAAACTCGCTCGTGTTATCTGTCTTGGCTGAAAACTTGTTCATATGCGCTAAGCAACGCTTTTTGAATTTAAAATATTACCTTGTGCGGCCGTTTATTAAATCTGAGAGATGGCGAAGTCGTTGGCTTCTCGCCCCATGCCACAGTCTTTGGGGTGTTCGGGATAAACCTGAGCGCTCTTGTTCCCATTCTTGGGTCCTTCGAGGAGGCGCCAAAGACAACAAACGAGGCAATCGGACTATAATGCTTGAACACTCTCACTTAGCCATAGAATTCTATAATTTTAAATTTCGGCGAAGCCCCTAGTATTCGGAAGACCGATTTCGGGGTGCTATCCACGCCTAGGCCGGACAAAGCCGGCTCCTCGCTCTAAGCGTCATAAGTCTTTAGGGACTCGAAACCTCCCGAAATGCGACCAGCTCCCGCCCTATCATAACGGTCAGTTTTAACTTTCTCTACTGAGGTGCTTAACCCAGCTCAACCGGGGCACAATCGCAGTAGTTCTCCCAGCGCTACCTTAGCCGATATAACAAAACGTAAGGTACCAAAAAATGGGAGCCGGGAAAACCCAACTATTGACCCAAGACATGATTCGGAGCCGATGCATATAATGCTATAAGTTCGGGGTGCCGCACTCGTGAGAGTGTTCGGACTTCTCACACCATATTCTGGGGTACTTAAGCCCCTGGTGTATTGGTTGTACCAAAGTGTACGGTTGCATAATGTCATAACTAAACATGTTTACACAAAAAGGAATGCAATAATAGACAAAAGCTATGTATTGTTTATTCGAAAAAGCTACGGTAAAAGCAGAACGATACAAATAGTGCGATAAACAAGAGATGGGACTATTTGACATGCCCCCCTCCAGGGGCGAGCTGCGGGATGATATGTGAAACAAGTATACTGCTTGTTATAAAGACCACCTGGACATTCGTCGTAGCTATCTGCCTCCCTGGCTGTTGCATCGTGTGTTCGGCGATTGTACTGCCGGACAGGCCTTCCGGAGAGTGGAGTCCTGAAAGTAAGAAAAAAAGAATGACAAAATCGGGAGCCCCTAGTGCGGTTGAGCCGCATTTTGGGCATGCCGTGGTCGTGCCCTTCCCCCTATGCCCATGGTATTTCCAGAGCGTAATTATGTACGCGTAGAGCTGGTTTCGCAATTTCACGAGGGCTGGGGTTGGGGCCGCATTGCTATGCTTGCTCGGAGTGTGCCAGGCGGTCTTGTTGTAGGTTACTCCGGGCGCGCTTGACGGTGTCCGGACGTTTAATAGCCGGACTGGAGAACTGCCTTGAGAGGCTACTTTGTAATTCCGCCGCGAGGGCCGCCGTATGCTCCTCCGTTCGGAGAGAGCGTTTGGTGTTTCCATTGAACGTAATGAATCCTCGAGGGCCTGGCATCTTGAGCTTGAGGTATGCGTAGTACGGCACCGCATTGAACTTTGCAAATGCGGTTCATCCGAGCAGTGCGTGATAGACACTGCGGAACGGGACTATGTCGAAGATTAACTCCTCGCTTCGGAAATTATCCGGGGATCCGAAGACCACCTCAAGTGTAACTGAGCCTGTACAGTTGGCCTCTACACCTGGTATGACGCCTTTAAAGGTCGTCTATGTGGGTTTGATCCTTGAGGGATCTATGCCCATTTTTTGCACTGTATCCTGATAGAGCAGGTTCAGGCTGCTGCCGCCATCCATAAGTACTCTAGTGAGGTGAAATCCGTCAATGATTGGGTCTGGAACCAATGCGGCAAATCCGCCATGGAGGATGCTAGTGGGGTGGTCCCTTCGATCAAAAGTGATCGGGCAGGAGGACCACAGGTTGAACTTTGGGGTGACTGGCTCCAACGCGTATACGTCCCTGAGTGCACGCTTCCGCTCCCTTTTGGGTATGTGGGTTGCGTATATCATGTTCACCGTCCGCACCTGTGGGGGGAAGCCCTTCTGTCCCCTATTGTTCGGCGGCCGGGGCTCCTCCTCGTCATCGCTATGCAGCCCCTTGTCTCTGTTTTGACATTTAACTTGCGTGCTCGCTTGAACACCCAACAATCCCTGTTGGTGTGATTGGCTGGTTTTTGGGGTGCCGTGTATCTGGCACGAGCGATCGAGTATTCGGTCCAAACTGGACGGGCCTGGAGTATTTCTTTTAAATGGCTTTTTCGCTGACCGGGTTTAGAGCCTCTGAATCCGGCATTAATTTCCGTATCCTCAGCATTGTCGCCGTTAATGCGGCGCTTGTGCTTGTTGCGACGCGACCTGCCATTGTTGTCCTTGGTATCCGAATTACCAGGGCTCTTGGTCGTGTTATTACTACGAGCTAGCCAGCTGTCTTCTCCCGCCCAAAAGCGGGTCATGAGTGTTGTGAGGGCTGCGATGGATTTCGGCTTTTCCTGTCCTAGGTGCCGGGCAAGCCACTCGTCACGGGTGTTATGCTTGAAGGCTGCGAGGGCCTCTGCGTCCGGACAGTCAACTATTTGATTTTTCTTGGTTAGAAACCGTGTCCAGAATTGTCTGGCCGATTCCTCTGGCTGCTGAATTATGTGGCTTAGGTCATCGGCGTCTGGTGGTCGCACATAGGTGCCCTGGAAATTGTCGAGGAATGCGGCTTCCAGGTCCTCCCAACAACCAATTGACTCTGATGGCAAGCTGTTAAGCCAATGCCGAGCTGGTCCTTTAAGCTTGAGTGGGAGGTATTTGATGGCGTGTAGATCATCACCGCGGGCCATGTGGATATGAAGGAGATAATCCTCGATCCATACCGCGGGATTGTTGTGCCATCGTATGATTCGATGTTTACGGGTTTGAAACCCTCGGGGATTTGATGATCCATTACTTCATCTGTGAAGCATAGTGGGTGTGCGACACCTCTGTACTGGGCTATATCACGACGTAGCTCGAATGAGCTTTGTCTACTGTGTTCGGCCCGGACGGATTTGCCATATCCGGCATTGACGGTTATCGTCATGTGTTGTGGGGCGCCCACGCGATCCGTAGATCGATCTTGTTTGCCTTGCCTTGTCCTCCAATATATCTCGCAGGTCTGGCGCATTTCCCCGTGCCTTGGTATTCTTTGAGCGACGCCGGGGTGCGGCTTTAGTGGAGGGCCGAGAGGCCTCTCTGTCGCGGCCACGAGGTGGCCGGTCGGCTGCGTCGTGCGCTGGTGATGTAGGTTTAGGTGTTTCCTCCTCTAATCGGGGTTGCAGCCTGCGCTTTGGGTAGCTCTTGGAGGGGCATTCGAGTTCGTATTCTTCGGCCGCAAGGACTTCAGTCCATTTGTCGGCTAGCAAGTCTTGGTCAGCTCTAAGTTGTTGCTGTTTTTTCTTGAGGCTGCTCGTCGTGGCAATAAGCCTGCGTTTGAAAAGCTCATGTTAGACGGGATCCTCAGGCACGCCAAATTAAATTGTCCGCCGAGGCTTGCCTCGTCTTCGGAGGGAGGCATGGAATTATCGTCCTCTACCTCTATGTCTGCCGCTCTCTCATGAGGGCTAGCTTCTCCATCCTCCTGTGCTGAATCCTGTTGGAGGGGGTTGTCTTCGGCACTGTCCGGGGTGTTATTATCTCCCGTGCCGGAATCGCCGTTTTTGCTTTGGCGGGATTTAGAGCGGCGCCGCTGAGGCCGGCGTTTAGGCTGCTTCTTGGAGGGGTCATCCTCCGTTGTTCCATCGCCCTTCCCTTGTTTTGGGGTGTCCACCATGTATACTTCATACGATGAGGTGGCCTTCCAGTGCCCTGTAGGCGCTGGTTCTTGGTCGTCTCCTGCATCGGCGTCCATACCGTCGATGTCTTCGGAGTCGAAGTCGAGCATGTCGGTTAAATCATCGACAGTGGCTACGAAGTGGGTGGTGGATGGGCTTTGAATTTCTTTGTCGTCCGCAGCCCAACCTTGCTGACCATAGTCCGCCAGGCTCTCGATAAAGAGAGAGACTTTAGTGAATTCAGAATGTCGCCAAGGGCGAAGTCTTGAAAGATGTCATGGCGGCGAACTCCATGATCGGCGCCCAATCGGATTCGATCGGCAGGGGCGTGGAAGGTTCGGAGTCCGGACAGGAGTCCGACACCTTGGAGTCAGGAGCTTCGCAGAGGACAAGGCTGGTGTTCGGCTCGATCGCCATAGGGATTGCAGCTCCCGAGGCGGTGTCCAGCCACCCGTCCTCGACTCCGAGCTAAGGGTTGGAGCGGACACGGGTGCGGCCTCCAGGGCACTGTTCGGCGGCAGAGCTAGATCATGCCCATCGTAACAGTGCGGCACGCTCGGCTGTGGCTCGAACCCGTCGAAGATCAAGTCTCCGCGGACGTCAGCCGTGTAGTTCAAACTTCCAAATCTGACCTGATGGCCAGGGGCGTAGCTTTCGATCTGCTCCAGATGGCCAAGCGAATTGGCCCGCATGATGCAAAGCCGCCGAATCTGAAGATCTGTCCGGGAGAAAAGTCTCACCTGGACCGCATCATTGTTGATGATCGGGGAGCCATCGGGCCTAAAGATGACGACAGCAGGAACTCTCAATGAAAACACCAATGTCGGTGTCAAAACCGGCGGATCTCGGGTAGGGGGTTCCGAACTGTGCGTCTAGGCGGATGGTAACATCAGACAAGGGACACGATGTTTTACCCAGGTTCAGGCCCTCTCGACAGAGGTAAAACCCTAATCCTGCTTGATTAATATTGATGATATGGGTAGTACAAGAGTAGATCTACCACGAGATCAAAGAGGCTAAACCCTAGAAGCTAGCCTATGGTATGATTGTTGTTCGTCCTACGGACTAAAACTCTCCGGTTTATATAGACACCGGAGAGGGCTAGGGTTACACAGAGTCGGTTACAATGGGAGGAGATCTACAAATCCGTATCGCCAAGCTTGCCTTCCACGCCAAGGAAAGTCCCATCCGGACACGGGACGAAGTCTTCAATCTTGTATCTTCATAGTACAGGAGTCCGGCCCAAGGTTATAGTTCGCTATCCGGACACCCCTAATCCAGGACTCCCTCACCCCCAGAGGCATAAAATCGCCTGGGGCGAAGCCGGCGATACAATCGGCTGAGGGCGGTTGGGCATCCAGTCGTCGCCCCCAGGCGCCGATATTGGCCCAGCTTTCGGCCCACTATCCGCGAATAAAGGCCTCATATGGGCGAGAATCGACCCATATTCGACGTGGTTCGTCCTGGCTCAGCGTTCAATTATCAACATAAATATTTTTTTATCACATAGTTCATTACAGAAAATTAAATAGTTCAACAAAATAGTGCAACAACAAATAGTTCAATACAAATTATATAGCTTAACAAATAAAAATTCGTCACACGTCGAGCTAGGCGTCGCCCTTGATCCTCCATAGGTGCTCCACCAGATCCTGCTGCAGTTGATGATGCACCTGTGGGTCTTGGATCTCCTAACGCATACTGAGGTAGGCAGTCCAGGTTGCCGGTAGCTGTTGATCAACTTCGGCTAGAGGACCCTGCCTGTAGTATGGTTCAGTGTCAACACACTGGCTCTTCCTGCTTGCTCTCGATGATCATGTTGTGCAAGATGACAGAGCAAGTCATGATCTCCAACATTTGATATTTCGACCAGGTCTGAGCAGGGTACCGGACAATAGCAAATCGAGATTGGAGCACACCAAATGTCCGCTTGACATCCTTCCTGCAAGCCTCCTGCACCTTGGCAAAGTGGGACTTCTTGCCTCCTGGCACAGCGTTTGAGATACACTACTGGAATCTGGCATTTTGTCGTCCGCCACGTCTTTGTCGTCTGCCAGCTGACGGCAAAGAGGCTCTTTGTTGTCTGCTTCCACAACACGGACGGCAAAGAAAGTGCAGATGGCAAAAATGCTATTTGCCGTCAGCTGCTTCTTTGCCGTCGGCTACCTGACGGCAAAGAGCTAGAAGGCAGACGACAAAGATCCAGGTGGGCCCCACAGGGCACGGCGTGGCTAGATCAGATTCTTTGACGTCCGCTAGCGGACGGCAAAAGAGGTGTTTACTTTGTCGTCTGCTGGCGGACGACAATGTTAGTCCTTTGTCGTATTCTTACAGACGGCAAAGAGGAGACGTGGGCCAGCCCTAACGGTGGCCCTGTTGCCGTCTGCTAACAGACGACAAAGAAGGCCCACTTAACGGGCCGAGCCGTCTCCCCCCTCTCTCTCTTTCTCTCTTTCCCTCCCGTGCGCCCGCCTCTCTCCTCTATCACCGCCTCCGGCCATCCCGTCCGTCGCCCGCTGCCCGTCGCCCGCACCCGTCGCCACCGCCTGTCGCGCCCGTCAGCCGGGAGTGGCTTCACGCCGAGCTGCCTCGTGCTGCACCCTCCCGAGGTCCTCGCGCCGCCCGCCTGTGCCGTCCTCCTCCCTATTGCCCTCAAGGCCGCTTCTGCCCAACAGCCGACCTCAGAGCAAGAGGTAATTTTTTTTGTTTTTTCCTGTTATTTTGTTCTCTATTTTCTTGATTTATTTTAGGTTAGTGATAGGTTTAATTAGGTGTAGCTTTGAGTTTTTAGGTTTAGGTGTAGTTTTTTCTTGTTTTGTTTTAGGTTAGTGCTAGGTTTGAGAAGAGGAAAGAGGAGAAGAAGAAGAAGAAGGAGAAGGAGAAGAAGTTGAAGGAGAAGAAGGAGAAGGAGAAGGAGAAGGAGAAGCAGGAGAAGGAGAAGGAGGAGAAGGAGAAGGAGGAGAAGGAGAAGGAGAAGAAGAAGAAGAAGAAGGACAAGAAAGAAGGAGGAGGAGAAGGAGGAGGAGAAGGAGGAGGAGAAGGAGAAGAAGGAGGAGGAGAAGAAGGAGGAGGAGAAGAAGGAGGAGGAGAAGGAGGAGGAAGAGAAGAAGAAGGAGAAGGAGAAGGAGGAGAAGGAGAAGGAGGAGAAGGAGAAGGAGGAGAAGGAGAAGGAGGAGAAGGAGATGGAGAAGAAGGAGAAGGAGGAGAAGGAGAAGGAGGAGAAGGAGATGGAGAAGAAGGAGAAGGAGGAGAAGGAGAAGGAGGAGAAGGAGAAGGAGGAGAAGGAGGAGGAGGAGAAGGAGGAGAAGAAGAAGGAGGAGAAGAAGGAGGAGGAGAAGAAAGAGGAGGAGGAGAAGAAAGAGGAGGAGGAGAAGAAGAAGAACAAGAAGAAGAAGAAGAAGAACAAGAAGAAGAAGAAGAAGAAGAAGAAGAAGAAGAAGAAGAAGAAGAAGAAGAAGAAGAAGAAGAAGAAGAAGAAGAAGAAGAAGAAGAAGAAGAAGAAGAAGAAGAAGAAGAAGAAGAAGAAGAAGAAGAAGAAGAAGAAGAAGAAGAAGAAGAAGAAGAAGAAGAAGAAGAAGAAGAAGAAGAAGAAGAAGAAGAAGAAGAAGAAGAAGAAGAAGAAGAAGAAGAAGAAGAAGAAGAAGAAGAAGAAGAAGAAGAAGAAGAAGAAGAAGAAGAAGAAGAAGAAGAAGAAGAAGAAGAAGAAGAAGAAGAAGAAGAAGAAGAAGAAGAAGAAGAAGAAGAAGAAGAAGAAGAAGAAGAAGAAGAAGAAGAAGAAGAAGAAGAAGAAGAAGAAGAAGAAGAAGAAGAAGAAGAAGAAGAAGAAGAAGAAGAAGAAGAAGAAGAAGAAGAAGAAGAAGAAGAAGAAGAAGAAGAAGAAGAAGAAGAAGAAGAAGAAGAAGAAGAAGAAGAAGAAGAAGAAGAAGAAGAAGAAGAAGAAGAAGAAGAAGAAGAAGAAGAAGAAGAAGAAGAAGAAGAAGAAGAAGAAGAAGAAGAAGAAGAAGAAGAAGAAGAAGAAGAAGAAGACTCGATGGTAACCTAAATAGGAAGTATCGTCAGTGCGAGGTACATGTGGCCGTCGGTGTCGAATAGTGCATCCACGTCCCACAAGTGACACAGGGGTCCTGCGTCCAGCAGCAACAGTTCTCGGTGTCGATGGCGGTCTCAGAGATGATGATTGAAAGCTAAGTGTTGAAACTTGAAACACCCAAACTAACACAAGTCGGTTTGGTTGTTTGAAATTTCAAAACTTGGCTTTAATCCTCCTCCCCCCTTCATTTGCTTTGTTCCGGTCTCTGTGCCGATGAAACTTCCTAGCTATAGGTGTCAATCATCAGTATGCGTAACCACTATGCGTCTCCCATTCGAAAGGGTTACATCTATAAATATGCATGCATTTTCATATTTATAATCGTGATTCTTTCGAATTGTCCAATGTTATCCATGGACAGCCCGAGTATGTGCAGATTGGGTTCGTTTTCCCATATGCTCAGCTCTGGATCCGATGCAGAATTTCGTCAGTGCCTCCCTGTTGTTCTCCGGGTAAACATCCTCTCTGCTTATTGCCGAGACGTGTATCAGGAGAACAGCGGGGAGGTGCTGCCAAAATTTTGTGTCGGATCCGGAGCAGAGCATGGGAAAACGAACCCGATCTACACATACTCGGGTGGGATTAGGACCTTAGCGTGTTGGTTGCATGGACGTAATAAAACTAACAAACTCCATTAGCTGATGGATATGATTTGCTTAATTATGTACATATTTCTTGTGTGTCCAGTAGGAAGTCAATATGAGTGATCGTGCATGGATGTACACCGGTTACACTAGTCAGAAAGTTTGGACCGAGGAATGGTTAAAAAAATCAAAGGTTTGTTAGAGCCGCATTTGCAAATGGCCAGGAATTTAGCTGGTGCCCCTGTGCCCGTTGCGACAACTATAAAAAAAGGGACAATCTTGAAATGAGTAAAGACCTGCAGAAGTTTGGTTTTACGCCTGTTTACATGGTCTGGACATTACATGGTGAGTCTGCCCAACGTGCCAGAGCCGAGGTTCGTCGTCGCACCGACGAGCATGGTACCGGGACCGTAGACATGGTGCAAGACTTTGACGATGCTCGGGACTCGGACGAGGAGATGGAGGAATCTGCAAAGGCCTTCTTTGAAATGTTGGAGTCCTCAAAACGACCTCTCCACGAGCACACTGAGCTTTGTCAGCTGGATGCCATCTCACAAATAATGGCTTTGAATGACCAATTCAACTTGGGCAGAGAATGCTACGACGCGATGATGACAGTATTCGGACGATTTCTACCCAAAGGCCATGTTCTACCTCCAAACCTGTACCAGTCAGACAAAATCCTCCGTGCTCTTAAGATGCCCTATGAGAAGATACATGCCTGCGAGAAAGGATGTGTCTTATTTAGGCTTCAGTATGAGGACTTGAACTATTGTCCCATTTGCAACTCTTGCATGTATGTTGTGGTAGACAACGGTATGGGTGAGAAGACGCAGACCAAAATACCCGTTAATGTCCTTCAGTATATGCCAATCGTACCAAGACTTCAACGTCTTTTCATGGTCGAACAGACGGCCGGACAGATGATATGGCACAAAACGGGAAAAAACCAAACTAGATGCAGATGGGAATGTGATGATGGTGCACACATCGGATGGTGAAGCGTGGAAGCGCTTCGATGCATTACAAAAGATCCAAGACATCGTCGAGTCGCCGTCAGCACAGATGGGTTCAATGTGTTTGGTCAGATGGCAACCCCATACAGCTGTTGGTCCGTGTTTGTCATTCCACTCAATCTCCCCCCCCCCCCCCCCCGGGCAAATTGCGCAAAGAACGAACATTTTCCTGACGTTGATAATTCCAGAGCCCAACTATCCGGGGAGGAATATGAATGTGTACATGCAGCCGCTTAAGGACGAATTGCAAGAAGCTTGGGATAATGGGTTCAAGACATACGACGCCTTTAGCAAACAGAACTTCATAATGCATGCCTGGTACATGTACTCGATGCATGACTTACAAGACATGCTTCAAGGGGTATAATAAGGAACACGCATGGACTCACAAGACATGCTTCTGGGATCTGCCTTACTTCAAAGACCTCCTTTGCCCACACAACATCAATTGTTACCTTAGTTGCGATCTTCATCACAGTTGTTGTGATGAGGGTAAGTTTTCTATAGTGTTTTGCTTTACAAATGGATACTTAGCTTATTTTCCTCCTAAATGGCATAATTACCTAAGTTAGATAAAAAATAAGTTATACTTAGCTTATTCAGTTCATTTATGACATACTTAGCATACTTCGGTAAAAAATGGCATGATAATCTTTGTTAGCTCCAAAATGATATAGACTTAGCTTATTTTCCTTGAAAATGACATAATAACCTTACTAAGCTCCAAAATGGCCTATTTACCTACCTTAGCTCTAAAATGACCTACACTTAGCATTTTTACCTAGATTAGCAATAAAATGGCATTTTTACCTACCTTAGTTAGAAGAAGAAGATAAAGAAGAGGAGAGGAGAAAAAGAAAGAGAAGAAAAAAAATCTTCTTCTTCTTCTTCTTCTTCTTCTTCTAACTTTCATCTTTCCCAATTTGCAGATTTGCTTTACATGAGGAAGCTTGGATTCATGGAGTGTACTATTCTTCTGGTGCTTCCTTGTTGTTTATGAAAACTTGTTTGGATATGTATGTCTATACGGATATGTTGTTGGAAACCTGTTTCCGGTTATGTATATATGGATATGTTGGACTTTGTTGAGCTATGTTGTTGGATTGGATGAAATATGTTGTTGGACATGCTGTTGGATATGTTGGATATGTATGCATGTATATCTGTGTTTGAAACCATGTCTAATTAATTGGATTTAAATAAAAATAGGGGATATATAGCCTCTTTGAAGCAGACGGCAAAGAGGACACATAGCAGTCAGCTGTTCAAACTGGGAACACTGGCTGCCTATTTGGTCATTTTACCGTCTACTGGCAGACGGCAAAGTGACCAGCTATGCCGTCTGCCAGCAGATGACAAAGATTCAAACCTCTTTGCCGTCTGCTGGCGGACGGCATATCTGGACACGTGGCAGCTTCCCAGTCGGCGGACGGCAAAGATTATTGACTCTTTGCCGTCCGCTGGCAGACGGCAAAGAGCGCCGTTAACCCCCTAACGGCTCTCACGCTACCGCACTGTCGTCCGCTGTCTTTGCCGTCTGCTGGCCTTGGATGGCGGACGGCGTAATCCTTTGCCATCAGTTTCTAAGAAGCGGACGACGAAGAAGGCCTTTGCTAGCACGCGTTCATCCGGACAGTTTACCGTCCACTAGCGGACGGCAAAGAATTTTGCCGTCCGTGATCTATGCCTTTGCCGTCCGCCAAAGAAGCTGATTCCAGTAGTGATAGTCTTCACAAATGTAGACCATCTCGGATAGATGCCATCAGCTAAGTAGTACCCCTTGTTGTAGTGCCGCCCATTGAGCTCGAAGTTCACCGGAGGAGAATGACCTTCAACAAGCTTGGCAAAGACATGGGAGCACTGCAGCACATTGATGTCATTGTGAGTTCCTGGCATACCAAAGAAGGAGTGCCAAATGCAGAGGTCCTTTCCATCGCCGAGGCAGGAAAATCGCCGAACACCTTGCGGGCGCGGTGGGCGCGTACCCGCCGCTAAACTGCCCCTCCGCGGCCGGAAACGGCGGAAAAAACGCCCAACTGCTGGTGGAGGGGCTGCCTCGGCGAAACCTCTGCTCTTTTTCCGGCGGGGATTGGCTATCTAGCGATGGCGGGCGGTGGGCGGCGCCGGGATACAGCTGTTGGCGACCGAGCGCGCGGGGGATGGGAGGCGAGTCGGGGAAGAAAGACTTTACTTTTCGCCTGATGGTGCGGGCTAGCCGTGCTTTTCCCTTTCGCCGGAGCCCCCCGAGCGCCGCCCAGTGCGCCGGGTTCGGCCTGCGATCGCCGGGCCCAAAAACGGGCAAAATCAGCGGATTTCGGCGCCCTGGGGGCGCGACTGGGGCGTTTTTTCGGCGCCGACGCCGGAAAAGTCGCCCCAAGGGGGGGGGCTGTTGGGGGCGCGGCTGGTGATGCTCGTAGTGTTGGGGTACGCAGTAATTTCAAAATTTTCCTACGCACACGCAAGATCATGATGATGCATAGCAACGAGAGGGGAGAGTGTTGTCTACGTACCCTCGTAGACCGAAGCGGAAGCAATCACAACGTAGAGGAAGTAGTCGTACGTTCTCCTCGCGATCCAACCGATCCAAGCACCGTTACTCCGGTACCTCCGAGTTCTTGGCACACGTACAGCTCGGTGATGCTCCTCGGGCTCCGATCCAGCAAAACTCTGGGGAGAGAGAGTTCCGTCAGCACGACGGCGTGGTGACGATCTTGATGTTCTACCAACGCAGGGCTTCGCCTAAGCACTGCTACGATTTGACCGAGGTGGAATATGGTGGAGGGGGGCACCGCACACGGCTAAGGAGAGCGATCTCAAGGATCAACTTGTGTGTTCATGGGGTGCCCCTGCCCCCGTATATAAAGGAGGGAGGAGGAGGAGGCCGGCCCTAGGAGGGCGCCATGGGGAGTCCTACTCCCACCGGGAGTAGGATTCCCCTTCCTAGTCCAACTAGGAGTCCTTCCATGTATTAGGAGTAGGAGACAAGGAAGGGGAAGAGAGAAGGGAAGGAAGGAGGGGGTGCGGCCCCTCCCCCTAGTCCAATTCGGACTAGGCCATGGGGGGGGGGGCGCGGCCTGCCCTAGGCAGCCCCTCTCTCTTTCCCGCAGGGCCCAATAAGGCCCAATACTTCTCCCCGTATTCCCGTAACTCCCCGGTACTCCGAAAAATACCCGAATCATTCGGAACCTTTCCGAACTCCGAATATAGTCGTCCAATATATCGATCTTTACGCCTCGACCATTTCGAGACTCCTCGTCATGTCCCCGATCTCATCCGGGACTCCGAACTCCTTCGGTACATCAAAACTCATAAACTCATAACATAAATGTCATCGAAACCTTAAGCGTGCGGACCCTACGGTTCGAGAACAATGTAGACATGATCGAGACACGTCTCCGGTCAATAACCAATAGCGGGACCTGGATGCCCATATTGGCTCCTACATATTCCACGAAGATCTTTATCGGTCAGACCGCATAACAACATACGTTGTTCCCTTTTGTCATCGGTATGTTACTTGCCCGAGATTCGATCGTCGGTATCCAATACCTAGTTCAATCTCGTTACTGGCAAGTCTCTTTACTCGTTCCGTAATGCATCATTCCGTAACTAACTCATTAGCTACATTGCTTGCAAGGCTTATAGTGATGTGCATTACCGAGATGGCCCAGATACCTCTCCGACAATCGGAGTGACAAATCCTAATCTCGAAATACGCCAACCCAACATCTGCCTTTGGAGACACTTGTAATACTCCTTTATAATCACCCGATTACGTTGTGACGTTTGGTAGTACCCAAAGTGTTCCTCCGTAAACGGGAGTTGCATAATCTCATAGTTATAGGAACATGTATAAGTCATGGATAAAAGCAATAGCAACATACTAAACGATCGGGTGCTAAGCTAATGGAATGGGTCATGTCAATCAGATCATTCAACCAATGATGTGACCTTGTTAATCAAATGACAACTCCTTTGTCTATGGTTAGGAAACTTAACCATCTTTGATTAACAAGCTAGTCTAGTAGAGGCATACTAGTGACACTCTGTTTGTCTATGTATTCACACATGTATTATGTTTCCGGTTAATACAATTCTAGCATGAATAATAAACATTTATCATGATATAAGGAAATAAATAATAACTTTATTATTGCCTCTAGGGCATATTTCCTTCAGTCTCCCACTTGCACTAGAGTCAATAATCTAGTTCACATCGCCATGTGATCAATAGTTCACATCTATATGTGGTTAACACCCATAGTTCACATCGACATGTGACCAACACCCAAAGGGTTTACTAGAGTCAGTAATCTAGTTCACATCGCCATGTGATTAACACCCAAAGAGTACTAAGGTGTGATCATGTTTTGCTTGTGAGATAATTTTAGTCAACGGGTCTGTCACATTCAGAGCCGTAAGAATTTTGCAAATTTCTATGTCTACAATGCTCTGCACGGAGCTACTCTAGCTAATTGCTCCCACTTTCAATATGTATCTAGATCAAGACTTAGAGTCATCCAGATCGGTGTCAAAACTTGCATCGACGTAACCCTTTACGACGAACCTTTTGTCACTTCCATAATCGAGAAACATATCCTTATTCCACTAAGGATAATTTTGACCGCTGTCCAGTGATCTACTCCTAGATCTCTATTGTACTGGTACACAGCATGGCATACTTTATAGAACCTATGGCCAAGGCATAGGGAATGACTTTCATTCTCATTCTATCTTCTGCCGTGGTCGGGTTTTGAGTCTTACTCAATTTCACACCTTGTAACACAGGCAAGAACTCTTTCTTTGACTGTTCCATTTTGAACTACTTCAAAATCTTGTCAAGGTATGTACTCATTGAAAGAACTTATCAAGCATTTTGATCTATCTCTATAGATCTTGATGCTCAATATGTAAGCAGCTTCACCGAGGTCCTTCTTTGAAAAACTCCTTTCAAATACTCCTTTATGCTTTGCAGAATAATTCTACATTATCTCCGATCAACAATATGTCATTCACATATACTTATCAGAAATGCTGTAGTGCTCCCACTCACTTTCTTATAAATACAGGCTTCACTGTAAGTATGTATAAACTATATGCTTTGATCAACTTATCAAAGTGTATATTCCAACTCCGAGATGCTTGCACCAGTCCATAGATGGATCGCTGGAGCTTGCACACTTTGTTAGCTCCCTTTGGATCGATAAAACCTTCTGGTTGCATCATATACAACTCTTCCTCCGTAAACCCATTCAGGAATGCAGTTTTACATCCATTTGCCAAATTTCATAAATTGTGGCAATTGCTAACATGATTCGGACAGACTTAAGCATCGCTTCTGATTGAGAAAATCTCATTGTAGTTAACACCTTGAACTTGTCAAAACCTTTTTGCGACAAGTCGAGCTTTGTAGATAGTAACACTACTATCAACGTCCGTCTTCCTCTTGAAGATCCATTTATTTTCTATTGCTTGCCGACCCTCGGGCAAGTCAACCAAAGTCCACACTTTGTTTTCATAC
Organism: Aegilops bicornis; assembly: GCA_021605145.1. Classification (NCBI taxonomy): domain Eukaryota; kingdom Viridiplantae; phylum Streptophyta; class Magnoliopsida; order Poales; family Poaceae; genus Aegilops; species Aegilops bicornis. The sequence continues at coordinate 775,740,055 of CM038675.1, forward strand.
ATGGATCCCATCTCAGATTTCATGGCTTCTAGCCATTTAGCGGAATCTGGGCTCACCATCGCTTCTTCATAGTTCGTAGGTTCGTCATGATCTAGTAGCATGACTTCCAGAACAGGATTGCCGTACCACTCTGGTGCGGATCTCACTCTGGTTTACCTACGAGATTCGGTAGTAACTTGATCTGAAGTTACATGATCATCATCATTAGCTTCCTCACTAATTGGTGTAGTAGTCACAGGAACTGATTTCTGCGATAAACTACTTTCCAATAATGGAGAAGGTACAATTACCTCATCAAGTTCTACTTTCCTCCCACTCACTTCTTTCGGGAGAAACTCCTTCTCTAGAAAGGATCCATTCTTGGCAACGAATGTCTTGCCTTCGGATCTGTGATAGAAGGTGTACCCAACATTTTGGGTATCCTATGAAGACGCATTTCTCCGATTTGGGTTCGAGCTTATCAGGATGAAACTTTTTCACATAAGCATCGCAACTCCAAACTTCAAAAAACAACAACTTTGGTTTCTTGCCAAACCACAGTTCATACGGTGTCGTCTCAACGGATTTAGATGGTGCCCTTTTAACGTGAATGCAGCTGTCTCTAATGCATAGCCCCAAAACTATAACGGTAAATCGGTAAGAAACATCATAGTTGCACTATATCCAATAAAGTACGGTTATGATGTTCGGACACACCATTATGCTGTGGTGTTCCAGGTGGCATGAATTTGTGAAACTATTTCACATTGTTTCAATTGAAGACCAAACTTCGTAACTCAAATATTTTACCTCTGCGATCATATCGTAGAAACTTTTATTTTCTTGTTACGATGATTCTCCACTTCACTCTGAAATTCTTTGAGCTTTTCAAATGTTTCAGACTTATGTTTCATCAAGTAGATATACCCATATCTGCTCAAAAACATCTGTGAAGATCAAAAATAATGATACTTGTCGCGAGCCTTAATATTCATCGGACCACATACATCAATATGTATGATTTCCAACAAATCTGTTGCTCGCTCCATTGTTCCGGAGAACGGAGCTTTAGTCATCTTGCCCATGAGGCATGGTTTGCAAGCATCAAGTGATTCATAATCAAGTGATTCCAAAAGCCCATCAGTATGGAGTTTCTTTATGCGCTTTACACCAATATGACCTAAACGGCAGTGCCACAAATAAGTTGCACTATCATTATTAACTTTGCATCTTTTGGTTTCAATATTATGAATATGTGTATCACTACTATCGAGATCCAACAAATCATTTTTGTTGGTGTGTAACCATATAAGGTTTTATTCATGTAAACAGAACAACAATTTATTCTCTTACTTAAATGAATAACCGTATTGCAATAAACATGATCAAATCATATTCATGCTCAACACCAGATAACACTTATTTAGGTTCCGCACTAATCTCGAAAGTATAGGGAGTGTGCGATGATGATCATATCAATCTTGGAACTACTTTCAACACACATCGTCACTTCACCCTTAACTAGTTTCTGTTTATTCTACAACTCCCGTTTCGAGTTACTACTCTTAGTAACTGAACCAGTACCAAATACCGAGGGGTTGCTATAAACACTAGTAAAGTACACATCAATAACATGTATATCAAATATACCTTTGTTTACTTTGCCATCCTTCTTATCCGCCAAATACTTGGGGTAGTTCCGCTTCCAGTGACCAGTCCCTTTGCAATAGAAGCACTTAGTCTCAGGCTTAGGACCAGATTTGGGCTTCTTCACCGTGAGCAGCAACTTGCTTGCTGTTCTTCTTGAAGTTCCCTTCTATCCCTTTGCCCTTTTCTTGAAACTAGTGGTCTTGTTAACCATCAACACTTGATGTTCTTTCTTGATTTCTACCTTCATCGATTTCATCATCATGAAAAACTCGGGAATTATTTTCATCATCCCTTGCATACTATAGTTCATCACGAAGTTCTAGTAACTTGGTGGTGGTGACTAGAGAATTCTGTCAATCACTATCTTATCTGGAAGATTAACTCCCACTTGATTCAAGCGATTGTAGTACCCAGACAATCTGAGCACATGCTCACTAGTTGAGCGATTCTCCTCCATCTTTTAGCTATAGAACTTGTTGGAGACTTCATGTCTCTTAACTCGGTATTTGCTTGAAATATTAACTTCAATTTCTGGAACATCTTATATGGTCCATGATGTTCAAAACATCTTTGAAGTCCCGATTCTAAGCCATAAAGCATGGTGCACAAAACTATCAAGTAGTCATCATATTGAGCTAGCCAAACGTTCATAACGCGTGCATACGCTCCTGCAATAGGTCTGTCACCTAGCGGTGCATTAAGGACATAATTCTTACATGCAGCATTGAGGATAAACCTCGGATCGCGGATCCAATCCGCATCATTGCTACTAACATTTTTCAACACAATTTTCTCTAGGAACATATGAAAATAAACATATGAAAGCAACAACGCGAGCTATTGATCTACAACATAATTTGCAAAATGCTACCAGGACTAAGTTCATGATAAATTTAAGTTCAATTAATCATATTACTTAAGAACTCCCACTTAGACAGACATCTCTCTAGTCATTTAAGTGATCACGTGATCCAAATCAACTAAACCATAACCGATCATCACGTGAGATGGAGTAGTTTTCAATGGTGAACATCTTATGTTGATCATATCTACTATATGATTCACGCCCGACCTTTCGGTCTCCGTGTTCCGAGGCCATATCTGCATATGCTAGGCTCGTCAAGTATAACCTGAGTATTCTGCGTGTGCAAAACTGGCTTGCACCCGTTGTAGATGGACGTAGAGCTTATCACACCCGATCATCACGTGGTGTCTCGACACGACGAACTTTGGCAACGGTGCATACTCGGGAGAACACTACTTGATAATTTAGGTGAGAGATCATCTTAAAATGCTACCGTCAACCAAGCAAAATAAGATGCATAAAGGATAAACATCACATGCAATCAATATAAGTGATATGATATGGCCATCATCATCTTGTGCTTGTGATCTCCATCTCCGAAGCACCGTCGTGATCACCATCGTCACCGGGCGCGACACCTTGATCTCCATCGTAGCATCGTTGTCGTTTCGCCATCTATTGCTTCTCGACTATCGCTACCGCTTAGTGATAAAGTAAAGCAATTACAGGCGTTTGCATTTCATACAATAAGCGACAACCATATGGCTCCAGCCAGTTGCCGATAACTTCGGTTACAAAACATGATCATCTCATACAATAAAATATAGCATCACATCTTGACCATATCACATCACAACATGCCCTGCAAAAACAAGTTAAACGTCCTCTACTTTGTTGTTGCAAATTTTACGTGGCTGCTACGGGCTTAAGCAAGAACCAATCTCACCTACGCATCAAGACCACAACGATACTTCGTCAAATAGACTCCGTTTAACCTTCTCAAGGACCGGGCGTAGCCACACTCAGTTCAACTAAAGTTGAGAAAGCGACACCGCCAGCCACACGTGTGCAAAGCACGTCGGTAGAACCAGTCTCGCATAAGCGTCTGGCGTAATGTCGGTCCGGGCCGCTTCATCCAACAATACCGCTGAACCAAAGTATGACATCTTTGGTAGGCAGTATGACTTGTATCGCCCACAACTCACTTGTGTTCTACTCGTGCAAAACATCAAACCATAAAAACCTAGGCTCGGATGCCACTGTTGGGGAACGCAGTAATTTCAAAATTTTCCTACGCACACGCAAGATCATGGTGATGCATAGCAACGAGAGGGGAGAGTGTTGTCTACGTACCCTCGTGAACCCGGGCGGAAGCAATCACAACGTAGAGGAAGTAGTCGTACGTTCTCCTCGCGATCCAAACGATCCAAGCACCGTTACTCCGGCACCTCCGAGTTCTTGGCACACGTACAGCTCGGTGACGCTCCTCGGGCTCCGATCCAGCAAAGCTCCGGGGAGAGAGAGTTCCGTCAGCACGACGGCGTGGTGACGATCTTGATGTTCTACCAACGCAGGGCTTCGCCTAAGCACCGCTACGATTTGACCGAGGTGGAATATGGTGGAGGGGGCACCGCAGACACGGCTAAGGAACGATCTCAAGGATCAACTTGTGTGTTCATGGGGTGCCCCTGCCCCGTATATAAAGGAGGGAGGGAGGAGGAGGCCGGCCCTAGGAGGCGCGCCATGGGGAGTCCTACTCCCACCGGGAGTAGGATTCCCCTTTCCTAGTCCAACTAGGAGTCCTTCCATGTATTAGGAGTAGGAGACAAGGAAGGGAAGAGAGAAGGGAAGGAAGGAGGGGTGCGGCCTCCCCTAGTCAATTCGGACTAGGCCATGGGGCGCGGCCTGCCCTAGGCAGCCCCTCTCTCTTTCCCGCAGGGCCCAATAAGGCCCAATACTTCTCCCCGTATTCCCGTAACTCCCCGGTACTCCGAAAAATACCCGAATCATTCGGAACCTTTCCGAACTCCGAATATAGTCGTCCAATATATCGATCTTTACGTCTCGACCATTTCGAGACTCCTCGTCATGTCCCCGATCTCATCCGGGACTCAACTCCTTCGGTACATCAAAACTCATAAACTCATAACATAAATGTCATCGAAACCTTAAGCGTCACGGACCCTACGGTTCGAGAACAATGTAGACATGACCGAGACACGTCTCCGGTCAATAACCAATAGCGGGACCTGGATGCCCATATTGGCTCCTACATATTCCACGAAGATCTTTATCGGTCAGACCGCATAACAACATACGTTGTTCCCTTTTGTCATCGGTATGTTACTTGCGAGATTCGATCGTCGGTATCCAATACCTACTTCAATCTTGTTACTGGCAAGTCTCTTTACTCGTTCCGTAATGCATCATTCCGTAACTAACTCATTAGCTACATTGCTTGCAAGGCTTATAGTGATGTGCATTACCGAGATGGCCCAGAGATACCTCTCCGACAATCGGAGTGACAAATCCTAATCTCGAAATACGCCAACCCAACATCTGCCTTTGGAGACACTTGTAATACTCCTTTATAATCACACAGTTACGTTGTGACGTTTGGTAGTACCCAAAGTGTTCCTCCGGTAAACGGGAGTTGCATAATCTCATAGTTATAGGAACATGTATAAGTCATGGATAAAAGCAATAGCAACATACTAAACGATCGGGTGCTAAGCTAATGGAATGGGTCATGTCAATCAGATCATTCAACCAATGATGTGACCTTGTTATCTATGGTTAGGAAACTTAACCATCTTTGATTAACAAGCTAGTCTAGTAGAGGCATACTAGTGACACTCTGTTTGTCTATGTATTCACACATGTATTATGTTTCCGGTTAATACAATTCTAGCATGAATAATAAACATTTATCATGATATAAGGAAATAAATAATAACTTTATTATTGCCTCTAGGGCATATTTCCTTCACGTAGACTTTGACGTAAATTACTCCGCAGCTATCTGGGCTACTTGTATTGGTCAGTGGCACCGTGATCACTTCCGTGAAAAAAAAACACTCGTGGACAAAACCCTAAATACGTACTCCCTCTGTTTCATAATATAAGAACGCTTTTAACACTAGTGTAGTGTCAAAAACACATTATGGGACGGAGGGAGTAGATGTTAAGTGTGGAAGTGCTATCGTGGTCGTACAGTGCCACCATTGGTCTGTACAATGATGCTTTGCATAACTATGATATATGTTTACTACTATGTGATTAACTTTACTGGAACATGCACAGTTGTGTACGTAGCATTCACATGGAAGTGGATTTTTTTAGCCATCATGTAGTTAAGAACTCAGTCCGATTTATCTTGGACAATCTTGGACGCAGGTAATATATTTTTTGGTCTTAGCGATGACAACACTGTCATAGTGGTGTACGCAGCATTCATATGGAAGTGCATTTTCGTTGCCAACATGTAGTAAAGAATTCAGTCCGATCTGTCTTGGACAATCTCTCTCTGTATTATAGTACTCCCTCCGTCCCATAATATAAGAACATTTTTGACACTACACAAATGTCAAAAACATTCTTATATTATGAGACGAAGGGAGTAGTACAATATTCTTAGCTCCGTCTAGCTTTGTTTAAAGTAGAATTTGTCTCCGCGGGCACATAAAAGGACACTCTTAAACTATGTCGTAAATTACTCAGTAGCTATCTGGTCTACTGATTTTTGTTAAAATAGACCACCTACCAAATAGAATTGTCAAAAAAGACTCCCTCCGAATAAAAGTGACAAAAAGGACCCCCTCGGCCGTGGTGGCAGGTGCGCCAGGCGACACGTGGCACCTGCCGCCTCAGCGCGAGGCGGCAGGCCCTGCCGCCACGGCATCAGGCGGCACGCTCCGTGGAACGGGATACGGGGCTGGCGACGGAACGGGCTGGCCTGATGGGTCCCTGCCGCCTCAGGGGCAGGCGGCAGCCCTGTAGCAGCTGGGCCCTTCCGCCTCAGGGGCTGGCGGCAGCCCTAGACATGTGCTACTGCAGCGGCGTCGTTTTCCTAAAAGCTAGGGAACGGGGAACCAATTCAGTCAAGTGTATCTATCACCTATATCTATCTAGCGGCCTGGGCTTTCCATCAAAAGGAGTCCAACATGGGACGGCTTCAAATCTCTCTTTGATTCGATGTGAACCAAAGGCGAGAGCAGTGGTACGTCTACGCTGCAAGGCAGGGCAGGGCTACCTGACGAGACGCTTTTTCTAAGAATTTTGGCTTTGACTAGGACATTGTAAAATGGCTCTGTCCAAACAGAGTCAATGGCTGCAGCAGCGCATGTCCAGGGCTGCCGCCAGCCCCTGTGGCGGCCGGGCCCATCTACTACAGGGCCGTCGCCAGCCCCTGAGGCGGCAGGGACCCATCAGGCCAGCCCGTTCCATTGCCAGAGCCGTATCCCGTTTTGTGCAGCGTGCCGCCTGACGTCGTGGCGGCAGCCCCTGCCGCCTCACGCCGTGGCGGCCGGTGCCACATGTTGCCTGGCACGCTTGTCGCCACGGCCGAGGGGTCTTTTTTGTCACTTTCATCCGAAAGAGGCCTTTTTTGTCAATTCTGTTCGGTAGGTGGTCTATTTCGACAAAAAATCAATCCTGGTCTACTTGTACTGGTCAGTGGCCACGCATGTGTGCATCTGTCTTATCAGGTTCCAGACTGTTTTGCTGAAGATACTGACCAAAATTCAAACCTACTGTCCCCACGTAATTAGGACACGCAATTATTGGCCATGATGACAATATCGTCTAGACATTCTTTTTAGTGAGTATAATATAATCTAGTCCGACTAATGACCTAAGCAACTAATGTTCCAGTCAAGACAAGAAACTGAACTTGACGGGTTAGATATTTTCCAACTAGCCAATACCATCAAACTGATCAACGGTTTTGTCGTTGCTTTCTCACGATTTTTGTCCTTGTACGGCACGTGTAGTGATAAAGCATTTCTCCCCGTTCACATGCACGCAACGACCACGGCGAAGAAGAAGATGAGCGCGGCTCGGTCGGATGAGCGTGAATGCTTTGGACTGGTATGTGACCGTGTGGAAATTTGCCTAATTCTTGATGTAGCTAGCCTAAAGAAGAGTTGGTCTGTAGCTCCAACCACTTGCACATATATGCAAGTATAGCAGGTGAAAAGTGTTAGGATTAATTAGTTAGTTTAATTAATGGAAATCTCTGTTTAGCAAACCGACATGCGGTTTTCTCTTCTGATGGGTCGCGTCCTATTATAATGGACACGCCCGTCGAATCCCATCTCTTGTAAACGTCGTGTCTGTGCGACGCGCCCCTTCCAGGGGTATAAATTTGTACATCATCGCAATCAATCGAGATCAGTGATTACTGTTCATTGCACTATTTCTTTACACGTTATCAACACTTGGTGGAATTGTACCAACAGTCACTTGGAAAGGGCGAGAAGGCTCAGGGGAACCAGTATAAAGCACAGTTCATTGGAAATGAATATGGTACCCCTACGGTTGATGGTTCTCGAGATAATTCTCTAAACATGGACAACCAGGAGCAGAATCAGCAAGTGGAAGATCCAATACTAGATGTTCCTGACATGCTAGTGGAATTTGGTTCTAGTGACATATTTAGAGACCAGATTTAGTCTCATTTGTCTATGTATTGTAATGATGTTATTAGACATATTACATGTGTTGTAAAATAAGTTATGCCCCTAGACATAATTGAAGGAAATATGCCCTATAGGCAATAATAAAGTTATTATTTATTTCCTTATATCATGATAAATATTTATTATTCATGCTAGAATTGTATTAACCGAAAACATAATACATGTGTGAATATATAGACAAACAGAGTGTCACTAGTATGCCTCTACTAGACTAGCTCGTTGATCAAAGATGGTTATGTTTCCTAGCCATAGACATGAGTTGTCATTTAATTAACGGGATCACATCATTAGGAGAATGATGTGATTGACATGACCCATTCCGTTAGCTTAGCACACGATCGTTTAGTATGTTGCTATTGCTTTCTGCATGACTTATACATGTTCCTATGACTATGAGATTATGTAAATCCCGTTTACCGGAGGAACACTTTGTGTGCTACCAAACGTCACAACGTAACTGGGTGATTATAAACGTCACAACGTAATTGTTGATCACCATGATCTTGCGTGTGCGTAGGAATTTTTTTGAAATTACTATGTTCCCCAACAATAATGTGTTAGCTATGTCATGTGACATAGGGCTTGTAATAAGTACAAGACGTATATAGCTTGTAATGTATGTATTGATTCTATATAAGTTTGATTATATACTGAACTTTGTTCTTTTACTCTATAGAACTTCAAGAAATAATACAATGGAGGAGGAAATGTGTCTAGTGGATAGCGGATCTACTAACACGATACTTAGGGAGATGAAGTATTTCCAGAGACTCAAGAAGAGTAATGGAAGTGTCATGACAATTGCTGGCCGAGACACAGTAATTGTTGGTTCTGGTCAAGCTACAATTAACTCCCTATGCGTACTAAATTGGTAATCCAGGATGCTATACTGTATCCAGATTCTACTCGTACCTTGCTGAGTTTTAAGGATATCCGCAAAAATGGTTTCCATGTGGAAACTAATGAAGAGAGTGGGGCTGAATGCCTACACATAACTCAGCAAAAGGGATTTCGAAAGGAAATCCCTGAGAATTTGCCTTCTCTATCTTCTGGGTTGTATTATCCATACATTAAACCAGAGACGCATATGACGTACAAGATAGTTTTTCAGAATCTTGATAAATTCAATATTTGGCAGGGTCGCCTGGGTCATCTTGGTATTGGGATGATGAGAAAAATTATTGATGGTTCTGTTGGACACAGAAATAACGGATATAAAGTTTCCAAAATCATCGGATTTTGTATGCACAACATGTGCAACTGGGAAATTGATCACAAGGTCATCTTATGTGAAATTAAAGGATGAGTCGCTTAATTTCCATGAATGCTCAAGAAGATATTTGTGGTCCAATACAATCGTTATCTGGACCATTCAGATATTTCATGGTCCTAATTGATGCATCAACAAGATGGTCAAATATGTGTCTACTGTCAACAAGGAACCATGCTTTTGCAAAGCTAATTGCTCATATCATTAAATTGAGAGCAAATCATCCTGAGCATAGGATAAAAACCATCAGAATGGGTAATGCTGTGGAATTTAGTTCACGAGCATTTAATGATTACTGCCTAGCTTTGGGCATTTCTGTGGAGCACTCAGTACCTTCTGTACATACCTAGAATGGTCTTGCGAAATCACTTATCAAGAGAATCAAGTTGATAGCAAGACTGCTCCTACAAAATTGTAATCTTTAGCTTCATGTTGGGTCATGCAGTTTTACATGCTGCAGAGTTTATAGAAATTCGACCAACTGCATATCATACGGTCTCCCCGTTGCAGTTAGTATTTGGAAATCATCCAAGTATTTCCCATCTGCGGCAATTCGGTTGCGCGGTATATGTACCGATCTCACCACCGCAGCGTACATCAATGGGCCATCATAGACGAACGGGGATCTATGTGGGGTACTATTTTTCGTCAATCATTAAGTACCTGGAACCCCTGACAGGAGATTTGTTTACAGCCCGGTACGCTGATTGCATTTTTGATGAGGACAATTTCTCTGCATTAGGGGAGAGAATAACTACATAGAATGCCGAGAAATAGATTGGGATGTGAAAGGCATCCATTCCTTAGATCCACGTACAAATGAGTGTGAACTAGAGGTTCAAAAGATTATAAATTTGCAAAATATTGCAAATAATTTGCCAGATGCATTTACTGACTATAAAGGTGTCAGAAAATCAAATGTTCCCGCTATGAATGTGCTAGAGAGAGTAGAGGTGACCCATAGGTCTACTCAGCCACCTAAGAGGGGGAGGAATCTAGACACAAAGAACAAGGCTTTGCAGAAGCGTCCAATGGGAATGAGGAATCCTAGAAAAGTAAATACAAGTCAACAATATGTTGATATTCAACCTAGGGTTGAAGGACACCTGAAGGATGTTGACATCCAGTCCAGCACGAGTGTGCACAGAAATTTTGGTGTTGGGACATCGGAAAACATTGATCCAATTATTGAGGGAAATCACGAAGGATCAAAAGGTATTGATGAGATATCTGTTAATTATATTGATTCAGGAGAATCATACAATAGAAAGACTATAGTTGTCGACATTTATTTAGACTCTAGAATTGCAGAAGGCCTTGATTTGGATTGAGAACCTAAGTCTGTGGCAGAGTGTATGAAGTGCTCAGACTGGTCCAAATGGAAGGCAGCAATTGAGGATGAATTGCACTCGCTCATGAAAAGAGGGGTATTTACTGTAGTAGTACCCACTCCTCAACATGTGTTCCTCGTGGGAGCAAAATGGGTTTTCGTGCGTAAGAGGAATGAGAACAATGATGTGGTGAGATATAAGGCGAGGCTTGTAGCACAGGGGTTCACGCAGAGACCCGACGTCGATTATGATGAAACATATTCTCCTGCTATGAGTGGAACAACGTTCCGATATTTAATATCACTAGCAGTGAAAATGAATTTGCCTATCCAACTGATGGATGTTGTGGCTGCATATTTATATGGGTCACTGGATTCGGATATTTATATGGAAGTCCCTGAGGGAATGAAGCTTCTGAATCCAAAGGCTAATCGCAACATGTAGTGCGTAAAGCTTCAGAAGTCATTGTATGGCTGGAAGCAGTCGGGAAGAATGTGGTATAACCGGCTAAGTATATTCCTTCTTCAGAAGGGTTACTCAAATAGTAAAGATTGCCCATGTGTGTTTATTAAGAAATCTAAGAATGGATTTGCATTATTTCTGTGTATGTGGATGATCTGAATATCATTGGGACTACACAAGAAATACATGAGGCAAGTAATTGATGTATACTACACAACCTTCTTCTCGTAGACGTTGTTGGGCCTCCAAGTGCAGAGGTATGTAGGACAGTAGCAAATTTCCCTCAAGTCGATGACCTAAGGTTTATCAATCCGTGGGAGGCGTAGGATGAAGATGGTCTCTCTCAAACAACCCTGCAACCAAATAGCAAAGGGTCTCTTGTGTCCCCAACACACCCAATACAATGGTAAATTGTATAGGTGCACTAGTTCGGCGAAGAGATGGTGATACAAGTGCAATATGGATTGTAGATATAGGTTTTTGTAATCTGAAAATATAAAAACAGCAAGCTAACTAATGATAAAAGTGAGCACAAACGGTATTGCAATGCTTTCAAACAAGGCCTAGGGTTCATACTTTCACTAGTGCAAGTTCTCTCAACAATAATAACATAATCGGATCGTATAACTATCCCTCAACATGCAACAAAGAGTCACTCCAAAGCCACTAATAGCGGAGAACAAACGAAGAGATTATTGTAGGGTATGAAACCACCTCAAAGTTATCCTTTCTGATCGATCTATTCAAGAGTCCGTAGTAAAATAACATGAAGCTATTCTTTACGTTCAATCTATCCTAGAGTTCGTACTAGAATAACACCTTAAGACACAGATCAACCAAAATCCTAATGTCACCTAGATACTCCAATGTCACCTCAAGTATCCGTGGGCATGATTATGCAATTTCCATCTCACAATCTCAATTCATCTATTCAAACCAACACATAGAACCTCAAAGAGTGCCCCAAAGTTTCTACCGGAGAATCACGACGAAAACGTGTGCCAACCCCTATGCATAGGTTCATGGGCGGAACCTGCAAGTTGATCACCAAAACATACATCAAGTGGATCACGTGATATCCCATTGTCACCACAGATAAGCATGGCAAGACATACATCAAGTGTTCTCAAATCCTTAAAGACTCAATCCGATAAGATAACTTCAATGAGAAAACTCAATCCATTACAAGAGAGTAGAGGGGGAGAAACATCATAAGATCCAACTATAATAGCAAAGCTCGCGATACATCAAGATCGTGCCAACTCAAGAACACGAGAGAGAGAGAGAGAGAGAGAGAGAGAGAGAGAGATCAAACACATAGCTACTGGTACATACCCTCAGCCCCGAGGGTGAACTACTCCGTCCTCGTCATGGAGAGCATCGGGATTTTGAAGATGGCCGCGGTGAGGATCCCCCTCGGCGTGAGTGCGAACAGGGTCCCGATTGGTTTTTGGTGGCTCTGAGGCTTGCATGCGGAACTCCTGATCTATTATGTTCCCCGATGGTTTTAGGGTATATTGATATATATATATATATATATATATATATATATATATATATATATATATATATATATATTCAAAATTAGTCGGTCAGGGGAGCCACGAGGGGCCCACGAGGGTGGGGGCGCGCCCAGAGGGGGCAGGCGCGCCTCCCTGCCTCGTGGCCACCTCGTTGCTTCCCTGACGTACCCTCCAAGTCTCCTGGATTGGTTCCTTTCCAAATATAACTCTCCCGAAGGTTTCATTCCGTTTGGACTCCGTTTGATATTCCTTTTCTTCGAAACACTGAAACAAGGGAAAAACAGGAACTGGCACTGGGCTCTGGGTTAATAGGTTAGTCCCAAAAATAATGCTCCCTCTGTTCCTCAATATAGGGTGTATAGCTTTTGGCACGGAAATTAAAGAACGCACGTGGAGGGAAAATTTCACAAATCTTGGGCGAGATTACACCTGACTAATTGACATGAGAAAATAGAGGAGCTTGCCTCACATAAGGAAATGTAATCAAATCCCTAAAATAATTATCCAAATGAGTGGTGCAACGCAATACAGCTTATATTTTGGATTTTTTTTCTCAAAAATCTATACACATTATATCAAGGAACGGAGGGAGTATAAAAGTGTAAAATAAAGCCCATAAACATCCAAAACAGATAATATAATAGCATGGAACAATCAAAAATTATAGATACGTTGGAGACGTATCAGTAATCATCTTAAGACGGAGTTTGAGATGAAAGATCTAGGTAAGACTAAATTTTTTTGGGGCTTACAACTTGAACATCTTCCTTCGGGAATACTTGTTCATCAGTCTTCTTATATCCAAAAGATCCTTAAAATTTTTAATATGGATAAAGCATATGTTGGGGAACGTAGTATTTAAAAAAATTTCCTACGATCACGCAAGATCTATCTAGGAGAAGCATAGCAACGAGCGAAGAGAGTGTGTCCACGTACCCTCATAGACCGAAAGCGGAAGCGTTGAGTAACGCGGTTGATGTAGTCGAACGTCTTCACGATCCAACCGATCAAGTACCGAACGCACGGCACCTCTGCGATCTGCACACGTATAGCTCGGTGACGTCCCTCGAACTCTCTATCCAGCTGAGGCCGAGGGAGAGTTTCATCAGCACAACGGTGTGGTGACGGTGATGATGAAGTTACCGGCAGAGGGCTTCGCCTAAGCACTGAAACTTTGGTGTGCCTTTGGGGTGCCCCCCTACCACGTATATAAAGGGGGGAGGGAGGAGGAGGCCGACCAACGGGAGGAGACACGCCATGGGGGGCTAATCCTACTCTAAGTAGGATTTGCCCCCCCCCCCCCCCTTTCCTATTCCAACAAGGAGAAGGGGGAAGGAGAAGGAGGAGAGAAGGAAAGGGGGGCTGGCCCCCTAGTCCAATTTGGTTTGGGCTAGGGGCGCACGCGCCACACCTTGGCCTGCCTCCTCTCTTCCACCAATAGGCCCATGAGGCCCAATAACCCCCCCCCCCCCTCCCCGGTACTCCGGAAAATACCCGATACACCTCAGAACTATTCCACTGTCCGAATATGGTCTTCCAATATATCAATCTTTATGTCTCGACCATTTTGAGACTCCTCGTCATGTCCGTGATCTCATCCGTGACTCCAAACTACCTTCGGTACATCAAAACATATAAACTCATAATACCGATCGTCATCGAACGTTAAGAGTGCGGACCCTCCGGGTTCGAGAACTATGTAGACATGACCGAGACATCTCTCTGGTTAATAACCAATAGCGGAACCTGGATGCTCATATTGGCTCCTACATATTCTACGAAGATCTTTATCGGTCAAACCGCATAACAACATACGTTGTTCCCTTTGTCATCGGTATGTTATTTGCCCGAGATTCGATCGTCGGTATCCTCATACCTAGTTCAATATCGTTACCGACAAGTCTCTTTACTCGTTCTGTAATGCATTATCCCTCAACTAACTCATTAGTCACATTGCTTGCAAGGCTTATAGTGATGTGCATTACCGGGAGGGCCCAGAGATACCTCTCCGACAATCGGAGTGACAAATCCTAATCTTGATCTATGCCAACTCAACAAACACCATCGGAGACACCTATAGAGCATCTTTATAATCACCCAGTTACGTTGTGACGTTTGACAGCACACTAAGTGTTCCTCCGGTATTCGGGAGTTGCATAATCTCATAGTCATAGGAACATGTATAAGTCATGAAGAAAGCAATAGCAATAAACTAAACGATCATAATGGTAAGCTAACGGATGGGTCTTGTCCATCAAATCATTCTCTAATGATGTGATCCCGTTCATCAAATGACAACACATGTCGATGGTCAGGAAACATAAGCATCTTTGATCAACAAGCTAGTCAAGTAGAGGCATACTAGGGACACTCTGTTTGTCTATGTATTCACGCATGTACTTAGTTTCTAGTTAATACAATTCTAGCATGAATAATAAACATTTATCATGATATAAGGAAATATAAATAACACCTTTATTATTGCCTCTAGGGCATATTTCCTTCAGTCTCCCACTTGCACTAGAGTCAATAATCTAGTTCACACCGTAATGTGATTTAACACCAATAGTTCGCATATTTATGTGATTAGTACACATCGCCATGTGACTAACACCAAAAGGGTTTCCTAGAGTCAATAATCTAGTTCACATCGCTATGTGATTAACACCCAAAGAGTACTAAGGTGTGATCATGTTTTGCTTGTGAGAGAAGTTTAGTCAACGGGTCTGTCACATTCAGAGCCGTATGTATTTTGCAAATTTCTATGTCTACAATGCCCTGCACGGAGCTGCTCTAGCTAATTGCTCCCACTATCCATATGTATCTAGATCGAGACTCAGAGTCATCCAGATCGATGTCAAAGCTTGCATCGACGTAACTCTTTACGACGAACTCTTTATCACCTCCAAAACCGAGAAATATTTCCTTATTCCGCTAAGGATAATTTTGGCCGCTGTCCAATGATCCACTCCTGGATCACTATTGTACCCACTTGCCAAACTCATGGTGAGGTACACAATAGATATGGTACATATCATACTTTATAGAACCTATGACTCAGGCATAGGGAATGACTTTTCATTCTCTTTCTATTTTCTGCCGTGGTCGGGTTTTGAGTATTTACTCAACTTCACACCTTGCAATACAGGCAAGAACTCCTTCTTTGACTGTTCCATTTTGAAATATTTTAAAACCTTGTCAAGGTATGTACTCATTGAAAAAACTTATCAAGCGTCTTGATCTATCTCTATAGGTCTTGATGCTCAATATGTAAGTAGCTTCACCGAGGTCTTTCTTTGAAACACTCCTTTCAAATACTCCATTATGCTTTGCAGAAATGTTTTACATCATTTTCGATCAACAATATGTCATTCACATATACTTATCAGAAAGGCTCTAGTGCTCCCACTCACTTTTTTGTAAATATAGGCTTCGCCGCAAGTCTGTATAAAACTATATGCTTTGATCAACTCATCAAGGCGTATATTCCAACTCCGAGATGCTTGCACCAGTCCATGGATTGCTAGAGCTTGCTCATTTTGTTAGCACCTTTAGGATTGATAAAACCTTCTGGTTGCATCATATACAACTCTTCTTTAATAAATCCATTAAAGAATGTAGTTTTGATATCCATTTGCCAGATTTCATAAAATGCGACAATTGCTAACATGATTCGGACAGACTTAAGCATCGCTACGAGTGAGAAAATCTCATCGTAGTCAACATTTTAAACTTGTCGAAAACCTTTTTGCGACAATTCGAGCTTTGTAGATAATAATACTACTATCAGTGTCCGTGTTCCTCTTGGAGATCCATTTATTCTAAATGGCTTGCCGATCATCGGGCAAGTCAACCAAAGTCCACACTTTGTTCTCATACGTGGATCCCATCTCAGATTTCATGGCCTCAAGCCATTTCACGGAATCTGGGCTTATCATTGCTTCCTCATAGTTCGTAGGTTTGTCATGGTCAAGTAACATGACCTCCAGAACAGGATTACCGTACCACTCTGGTGCTGATCTTACTCAGGTGGACCTACGAGGTTCAGTAGTAACTTGATATGAAGTTTCATGATCATCATCATTAGCTTCCTCACTGACTGGTGTAGGAATCACTGGAACTGATTTCTGTGACGTACTACTTTCCAATTCAGGAGAAGGTACAATTACCTCATCAAGTTCTACTTTCCTCCCACTCACTTCTTTCGAGAGAAACTCCTTCTGTAGAAAGGATCCATTCTTAGCAACAAATATCTTGCCTTCGGATCTGTGATAGAAGGTGTACCCAACAGTCTCCTTTGGGTATCCTATGAAGACACATTTCTCCAATTAGGATTCTAGTTTATCAGGTTGAAGCTTTTTCACATAAGCATCGCAACCCCAAACTTTAAGAAACGACAGCTTAGGTTTCTTGCCAAACCATAGTTTATATAGTGTCGTCTCAACAGATTTAGATGGTTCCCTATTTAACATGAATGCAGCTGTCTCTAATGCATAACCCCAAAACGATAGCGGTAAATCAGTAAGAGACATCATAGTCGTACCTTATCTAATAAAGTGTGGTTACGACATTCGGACACACCATTATGTTGTGGTGTTCTGGGTGGCATGAGTTGTGAAACTATTCCGCATTGTTTCAAATGAAGACCAAACTTGTAACTCAAATATTCTCCTCCATGATCAGATCGTAGAAACTTTATTTTCTTGTTACGATGATTTTCCACTTCACTCTGAAATTCTTTAAACTTTTTAAATGTTTCAGACTTATGTTTCATCAAGTAGATATACCCATATTTGCTCAAATCATCTATGAAGGTCAGAAAATAACGATTTGGGCACCAAGTACAGCTCATCTGCAACATTGTTGTTATGCATGAGACGTGTCTGCAACCAACCGCCGAAAGTCCCCGTGTGTTCACGTGTAATCCAGTCGTCAGACTGCTCCGGATGTTTGGAGCATAGAGTATTCTTGTGTCCGTCGATATACGGAGCCACCATGTGACAGCCTGGATTTTGCCTTCTCTCTTTTTTCGGACATGGTTTTGCTTTTGCCTTGGATTTGAGTTTTTGGAATCAATTCAAACAGACTTGTCAGTTGGGCATGCCCTTGACTTTCACCCAAGTGACCTATCTACTTCTCATTCAATCTCATTTCTCTGAAAAATTCTCAAAATAATCAAATGAATATTTCTCATAAAAGGAACATATTCATTTTTTCCTCTGAAACTCATTTCAGAAACTTGTGCTCCAAAGCAACCCCCATTTTTATTACTCCAAAAATTCTGAATTAATTCCTGAATATTCTTTGAACCTTCCACCTTCCGAAGCAAAAATATTGCATGACTTTTTGTAATATTTTTGCTACAGAAAATAATTTCTCTTCTGGCCCAGAATTTCACTTTGCACAGCAAGTGCATTTTTCCTTGATCCTTTGGCCCCGATTTTTCTTCAGCCTCTTCACCCTCCTAAGTAACCCTTAACCCAGGAGATCAGCCCTAATGGCCATCTAGAAGCTATCCTAATGTAGCAGCCAAGTTTCTGTCCAGAAACTTGCCAAGATGGTTGAGTCACATCTGGTCGGCCTGGCATTAAGTCCTCAGCTTCCCTAGATCCTTCACTGCATGGACTTTAGCTTAGACAAGGTTTGGCCGATCGTGGGCGTCGTTTTGACCATGCCAGGGTGGTGACCGCGTGTGGACACGGGGTCTGGCAGGTGCTCGACGTGATCTGAGTAGCGCCAACGCTTCTGTTTGGCGCGTTCTCGAGCCAGAGCTCGTCGACGACTGCCGAACCGCGCCACCAGCCTCGACTCATCACCTTTGACCCCTCCCTGGCGCTCGCCGACGCCGGAGACGCCGCAGCGAGCATGGGCACGTCGCGGCCAAAAGTCACAGTGCGCTCGTGCCCTTGTCCTCTTCTCCCCTTGCTTCATGTGCTCGTCCGCGAGCGTGGACAGCTCCCGCCTACACACTGAGCCTTTGCCCCCTCCCTCTGGTGCCTTTTGTCGCCGTTCGCCGGTCTCCAGAGAACTCCGGCGGCGCCACGTACCCCCCTCTTGCTCTGGCTATATATAGATTGTTCCCTCCGCTCCGAAGCCTCAAACCGCACCACACAACCACCACAACCGCGTAGAGAGCCGTAGCCCGGTTGGGCAGGCCTCTGGCCGTCGACCTGGACCAGAGATCGCCGGCTATCCCCGCAGCCCAACCACCCCACTCCCGAGCCCCTCTAGCCCTATCAACCTCTCAGGCGCCTTTTTGGGGATCCTCTGGTGTCGCCTGGACGTAGCAGATCCCCCGGAGTCGCCCGTCGCCGTCGCCTTCTTCCTCTCCGGCAAGTCCCGTCCGCCACCGCCGCTTGTGAGCTTGATTGTGAGCAACTTCGGCCATCCCCCGACAAGCCACGGGTACGGGCAGGTGCGCCACGACCCCCTCTCCACTTCTATCCCTCTGGTTTTGCCCAAACCCACTCGTCGCCGGTGGAGCACCGCCGCGCTCTGTTTCCCCTCTCCCTCTCTCTCTCCTGACCGGTGGGGCCCAGTGTTAGCCTCACCACTCGCACCCGAAGCGGTACGAGTGGAGGCGTATCCTGGCTTTACGCCATCGACGTCACCCCCCCCCCCCAGGTTTTCTGTTTTATTCAAAATAATTCAAATATTTGACCACAACCTTGACC
This sequence comes from Aegilops bicornis, assembly GCA_021605145.1. Classification (NCBI taxonomy): domain Eukaryota; kingdom Viridiplantae; phylum Streptophyta; class Magnoliopsida; order Poales; family Poaceae; genus Aegilops; species Aegilops bicornis. The sequence continues at coordinate 775,759,448 of CM038675.1, forward strand.
AGTAATACCTCCTAGCCCATAAGTCCAAATGAGTTGATTCTTTTTGGATTGTGTTTGTTTCTGAAAACTCTAGCAGCACACCTAAATGTGGAATTTTCTTTGCTGTCTACAATTTTTGGTGGTTTCCAGAATGGTTTTTGATATTTTGTTTTGTGGTTTTGAAATATTTTCAGAAGAAGGATCTTGCCTTGAAGACAACCAGGAGGAGTGTGATCCCCCTCTGCACTAAGGCAAGCCACACCAGCATTTGGATGGTGTCATTTCAATATCTATGACTGTTTCTATTTAAATACGAGTTCTTATATGCATTTAAAATTTGGTTAAAATTATATGGTTGCTTGCTAGTTACTTTGTTATGCTTGATATGCTTAGTTAAATTACTGGTTGAATGCATGGACTAGTTTGGTCTAGTAGAATAAAATTTTGCCTTAGTTATATTGTTATGATAAATAATGATAGTTCTTTTGTTAAGTGATATCTTCATATAAATTATGAGTTAATAAAAATATTGCATGATAATAAAAGTAGAGGTAGAACTAGTAAAATTTAACCATGAGTAGTGCAAGCAAGTTATGTTGATAAGTTTGATCTGTACATGCGAGTTGTATGCTTTGCGTGTTGACTAGTTGCATAATCATGGCATCGTATGACTTGGTAGTTTAAATTTTTATTCAAGTTAAACCTGTTAATAAGTCCACTTGAATATGATGTTGATCAAGTCATGGTACCACTGAATTGGGTTTTCTCAGTGCGACCACATTTACCTTGTGGGAGGTCTTGATTTGGTCCTTTGTTGTGCATCTCGCCGGTGCCTCCAACGAGGGAAGGTTATGGGCGTTCATACCCTGGCCCGATAAGCAGACATAACCTTGTGTGCCCGTTTGTTTTTATGGTACCTTGTCCCCGTTTGGGATCGTTTTGCCACGACAGTGGCCGTTGGTGTCTTTGGTAGACACGGGGCCACCCAGGACATAGCCCTGATAGGGAGTTTGTCGGAGTGGCCGGGAGAGTGTCATGACAAGGGGAGGGTTTCGTCGGAATGCCGTTGGTCCACCCGAATGGGAGGGCGAGGCCGGGGATTCCATGGTGTGGGTAAAGTGCGCTACCTCTGCAGAGTGTATTAAAACTATGGATAGCCGCATCCTCGGTTATGAGCACGACTCGGAAGTAAGTCACACCATGGATCAACATTTATATTAATCTTGCACACTAAATAACTGTTGATGGCACTGATGATTCTGGAGATCATGAGCTGATCATGAGTGATTGGTTTCAGTTGTGATCCGGGAATGATCACCGTTCGGTTACGAGGTAACCTGTCTGGTAAGCAAGTCCGTGGGGCTTGGTGCACACGTTGGTCTCACCGCATTAGTAGCATTACTTGCATTGCCTTAACCTGACTAATTGTCATGATATTGTTTGCCATTATGCTTATGCTTGTTGTGAGCTTGCAAGTACATTCAATGTACTAACCTGGTGTATCATGCCAGTTTTCAGGCAAGTCATTTCGCACCGGAGAGGTTCCCGCGTCTAGGCTGTGTCCACGTCGGTGTCCCTGTGCTATAGAGTTCCACTTCGTCGTTCTACCGCTGCCGCATAGTTCGTGTAATCGAGGCCCCTTTATGTTCATTAAATAATTAATGTACATACTGTTCAGCCGCACCGTATGTGCCTCTTGGCCTCTTACCCCAATGTAATATCAGACCCGTGTAATCCACTAGCATCAATAAAGCGGTTGTTTCTGTACCATGTTGTTGTGTGTTGCCAGAAGACTTGATCTCTGGGTTGGCAATGCAAGCTAAACCAGTTGCTCTGAGCCGGGGTGCCACACACCAAGCTGGAATTTTGTAGTTCTGTGTAGTGTGCTTGCGCCCAAGAATGCTCGTCCATACATGCTACTTGGTCCTTTCCTAGCGTGCCATTTCCACCAAGTCTACCCTCATGCCGCGATTCGGGAACATCAATCGGCTTAAGGTCGGTAATAAAGTCAACACAAAACTTGGAGATGCTTCCTTCTGGCCTAGCACGGTTATGAACATATTTCTTTAAGACTCCCATGAACCTCTCAAAGGGAACATATCGTGTAGAAATACAGGACCTAGAATGCCAATCTCTTCGACTAGGTGAACTAGGACATGCGTCTTGATATTAAAGAAGGATGATGGTAACACCAACTCGAAATTGACAAGACATTACACCAAATCATTCTGTAACCTTGGTAGGATTTTTGGATCGATTACCTTCTGAGATATTGCATTGAGGAATGCACATAGCTTCACAATGGCTAATCGGACGTTGTCCGGTAGAAGCCTCCTCAATGCAACCGGAAGCAGTTGCGTCATAATCACGTGGCAGTCATGGGACTTTAGATTCTGGAACTTTTTCTCTGCCATATTTATTATTCCCTTTATATTCGACGAGAAGCCAGACGGGACCTTCATACTAAGCAGGCATTCAAAGAATATTTCCTTCTCTTCTTTGGTAAGAGCGTAGCTGGCAGGACCCTGATACTGCTTTGGATGCATGTCGTCTTTTTCGTGCATACGTTGTTGGTCCTCCCGTGCCTCCGGTGTATCTTTTGTCTTCTCATGCACGCCCAAGAAGCCTAGCAGGTTCACGCAAAGATTCTTCGTCACGTGCATCACGTTGATTGCAGAGCGGACCTCTAGTTCTTTCCAATAGGGTAGGTCCCAAAATATAGATTTCTTCTTCCACATGGGTGCGTGTCCGTCAGCGTCATTCGGAACAGATTGTCCGCCAGGACCCTTTCCAAAGATTACTTTTAAATCCTTAACCATATCAAGTATATCATCACCAGTACGGTGGCGAGGCTTCTTCCGGTTATCTGCCTCACCTTTGGAATGCTTGCCTTTCTTTCTTAAGAGATGATTGATCGGAAGAAAATCGACGATGTCCCGGGTACACACTCTTCTTACATTCATCCAAATATATAGTTTGGGTGTCATCTAAACAGTGTGTGCATGCATGGTATCCCTTGTTTGTCTATCCTGAGAGGTTACTAAGAGCAGGCCAATCATTGATGGTTACAAACAGCAACGCTCGTAGGTCAAATTCCTGCTGTTTGTGATCATCCCACACACATACACCTTTTTTGCCCCGCAGCTGTAAAAGTTCTTCAACTAATGGCCTTAGATACACATCAATGTCATTGCCGGGTTGCTTGGGGCCTTGGATGAGTAATGGCATCATAATGAACTTCAGCTTCATGCACTACCAAGGAGGAAGGTTATAGATACATAGAGTCACAGGGCAGGTGCTACGATAGCTGCTCTGCTCCCCAAAAGGATTAATGCCATCTACACTTAAACCAAACCATACGTTCCTTGCGTCATCTGCAAAGTCCGCCCACTTTCTCTCGATTTTTCTCCGCTGCGACCCGTGAGCGGGTACTCTCAACTTCCCGTCTTTCTTACGGTCTTCTTTGTGCCATCGCATCAACTTGGCATGCTTTTTATTTTGGAACAAACGTTTCAACCGTGGTATTATAGGAGCATACCACATCACCTTGGCAGGGATCCTCTTCCTGGGGCGCTCGCCCTCAACATCACCAGGGTCATCGCGGCTGATCTTATTGCGCAATGAATCGCGACCGGGCATGCATTCAAATTCTCGTACTCACCGCGGTAGAGGACGCAGTCATTAGGGCATGCATGTATCTTCTGCACCTCTAATCCTAGAGGGCGGGCAACCTTCTTTGCTTCATACGTACTATCAGGCAATTCGTCGTCCTTTGGAAGCATCTTCTTGAAAATTATCAGCAACTTTTCAAATCCCTTGTTAGATACACCATTCTCTGCCTTTCATTGCAGCAATTTCATTGTGGTACCCAGCTTTTTCTTGTCATCTTCGCAATTTGGATACAACAATTTTTGTGATCCTCTAACATGCGCTGCAACTTCAACTTCTCCTTTTCGCTTGCGTAGTTTCTCTTTGCATCATCAATGGCCCGACCAAGATCGTCAGCGGGCTCATCTGATGCCTCTTCTTCAGCATCTTCCCCCATTGTAGTAACATCGTATTTAGGGAATCCATGGCCAGGATAGCTGTCATCATCCTCTTCTTCTTCATTCTCTTCCATTAGAACCCCTTTTTATCCGTGCTTTGTCCAACAATTCTAGCCGGAAATGAAACCGGACGTAAACAGGTGTACGTGAATGGTTCTTGAGTTAGAATAATTGTGATCATTCTTACAGACACCACATGCACACCACATAAAACCATCTGGCCGCTTGTTTGCCTCGGCCGCAAGCAGAAAAGTACGCACACCATCCATGAACTAGGGAGAGCGTCGGTCATCATACATCCATTGTCGGCTCATCTTCATTACACAACACCGAAAAGACAAAATTAATACAAGTTCATACATAAAGTTCATAAACACTTATTCTCATAAAACAACATACAAACTCTCTAGCTAAAGCATTTAAATGCAACACAAATGCGATCAAGATCACAACTAAGGTAACAATTGATCCAACAGCATAGTGATACCAAGCCTCTTGATTAACGGCATATTTTCTAATCTTTCTAATCTTCAAGCGCATTGGACCAATCTTGATCTTGTAATCATCGACGACATTGGCAACATACAACTCCAGTTTCATCTTCTCTTCTTCAGTTTTTTTAATTTTTCTTTCAAATACTCGTTTTCTTTTTCAACTAAATTTAACTTCTCGATAAGAGGGTCGGTTGCAATTTCCGGTTCACATGCCTCCTAGATAAAAATATTTATGGCAACTTGATGGGCATAATTGTCATAAACACGAAATACAACAAGTAGTTATAAAAGAGAATATATGTACCACATCCGAATCATAAACCGGACGAGGGCCGACGAGGACGGATATCAAAACCATACCACTATGTATAACAAACAACCATACGGGTAAGAAAATTATACAAGTAACTATCTAAATCATACAAACATGATGTTTTTAAATAAAAAGGATAAGAACAAGAGGCTCACCAAGGTGGTGTCGGCGATGGACGGTGCGGGCGATCGACGGTGGTTAGGACGGGGATGGGAAGGCACTAAGTAAATCACACCTACATATGCAAACTAAGAAGTTAATGAGCTCAAATTGCATATAAATCAAAATATAACTCTCACATATAATTACTCCCAAACTAAAGTCCACCAATCACTACACTTATAGAGCATTGCACGAGCTAATCTAGCAATGAGAGATGAAAGGACAAAGTTGCTAACCTTTGTGAACACTTGGATGGATGGGGTGCCTTCAAATCTTGACAAATCTTGGCAAAAATGGAGGATGAGCTCGAGCAAGGGGAAGAATAGAGGAGAGGAAAGGGAAAACAGAGAGAATGGACTCGTGCTGGACGAAGGGTTTATATAGGGGAATCTTTAGTCCCGGTTGGTTATACAAACCGGGACTAGAGGGTAACCTCTAGTCCTGGTTTGTGACATGAACCGGGGCTAAAGGGGCTCGTGGGGGCCCAGCCTATCTCCAGCCTGCCACCATTCCTTTAGTCCTGGTTTGTGACTGGTTTGTGTCACAAACCGGGACTAGAGGTACAAAACGAATCGGGACTAATGATGCCCCTGCCCTAGCCGTTGGAACCGGAACTAATGGTCACATTAGTTCCAGACCGTAATCAAACCGGGACTATTGATGCGAATGTAAAGTCGTTTTTCTACTAGGTATAGAATAGCCAATGAAGAGTACAACATCAAACTCACCTTTTTATTGAGTTCTATTTCACTGAGGAAGTTCAGAAGGGAAGAAAAGGCCAACCGTTGGTGACTCACCATCGAGGGACACAGCTAAAAAGAGGTCAACATAACTTCCTTCCGAAGAACCATAAAGTGATAATACTATACTTATTAACTTTGGGCAACTTCTTTTCATGGTACAGTAATGCCACGAAGCAACAATTTCCTCTGGAAAACGATAAAAATGACGGTGCCAAGCAAGATGCATCCAAGACTGAAGCTTGTAAGAAGCCAACCACACCATCATGAGCTTCTTCGCATGAAAGAAGATGCAATCAAGTACCAATTTGCCCACTAAACAAGCAAACACATCGTCAGCTTCTTCGCATGAAAGAAGACATTGTTAAGAACCAGTTCGGCCACTAAATAAGCAAGCACATCGTCAACAACTCCATGATGTTTCTACCTCTTTGCTCGTTTTCGCTTCGTTTTGTTAGTTGTAATAATGACAGTTTAGTGTACTCCCGTATGTACTGAAAACATACAATATGCCAGTCTACTGCCATATTGCGCCGAGTGTGGAACTCGCCAAAAGGCAAACAATCGAGACTGCTACGCATTGATAGAAGTTTGCCGAGTTTCGTTCGTCATAAACTCACAGAAATGTGGCACTGGGCAATGACACACTGCTACAGATCGAGACTTTACTGGATGGATAACTACCCAGCTCCAAACTTGGCAAACAATTTGCCCAGTTTCGTTCGTTACAAACTCCGCGAAATGTGGCTTAATGTAATAACGCATTGCCATGCGTCGGGCCCTTACTGGATGGGAGATTGCCGAGTTCCAAACTCAGCAAACAATTTGCCCAATTCTGCTGACTACCCAACTCGGCATATACTCCCTCTGTTCCTAAATAATTGTCTTTCTAGCCATCTCAAAAAGTAAATAGTATAAAACTACCGGTTTACAGGCTAGGGTTTTAATTTTCTCAGAAAACTACCAGTCGAGCGGTCCGCTGTTTCAAAAAACCCAAATCGTCCAGTCTTCGTCAATTGATACCGATTATGATAGGTCGGGCCCGCATCTAAACACACCGTTAGTTTGACCTTAGTTTGACCGTTAACTTACATGTGGGGCCCACATGTAAGATTCATCCTCCTCTTCTCTTTCTTCTTCCTCTCCTCTCTGTTCTTCCCTCCCCTGTGTCTCCCGTCCGGCCATCTCCCTCCCGAGCCGGGCGACCTCCCTTCCTCCAGAGCCGGGCGACTTCTTCCTCCTGTGCCGGCGACCTCCCCGAGCCGGTGACTCTCCCCATCCCCACAGTGGCGACCCTTTCCCCGAGCCGGAGCTTTCGGTGGTGACGAGGTCGGCCTCGTCCCGAGTCATGGCGTGGCGATGGCATAAGCGAGACACGGAGGCGCGAGCCATGGCGTGGCGGCGGCGCGGTGAGGCGACATGGCGGGCTGTTGAAGGCGCGACTTCGCTGCGGTGATGCCCGGCATGGCGGCCGTTCTTGAGTGCGACTTCATGACCTCGGGTGGTGCAGCGTGGATTCCGCTGCTGTGTGCGCGGCTCGCCGGCCGGAGGAGGCAGCACTGCCCTGCCGAGCGGGATCGAGCTCCCGGCTGCCGTGGGGACCCGATTGCTTTTTCGGAAAATTCACAAGGACCTGATTGCTTTTTCAGAAAACTTATAAGGACCTGATTGCTTTTTACAAAACTTACATGTGGGACCCACATGTAAGTTAACGGTCAAAGTAAACGGTCAAACTGAAAATGACTCGATGATTTGGGTTTTCTGAAACAGCCAACCACCCGTTTGGTAGTTATCTGAGAAAAATTAAAAACTGGTAGTTTTTCGAAACCCTAGCCTGTAAACTGGTAGTTTTATGCTATTTACTCCACCTCAAATGGACTACAACATACGGATGTATGTAGACATATTTTAGAGTGTAGATTCATTTATTTTGCTTCGTATGTAGTTACTTATTGAAATCTCTAGAAAGATAATTATTTAAGAACGGAGGGAGTATTTTCTACTGGGCAATAAGTGCTGACACGTCGACAAACTTTGCAAAGTTTAGTGCACTAAAACTCGGCAAACTATCGCAGCATGTGGCATGTCCGCTAACGGCCCGTCCCTCTGACGCTGTGGTTCGCTGAGTTTTTTCTGGTAGGAACTCAGGAAACATTATTTAAATATTCACTGAGTTCGCGCTTGAGAGTGTTAATGATTGCCAGGCCCGTCCAGTCAAGTGTGATGCACCGAGTTGGGAACTCGGCGAAGAGTTCGCCGAGTCTAATATGGGCTTTGAAACTCGGCAGAAAAAGGCGATTCTAGTAGTGTGAATCTAACACTCCTAGGTTGATATATGCATCATGCATTCCCGTGAAAACAACATGTATAAAAATTGTCCCTACAATATCTCTAGAGTTCATCCCCAGTAAGAGCATTATTAGTAGAACCCTCAAACCCTCAAACCCTCGCTAGCGTTTTAAGGGTCCAAAAATGATCTTTTTGTGCACTTTTACGGATTGAAAAACAGGGGCAAAGATTAAAACCCTCAAACCCAACCCTTATAACGGAATATTCTCCATGAACGACGTTGTCGTTCTTGTGAGGTCGACGGGTGGCCGCCCGGCTGACGAGGCGACTTAGCAGCGGCGGTCATGGGCGTGGTAGCGGGAGTTGGGAGGATTTTTCCCTCCCGCGCGAGGATAACCGCCAAATGAGGGTTGGGGTAGGTTTTGCTCCCCAACCCTTACTTTTGAGGATTGGGAGAGGGTTTGAGGGTTGGACCGTTAAAAACATTTGAGGGTTTGAGGATTAAGGGGTTCTAGTCTACGGCTTTTTTTCGACGAAAACTGTAAAAAAGCAGTTATTTTTAAGGGTTTGAGGGTTTGAGGGCTCTACTAGTAATGCTCTAAAATGCATTTAATGTTTGCTAGCCACTATAGGGATACGTGTATGGAAAACAAAATTTCGCCTACACAATCACACCCAAGATCAATTTATGAAGACACAGCCAATAATATGTAGATCTGGTTTCTTATGAACAACGTTAGCGGAAATAGATGTTGATGTAGCGTGTCGTCCATCCCCAGTAGTAGTACGCTTTGGGTCAACGTCTGAGCTTGCGGTCCAACGCTGGCTATACGGTGCAGCCCGCGCGCGTCACTGCACCACACGACCAGTCGCTGCCCTCGCGCGCACGGTCCAGAAAGCGCGACTGCTGGAAATTGTACCATGCATGCATGGAAGTCTTGCGCGTATTGCCAACACGTCCGGAAGAATTTCATGTCTGTGTGTGTGCAGTGGAGCCGTGTACACGACACGGCATCCGCGTGCCAAACTTTTTCTTCCTGGACAAGTATGCGCGACGTACACGATCGTATATATGGCCCAACCTGGGCAGCTGTATATATAGTATACCGCTGCATACCCTGTAACTAACCCAATATAGTGTGCTTGGACACCAGAGAGTTACTGTAGTTAACATGGCACTGTCACCACTTGCTGTGTATGCCGCCGCGCTGCTGCTCGCATTGGCGGCGGGCGGCGCCGTGGCCCAGGACGTGGGCTCAACCATCACGCAGGCCATGTTCGAGAGCATGCTGCCCAACCGCGACCCCTTCTATACGTACGACGCCTTCATCACCGCCGCCAAAACCTTCCCGGATTTCGGCACCACCGGCCAACTTATGAAGCGCGAGCTCGCGGCCTTCTTCGGCCAGACCTCGCACGAGACCACCGGCGGTACGCGCGTACTCATACTCTTTTTTGCTGCACCAAAACGCACGTACGTACGTCTTCCAGTAAGTTAATAATATGACACTGATTGGTCTTGCTTGTGCTGTATGTGTATGCAGGAGGCTCACAAGGGGGATACAAGTTCATTGAGGAGATAAACAAGTCCGATCCACTCTACTACGGACGGGGACCGATTCAGTTGACAGGGCAGTCCAACTACAGGGCCGCCGGGGCCGCGCTGAACCAGCCCCTGGAGAGCAACCCGGAGATAGTGGCCAACAACCCGGTGGTCTCCTTCCAGACGGCCCTCTGGTACTGGATGACGGTGCAGACGCCCAAGCCGTCCTGCCACGACGTCATCCTCGGCAACTGGACGCCCACGGACGCCGACAACGCCGCCGGCCGGCTGCCCGGCTACGGCGTCATCACAAACATCATCAACGGCGGGGTCGAGTGCGGCATGGGCCAGATGCCAAACGACCCCAACGCGGACCGCATCGCCTACTACAAGCGCTACTGTGACATGCTCGACACCACCTATGGCGACAACCTTGACTGCTACTCCCAGAAGAATTTCGCTGCCTAGTTTTACTACTGAGCTTAGCTTACCACAGCGCAGCGTATACAATTAAATTCTATGTCTATCAATTATGAATAATAAGTGGCATATGCCATCGTGGAATAAAGATGCATCGGTTACGCAGTATAGATTTCCTACCGCCATTCATTTTGCTCTCCAGAGCTCTTCAAAAGTTTGAGTAAATAGGAAGCCCTTTCGTTACTGTATGGAAATCCCTTTTTTCAATGATTTTCCCATCGAGGTCAGTCGGATGAGAAAAATGAACAAGTAAAAACTTACCTTGGATAGCATATTTCGTGGGCCATAGCCTTTAAAACAGGCATGACTAGTCATAAAAGGAAATGTTGTGACAATCGTCGCTGACTCGCTGGTCCTAAAAAAAGTCCCAAAACAGCAACATTCCCCTGGAGATCGGTCGGATGAGTCAAAAAATAAAATAAAATATCATTGCCGGTCTACAAAATGATCATAGACAATAAGGACGAGTCATATAACAAAACTAGATGACTCCCCGCGCATTGCGGCGGGATATTTTTGTTGCTAAATGTTTTAGTGTGGAGAAATAAACCATGTAAAAAAATAAAACAATGACTTCCTGTCCATCAAAACATTCCCGGCAAACATATCTTTCAAAGGATGTACATATATAGTTGCTTGCGTAGACCGAAGACAGTAGTGTTAATACAAAGAATTCGAAAGGAAGAAGCCTTTCAATGATAACACTTGTCTGTTAGATACATGAAAAGAGTGCATCAAAATCAGCATAGCTATAGCTTAATGTAAAAGGAATAAATTTGGATGTTGGATCCATGTATGTGCTGCTATTTTGTTTCCTGGGCTATTTTTTTGGAGTATGTGAACAGGACCACAACACCTTGAATTTCAGAAACATCGTCGTTGTCCCCGCTTGTACGCTTATCACTGATAGAAAAGAGCAACCTAGATGACTTCCTCCCTAGCTGAGCTGCAGAGTCGGGTGGGCTAAAAACACAAACGTTGCCATGCTAGAAGATCAGAGATCGTTGAATACTCACCTCATATACGCCAAGTGAGAGCAGATCTATATAAAGTTACTACCTGGCAAAGATGGGGGCTGGATCCAGCATTCCTCCAAGCTGTCAGAATGAATGTTTCAGTTTTACAGCTTCCTGATGCTGTTTGTTTGGCCCATGGAGCTAAATAAACTGGCCTGAAACACATCGAGTAAGAAGCAATCTCACTCGTATATATATCACATTAATAAAATCCATCCCAACACACCTGTCCAACGGAATTGATAAAAAAGACCCCTTCCGAATAAAATTGGCAAAAAAGACCCCTGGACCGTGGCGGCAGGCGCGCCGGGCAACACGTGGCACCTGCCGCCACGGTGTGAGGCGGCAGCCCCTGCCGCCACGGCGACAGGCGACAGGCCACGGATTACGGTGCAACACTGGCGTGACAGAATGGTGTGCTGGGGTGGGCCTCGGCCGCCTGGGGAGCTGGCGGCAGGTGTTGTGCCGCGCGTGTGACTGCCCCTCGTCGTTTTCTGTCCCTGCGCGATTGTAGCTTGTACACGACTAGATATGTTTGTTCATTAACCTGATATGGTCATCATCATGATTTATCCCCTGGAACTTGGCATTTGTGATGCCCTTGTAGCGCTGCATTAGCTCGCTCCAACTTAATAAATGACAAGTAAGGGAGTCGTCAGCACTATATACTTGTACTATTGTACAGTGGATATATACTTGCAGCTCCTGCCGCCAGCTACCAAGGCGGCCGGGTCCAGCGGCACAAGCCTGCCACCAGCTCCCCAGGCGGCAGGGGCCCACCCAAGCACACCATTCCGTCGCGCAAGCGTTGCACCGTAATCCGTAGCTTGCCGCCCGGCATCGTGGCGGCAGGGGCTGCCGCCTCGTACCGTGGCGGCAGGTGCCACGTGTCGCCCGGCTCGCCTGCCGCCACGGCCCAGGTGGTCTTTTTTGTCAATTTCATCTGGAAGGGGCCTTTTTTGTCAATTCTGTTGGACATATAATCTCTTTCGACAAAAATTCGTAGTTCTCAATAGCAGTATGATAAATTGGTAATCTCTTCTTTTTTGGTTAACTTGGTTAATCTGGTCACGTATGCAACATGGCTATAGAAGGGGTATGCAGAAACAGATCATGCAGTACATAGTAAGATGAGAATGTAATAATTCGCAACCCAACCTCACCCTCACCTGAATCCAAAAAATACACAAATTAACACCCGTCAGTGCATGTTGGAAACAAAAGGACAATCAGATTTGCCTTGACTCACTGGGTTGGAAAACCAACAGCACCGGCATACATACAGACACAAAACAGGGGAATAATCTGTACACACAACACACATGTCAGCATCGGAACAGATCGACAGGCATAACCTAGGCATGGTCGGACAGAGGCGACTTACATACATGTAGAGCGCATCGAACATGTACTGCGACTCTTGCTTGTGCTCGAGGATGTTGATGCCCTTCTGCATGTCCACCCATCCTCCAAATTGAACGTCTTGTGATCCTGCCCTGGCCCGGCAAGCCTCGCTGCCGGTTCTATCCCCGATGGTGGCCCCAAACCCTAGGGAGGTTGGGTTCTAGTGCGTCTACCACCACCTGGGGATTGTGTCGCTTAGGCAAAGATGGGGAGATGGGAGACGGGGAGGCCAACTTATGAGGAGCGATTCCAGGGAAGACGTTTCGATTTGAGAAAGGTTCTCTTCACCTCCCGCGGGTCTAGGAAGGAGAAGTGAACCGAAGGGATCTCGCATGTAGCGTAGGGAAGAGATGAAGTCTTGGTTGTAGATCAATTAAAAAAAGTATTAGCTATAGATGAGGTGAGGTGGCATGTGGGGCATGTGTGATGATGTGGATAGGCTGCATGTTAAAAGAAATAAGATAGTGGGGATCAACTATTTAGGTATTATAGATAAAGTATCATTGCCGGTCTAAATAACAAACGGAGAGAGCATAGTTTGTGGGCCATAGCATCACAGATTTCATGGTCTATAGCCTTTTGAGACCGGCCAGATGAGGCAAAAAGTGAATTTGTAGTGAGAACTGTCACTGGTCCAAAAAATGCACCACGCACCATATTTTGTGAGCCATAGCCTTTCAGACCGGTCGGTCGGATGAGTCAAAATATGAAATGTCATTGCCACTCAAAAAAATGACCTGAGACAACACATTTCGTGACCTATAGCCTTTGAGACCAGCAGAATGAGTCAAAAGATGATGTGTTGTGAGAATTGCCATTGGTCCAAAAAACCTGCCCCAAGACAACAAATTTCGTGAGCCATAGCCTTTCAGACCAGTCGGTCGGATGAGTCAAAATATGAAATGACGTTGCCGGTCCAAAAAATGACCCGAGACAACACATTTCATGACCAATAGCCTTTGAGACCTGCAGGATGAGTCAAAAGATGATGTGTTGTGAGAACTGTCAATGGTCCAAACAACCTGCCCCAAGACAACAAATTTCTTGGGCTATTGCCTTGAGACAGGGATGGTCGCCAGTTCAAAAAATAACCATGGCCGATGAGGCGAAAACTGAAATGTCGTGAGATTCATAGCTGGTCCATGAAATGCACGAGACAGCAGATATCGTGGGCTATTGCGTGTGAAGCCGGTCGGAAATGCCACTGCCGGTCCAAATAATGACCCGAGACAACATATTTCTTGGGCTATAGCCTTTGAGACCGATCGGAAAAGTCAAAATATGATATGTTGTGACAATTGCTACTGATCCAAAAAAGGCCTCGATACAACAGATTTCGTGGGCTATTGCCTTTGAGACAAGGATGGCCGCCTGTCCAAAAAATAACTCGAGACAATAGATTTTGTGGTCTGTAGTCTTTTGAGACCGGTTCCGATTTCTCGAAGGGTAAGAAGAAATAAGAAGTCTCTTGAGCAGTGAGGAGCACAACGATTTGTGCTCTGAGCGATAGAGGTCAAAGGTCTCTAACGTGATAATAAAGCAACAAGCAACGCCGCTCCTGTGCGCTCATCCCTTGCTTGTTCTTGAGCGCTAGTCATTCATCCGTAGCTGAGTTTTTGGGATATCTTGATTCTCTTTATGATGATGTAAGGGTCGAGGATGAGGCAAAAAGTGAAATGTGGTGAGATTCATAGCTGATCCAAAAAAAAAAATGCACGAGACAATTGATTTCATGGGCAGTTGCTTGAGAGACCTGTCGGATTTTTAGCCCCGAAGGTTCCGGTGACTATGGGCTGAAATAAGCCAGATTTGACCAGTCTTAGCTCGGTTGTCGATATCCGGTAAAATCTATGAGAAGTTGCCGAACAACGTAAGCATGAACAAGGGTCCTGAGGGTTTGAAAAATAGGTTGGGCCATCCCCTCTCACATAGATATGAGGCCGTTGGTCTTCCCATACAAGCTTTGGAGAACTCTACACGGTTTACACGTCATATATATCGAACTCAAAACTCCAGACGGCTTCGTACTGGACCCGGACCCAAGCGTATGTGTTTGACTCTTTCGTAGCTGACTTTGTTCTTCTGTGTTGGCTTCAAACTCCCCTCACCTTGAGGAGAGGATTTAGGGTGTGTTTGGATTGCAACCAATAGCAGCCATACCAAAAAATTGGCAAGCCCATGGGGATTGGCTAGCGCTTGGATAGCAACCAAAATTTTGGCTCACCCGCGTTCGCGGCGCCGAAAAGCTCCGCCAAAATATTGGCAGGGCCCTCGCCCGCTCCCTCCGTGGGGCCTGCTTTATTATCGCAGCGGTTAACTCGCGATTTACCCTGAAAGCGATTTGTAGATCCGCATATTCTCCCGTTCCATCATCTATACTACTATTAAACAAGCAAACATATTCATCACTAAGTGTACCCAGCGTTAGGTACATGTAACAACACGAATCAATTACAGCTGCACGATCAGAGCCATTTAATTAATCTAACCGTTAAGATTATATACTACCCCTCGTCAAAACTACCCTTAGCAATTTGTTGGGCAGACGAAAACTCTGCCGGAAAAGTTCGCCGCCCCGCATCCCGTTTGTATCCTATAAACTAGGAAACAAACACCGTGTGAAGAATAAATTAGGCGTTTGAAAACGAGAAAGTAAATAACCGACATACATGCGGAGGAGCAATCGGTGGAAGCTTACCACGCGGGAGAACAGGGCCGCATGCACAAGGTAGTTAGTGCTTCCGCTAATCAAGGTGGGAAACAAAGAAAATAAAGCAAAACCATATTGGGTATTCCTCCCAAAAATCCTTCTAAAAGGTAATCAAGTGTTTAAATTTCAGGGGTTTGGTGTGCTACTATGAAGTTGTAACATTTCTTACCCCTAGCTATTTACATGTTCTTTCATACTACTCTCTTTCAACATGGCATATTTAGACCCCTAGCTACCTTTTAATCTTTGATAACTCACTAGAATGCACTGATGTATATGAACTTGAATCATGTTTACATGAAAATATGCTCCTACATGTGGGGTGTTTCTCCTATTAGCTGCCCGCTGCCTGGTAGAGGTAACTCTTTTTATGAATTTCTTGTCCTGGGCAAAATGAGTTGAATTTCTCGAGTTCAAGGTTTGTTTTTTTGCTTCCTCCTAATAGCTGCCCACTTGATTTGTACTCATTTGAATATATTGTCATCCATTCCATAGATTTGTACACACTTTATTGTTCGGATAGTTGAATTGTCCGTGTCCAAAATGCATATGATTTTATTTTGTATGCTCACCCTAGATGCCACCACACAATTACAACTTATAATAACCAATTCTTTTAGAATTAAATGGAAGTACATACTGGTTTTAGTTTCTAGGCAAATGTTTGTAGATTCCCCTTCAATCTGAATCACAGGAAGTGGAGTGTTCACCGAGAGTCCATGGAAGAAATCTACATGCCATCAAGAGGATAGAGGGAACAACCTGGTATGAGATACCGAGGAGTGTAAATTGTAGATCTATTTTCTTCTTCAAACAGGTCTTTTTTGGGGACCAATTTATCTTGTATACTGAAATCATGTTCTATATTATAATCATGTTGTCTAACATGTATCAAACTAGAATTAGCTTGTCCAGTGACTTGATATGTTGAATAATGGGGGTTTGGAGGATTAGTTAGTAGATTTAAGCTCAGTGACTCAACTTGTTTAACAATGATGTTTGGAGGATTAATTAGTAGATTTAATGTTCTTCGTTTACAACCTATAGAGACTGAATGGGTGAAACAATATATTATTATTTTATGTGGCAATGTGACCACAACGGTGTTCAGTTTACCTAAAAATACATCCTAAGTGATATCACAAACATTAAAAATCCATTTAAATCACACACATATATATATATATTTAAAAATATTTTTTCTCAGACGTGCGTTGCACGTGCAAGCTTACTAGTCTCAACAAACCCGCATGTGCATGCAGGAAGATAGCTACCTAATTACCATGAAATTAGCATGAGTCGTGTAGGTTTATTAATCCGCTAAGCAATAATTATTTTTTTATTATACGGTCGAGTAGCAGCCCTACCTCATAGAACTACTCCTGAAAAGCACGGAATTTCTTTTACCTAAAAAAGGGATATATGTTTTCACGAATGTAACATTGCTTTTGTATTCCCATTTTTCCGTTACTTTCTGTGTATTGTAGCTATTAAAAAAATCATGTCACATTTTTTTGCGGGGCGTGTCACTTTTTTTTGACTTGGAATAAATTGAAGCATGGATCAATCCTAATTCCCAAAGTTCGCCGCGTTAGTTGGCAGCAAACCAAATGACAGCTCAGTGATTTTGCCAAAAGAATGGTAGGTACATTGGCTCTAAACCAAACAAGAAAAACCAACCAAAATTTTGGCCATGCCCTCACTTTGGTCATGCTAAAAAATTGGTGGGGCTAGTTGGGGCACAAACCAAACACACCCTTAGGGCACGCAAGTGTGGGGGCACGCACATTAGCTGCCGGTCTATGCCAAGATTCACAATTTTTTCTATTTTGTGTACTGCCGCTGTATATCAGTGCACATATATCTGTATTAGCATAGTAAATATTTCACTTGTTTCTGTGGGCCCGTCTTGGAAGGAACAAATATTCTGGTGAACAGTTACTGTAACAACTGTCTACTTAAGTATACCCTTGTACTCAAACCATCAGTTCTATTCTTCTCTCTCACTGTCCTTTCTTCAAGTACACTCTGCTTCTATTGTTGAACTCTTGTGTTCAACAAGTAGTATCGTAGACGATAAGGTATTTGAGCTATTTTGCTCACGAAGAACAACTACTCAAGCGGCGACAGAGGATTCGAGACGTATTGCAGAGCATATCGTGCACAGTTAGTTGATACTTTATGTTCGATGCTCTTCAAATCTTTTTGTAAAAGCTTGGGGGGGGGGGGGGGCATATTTGGCTTGGTAAATCTTGGTCGTAAATAAAATTTTGGTCTGGATCTTAGATCTGAAATATGCACATACGTATGCAGTTTACGAATCTAGAAGATGATTGTATTTATAGAAAATTAAAATACAGAAGCTTGCAAAATTTTGTTAAGTTTTGGATGATGCAGCTTACGTTGTGATGTTAGTCAAGAGAAGTGAAACTTAAGGTGCACATGTCATTTACGCTTAGAACAAATACGATAACAAAAGTTATTAAATGTGTCTAAAACGGAATTTATTATATGGATTAGTATATAGAAGAAAATAGAGGTACTCACATATGGATATTAGAAGTTACTCCCTCCGTTCCTAAATATAAGTCTTTTTAGATATTCTAATACAATCTACATACGGATGTATATAGACATATTTTAGAGTGTAGATTCACTCATTTTGCTCTGTACGAGTCTCTTATTGGAATCTTTAGAAGGACTTATATTTTGGAACGGAGAGAGTATTACGTTCTCAACAAAATAGTTAGAAACTTAATATGAAGGTTACATACAGTAACACAATTAGTTTATAAACTTAACTTATAAAGAGTTTGTTTATATTTTGACATACTTCAGTGATTGATAGGTTCATGTAAAATTAAATATATTCATCAGTTATAATGCTTTAAGTTATGTAAGCACTGGTATACAACGAAATGAATATATTTTACATTATTTGTATCTGTAAGTAAATCTTTCTTTAATGTATTCCGTTAATGTATGATAATAAGCTTTGCATTACAAATATTTATGTTAACAAATAATCCCTATGTATGAAAATTTAACAACTTTTTCTAGACTATCGTAGTGTCAAAAAATCTCTTATATTTTGAATTTTTTTAATACGTATGAACATTATTTAATAGATGACAAAATATTATGTAAATACATGATGAACATTTTGAAAAACATGACAAGTTTATTTTTATTACATGATGAACATTTTTATGTGCAATGATTTTCTTATATACGATGAATATTTTTCAAATAACAGTATAAACATTATTAATACAACACAAACAGTTTTTAATACACGGCATTTTTATGTGCACCGCCGGCCTAACCACCTACTGCCGCCGCCCACGGCAAGTGGCACTCCCCCGTCAACACCGCCCTCCCCACAATTGCCACCCACCGTCGTGCTATCGTCGGCCTTTGCCACGAACTATTTTTTTTGGCGAACCTGCACCCCCACCCCAAAGACCCCTAAGATGGCTTGCCACCCTAAGTTAGATAGTGGGGTCGTCTGCCACCGTAAGATAGAGACCCTGAGGGCTTCTCCGACGAGCCGACGGTTGCTTCTTCTTTCTCTCCGGCAGCTTTTTCCTTCCGTCCAAATTCGACTGACCTAAATTTGATTTTCAGGCCACTTAAATTAGACCAATGGGGGAGGAGCCCCGCGACATTATTATTAAGAAGGAAAGTGTGAGATACCAAGTTTTAAATCCGCGAAATAAATTCCACACACAAGATTCGAACTTGGGTCTGCCAAGGCAGACAGCCGTGCTCTTGCCACTCGGCTAGATGCACTCGATTTTCAGGCCACTTAGAGCATCTCTAGCAGACCCTGTATAAAGCCGGGACCCGCAAAATAACCGCCAAAAAAATACGGGTCGGCACAGAAAATGTTGCCTGACCAGACCCTGCAAATGCGTCGGACCCGTAAATTTTTTTGAGGGGCACGGTAGAATCCCATCCCCAACCTGCGAAAACGCAGGTTTCCACCTCACCCCGATGGTGCCCCGTATCCCAGGAAAGCGGTTGGCGGGAGGGACATTTCGGCCCGCACCCTTTCCCCACCCCCTTCCGCCGCCCGCCCGCCATTGGTTTCGCCCGTCCGCCACCGACGATTCCGGCCAAATGTGCGAGCAGAATCGCGCTGCGAGGGAACGCCTACCCTCTTCCACCGAGCCGCTTCACCGGCTCCCCGGATCCGCCCATCCGAGCCGCCCCTAGTCACCATTGCCGCCCGTGATCCACCGTCCCGAGCCGCCCCTAGTCGCCGTGGCCGCCTCGGGATCCACCGCCGCAGAGCCACCGGTGAGTACTTGTGCTTGTGCTTGTGCCGAACGGTATGCATAGTTGGTTAACGCGGCGTGCGTATTTGTGAATTTAGATGCAATTGAGCCCATGCGAGAAGTTTTTGCTCAAGGATTCGTCTGATTCGGACGACTCGGATGTTGAGACGTTGCTTGCCAACTATCGCCAGCAAACATTGGTGATGGCCCTCGCCGTGAAGGAGGACGAAGATGAGAACCGAAAGAGGCGGCGATGGTCGACCGTCTATGCATTCCTCGACTTCTCCAACCCACTTAATAGTAGCGCCGAGTTTCTGTACCTGCGCTACTACTACCTTGTACCTGTAGCGTGTGGCTTCATGCCGCACTTACGAAATAGCAGTAGCGCGGCACATTTAACCCACGTCACTATTAAGTGGTTGCCTATATATGTTTTCCTAGTAGTGAACGGAGTGGCGGGCAGTCCTTGTAGTGGAAATTACACAAGGAGAAAACCTGAGGTTTCAAAAGGAGAAAAGAACATCATTGCCATGTCATCATCTAGTTTCTATTAGACTACCCACAATGGGAGTAACATAGGTAGTAACATCACCCATATCTAGATAAAATAGATGATGTGGCAAGCAATAAATAAAGAAGAGAGGAAAGTGGTAACATATCAAGGCAAGATGTATCTATAGCCTAATAAATGAGGTGTTGCATGTTAGTACCACACATGCATGTTATTAGTCTATGTTACTATCCATTGTGGCTAGTCTTAGAGGAAAATAAGACAAGGTGTGAGCTCCATGCTCAAAGTTCCATTAATGGTTTAGTTGAATTGAGCCTCGATGAGTTTTCAAAGTTTGGTGTTACCAAGACATGAGCCATGCCGGGATATGTGGAATGTTATAGCTACTATGGAAAATCTGAATGTTACCACTGTACATGGAAGATTATAAATGGTGCCAGGAAATCCAACTTCCAAATAAAGTTGCATAAGTCTATGTAGCAAACACCATGTACCTGCCTGAGCTATATAACATGGAATTCAACAAGGAATTCAAGATACAATATATTAAAGGTTCCAGAACCAAAACATTATCTAGGGCAAAACATCTTCCAAGGCAATCGTATAATGGACCAACACAGTAGTAGCAACGCTATGCAGCATCTTTGTGAAGCAGCTTATCGCTTCTTGGAGACACCAACAGTCTTTCCTCTCCTGCCGGTAGTCTTGGTGTGCTGACCGCGGACACGCACACCCCAGTAGTGACGCAGACCACGATGGTTCCTGTAAAAGAGAAGGGTGTCAAGCATAAGTGATCGCTCACACATCTACGCACTAGGACAATGATACTGCAACAGTGAAGCATTAAGGAATCAGCGAGGCGATTAGGCCTGATATGTGAAGTGCAAGCATCACCAGTAGTCGTCGAATCTAACACATGGCCATGTATCAACCAATAGCAAGGGGCAAAAAGAAAAAGAGGTTATACCTGATCTTCTTGAGCCTCTCAAGGTCATCCCTGAGCTTCATGTCGACGGCGTTGGACACGACCTGGGAGAACCTCCCGTCTTTGTAGTCCTTCTTCCTGTTGAGGAACCAGTCCGGCACCTTGAACTGGCGCGGGTTGTGCACCACCGCCATCAGACGGTCCATCTCCTCCGCGGAAAGCTCTCCGGCCCTGCACACCACCCGCACAGAAGACAGCGCACGGCTCAGCACCACGGCGAGATGTGGCGAGAAAGGGGGACGGACGCAGGGGTTCCTCACCTCTTGTTCATGTCGATGTCGGCCTTCTTGCAGACGATGTTGGAGAAGCGGCGGCCCACACCCTTGATGGAGGTGAGCGCGAACATGATCTTCTGCTTACCGTCGACGTTGGTGTTGAGCACACGCAGGATGTGCTGGAACTCCTCACCCGCGGTCAGCGACTGCGGCCGAAGAAGAATCACGAACGTCAGTCAGCACACGAGGCGGGATCAGCGAGAGGAGGAGGAGGAGGGCGGAGATGGCGGGGGGAGAGGCTTACCATGGCTGCAGTCGGCGGCGGCGGCGGCGGCGGCTGGGGCGCGAGGGGGCTGGAGGGGGAGGAGGTTGGCGTTTGCGCGTCTGAGGTTTTGGAGGCGGGGACGGGGACGAATTATATACCCCTAGTGCTTCATCGGACGGCTGTGATCTGCGGGAGGGATGCCGATCCTCCGAATGTGGGCGGCTTTGTTGGGCTCTATTTGAACGGGCTTTTTTCTGGACTTTCTCGGCCTCTTTTTGAACGGGCCGCCTCGTAGGGGGAGGGAGCTTCGAATTCTCTCAAAGCAACCCGCACGCACGCAGGCTCAGGTCGGGGAAGATCCTGCCGCCGGCCGGGCTCCAGGCCGGTGGAGCTCCTGCCGCTGTTGCATCTTATCCTGCAGATTCTTCCCTGCTGCCGGCCGCTGCTTCCGCACAGGACTCCAAAAACGAGCCCGTCTCCTCCTCCTCCGGCTGCGGCGCTGGTCCGCGACAGGGCTCGGCGCCGTCGCACCTCCTCGATCCTTCCCGAGCATACCAGAGCTCCGCCGCCGATACCTACGCCCTCCTTGCTGGAAGCCGCTGATCGACGGAATCGATCCTGTCTCCTCCCACTCCGGCCGCCGATTCCGCACACGAGCTCAATGCCATCGCGGCTCAACGGCTTCGGTGATCTTGGTCCTCCAGTCACTTTTCCCCGTCGATTGGTTCTGGTTACGCTGGCCGTGGTGGTGCCGCTTGCTGCCATTGGAGCTCGTCGGTAGCTCCTCCGGTGACCAAAACCGACGCATACGCTGCCATTGGAGTATCACCCACGTTCGGTGCGTGCACGCCGCCCTGCTTGCATGCTTGCGGTGGAGCGGCTGCCGTCTTGGCCGATCAGAACGGCCCGATCTACGAAGGGATTGGAAGAGAGGATTGAGAGAGGATCGGGAGGAAGAACACCAGATAGGAGGAGAAAGGGGATAAGTTTTCCTCGAGGGAGATCAGCTCCGCCCGTGCCTTTGCCTTACAATACTCTTGATGCCCCTGTAATCTCCACCCACACATAACACCTCCACGCCACGGTGGCTGCAGACCACCTGCAGCTATGGGTTCAGCCACACCCTGAAACACCTAGTCACTCTTCGCTGAGGACCCTGCCGTCTGGGCCCGCTCGTAGGACGCCGTACCCTTTGGTGGAGCCACCTTGTCAGTCGTGACATTCTCCCCTCCTTGGAAAATGGCTTGCCCCCAAGCCGGAGTAGTCGGGAAGCGGGCTTGAAGTAGTTGGGGATCTTCCCAGGTTGCCAGCGATCGCGGCAGATCGCGCCAACGTACGAGGAGACGCGACACCGATGCTTGTTGAGCCTTGACCATTCGAGCCGCCAAAACACGCATTGGAACATGATCAGCTTGCAGCACTGAGTTACCTGGGGGAAGCTGCTCCTGTGCTGTGATTTCTGGCCCGATTGCTTTCTTGAGCTGAGAGATATGCACGACTGGGTGTATCTTGCTGGAGTCAGGCAGTTTTAGTTTGTAGGCAACTGCCCCCACCCGAGCTTCGATTCTGTACGGTCCATAATACCGGAATGCTAGCTTCTGGTATGGTCGTTGAGCTCCTGATGTTTGGATGAAGGGCTGTAGTCGGAGGTACACCATGTCCCCTTGCAAACTCACGGTCTGTCCGGTGCTTGTCGGCTTGCCTCTTCATTACATCTTGTGCTTGTTTGGTTGTTGTTGTAGCAGTTCGTGCATGATCTTCCTTTCATTAAGCCATGCTTTGCCAGATCTGGAGGCGACGAGCTCTCCACTTGTGCAACACCAAATTCCCTTGGCAGAGTCCCGTAGATCACTTCATAGGGAGTCCGTCCCCAAAGCAGTGAAAGGTTGTGTTGTACCAAGATTTCGCCAAGAAAAGCCACTTGATCCAATTAGCGGGACATGCATGAACAGAGCAACGAAGATAAGTCTCCAAGCACTGATTTACCCGTTCCGTCTGTCCATCGATCTGAGGATGGTATGAGGAGCTCATTCGGATCTGAGTCTTGGATAATTGGAAGAGTTCTTGCCATAGTGCACTTGTGAAGATGCAGTCTCTATCTGAGATCAGCGCCAGAGGCAACCCATGAAGCCGGAAGATGTTTTGCATGTACACTGTCGCCACTGTCAGTGCTGTGAAGGGGTGCTTCATCGGCACAAAGTGGGCGTAATTAGAAAAATTATCCACCACAACCAGGATCACATCGTGGCCCCCAGATTTCGGCAGCCCCTCGATGAAATCAAGCGACACCACCGCCCACGGCTTGTTTGGTATTTCCAAGGGTTGGAGGAGACCCGCAGGAGACCTTCTTTCTGTCTTGGCTTGTTGGCAAATAGCACATGCGCGCACAAAATTCTTAATCATGGTCTTCATCCCTTTCCAGGCAAACAACCGCTTCACTCTATTGTATGTGGCATGGAACCCAGAGTGCCCCCCAACCACGCTGTCATGCAAAGCTCTGATCAATGATGTTTGGATTTCCTCATCAGCGCCAATCCAAATACGATCATGATACCGGATCACCCCATCTTTGAGAGTATATCCACTGTCATCAGATCCTTTTACTGCCAACTGCGCCATCCTTTGTTGTCCTGTCGCATCTTGGGCATAGCTATGGACAATCGCTTCCAGCCATGTGGGACGACAAACAGAAAGGGCTGCAACCTCTGCATGGTCAGCCGGAGCCTTGCGAGAGAGAGCATCAGCAGCTCGATTTGTGATGCCAGCCTTGTATTGAATCTTGAATTGAAGCCCTATCAGTTTTGTGAAAGCCCGTTGTTGTATCGGGGTATTGAGCCTTTGATCTGTCAGATTCAGCAAGCTGCGTTGATCAGTCCTAATCAAGAATTCCGAGTGCTGTAGGTAGGGACGCCAGTGGTCAACTGCCATTAACAAGGCCAAGCACTCTTTCTCATATGCTGACAAACCCAAGTTCTTTGGTGCCAATGCACGGCTCAAATAAGCCATTGGGTGTGAGTTTTGTATAAGGACAGCTCCGATTCCTGTGGCACTAGCATCCGTCTCGACCACAAAAGGCATGGTGAAGTCTGGTAAGGCCAACACTGGGGCTTCCATGAGTGCTTTCTTGAGTGCGGAAAAGGCCTGTTCAGTTGTGGGGGTCCACACAAAGATGGTGTTCTTCTTCAGCATGTCATTCAATGGTCGACTCAGGATTCCAAAGTTTCGCACAAACTTTCTGTAATATCCAGCCAAGCCTAGGAACCCACGGAGTTGCTTCACTGTTGTTGGCTGCTCCTGTGTTTGTATCGCTGAATGTGCTCATCCAATGTGGCCACGCCGCCCCGCTGATTGAGTGCCCCAAATCTTTGGATGCTCGATGTGCAAAGGAGCATTTCGAGCGTTTGGCATGCAAATCATTGTCTCTCAGAATTGTCAGCACTTGGCGTAGCAATCTGATATGCTCCAAAAATGTTTTGGTGTGGACAAGAATGTCGTCCATGAAGACAAGAACTCCGTGACGTAGCAATGGTGAAAACAACACATTCATTGTGTTCTGGAAAGTACCCGGTGCATAAGCGAGCCCATAGGGCATCACTCTGAATTGGAAGTGCCCTTGATGGGTTTTGAATGCTGTCTTCATCTCGTCTTCTTCCACCATTTGATCCGATGGTAACGGACGGAGATCTAGCTTGGAAAACCACTTTGATCCACATAGCTCATCTAGGAGCTCGTCAATTACTGGCATGGGGTAGGTGCTTTTGAGTGTAATGGCATTTAGATGTCGAAAGTCAACACAGAACCGCCATGTTTGGTCTTTCTTCTTCACCAAAAGAACCGGCGAGGAAAATGGACTTGTGCTTGGTACAATCACTCCAGACTTCAGCATCTCAGCGACTTGCTTTTCGATCTCGTTCTTCTGCTCCGGAGTGTATCGGTATGGTCGGATGTTGACAGGCTTGGCCCCAGGCAACAGGGGAATGGCGTGGTCCCATTCACGGTGTTTGGGCAATTCTGTAGGTTCAGAGAACACTAAGTGGAACTCATCAAGCAGCGTACTGATCTCCGGTGGCATATGTGTGTCTCTGTGTCTCTTGCTGTCGATAGCACACAACTGTACCACATGCGCCACTGCATTTTCCTGCTCCATGCGGAATAACTGGGATAGTGAGATGGGCTCAACTTGTGTGATGTTGCCTTTGATCCCCTGCAGCAGAATGTCTTTGCCTTGGTGTTGAAACTGTAGCAGTTTTGCCTCCCAGTCGATCCACATTGGACTGCATTGCACTAGCCAGTCCATACCGACCACCATGTCGTAACATCCTAGTGACAGGACTCTCAAATCCGTCTCAAACCGATGCCCCTGAGTGACCCATGCACAACCAGGTATCACACCCGTACATTTCAGCACACCTCCATCCGCTATCTTCACAGAAACTGGGGCAATATTTTGAACTTGAGGACCAATTGCTGCTGCCACAGCTTCACTGACGAAACTGTGGGAACTCCCCGAGTCCACAAGCACTAACACTTCTTTGCCTGCAACCTTACCGAGCAAACGAACCGTGTGCGGCGTAGTCTGCCCCGTTGTTGCGAGCTTGGATATTGACATGAGGACCTCCTCTTCGAGCTCTTGGTCCTGCACTGGTCCTGGTTGGTGCTCAGCTTGCAACAGCTCCAGGAGCTCCTCCACAATATGGAGTTGCACCGTCGATGCGCATTGATGCCCTTGGCCCCATCGTTCCCCGCACTTGAAGCAAAGGCCACGGGCTCGTCGGTAGTTGCGGAGAGCAGCCACCCGATCGTCGCCACGGCCACCTCGGTCTTGCGCATTCGCCGCGTCCACCGCACGACGATCTTCAGCGGCCGCAGGTGGCCCCTGCAGCATTTGACATGCTGGTGGATCTGCCAGCGCCAGCAGTGGGCGTGCCCCTTGCCGGCTTGGTGCTTCCTGTCGTCTGTACTCGCGCCGGGGCATCGCCTCCAACAGCTCCTCCTGCATCGACGCCAAAGAGAAGGCAGAATCTAGATCTTTTGGTTGGTGGAGCATGACTCCAGCACGAATGTCGTGGCGAAGCCCCTCCAAAAATTGTGTGGTAAAATAGACAGAATCAAAGCCTGAATTATGCGCAAGAATATGATGCATCCGCTCCTCAAATTGGGCCATATACTCGCTAACAGTGCCTCTCTGACGCAGCGTGTTAAATTGAC
Source organism: Aegilops bicornis (assembly GCA_021605145.1). Taxonomy (NCBI): domain Eukaryota; kingdom Viridiplantae; phylum Streptophyta; class Magnoliopsida; order Poales; family Poaceae; genus Aegilops; species Aegilops bicornis. The sequence continues at coordinate 775,786,088 of CM038675.1, forward strand.
GGATGTGTGCTTGGTATTGCTCTCTCCCAAATTTCTCACACAACCCCGAACACAAACCCTCCCAAGACAGCGAGCCACGCTTAGCCTCTTGCAACTGGAGCCATCTCGCTGCATTTCCAGTGAAATGCAACGTTGCCAAGCGCACCCACAACTCCTGTTGTACCCCATAAACTTCAAAATACTTCTCACATCTCGTCCTCCAAAATTGTGGGTTGTTCCCGTCAAAAGGAGGAAAATCCACTTTTGGGAGAGCCCAATTGGCGTGATTTGCCGATGCCCACCCTCTATTCTCCACTTCCTTTCTCTGCTCTACCAGATCAAGCCCAGAGAAGACGCGAGGAGGAAAGGGGTTTGAGCCCGACGCACTGTTGGTCGGGGGCGGCTGCAGGGTGGTGACCACCCCGTGTGCCTGACCCCCGTAGTCGCGGACGTCGTTGTGGCCACTTGGCCCGTGGTGCCCCGGGACGACGGACGGTGGCGTCGGAGCCGGACGACCCAGTTGCTCCTCCGTGGCGGGCGTCGGATCCGCGAGCGCGGGGTGGAGCGCGATCCTGCCCACTTGGGTACGGAGCTCGTCGAGTTGGCCTTGGAGATTCTGCACCGCCGGGCGCCAGAGCTCCAACGATTGCTGGATCGCCTCCAGACGAGTCTCGTTGGCCGCTTGCCCGTCAGCGATGGCCTTGGCGAGCGCCGCCAACTGCTCCTCCAACGCCATAGTTTGCCTGGCTTGCTTGGTGAGATATCTTGGCTTGAGATAGGGATTCTCAGGACTGCTGACCTCGATACCGGATGTAACGGGCCCGATCTACCGAAGGGATTGGAAGAGAGGATTGGAGAGGGATCGGGAGGAAGAACACCAGATAGGAGGAGAAAGGGGATAAGTTTTCCTCGAGGGAGATCAGCTCCGCCCGTGCCTTTGCCTTACAATACTCTTCGATGCCCCCCTGTAATTTCCACCCACACATAACACCTCCACGCCACAGCTGGCTGCAGCCACACACGCGCTATGGGTTCAGCCACACCCTGAAACACCTAGTCACTCTTCGCTGAGGACCCTGCCGTCTGGGCCCGCTCGTAGGACGCCGTACCCTTTGGTGGAGCCACCTTGTCAGTCGTGACACTGACCTGCTCTTCTTCGCTGCTCATCTACTCTTCTTCCCCTGTCGATTGATCTGCAACGACTCTTGTTGTTCTAATCTCTTTGTCATGCTGTTGCTTGCTGTATCAAAAATTAACTCGTAAGATATGTGACTTAGATCAGTCATTCAAGATAACACTATTTATGCATGGCACATGAGTACAGACCTGATAATTAAGTAACTGACTTAGTCCATTAGTTTGACTCCATTCCAATTTTGCATGGATTCACAAGCACATAGATGCATCCACAGCTCTGGGACCTTTATCAGTACTAGAGGAACAAACAAGAGAATGGCTGTAGAAACTGTTTGTACCATGATTTATTAGACAGAATTGAGTCAAACTAATGGACTATCGTCGGCAAAACGATCTGGCAAGTAGACCTTCTAGTACTGTACTGCTAGGCATGGTACTAATATGTTCAAGTTGTAAAAATATGAGCAAGTAGACCTTCTAGTAAGGGTGAGCTGTACTGCTAGGCATGGTGGTACTAATATGTTCAGGTTGTAAAAATATGTTCAGGTTTGGACTTGTGTCTGTACTGCTAGGCATGGTACTATGAGCAAGTTGAACTTGATGTAACATACACCAGTTGCCTGTTTTGAGTTCATAAGGGTGAGTAACTAAAGTAAAATTACTGATGCTAAAGTTAAATTCAGTTAAGGGTGAGTAACTAAAGTAACTTCCCATTGGAAGTCGAGAGAAGCAAGCAAGCAAGAAAGGAACAAGACATGGTCAAAATTCAGTTAAGATACATACAGTAAAATCCAATTGTATGACAAGAGTTGAAATCCAATTGTACTCGAGTTAAGATTCAGTGAAACTTTACTCCAATCAGGTTTTATGCACTTGTTTCACACTAGGAGTATGAGAGGAGTAGTTTATATAGAAAGGTAATAAATTTGTTGAGACTTAATTAGGCTATCCCAGTAAACTTGACAGTATACTTCAACAGTCAGTATTATAAGAAATATGTAATCTTTTGAGAGTATACTTGACAGTATAGTTGAACATTCATATGGGAAGTTTTCACTATGTCTTATGCCTTGTCCTTGTGTATGTAATTAGTTGGAATTATTTGAACAAGTGTCAACATTCAGTTAACTATTTTGTCCAAATTCAGTTAACAACTGTGTCAAAATTCAGTTAACTATTGTGTCAAATCAAGAAATGGAGCAGCATGGCATGACCAAAACATTCAACTTCAGAGATGACCAGAACATTCAGTTTACAGTAAAACATTCGGTCTAAATTATCAGAACTCTGTCAATACATTCAGTCCAAATCTGTGCTACGCAAGTTCTCCAACATTTGCTAATTGCCTATTGTTTTGAACATCTATCAGTACTTCAGAGGCTCCAACATCAAAAAGTTGTATCAACTGGAATCAGATTTTGTAACTGAAATCAACAATTTCTGTTTGCAACTTAAATGGTCAGATTTGTAAGCAACTTTTGTTTGCAACTTAAATGGTCAGATTTTGTAGCTGTACTTATGGTCAAATTTCCGAACTGTACTGTCAAAACTAGAAGGAGCAAAATAAATCCGCCGAGCTTGCAAGGGGGAGCCTTTAGATTGCTTGTGTCGTCGGGCTCGTTGGCTCTCCTGTCATCTCCGGTTGGCGATGGATGGCGAGGGCACCAGGGCAGCGGATCGGCAAGCCGGCGACAGCAGCACCCGCACCGGTCAGCCCACGCTGTGTGCAGGCTCGGCCGTGGTGGCACTTCACGCATGGCGCGGCCGTGTACAAGGGAGCACTTCACAAATCAAAGCGGGAGTTAAACAACGAGGACTAAAATGTAAACTACCCTCGCGACAAGAATTTCGGGACAGAGGGAGTACCATGGATGAATATTTGGGGACCTTTCTATACAAGCACGAGTTAGATAAATAGAGTTAATATTTCCACAAACTCAAAGAATAATGTAGGGGGCATTACTCATGAAAAATATTGTACCATGGATGAATAGTCGATTTAGGATTATGTGCCCCTCATTATATTTGGGGACCTTTCCATAAAAGCACGAGTTAGATAAATCCAAATGATCCCAACCATTTAACCACCTATATCCAACCGTCTCGCCCCATTTCAATGATGTATCCATCACATCACCAACATATTTAAAGTAACATTATTAATAAAATTAATTGAATTTTATTTTATTTTTAAAACAAGAATAATTATAAATGTTTTATAAACATGAATGTCATGTTAATTGCATTAATAGCAATGTTTAGTCACACCTTTATTCTTTATAGCCTGAAATTGCTAATTATATTGAAGTAAAATTTGTAGTTGTCCCTATTCAACCCACTCTAGGGTCATCTCTGTCCTTTCAACAACCATGTCCTAGATCATATATAGGGAGTCGCACACCACATCATATAGGTTTCATCGATTGTAGAGTTTGGATGCGTGCCTTTCTAAGATTAAGCCTAACTGTCCACTGGATATCTGGATCCGTCCTGGATAAATACGAAGTGCAGATGAATTGTTTCGAGAACCCTGTATAGATTATGGATATTCAATTCGGTGCTTAGGCTCATCTGCATCCAGTGAACAGTAAATTTTAAATAATACTAAGAAAAATTAATGGAAAATGTTCCAATGGGTGATGTTCATGCCAATTTTTAGTTTGTTCGGACATCTGATGAGCTCAGGGCAAAAAAGGCAAAATCAGTCAAAATAGTACGTAAAAGTAAGCTTTTTTACAGCTCCAAAATTTGTATTCACCTCGAATGCAGATGCACCCGAGAGCCAAAACACCTCATCCATATAGATTGCAACTAGTAATAAAATGACCCACTTCTTTGAAATCTCCGAGGACTGCATTTCTAAAGAGAGAGGAAAAAACTTGAACCAAACTTGGCCCTCTAATTATTTCCTGGAACATACTCCCTCCGTCCTTAAAAGAGTGTATTTTCAACTTTGTTGGAAAGTCAATCTTTTTTATATTAGACCGTATTTATACAATAATAGACCAACATTTATGCCATCAAATTAGTAGCATTAGATTCATGATAAAATATATTTTCATCATATACCTATTTGTTTTTTTAATGAACTACCTATTTGGTTTCACAAGCATTGATATACTTTTGCATAAATTCGGTTAAATTTTGAGATAGTTTGATGCTTCAGCAAAATTTAAAGTAAACTCTTTTTAAGGACGACGGGAGTATGTATATATACATGGTGTCAGTTATCTCCTCCACACACTTCCATCCATGAGTGCGTGGAGCGACGAGTCGTCGATCGACCAAGATATCAAGAATCTAGCGGAAATGCTAACGTCACCACTCACCGGTCCCGGTCAATATTGGCATGCATCCGGCCTTGCTGAATAGAATTGATTAAATGTACCATTGTTCTCAGCGTGGCTTCTAGAATGGTGAATTACACGGATTCACCTCCTTGGACACCCGAGAGCCAAACATGCTTGTCCTAGCCTGACGTCGGTAGCTAATCAATTCAGCTTTCCGGTAAAAGTCAGCTTCATTTACCTGACCGGTGAAGGCTTGATCTGGAGCGGCCGAAGAGGATCTTTTCACTGGACAAGAAGTGGCGGGGACGGGGGTTTTGTCTGGTAAAAACTCTTGGGTAAATTTCAGATATCTAGGCGCTTCTCACATACAGGACACCGCTGGTCAACGTCTAGTCTCGTAGTACCGATAATCCGACAGCGACCTGATGAGAGTGCATCTGCTTGTTTGATCGGTCGAGCGATCAAATGTTAGTTCTAGTGTTTTCCTTTCAGACGGCAATTTTCGTCTTCTTTGGCACGTGAGCCCCCGGCTAGCTTTTAGAGTTGCAGCCTAACTAAGGCTCGATCTAGAACTCTCATTCTCATGGACATGGTATGCAAATCGCTAATCAGGCTGGGACAATATTCAAATTCTGCACGTGCATCTTTTTTTTTTCTTTTTTCTTGCGAAATCTGCACGTGCATCTTTTTTTTCTTTTTTCTTGCGAAATCTGCACGTGCATCTAGCTAGGACTAGCTCTTGAAACGTGACCCCTCTCCACCCGAGCACTAGCTACAAAACTTTGTACTGCTAATCTGCTATCACGTAAAGATATACCCTACGACTAAAGCTAGACTCAGCACAAATTTTATGGTCAGAAGAGATGTAAGCATAGTTAATAATACAACCAGTTGATGGCTATATGAAGCTGCCGTGGTATCTATAGCCATCTACTGTAGTCACTCATGTAGTGGCAGGCTGTAAGGGAAATACCTCTTAGTTCCTGGTTGTATCTATACCTATACGGGGAAACAAAAATTAATAATTATGAAAAAGTCAAAATAGTTCATAATTTTTTTACAATATATCTGACTTTCTATTGCACCAGTATATAATTTTTCATGAAAAAAACCGAACGTTGACTTCGGGGCAAAAAGTAACAAAATTTATTTGCTGTTAATTATGGGGTTACTATTGACACTATTTTGGCCTTTTTTGCAAAGAAGTCTAGGGGTTTTTCTTTTTGCGAATGTTTTTCACAAGTACAATGAAAGGTCATGTTTATTTCAAAAGTATTTTTAGAATTTTTATTTAATTACTAACTATTTTTACATATAGGGTGTATACACCCATAGATCAAACGTCCGCCTCCCAGGCTATAAGCATCTCTCTTTGTCTTTCTTTGCATTAATTGTATTTGTCTAGAGAAGTACACATATACTTAGGTTCTTTCATGAGAGTTCGTTCTTCTCATTTTTTTATGTCTCTTTTCTTCACATGGACGTTGTCATGTAAGAGCAAGTACAATAGAGTAACATACATGGGCTATAAAAGATGCCACATCAGATTTGTGCCTAGTTGAAGAAGATAGAAGAGAAATGGCACTAGTAGAAAATAGGGCTTTCGTTCGGGCCAGATAAACCCATTAGTCCCGGTTCAGTCACGAACTGGGACTAATGTGAGCATTGGTCCCGGTTCGTGCGGCTAAAGGCATTAGTCCCGGTTCAAATGAGCCCTTTAGTCCCGGTTTGAGATACAAACCGGGACTAAAGGGCACTAAAGATTAGACCTTTAGTCCCGGTTTGAGACCCCCCCCCCCCTCATGGATCACCTTTTCAGTTTTGTAAAAAACAAAAGAAAATGATAAAAACTTCAAAACTTAAAATCCTTCGAGATGTAGTTATGTTACTACATCTACTAGTTAGGAAAATTTAAAAACTTAAATTTGAACATGTTTTGCAAAAAGTGTAGGGAAAATGTAAAACAGCTATAACTTTTGCATACAATGTCAGGAAAAAAGTATAATATATCAAAATGTTCAGCACGAAAATCCGCATCCGATTTTGACCGCCTATGGTCTATTTGAAAATTTTTAGAATCCTCAAATTCCAAAAGGAAAAAAGATATGCTTAAAATTCAGTTTTTTTGAATTTTGGTTAAATCTGGTCAAATTATGGTCTACTTATTCAAGAAGTATTGGTGTTACTAAATAATTATTCAAGAATATTAGTGTTACTAAATAATTATTTCAGTTTTTTTTGAATTTTGGCCAAATCTGATCAAATTGTGGTCAAACCGTGGTCAAACTACTTATTCAAGAAATATTAGTGTTACTAAATAATTATTGTTTTTTAGAATAATAGTTTCGAACTCAAAGAGTGAAACGTGTGACTTAATGCTCAAGCTAAACTCCTGAGGGTTAATAGGATCGACATCTAACTATTGTTAGGAAAACAACAAGTGCAGACTTGGAAACAAGAGAGAATAGAACCCGGAAGTTAAGCGTTCTCAAGCTGGAGTAGTGAGAGGATGGGTGACCGGTCGAGAAGTTAGATGATTTGGAATGATGAGAGGTGATTAGAGATTAGATGTTAAATTGAGCAGTGATGAGGGGTGATTAGAGATTAAATTGTAAAATAATTCAAAAAAATTGGTGATTAGAGATTAAATTGTAAAATAATTCAAAAAATCGGAAAAAAATTCAACAAAAATTTTACAAAAAAATTACTTTAGTCCCTTTACCAACCGGGACTAAAGGTGAAGCTCCACGCAGCGGCCACGTGGATGGCCTTCAGTAAGGCCCTTATGAAGCGGGACAAATGGCCCTTTTTCTACTAGTGTGGGCTACAAACTTACAGCCGAATATAACACGAGATTCAATAACCTTTGTGAGAGAAAGAGGTGGGTCATATATTAATGGTATAAACATACTAGTATGACTAATTATTGTATGGGTGTCTATTAAATTGGTTATAAGTGACATGAAAACTCCATATAGCCGATTTTTAGCTATATTATTAACCATGCTCTAGGCAAGCTATAGGTCCTCCACTATGTAGACCAAAAAAGGTCACAAAATTCCTTTTCTTTGGACATCAATGTTCTCCATTGCCCAACCGATGCCACAACAAAATTTCTAGGCATCGGAGCATCTATTTGCTCGATACCAAACTGACAAAGCAGCAAACAATTACTCTTGGTGGACCACCCAAGGAAGCAAAGTACTCCCTCCGCCCGGATTTATTAGGCCTAAAGACAACTTCTCTTAGACCAAGACACATACTCCCTCCTTCCATCTATACACTAGTAGAAAAAGGGTCAAACGTGAAACACATTAGTGCCGGTTTGATTTTGAGCCGGCACTAATGTGTCCATTAGTGCCGGTTCCAACGGCTAGCCGGCCGCTCTCATTAGTACCGGTTCGTGGCGAACCTTTAGCACCGGTTCGTGGTGGTTCGTGCCACGAACCGGTACTAAATAGAGTGGTGGCAGGATGTTGTCAGTCTGGGGCCCCTCCAGCACCTTTAGTACCGGTTCGTGGCACGAACCGGTACTAAAGGTCGACGTACATAAACCCTTCGTCCACCCGAGCTCGCTCTGTTCTTCCCATTTTCCCTCTCCTCCTCTGTTCTTCCCCTCTCTTCCTCGAGCTCATCACACATTTTGCCCAAAATTTGTCAAGATTTGAAGGCCCCCATCCATTCAAATGATCACAAAGGTTAGCAACTTTGTCCTTTCATCTCTCATTGCTAGATTAGCTCTTGCAATGCTTTGTGTAGTGATTAATTTGTGAGTTTAGTAATTTGGGAGGAATTATATGTGCTAGTATTTGATTTATATGCAATTTGAGGTCAAAAATAACACTTAGTTTGCATATGTAGGTGTGGTTTACTTAGTGACTTCTAAATCTCCGTCATAACCACCGTCGATCGCCCACACCGTCCCGTTGCCGGTACCACCTTGTGGTGAGGCTCTTGTTCATGAATGTTTTACATTACCAAATTGATGTTTGCGTGATTTGGATATATAGTTACTCGTATAATTATCTTACCATACGTTGTTTGTTATACATAGTGCCATGGTTTTGATATCCGTCCCGTCGGCCCTCGTCCTTGTTAAGATTCGGATGTGGTATATTCTCTTTTAAAACTAGTTGTTGCATTTCGTGTTTATGAAAAATTATGCCCATCAAGTTGACATAGATATTTTTATCTAGGAGGTATGTGAACCGGAAATTCCAACCGACCCTATTGTCGAGCGGTTAAATTTAGTTGAAAGAGAAAACGAGTATTTGAAAGAAAATTTGAAAAGAATTGAGGGGAGAAGATGGAATTGGAGTTGCATGTTGCCGATGTAAATCGATGATCACAAGATCATGATGGAGAAAATGCGGTTGAAGATTAGAAAGATTAGAAAATATGCCATTGATAGTGTGGCTTGGTATCATTATGCTGTTGGATCAATTGTTACCTTAGTTGCGATCTTGATCACATTTGTTGTTGCATTTAAATTCTTTAGCTAGAGAGTTATTTGTATGTTGCATTTAATTAAGTGTTGTATATGAATTTTATGTATGAACTTGTATTAATTTGGTCTATTCGGTGTTGTTTAATGAAGATGAGCCGACAATGGATGTATGATGACCGATGCTCTCCCGAGTTCATTAATGGCGTGCATACTTTTCTGCTTGCCGCTGAGGCAAACAAGCGGGCGGATGGTTTTATGCCTTGTCCATGTGCTGGCTGTAAGAATGTCACAATTACTCTACGTCAAGAACCATTCACGTCCAACTATTTGAGTCCGGTTTCATGCCCTACTATAATGTTTGGACCAAGCACGGAGAAAGAGGGGTTATGATGGAAGACAATGAATAAGAAGAGGACGACGACGGCTATCCTGGCCATGGATTCCCTGAATACGATGATACAACAATGGGGGAAGAAGCTGAGCCGGCAATGCGGGTAGAAGCTGAAGAAGAGGCATCAGATGAGCCCGCTGATGATCTAGGTCGGGCCATTGCCGATGCAAAGAGAAACTGCGCAAGTGATTTGGAGATGAAGAAGTTGCAGCGCATGTTAGAGGATCACAAGAAATTGTTGTACCCGAATTGCGAAGCTGACAAAAAAAAGTTAGGCACCACACTGGAATTGCTGCAATGGAAGGCAGAGAATGGTGTATCTTACAAGGGATTTGGAAAGTTGCTGGTAATGATAAAGAATATGCTTCCAAAGGACAACGAATTGCCCGAGAGTACGTATGAAGCAAAGAAGCCTGTCTGCCCTCTAGGGTTAGAGGTGCAGAAGATACATGCATGCCCTAATGACTGCATCCTCTATCACGGTGAGTACGAGGATTTGAACGCTTGCCCGGTATGCGGTGCATTGCGTTATAAGATCAGTCGCGATGACCTTGGTGATGTCGAGGGCGAGCGCCCCAGGAAGATGATTCCTGCCAAGGTGATGTGGTATGCTCCTATAATACCACGGTTGAAACGTTTGTTCCAAAACAAAGAGCATGCGAAGGCGATGCGGTGGCGCGGAGAAGACCGTAAGAAAGACGGAAAGTTGAGAGTACCACCGACGGTTCGCAGTGGAGAAAAATCAAGAGAAAGTACAGGAGGAGTTTGCGGGTGACCCAAGGAACGTATGGTTTGGTCTAAGCGCAGATGGCATTAATCCTTTTGGGGAGCAGGCGGCAACCATAGCACCTGGCACGTGACTCTATGTTTGTATAACCTTCCTCCTTGGTTGTGCATGAAGCGGAAGTTCATTATGATGCCAGTGCTCATCCAAGGCCCTAAGCAACCCGGCAACGACATTGGTGTGTACCTAAGGCCATTAGTTGAAGAACTATTAAAGTTGTGGAATGGAACAGGTGTACGTGCGTGGGATGAGCACGGACAGGAAGAATTTGACCTAAAGGCATTGCTGTTCGTGACCATCAATGATTGGCCTGCTCTCAGTAACCTTCGGAGACAGACAAACAAGGGATACCGCGGATGCACGACCTTGTATGGATGATACCGACAATATATATTTGGATAGTTGTAGGAAGAATGTGTACCTGGGACATCGTCGATTTCTTTCGAGCAGGCATCCCGTAAGAAGGAAAGGCAAGCATTTCAAAGGTGAGGCGGATCACCGGACAAAGCCTCGCCACCGTACTGGTGCTGATGTACATGTTATGGTCAAGGATTTGAAGGTAATCTTTGGAAAGGGTCCTGGCGGACAACCTGTTCCGAAGGACGCTGACGGACGCGCACCCATGTGGAAGAAGAAATCTATATTTTGGGACCTGCCATATTGGAAAGACCTAGAGGTCCGCTCCGCAATCGACGAGATGCACGTGACGAAGAGTCTTTGCGTGACCCTGCTTGACTTTTTGGGCGTGTATGGGAAGACAAAAGATACACCAGAGGCACGGGAGGACCAGCAACGTATGCACGGAAAAGACGGCATACATCAGGGTCAGGCCAGCTACACTCTTACCAAATAAGAGAAGGAAATCTTCTTTGAATGCACCTTTCGGCATGAAGGTACCGTCGGCTTCTCGTCGAGTATAAAGGGAATAATAAATATGGCAGAGAAAAGTTCCAGTAACCTAAAGTCTCATGATCGCCACGTGATTATGATGCAACTACTTCCGGTTGCATTGAGGGGCTTCTACGGAAAAGCGTTCGATTAGCCATTGTGAAGCTATGTGCATTCCTCAATGCAATCTCTCGAAGGTAATCGATCCAGAAATCATACCAAGGTTCTGAGAATGATTTGGTGCAATGTCTTGTCAGTTTCGAGTTGGTGTTCCCACCATCCTTCTTCAACATCATGACGCACGTCCTAGTTCACCTTTGCAAAGAGATTAACGTTTTGGGTCCTGTATTTCTACACAATATGTTCCCCTTTGAGAGGTTCATGGGAGTCTTGAAGAAATATGTTCATAACCGTGCTAGGCCAGAAGGAAGCATCTCGAAGGGCCATGAAAATGAGGAGGTCATTGAGTTTTGTATTGACTTTATTCCTGACCTTAAGCCAATTGATGTTCCTGAATCGCGGCATAAGGCGGCTTTGGATGGAAAAAGGCACGTTAGGGGGCAACAAATAATATGTATGGACGGGCATTCTCTCCTTGAAGCACACTACATAGTTCTCTGAATTCCGCCTTGGTGGCTCCGTATATGGAGGAACACAAGAATTTTCTACACTCCAAACACCCGGAGAAGTCTGACGACTAGATTACACGTGAACAAACGAGGACTTTCACCGGTTGGTTGCAGAAACGTGCCATGCATGATGGCAATATTCAAAATGACCTGTACTCGATGTCCCAGTTACCATCTTCGAATATAATGACTTTCAAAGGGTACCAGATAAATGGGAATACATTTTACACGATCGCCCAAGATAAGAAGAGCACCAACCAAAACAGTGGTGTCCGCTTTGATGCAACAACCAACATGGGAAAGGAAACATATTATGGTTACATAGAGGACATATGGGAACTTAACTATGGAGGTGGTTTGAAGGTCCCTTTGTTTCGGTGCAAATGGGTCAATATGACACGAGGCGGGTAACGGAAGACCAGCGATGCGGAATGACAATAGTGGATCTCAACAATCTTGCGTGTCTGCAGACGAACCATTTGTCCTAGACAATGATGTGGCGCAGGTTTTTGTGAAAGACATGTCTACCAGGCCGAGAAAAGAAAAAGATAAGGAAGCGAATGGATCATCTGACGAGCCAAAGCACCATATAGTTCTTTCGGGGAAAAGAAACATCGTGGGAGTGGATGACAAGACGGACATGTCAAGATTATGAAAAGTTTGATGAAATTGCTCCATTCACGGTGAATATTCACCGAGCATCCAGTTAAATGATGAAGATTTTCCATGGCTACGGCAAAGGGACACACTTGAAGAAAAAATTTCACACCCAAAGATGCAGGATGTGATCGGCTTCACTATCATCACTTTCTTCGTGTTTCACACGAGTGAGGGAATCTCTGTAATAGTTAGGGTAGTTATGTGTTTTGGCATTTGAAACGTGAAGAAATTTTATGTGCAAACAAATTCTTTCATGCATTTACTGATTTTTTCCAGCTAAATGACCCTGGAATTGAAAAGCATTTCAAATGAACTCAGAAAAGGTTGAAAGTTGGTATGGTATCATAATTTCACCCACATAGCATGTGCAAAAAAGTAGAGAGGGTTACGGGAAAAACTGGATGCACTTCGTGTACAAAATGGACAATCTCTTTCGAAGTATCAGGGTTTCGGACGAAAACTCATCTGTTACAAAGGCATTTCATTTTTTAAATAACCTAAGCATTACCAAATTGAATATAATGATAAAACACACTAATATTATACATAAAAAAGAATCACTAAAAAATATTTTTTCAAAGTTAAGTTATTCACAAACTAGTGATTCACACAAGTTTCAAATAATTGAAAATTTAAACTATTCAAATTTGAAAACTACCGGCACTAACAGAAAGTTTGTAATTTTTTGTACCTAAAGCAAAATTATTCACAAAGAAACTCTAAATACAGCAAAAACAACTCAAAAGTAAATAAAACAAAAATAAATAAATCAATAAATTTAAGAAAATAAAAAGCCCGCCTTCTGGGCCTAAGCGGCCTGCATACGACTAGAAACACAACCTTCGTTGGGACGGATGCAGGCCCAAGAAGGCCTAAATGAGCCTGCAAACAACCTGAGCAGGTAGGCCCAATAGGCCTGCTTAGGAGAGGAGATCGAAAGAGCTACCGCATGCTACGTCTTGAGCTTGCGTTGGTTTTCCCCGAAGAGGAGAGGATGATGCAGCATAGTAGCATAAGTATTTCCTCAGTTTTTGAGAACCAAGGTATCAATCCTGTAGGAGGCCACACGCAAGTCCCTCGTACCTGCACAAAACGATAGCTACTCGCAACCAACGCGATTAGGGGTTGTCAATCCCTTCACGGTCACTTACGAGAGTGAGATCTGATAGAGATAATATTATTGGTATTTTTGGTATAAAGATGCAAAGTGAAAAGTAAAAGCAAAGTAAAAACAAAGCAAGTAAATAAAGTGATGGAGATTGATATGATGAGAATAGACCCGGGGGCCATAGGTTTCACTAGTGGCTTCTCTCAAGAGCATAGATATTCTACGGTGGGTGAACAAATTACTGTTGAGCAATTGATAGAATTGAGCATAGTTATGAGGTTATCTAGGTATGGTCATGTATATAGGCATCACGTCCGTGACAAGTAGATCGAAACGATTCTGCATCTACTACTATTACTCCACTCATCGACCGCTATCCAACATGCATCTAGAGTATTAAGTTAAAAACAGAGTAACGCCTTAAGCAAGATGACATGATGTAGAGGAATAAATTCATGCAATATGAGAAATACCCCATCTTGTTATCCTCGATGGCAACAATACAATACGTGCCTTCCAAACCTTTCTGTCACTAGGTAAGGACACCGCAAGATTGAACCCAAAGCTAAGCACTTCTCCCATTGCAAGAACTACCAATCTAGTTGGCCAAACCAAACGGATAATTCGAAGAGACTTGCAAAGATAACTCAATCATACATAAAAGAATTCAGAGAAGATTCAAATATTATCCATACATAAGCTGGATCATAAACCCACAATTCATCAATCTCAACAAACACACCGCAAAAAGAAGATTACATCGAATAGATCTCCACGAGAGAGGGGGAGAACATTGTACTGAGATCCAAAAAGAGAGAAGAAGCCATCTAGCTACTAGCTATGGACCCGAAGGTCTGAAGTAAACTACTCACACTTCATCGGAGGGGTTATGGTGTTGATGTAGAAGCCCTCCGTGGTGGATGCCCCCTCCGGCGGAGCTCCGAAACAGGCCCCAAGACGGGATCTCGTGGATACAGGAAGGTACGGAGGTGGAATTAGGTTTTTGGCTCCCCTTCTGATCGTTTGGGGATACATAGGTATATATAGGAGGAAGGAGTACGTCGGTGGAGCGTCAGGGGGCCCACGAGGTAGGGGGGCACGCCCAGGGGGGGCGCCCTCCACCCTCGTGACCGCCTCTGGCACTTCTTGGAGTAGGGTCCAAGTCTCCTGGATCACGTTCGGTGAGAAGATCACGTTCCCGAAGGTTTCATTCCGTTTGGACTCCGTTTGATATTTCGTTTCTTCCATACACTGAAATAGGCAAAAAACAGCAATTCTGGGATGGGCCTCCGGTTAATAGGTTAGTCCCAAAAGTAATATAAAAGTGGAAAATAAAGCCCAATTTAGTCCAAAACAGTAGATAAAGTAGCATGGAGCAATCAAAAATTATAGATACGTTGGAGACGTATCAGGCATCTAAGCTTAATTCCTGCTCGTCCTCGAGTAGGTAAATGATAAAAGAGAATTTTTGATGCGGAGTGATACTTTGGCATAATTTCAATATAAATCTTCTTACTTGTGATATGAATATTCAGATCCTAAAGATTTAAGACAAAAGTTCATATTGACATAAAAATAATAATACTTCAAGCATACTAACTAAGCAATTATGTCATCTCAAAATAACATGGCCAAAGAAAGTTCATCCCTACAAAATCATATGGTTAGGCTATGCTTCATTTTCGTCACACAAAGATGTTCCCAACTTCTATACCCCCGATGACAAGCCAAGCAATTGTTTCATACTCAAATGATCTCAAACTATTTCAACCTTTACGCAATACATGAGCGCGAGCCATGGGTATAGCACTATGGGTGGAATAGAAATATGATGATGGGATTGTGTGGAGAAGACAAAAAAAAGGAAAATCTCATATTGACGAGGATAATCAACGGGCTATGGAGATGCCCATCAATTGATGTCAACATGAGGAGTAGGGATTTCCATGCAACGGATGCACTAGAGCTATAAGTATATGAAAGCTCTACAAAAGAAACTAAGTGGGTGTGCATCCAACTTGCTTGCTCACGAAGACCTAGGCCACTTTGAGGAAGCCCATCATTGGAATATACAAGCCAAGTTCTATAATGGAAATTCCCACTAGTATATGAAAGTGACAAAATGAGAGACTCTCTATTATGAAGATCTTAGTGCTACTTTGAAGCACAATATATGAGACTCACTACATGAAGAACACGGTGCTACTTTGAAGCACAATATATGAGGCTCACTACATGAAGAACAAGGTGCTACTTTGAAGCACAAGTGTGGTAAAAGGATAGTAGCATTGTCCCTTCTCTCTTTTTCTCTCTTTTTTTATTTGGGCCTTTTATCTCTCTTTTTTTATGGCCTCTTTTTTTTATTTCGTCCGGAGTCTCATCCCGACTTATGGGGGAATCATAGTCTCCATCATCCTTTCCTCACTTGGGACAATGCTCTAATAATGATGATCATCACACTTTTATTTCTATTACAACTCAACAATTACAACTCGAAACTTAGAACAAAATATGACTCTATATGAATGCCTCCGGCGGTGTACCGAGATGGTGCAATGAATCAAGAGTGACATGTATGGAAAAAAATGCATGGTGGCTTTGCCACAAATACGATGTCAGCTACATGATCATGCAATGGCAATATGACAAAAGTAATGTATGTCATAATAATGATGATGGAAGTTGCATGGCAATATATCTCAGAATGGCTATGGAAATGCCATGATAGGTAGTTATGGTGGCTGTTTTGAGGAAGATATAAGGAGGTTTATGTGTGAAAAAGCGTATCATATCACGGGGTTTGGATGCACCGGCGAAGTTTGCACCAACTCTCAAGGTGAGAAAGGGTAATGCACGGTACCGAAGAGGCTAGCAAGTGCGGAAAGATAAAAGTGCATTATAATCCATGGGCTCAACATTAGTCAAAAGAACTCATATACTTATTGCAAAAATTTTGAAGCCATCAAAATCAAGTACTCATAAAATGCTCCTAGGGGATAGATTGGTAGGAAAAGACCATCGCTCGTCCCCGACCGCCACACTTAAGGATGCACAAGCCAGGTACACTTCATGTTTAAAATTTGTTACACAACTTTACCCATACGTGCATGCTACGAGACTTGCAAACTTCAACACAAGTATTTCTCAAATTCACAATTATCAACTAGCATGACTTTGATATTATTACCTCCATATCTCAAAACAATTATTAAGCATTAAATTTATCTTAGTATTCAATTCACTCAAAAGAAAGTTTCACATATCTCGAACACCAAGTATATTAACATTAAGCAAATTACCATGCTATTAACGACTCTCAAAATGAACTAAGTGAAGCATGAGAGATCAAGTTTCTTTAAAACAAATCCACCACCGTGCTCTAAAAGATCTAAGTGAAGTACTAGAGCAAAAATATCAAGCTCAAAAGATATAAGTGAAGCACTACGAGCAAAACTATCAAGCTCAAAAGATATAAGTGAAGCACATAGAGTATTCTAACAAATTCCAAATCATGTATGGCTCTCACAAAAGGTGTGTACAGCAAGGATGATTATGGTAAACTGACAAGCAAAGACTCAAATAATACAAGACGCTCCAAGCAAAACACATATCATGTTGGTGAATAAAAATATAGCTCCAAGTAAATTACCGATGGAAGTAGACGAAAGAGGGGATGCCTTCCGGGGCATCCCCAAGCTTTGACTTTTTGGTGTCCTTGGATTATCTTAGGGGTGCCATGGGCATCCCCAAGCTTAGTCTCTTGCCACTCCTTGTTCCATAATCCATCAAAAGAATTCACCCAGAACTTGAAAACTTCACAACACAAAACTCAATAGAAATCTCGTGGGCTCCGTTAGAGAAAGAGAACAAAAGACTACTTTAAGGTACTGTAATGAACTCATTATTTATTTATATTGGTGTTAAACCTACTGTATTCCAACTTCTATATGGATTATAAACTATTTTACTAACCATAGATTCACCAAATAAGCAAACAACACACGCAAAACAGAATCTGTCAAAAACAGAACAGTCTGTAGTAATCTGTAACTAACGCAAACTTCTGGAACCCAAAAAGTTCTACCAACATTAGACGACCTGGAAAACTTGTTTATTGATCAGAAGCAATTGGAATCACTATTTTATCACGTTCTGGTGATTTTTAACAATTCGGGCACTGAGCGCAAAGATTCTGGAAATTACAGCAAGATCAAATGACTATCTCCCAAGAAGATCTAATAGGTTTAACTTGGCACAAACAGTAATTAAAAGATAAAACCACATCTAAACAGAGGCTAGAAGGATTATTTATTCCTAAACAGAAGCAAAAACAAAAACTAAAAATAAAATTGGGTTGCCTCCCAACAAACGCTATCGTTTAACGCCCCTAGCTAGGCATAAAAGCAAAGATAGATCTAGGCATTGCCATCTTTGGTAGGCAATCCATAAGTGGCTCTCATGATAGATTCATATGGTAATTTTATTTTCTTTCTAGGAAAGTGTTCCATGCCCTTCTTTAAAGGGAATTGGAATCTAATATTTCCTTCCTTCATATCAATAATTGCACCAATCGTTCTAAGGAAAGGTCTACCAAGAATAATAGGACATGAAGGATTGCAATCTAGCTATATCAAGAACGATAAAATCTACGGGCACATAATTCCTATTTGCAACAATAAGAACATCATTAATTCTTCCCATAGGCTTTTTAATAGTGGAATCCGCAAGATGCAAGTTTAGAGAGCAATCATTAAAATCACGGAAATCTAGCAAATCACATAAAGTTTTGGGAATAGTAGAGACACTAGCACCCAAATCACACAAAGCATGAAACTCATAATTTTTAATTTTAATTTTGATAGTAGGTTCCCACTCATCATGGAGTTTCCTAGGGATAGAAACTTTCAACTCAAGCTTTTCTTCATAAGATTGCATCAAGGCATCAACAATGTGTTCGGTAAAGGCCTTATTTTGACTATAAGCATGAGGAGAATTTAGCACGGATTGCAACAAGGAAATACAATAAATTAAAGAGCAATTTTCATAATTAAATTCCTTGAGATCCAAAATAGTGGGTTTAGCCATATCTCGATTTTTATTTCTTTCAATCCCACTTTTATCAATTTCATCATCAAGATCTAAAAACTCAGAATTCTTAGAACGCCTTCTAGGTAAAGGAAGATCATAATCAGTTTCATCAAGATTCATATGGCAAAACAAAGATTTAATAGGGGACACATCTATAACTTTCAGATCTTCATCTTAATTTTCATAGGAATTAGAAGAACACGCTTTAATAAAGGCATCTTTGGAAGCACGCATCCTAGCGGTTCTTTCTTTGCACTCATCAATGGAAATTCTCATAGCTTTGAGAGACTCATTGATATCATGCTTAGGAGGAATGGATCTAAGCTTTAAAGAATCAATCTCGAGAGAAATTCTATCAACGTTCCTAGCCAAATCATCAACTTTAAGAAATTTCTCTTCAAGCAAAGCATTGAAATTCTTTTGTGAATTCATAAACTCTTTAACAGTACTCTCAAATTCAGAAGGCATCTTATTAAAATTTCCATAAGAGTTGTTGTAGGAATTTCCATAATTATTAGAAGGATTACTAGGATAAGGCCTAGGATTAAAATTCCCTCGTTGTTACCAAAATTATTCCTACCAACAAAATTCACATCCATAGATTCATTATTATTCTCAATCAAGGTAGACAAAGGCATATCATTAGAATCAGAAGAAACACTCTTAGTAAATAATTTCATAAGTTCATCCATCTTTCCACTCAAAACGTTGATTTCTTCTATAGCATGCACTTTTTTATTACTAGATCTTTCACTATGCCATTGAAAATAATTAACCATAATATTATCTAGGAGTTTAGTAGCATCTCCTAAAGTGATTTCCATGGAAGTGCCTCCCGCGGCCGAATCTAAAAGATTTCTAGAAGCAAAATTCAATCCAGCATAAATTTTTTGTATAATCATCCACAAGTTCAAACCATGAGTAGGTCAATTACGTATCATTAATTTCATTCTCTCCCAAGCTTGTGCAACATGTTCATGATCAAGTTGCTTAAAATTCATAATATCGTTCCTAAGAGAGATAATCTTAGCGGGAGAAAAATATTTAGATATAAAAGCATCTTTGCACTTGTTCCAAGAATCAATAGTATTTTTAGGCAAAGATGAAACCACGCTTTAGCACGATCTCTAAGCGAAAAAGGAAATAGCTTCAATTTAACGACATCATTATCGACATCTTTTTTCTTTTGCATATCATATAAATCAACGAAGCTATTCAGATGAGTAGCGGCATCTTCACTCGGAAGGCCGGCGAATTGATCTTTCATAACAAGATTAAACAAAGCAGTATTGATTTCACAAGATTCAGTATTGGCAAGAGGAGCAATCGGAGTGCTAAGGAAATCATTATTATTGGTATTGGTGAAGTCACACAATTTGGTAGCATCTTGAGCCATTGTGACGAACAAGCAAACTAACACACGGGCAAACAAAAGGCAAAAGAAAAAGGAGGAGGAGATTGGGAAAGTGAGGGCAAATAAAACGGAAAGGGTGAAGTGGGGGAGAGGAAAACGAGAGGCAAATGGCAAATAATGTAATGCGAGAGATAGGGATTGTGATGGGTACTTGGTATGTTGACTTTTGCGTAGACCTCCCGGCAGCGGCGCCGAAATCCTTCTTGCTACGTCTTGAGCTTGCGTTGGTTTTCCCGAAGAGGAGAGGATGATGCAGGACAGTGGCGAAGTATTTCCCTCAGTTTTTGAGAACCAAGGTATCAATCCAAGAGGAGGCCACGCGCAAGTCCCTCGTACCTGCACAAAACGATAGCTACTCGCAACCAACGCGATTAGGGGTTGTCAATCCCTTCAGGTCACTTACGAGAGTGAGATCTGATAGAGATATTATTTTTAGTATTTTTGGTATAAAGATGCAAAGTGAAAAGTAAAAGCAAAGTAAAAACAAAGCAAGTAAATAAAGTGATGGAGATTGATATGATGAGAATAGACCCGGGGGCCATAGGTTTCACTAGTGGCTTCTCTCAAGAGCATAGATATTCTATGGTGAGTGAACAAATTACTGTTGAGCAATTGACAGAATTGAGCATAGTTATGAGGTTATCTAGGTATGATCATGTATATAGGCATCACGTCCGTGACAAGTAGATCGAAACGATTCTGCATCTACTACTATTACTCCACTCATCGACCGCTATCCGGCAGATGCATCTAGAGTATTAAGTTAAAAATAGAGTAACGCCTTAAGCAAGATGACATGATGTAGAGGAATAAATTCATGCAATATGAGAAATACCCCATCTTGTTATCCTCGATGGCAACAATACAATACGTGCCTTGCAGCCCTTTCTGTCACTAGGTAAGGACACCGCAAGATTGAACCCAAAGCTAAGCACTTCTCCCATTGCAAGAACTACCAATCTAGTTGGCCAAACCAAGCGGATAATTCGAAGAGACTTGCAAAGATAACTCAATCATACATAAAAGAATTCAGAGAAGATTCAAATATTATCCATACATAAGCTGGATCATAAACCCACAATTCATCGGTCTCAACAAACACACCGCAAAAAGAAGATTACATCGAATAGATCTCCACGAGAGAGGGGAGAACATTGTATTGAGATCCAAAAAGAGAGAAGAAGCCATCTAGCTACTAGCTATGGACCCGAAGGTCTGAAGTAAACTACTCACACTTCATCGGAGGGGCTATGGTGTTGATGTAGAAGCCCTCCGTGGTGGATGCACCCTCCGTGAGCTCCTAACAGGCCCCAAGATGGGATCTCGTGGATCTGAGGAAGATCTGGCGGTGGAATTAGGTTTTGGCTCCCCTTACGATCGCTTGGGGATCGTAGGTATATATAGGAGGAAGAATGCGTCGGTGGGCGTCGGGGGCCCGGGGAGGTAGGGGCGCGCCTGGTGGGCGCCCTCCACCTCGTGACCGCCTGCACTTCTTGGAGTAGGGTCCAAGTCTCTGGATCATGTTTGGTGAGAAGATCACGTTCGAAGGTTTCTTCCGTTTGGACTCCGTTTGATATTCCGTTTCTTGAAACAATCGAAATAGGCAAAAAACAACAATTACAGGCTGGGCCTCCGGTTAATAGGTTAGTCCCAAAAGTAATATAAAAGTGGAAAATAAAGCCCAATATAGTCCAAAACAGTAGATAAATTAGCATGGAGCAATAAAAAATTATAGATACGTTGGAGACGTATCACCGCACTGGGGCTTATAAACCAGTGCGGTCGCCCCTCGACTAGGGAGGTGGGACTAAACTTGCCGCACCGCACTGCGCCAGCGCACCCCCTTTATTGTCGGGTGGTGGCTGCAACCGGTACTAAAGAGGGGGTCTTTAGTACCGGTTGGTGCCACCACCCGGTACTAAAGGTGGTGCGCTTCCCGCCGCTTGGCCTGGCAAAAACAGACCTTTAGTACCGGTTGGTGGCTCCAACCGGTACTAAAGGTCCATCCTATATATTCAACACTTGAAAAAAATCCAGTTTCCCTCTGTTTGTTCTCTCCGTCGACGACACGCGCCGTCTTCCCCGATCGATGCCGTCGCCGCCCGGCAAATCCGCCCCTTGTCGCCGTCCCGTCCGGTCGTCCCGTCGCCGCGCCCGCCCTTCGCCGCCCGTCCGTCGCCCGTAAATCGCCGCCCGTCTGTCGCCCCATATCGCCGCCTAGTCGCCTCGCCATTGAGCTCACCCCGGCCGCCATGTCCACACACACACACACACACACATTAGTTTGTTTGCTATAAATTTTAGTTGTTGAAAATTTTCTTTTTTTAGTTATAGAAATGTTAGAAATTATTCTGTTTTTAGTTACAGAAATATTAGAAATATAGAAATGTTATAATTTTTTTTTCTGTTTTTTAGTTACAGAAATATTTATTGAAATGTTAGTAATTTTTTAGTTATATAAATATTAGAAATGTTATGGAAATGTTAGTTATATAATCAGAAATGTTAGAAATTTTAGAATTAGTTTTAGTTAGATGAATTAGATTAATGTCAAATTGTTAGAATTTGCATACATATAGAATTTTAGTTATCACAATTCAATCATTTAAAAAATGTTACTTTTTGCGGGCATATAGTATTTGTTCTCGACGATATGACCGGCCCGCATCCTCGCCGACGACCCGTTCGCGACGACGTCCTACTTCAGAGGACCCATGTCCGGGACTGGCCTCCGCCGGGCTGGCACTGGGAGGTGCTACCTAGAGGGGCGCGCCGCTTGGTGAGGAACCCGGCCTCGGGTCCCGTCGTTGACCCTGATCTCCTTTGATGGCGTTCGCATATGCCACATTCGGTGCAGAGGGAGCCGGCACCGCCAGAGGTGGTGCGTCACCGTGTCAGGGAGGAGGACGAGCACGTCCATCGCTACATGGCTGCTATGGACGTCAGGTTCTCAAATACTTGGCAGGTTCTTTGGGCAGATGACCGGAGATACCATCCTGTGATGGTTCCTTCTCTTTGGGTGTCCACCGCCCGCGCCCCAGGAACCGCAAGTGGCCTAGATTCTTCTGTAGTACTCGATCTTTATTAGGTACCTAACCATTGATGACGATGTATTCGAGATTATATATATTATTCGAGACGATGATGTATTTGAGATTATATATTAATCGAGATGATGAGCGCCAAATCAGGAAGTCACATCGAGCACGACTACAGAAGGAAGCAAGCTCGAGCTCGAGCCAACAAGCAGCGGGCAAAAAATGCGGGAAAACCGTTCCCTAGCTGGGAGAACAGGCGGCGCAATCGATCCCCCCGCTTGTTGTGCCAACAACACATGAGAGGAGGCCGCGCGCCCAATACTATTGTGGGCAAACCGTTAACGTTCCTCAGCTGGGCGATGTGGTAATAACGGAGGAGCATATAATGCAGGCTGAAATGCTCAAGATCTCTGTTGGACAACTCCTCGAAATTGAGCCCATGTATCCGCTTAGAGAGGAGGAAATAAAACGGAAATATGTCCGGGGCCAACCTTTGGTCGAGCCAGACAAGGTCAAGAACCTCCCAACGAGAATGTATGAATTGCATGAATGGTACATGAACATTACCAATATTTCCAATCGAGAGTCCCTCATGGTGAATGTCAAGGAGGAGCATTACTTCCATGAGAAAGCTCTATCCGTTGAATATTCAGAACTATTTCAGTTATACAATCAAGGCCTTTTCGACAAATCTATCGTCAGTTGCTATTATGCGTAAGTGATTTCTTTCTGTATTTTTGATCAATCATTACATGTAATTATCCTCACTATATATTCTTTTACGTGGTATTATATGCAGGATGAAGATGTATGAAATGAAAAAATATGGACGCTATGGCATTGGGTTCATTGACCCAAATACCATTAATGAGTACACATGGAATCTTTCAACTTGTCGAGATAGTTTAGAGGAAAGCATGCTGGAGTTCTTCAAGCGCCTCAATATCAGTGAAGATATACTACTTCCTTACAACTTCCTGTGAGTCACACTGTCTTGTACTACAAATTTTGTTTTTTTACTAGCTAGCTAGATGTTAATAATTAAGTGTATAGGGTTTACGATAGTTGATTAGTGTTATGCACATGCCCGCTTAATTAAGACATGAAAACGTGTGCGCATGCAGTTTCCACTGGATCTTGTTAGACATTAAAGTTGACAAAGGAACAGTTGAAGTACTGGACTCACTACTGAAAGAAGAAAAATACTACACCATCGTGAAGGGGATAGTTAATAGGTAATTTCACTCATTATTAACTATATCTCGGCCTATTTAGTTCGTCATTTCCTGATATGAACTATTTAATAACCCCTTTATTAATTTTCTTTGCCGACGGGCAGGGCTTGGGCAAAGTTCATCAAGGTGACTCCAGGCAAATGGGCAAAAAAGCTGTTTTGGTATCGACCAAAGGTAATTAATTAAGTAGTACTAGCTAGCTACCATCTCTTTAATTCTTGTTTCAATACCATTAATTAATTATTATGCTTGATTAATCATTATCTGATTCAATTACATTCTCGTAAAGGCCCTGAAGCAGGCGCCGGGGAATGATCTGTGTGCATTCTACGTTTGCGAGAACATTCGCATGATGGCGTCCCAAAGGAGCAGATCTCAAAGACAGGACTGGGTACGTTTGTCAGAACACTATTCACACCATTATCGATATCTAGTCACACAACTAATACACATGCATATTGATCTCCTTCTTAACAGTTCGGAGAGGTGCGGAGTGATGTCTACTACACAACCTTCTTCTTGTAGACGTTGTTGGGCCTCCAAGTGCAGAGGTTTATAGGACTAGGGATATAATCCGCATTCGAATCCGCATCCGATCAATATCCGCTCCGCTCCGAATCCGACAAAAAAATATGGTAAAGGATATGGTAAAGGCATTATCCGATCCGATCCGATCCGTTTACATCCCTATATAGGACAGTAGCAAATTTCCCTCAAGTGGATGACCTAGGTTTATCAATCCGTGGGAGGCGAAGGATAAAGATGGTCTCTCTCAAACAACCCTGCAACCAAATAACAAAGAGTCTCTTGTGTCCCAACACATCCAATACAATGGTAAATTATATAGGTGCACTAGTTCGGCGAAGAGATGGTGGTACAAGTGCAATATGGATGGTAGATATAGGTTTTTGTAATCTGAAAATATAAAAACAGCAAGGTAACAAGCGATAAAAGTGAGCGTAAACAGTATTGCAATGCTAGGAAACAAGGCCTAGGGTTCATACTTTCACTAGTGCAAGTTCTCTCAACAATAATAACATAATTGGATCATATAACTATCCCTCAACATGCAACAAAGAGTCACTCCAAAGTCACTAATAGTGGAGAGCAAGCGAAGAGATTATGGTAGATGCGAAACCACCTCAAAGTTATTCTTTCCAATCAATCCATTGGGCTATTCCTATAAGTGTCACAAACAGCCCTAGTGTTTGTACTAGAATAACACCTTAAGACACAAATCAACCAAAACCCTAATGTCACCTAGATACTCCAATGTCACCTCAAGTATCCGTGGGTATGATTATACGATATGCATCACAAAATCTCAGATTCATCTATTCAAC
The DNA here is from genome assembly GCA_021605145.1 of Aegilops bicornis. NCBI lineage: Eukaryota > Viridiplantae > Streptophyta > Magnoliopsida > Poales > Poaceae > Aegilops > Aegilops bicornis. The sequence goes on from CM038675.1 coordinate 775,811,519, forward strand.
CAACACAAAGAACCTCAAAGAGTGCCCCAAAGTTTCTACCGAAGAATCACGGCAAAACGTGTGCCAACCCCTATGCATAGGTTCATGGGCGGAACCATAAGTTGATCACCAAAACATACTTCATGTGAATCACGTGATATCCCATTGTCACCTCAGATACTCACGGCAAGACATAAATCACGTGTTCTCAAATCTTTAAAGACTCAATCCGATAAGATAACTTCAAAGGAAAACTCAATCCATTACAAGAGAGTAGAGGGGAGAAGAAACATAAGATCCAACTATAATAGCAAAGCTCGCGATACATCAAGATCGTGCCAAATCAAGAACACGAGAGAGAGATCAAACACATAGCTACTGGTACATACCCTCAGCCCGAGGGTGAACTAGTCCTTCCTCGTCATGGAGAGCGTCGGGATGATGAAGAAGGCCCGGTGAGGGATCCCCTCCGGCAGGTGCGAACAGGGTCCCGATTGGTTTTTGGTGGCTCTGAGAGGCTTGCGGCGGCGGAACTCCCGATCTATTCTCGTCTTCGGAAGTTTTAAGTGCACGTGGGTATATATGGGTGAAAGAAATGCGTCGGTGGACCTCAGGGCTGTCCACGAGGCAGGGGGGCACGCCGTAGGGGGGTGGGCGTGCCCCCCACCCTTGTGGGCAGCCCGGGACTCCCCTGGTGAGCTTCCGATACTCCGTGGGCTTCTTCTGGTCCAAAAATAAGTTCCGTGGAGTTTCAGGTCAATTGGACTCCGTTTGATATTCCTTTTCTTCGGGACACTGAAATAGGCAAAAAAACAGCAATTCTGGGTTGGGCCTCCGGTTAATAGGTTAGTTCCAAAAATAATATAAAAGTGAATAATAAAGCCCAAAATTGTCCAAAACAGTAGATAATATAGCATGGAGCAATCAAAAATTATAGATACAATGAAGACGTATCAGGGAGCAGCTCCTACCAGCGGAGCGCATACTAGCACTTCAAGAGGAAATAACGGGATTTTTGCTCGACCAGGTCATAGATCCCAAAGGAGAATGCTATTATCCGCTACCGCCCCCATGAAATACTTGTCATCTTGCTCCGAAGGCACCAAGGCAACATGTAAGAGAAATTGTATATGTATATACATGCATGTGTATGTGTGAATAATTAATGGTGTTGGTTGTGAGACATTTGATGATATATATTTATATATATGTGCGGTTCTACGTACATGAAAATCTATTTATATATATGCATAACATGTATAATTTGTAGTATCGTAAAATACCAGCAAACAAAAAAGAATTAAATGGAAAACACAAAATTAATGGAAAAAAACCAAAACCACCCCAAACATTTAGTACCGGTTGGTGTTACCAACCGGTACTAAAGCCCTACACGCACCCGGGCCTGGCTCGTGCCACGTGGTGGCACTTTAGCGCCGGTTCGTGACGAACCGGTACTAAAGGGGGGGGGGGGCTTTAGTCCCCACTCTTTAGTGCCGGTTGCCGAACCGGTACTAAAGGCCGTTACGAACCGGCGCTAAAGCCCGGTTCTGCACTAGTGATATAGGGCTTAATGCGTTTTTCGATGCTAACTTTGATCAAATATTAAAGCAATAATATATGACATGCAACTTACACAAAACACACCGTTAAATTCGTGTGTGAAAGGAGCTTTCAATGATATAATTTTTACATTGTGCATGTCATGTACTATTAATCTTGTCAATAGTCAAAAGCGGTCTTAAAAAACGCATTAGGCCCTATATAGATGGAAGGTAATTTGCTCACATTAATTCTTTCATTCCACTCACAATGCACTCTCTCACATGCATGCAGCCAATAAAAAAGCACGCATGGAGTGTATTAATTCCCCAGCCATGGCACCAACAACAATGGATTTTAATGCAAGCAATGAAATAGTTGCATGCATGCACCTTTTCAAAGTGAGGCTTTATAAAAAGGGACATGCTTGTGATGCTAAGAGGCCTAATAAACCCGAAACGGAGTGAGTAGACAAAAGCTTGTCTCGTAAGTAAGCAGTTCATAACTCATTTGATTTTTCAATGCATGTGAGGGTCCCACTTTTTTCAATCTAGGAACACACACATTATGAGCAAGGTGCCAAACATTTTTTTAGTGCATCGCTGCCTAGTCAATAATATAAGTACATTGGACATCGACCACATTGTGGAAGATTTTATTGTACTTAGTCTAAGAGTAGGCTGGATGATCCTGGTCAGTGATGCTGCTCCCGGACAACTCTAGTTTGAGGAGTTCAACAAGATGTACGTACGCGCTTAATAGTCATACCAATGGAGAGGATAGTCTTTGTCTAACATGCGATCAATCAGTCGGTAACGCAATTAAGCACGTGTATGGAACATACGTAGGACCAGTGAAACCTGCCAAAGGAGAATATCAGTGGCCGGGGGCGTACCTCGTCCAAACGAACTGTTTCTTTCTGCTCTCATTGATCGGAAGATCGGCGGTAGCTTCGCGGGCGACCGTGAGGACGACGTACGTACAACACGAGCACGACACCATGCACCGTACGATTGAACCAGATGGTGAGATGGAAGACGGAGTAAGGGCATCTCCAATGGCTGCCATGCAAATTTGCTCTCGCATTCGTTCGCTGACATGGATATGGAAGCCAACCACTACAAGCTACCCGCATACATTTCAAACTGAATTTAAATATACCGGACGTAATTCATGCAAACCGGCTTATTTTCACATAAACCGAAACACATTCATTACAATTCAAACATTTTTATTCAAAAAAAGCTGCCGAACGCAAACCTATCCTATGGCGCCGCTCATCGTCCAATTTCTTTGTATTCCGCATCGACAACCACATCCTCCATCCGTCGTCTTCATGAACACCAGTGGTGTTTAAGACCTGTGAAGTGAAGGTGCGGTTTGCAATGAGGAAAAGTAGGACATGGAAGAAGGACTAGCCCAATTAGGACACAATGCCCTGCCGCCTCCCCCATGTCCTACTCATCTTTGGAGGAGTTCGAGGCCTGTCCGCCGCCGGTGTCGGTGGATGTGAGGTCAATGATGGACGTGGATAGTCCGTCACTGTCCACCTGCCACATGTGCCCTCGAAAATTGGACGATGACGCATAGGACGCATTGCTGGCGGCATTCTCAACCTTGGCCGCCACCGCTACCAGCGCGTGTGCTGTCGCGTCCGTGTCCGGTTGCGCCGTCTTTTCGTTGCGAGCGGTGAGTTGAGCAGACGCGGCCTCGTAGAGCGCCCGCTGCTCCGCAACGAAGTTCGGATTCGGTGCGACCATGGCGGCCATGGCCTCCTCGCTTGCGCATTCGCCGTAGATTTGGCCCTCTGCTAGCCGGTGCTACTCCAAGAGGAACATGTTGTACCGCCGCTCCTCTTGCGTCTGCCGAAACACCGACTTGGGAGCCGATGTGGGCTGCTCCTCCCCCACCATGGCGGCGTCGAAGTGCGCCTGCGCCTGCTCCATGGTCCAGCCGGCAAGCATAGGCGCGGGGTCTGACACCGTGTCGTCGTCCAAGCCCGGCTCCATCATGGGATCATCGTCAGAGACCCCAGGCGAGCTAGTCGGCATGCCATGCTCGATCCGCTAGGCGCGGCGACTCTGCCAAGCGGTCGCTAGGGCCGGCACCTTGTGATTCACCTCCGATGACATGCTCTCACAAAGCGTTCCCGCTCGCGGTCATGGCGGATACGGTGCAAGGGAGCAGAATGTGGAGTGAATGTGTTGTGCGTGGAGTTAGCCGGGTGTGGCCGCCTTTAAATAGCGGATAACGGTGAGGCCAATCGCCCGGATGCGTCAATGTGCAAATGGAGTTGGTTCTTGGCCGTCGAGCCTAATTAATGTGACATATAGACGAACGGGCTTTGAACGGGCGTGGTAGATATACGTCCCGTCCTGGCAGTAAACTTCTCTCCGGCATTGTACTAAAGCGGACACCGAGGGCGCGTCGCCGGTGGCGCTCTCCGCCAGCGTGCCACATCAATGTCCTCGCTAGTGAGAGGTCGCATCCGCTCTGGGCCGGCGTCAATGCGGAGTGACCGCTCTACAACCGCGTGAATACTATTGAATTCATGCTCCAGCCAACTCATCCAAAAGTCCGAACTATGGGAGAGGGCCGGACATTATACTCCAACACTCCCCTCACATCTATACTTCTTTGGAGCTATATGACGTGGGCAGCGGAAGCGGGGACAAGCCGCAATTATTTATCGTGTTTACTGGGTTTTGAACCCTGAACCTCTTGGTTGTAAGTTTATGCACCTAACCAGTTCACCCATCAGTCTGAACTATGGGAAAGGGCCGGACATTTATACGCCAACACTCCCTAGGTGCCGACCGTCAGCCATTAGAGACGTAGTTGATGATGGCGCAACGGAGAAGACGACAGAAGCACGAGACTTCAAATTCAGTCGTAATCATCCGTTTCACTCTCGCTACGATTGAGGGGGAATGTTAGAAGTATTAACGTGTTTAGTTAGAGATAAGGAGAGTTGCAGATAGAATTAGTTTTAATATACTATGACTTGTCTTGTACTCCAAGTCTCTATGCCATCATGTACTCTATATAATCCTTCAAGAGGGTCAAATCAATACAACATAATATTAGAGGTCCTATAATTTCTACAAATACGAGCAGCTGGCGACAGGTAGGAACGGACACGTGCAGGGGTGAAGGATTTTTGGTGAGTCAGGTTAGTCAAGAGTGGTCGTGGCAGCGATCCGGACACCCACAAAGCCCCCACTCCTCTAGTTTGTCTCCAGTTTATGGGAAAAAATACGCCCGGACGGGCCTTCGAACAAACGTGTACATGGCATGTCCTGGTGTAGAAATTTCATCGAGAGTTCCCAGGGCATCTCCTACCAGCCCCTCAAACCATCCGTAACGGTCTGGACCGTAGAATTAACAGGGCATCTCCAACCCCGGCCTTCAAACCATTCGTAACCGTCGCTTTGTTAACTCTCGATGTAATTTTTGATTCTCAGAAGAAAAAAAACTCTCGATGAAATTTCTACACCAGGGCATGTCACGTACACGTTCGTCCGGTTTACTCCTCGACCGAGTTCCCAGAGTGCAATATCCTGCAAAATTAAGCTGATCAGTTTGGTTGGTTGGTCACATAGAGATCATTCAGGGTCCCCACTCGATAGCGCTATCAACGACTTCAAATCCTAGCCCACCACAGAATACCACTTTGCATGCATATTGATTAGAACCCCCAAAGTCCACCACGCACAAAGAAAAAGAAGAATTTTGTAGGGCAGGATACAAACATAGATGCTTGTGGCACCGTATTAGTAGCTGTTGATGGTAGCTAGGTTTGGTTTCACTTTTGAACTGATTAATGCACGACGAACACGTCTTGTCAACGTCAGAAAGGGACTTTTCTTAATCTTCAATTGTGGTTAATTAGTACTCCCTTTGTAAATAAATATAAAAAGTGTTACTCCCTCAAAAGGGAGTACATGATACTGTAAATAATCGGACCTTCCCTCAAAAGAAAAAAAAAACGGACCATGCATGCACATGCATGTATCAATTTACATGAGCTACACGCGGATACACACATTTTTCTATCATCTACTCCCTCTATTCCTAAATATAAGATGTTTTTTGGATTCATATGTATGTGACATGTTTTAGTGTGTGTGCTCATCCATTTTGATCTGTATTAAGTCCACATCAAAATATCTAAAACATCTCATAATTAGGAACAGAGGGAGTATACGCATTAATTAATGTTTATTTCAAGAAGCAAATCTTCGCTGCTACATGTTCATTTCGCTCTGTAAAAACATTCATGCCCATGCACATAGGGATGTAAACGGGCCCGTTTAAGCCCACTTATCAGGCTAGCAGTTCAATACAACTTTTTTCTGAGAAAATTAACTATCGAGCTAACTGAAGTTAACTAGACGGGACTTACGCCCCTATTTATTGCGTCATTTACATCCCACATGCACGAGCTGTTTCAACTTTTAAAATTCTAGCAGACCGACTAGCCGAGTCTAATTAGCTAGCTAGCCAAATGCGTGTAGGGGCAGCTAACCAAATTCCATGGTCATATACTCATATTTTTCAAAGAGACTGACGATATGATAGCCAACATGTTTGAAGCCAGTGAGGTTGACCCCAGCCACGACTGCAACGCCACCACAAACAGTAAACGCTCTCTCGCCCTCTCTCTCTCTCACCCACACACCACATGCTCTGGAGTACTCATGATCCAATCAAACATTCCATCGCCTATAAAAGGAGTGCCCCAAGCCAACGCCAAGCAACACATACTACACACATGTAAATCACATCGATCGAAATCTAACCCCTAGCTGACAGCTAGCTATATACGTATATACTAGCTAGTATCTCCTACGTTCGTCAGCGATCGACCGACGATGAGGGAGCTGATCCGGCGGCTGAGCTTCTCGGACCGGGTGAGCGACGACAGCAGCGGCGTGCCGCGCGGTTGCGTGCCGGTGCTGGTGGTGGGCGACGGCGATGGCGACGACGAATGCGAACGGTTCGTGGTGCGGGTGGAGACGCTGCGGCACCCGTCGCTGGCGGCGCTGCTGGAGATGGCGGCGCAGGAGTTCGGGTACAAGCAGGAGGGCATCCTCCGCGTCCCCTGCGCCATCCACCAGTTCAGGCAGGCGCTCACCACCGCCGCCGTCTGCAAGGGCTACTGATTAGCAATTAGTTAATTCTCCAGTTAATCGATCGGTCGACTTCTTCAGGTATTTAAGGAGCGATTTTTTGGTGCCGTTCACTCGTTGACTCTCCTAAGCCTGTTGTCATTTCTTTTGCCTTTTGTTTTCTCTGGTTGGTGATTTACATGAGAGCGTTGCCATATGTATGCATGAGCGCTTTATAACGCCGCATTGTAATTTACGTTGGACCTCTTGTCAGAAATAACAAGTGAAATATTTTTTCCTCAACAAGTTTTTTTTTTTTGGAAAATGGGCGCAGCCCCGGCCTCTGCATCAGAAAGATGCATACGACCACATTTATTAAAAGCAAATAGGTCCAACAAAGGTCATGAACTCCGTTACAAACTAGTCCCCAAACGGCTCACAAAGAGCGGATAATAAAAGCCATAGCCGGCATGCAAAATAAAGATAGGAAAACTAATTGCCTATCCTATTACATGACCGCCATCCAAACCGGCTGAATATAGCCCGAGCTACCATCTTCCATTGGGCAGATCCAGTGACCAAATGCTCCCTGGCCTCCGTCCGAGTGAGTAGCGACCACATACAGATCAACGTAGTAGCTCGGAAGATGACATGTAAAAAATGAGTATTTGTTGTTCTGTTAAAAACCAAATCATTCCTGCAGTTCCAGACTGCCCAAAGTAAAGCACATACTCCTACACGAATGTGTTTAGCTGTTTGGGTCTCTATCCCATCCAGCCACGTCCGAAATAACATGTTGATATTATTCGGAGGAGTAATATTAAAAGCAATGTGAACAATCCGCCAAAGAACCTTCGCCATGGGACAATCCAGAAAGAGGCGTTTGATAGTCTCGTCTTGATCACAATAACTACATCTCTTAGAGCCGGTCCAATTACGCTTTGTCAAATTGCCCTTGGTTAAAATGACTTGTTTATGTACAAACCACATAAACACTTTAACCCTCAGAGCGACTTTGACACTCCAAACATGTTTGGAATAGGGAATAGAGCTAGAATTTATGACATCTAAGTACATTGATTTAACCGTGAACTCTCCATTCCTGGTTAATTTCCAGCTCAACGAATCCGGCCGTTGAGCAAGCTGCACATCCATCAGTCTTCTCACCAGATGGAGCCAGGCTTCCCAACGCGCTCCGGCTAGTGTTCTCCTAAATTGGATATCGAGGGGAGCGGACATAAGTATGGTTGCAACCAAAGCGTCTCTCCGTTGCATGATTCTATAAAGAGACGGATACTGTAGCGCGAGAGGTGTTTCCCCTAGCCATGTATCCTCCCAGAATCTCGTGGAGGTACCGTTTCTGATAATAAACTTTGTTCTGTTGAAAAAGACTGATTTAACTCTCATCAGCCCTTTCCAAAAAGGTGAGTCCGTCGGCCTCACTGTCACCTGTGATAAAGTTTTGGATTGAAGGTACTTGTTACACAGAATCTGCGCCCACGTGGCCTCCGACTCTACAGATAACTTGTACAACCACTTGCTGAGAAGACATCTGTTTTTCACCTCAAGATTTTCGATCCCTAGACCCCCTTGGTCTTTTGGTCGGCAAATAATATCCCATTTAGTGAGTCGATACTTCCTTTTTAAATCATCACTCTGTCAGAAGAAACGGGATCGATAGAAATCCAGTCTTTTCCTAACTCCAACTGGTATCTCAAAAAACGACAAAAGAAACATAGGCATGCTCGTGAGAGCCGAATTAATAAGAATTAACGGGCCCCCATACGACATCAGCTTGCCCTTCCAACAGGTTAGTTTCTTCTCGAATCGATCCTCGATACACTTCCATTCTCTATTTGTTAGCTTATGATGGTGAATTGGTATACCCAAATACGTAAAAGGTAAACTCCCAATTTCACAACCGAACAATTGCTTATAGGCCTCTTGTTCTTCTTTGGCTCTTCCAAAGCAGAACAATTCACTCTTGTGAAAGTTAATCTTTAACCCAGTCAATTGTTCGAATAAGCATAACACCAGCTTCATGTTTCGCGCTTTAGCCAAGTCATGCTCCATGAAAAGGATAGTATCATCAGCATACTGTAGGATAGACACCCCTCCATCAACTAGATGAGGTACGAGGCTACCTACTTCACCAGCATCCTTTGCCCTACCTATTAGAATGGTCAACATGTCAACTACGATGTTGAACAGAATAGGTGACATCGGATCTCCTTGTCTCAGGCCTTTATGTGTCTGGAAATAGTGACCTATGTCATCATTCACTTTGATTCCAACACTCCCTTTTTGCGTAAAAGATTCAACCTGGTTTCTCCAAGCCGGGTCGAAACCTTTCATGCGCAAAGCCTGTTGTGGAAACGACCATTTAACTTTATCGTACGCCCTTTAGAAATCCACTTTGAAAACAACCCCATCTAGTTTTTTCGTATGGAGTTCATGGAGCGTCTCATGCAGGACTACAACCCCTTCCAGGATGTTTACATGCGGCATGAAAGCAGTTTGGGTCGGCTGCACCACAGGATGCGCAATCTGTGTGAGTCTATTATTCCCAACCTTGGTAAATTTTTGAAACTAACATTAAGAAGACAAATAGGCTTGAACTGCTCAATTCTCACAGCCTCTGTTTTCTTCGGGAGTAATGTTATTGTTCCAAAATTCAAATGAAACAACTGAAGTTGTCCGAAGAACAGATCATGGATCATCGGTAACAGATCCCCTTTAATAATATGCCAACACCTCTTATAAAACTCCGCCGGAAATCCATCCGGCCCCGGAGCTTTATTGTTCTTCATCTGTGCAATCGCATCAAACACTTCTTTCTCCGAGAATGGTGCAATCAATACCTCATTCTCATCGGCAGCCAACTGAGGCACATCCTCAATTCTCGACTCATCCAAGGACACAAAGTTATCCTCTGGAGGCCCAAAAAGCTGCTTGTAATAATTGGTAATATAAATTTTTAGGTTCTCTTGTCCAATGATCGTTCCCTCGTCTTGCTCAAGCTGAAAGATTCTTTTCTTTCTGTGCTTGCCATTGGCAATCATATGGAAGAACTGAGTATTGGCGTCCCCTTGGACAACTTTACGAACCTTGGCTCGCAATGCCCATTTCAACTCCTCTTCCCTCAACAGCTCTTTCAATCTCATCTCCGCATCAACTTTAGCATGAAGCTCTGAGGAATGCAAAATAGTGGACTCGGCTTTCACATCTAAGGACTGAATAAGTGTAAGGAGTCTCTCCTTTTCAATCTTATAAATCCCACTAAGATGTTTATCCCATCCTCGCAAGAAACCTATCAAGTTCCTAATCTTATTCTGCCATCTCTCAATAGGAGATCTTCCTCCTGCATCTTTCGCCCATTCTCTGGCTATCAGATCCAGGAACCCTTCTCTTTCAAACCACGCAAGTTCAAAAGAGAAAGTATTTTTGTTGCCCACATGCGTTGCCTCCCCAGAATCCACTAGCAGAGGTGTGTGGTTTGAGATACCGCAAGATAATGCTTGGACTGTAACCAAGGGGAATTTCTGTTCCCACTCAATGCTTGCTAGGACTCTATCTAGCTTCTCATACGTCGGGTTTTGCAAAGTATTAGCCCACGTGAATTTTTTACCTGAAAGCACTATCTCTCTAAGATCCAAGCTTTCGATGATGGTATCAAACATAAACGACCACCTAGCGTCAAAATTATCATTGTTCTTTTCATCTCTCCTTCTAATAATGTTGAAATCTCCTCCAACCAAAATTGGGAGCTGTTTAGATCCGCAAATCAAGGGGTTGAGGTTTTGGGAGCCAAAAAGTCTGGTTTTAGTTCCGGCTGCACTGCCCCATACACCGCAACCAGTGCCCAATTAAAGCCATCGACTTTGGATATTACCCAAAATTTGACGGCAAAGTCACTCATAACCACAGTTCGGACTTCCAGCGTCTCACACTTCACCCCAAGAAGGATTTCCCCTGATCTACCTCTTGGAGGAAGGCAGTGCCTGTTGGGGAACGTTGCAGAAAATAAAATTTTCCTACGGTTTCACCAAGATCTATCTATGAGTTCATCTAGCAACGAGTGATTGGAGTGCATCTGCATACCTTTGTAGATCGCGAGCGGAAGCGTTCAAGAGAACGGGGTTGAGGGAGTCGTAATCGTCGTGATCCAAATCACCGATGACCGAGTGCCGAACGGACGGCACCTCCGCGTTCAACACACGTACGGTTGGGGAAGACGTCTCCTCCTTCTTGATCCAGCAAGGGGAAAGGAGAGGTTGATGGAGATCCAGCAGCACGACGGTGTGGTGGTGGATGCAGCAGGTATCTCGGCAGGGCTTCGCCAAGCTCTACGGAGGAGGATGAGGTGTTGGAGTGGGAGAGGGAGGCACCAGGGGCATGGGTGCGGCTGCCCTCCCTCCCCCCTTATTTATATAGGCCACCAAGGGGCGCGGTCTGGAGATGGGATCTCCCAAGGGGGCGGCCAAGGGGTGGAGTGCCCCCAAGGCAAGTGGGCGCCTCCCTAGGGTTCCCAACCCTAGGCGCAGGGGGCCAAGGGGCGCACCAGCCCACCAGGCTAGTTCCTCCCACTTCAGCCCATGGGCCCCTCCGGGATAGGTGGCCCCACCGGTGGACCCGGGACCCTTCCGGTGGTCCCCGGTACAATACCAGTGACCCCGAAACTTTCCCGATGGTCAAACTCGACTTCCCATATATTATTCTTCACCTCCGGACCATTATGAAACTCCTCGTGACGTCCGGGATCTCATCCGGGACTCCGAACAACTTTCGGGTTACTGCATACTCATATCTCTACAACCCTAGCGTCACCGAACCTTAAGTGTGTAGACCCTACGGATTCGGGAGACACGTAGACATGACCGAGACGACTCTCCGGTCAATAACCAATAGCGGGATCTGGATACCCATGTTGGCTCCCACACGCTCCTCGATGATCTCATCGGATGAACCACGATATCAAGGATTCAAGCAACCCCGTATACAATTCCCTTTGTCAATCGGTACGTTACTTGCCCGAGATTCGATCGTCGGTATCCCAATACCTCGTTCAATCTCGTTACCGGCAAGTCACTTTACTGCATCTTAGTAATGCATGATCCCGTGACCAAACACTTGGTCACTTTGAGCTCATTATGATGATGCATTACCGAGTGGGCCCAGAGATACCTCTCCGTCATACGGAGTGACAAATCCCAGTCTCGATCCGTGTCAACCCAACAGGCACTTTCGGAGATACCCGTAGTATACCTTTATAGTCACCTAGTTACGTTGTGACGTTTGGTACACCCAAGCACTCCTACGGTATCTGGGAGTTACGATCTCATGGTATAAGGAAGCGATACTTGACATTGGAAAAGCTCTAGCAAGCGAACTACACGATCTTGTGCTATGCTTAGGATTGGGTCTTGTCCATCACATCATTCTCCTAATGATGTGATCTCGTTATCAACGACATCCAATGTCCATAGTCAGGAAACCATGACTATCTGTTGATCAACGAGCTAGTCAACTAGAGGCTCACTAGGGACATGTTGTGGTCTAAGTATTCACACGTGTATTACAGTTTCCAGATAATACAATTATAGCATGAATAAAAGACAATTATCATGAACAAGGAAATACAATAATAATCCTTTTATTATTGCCTCTAGGGCATATTTCCAACAGTCTCCCACTTGCACTAGAGTCAATAATCTAGTTACATTGTGATGAATCAAACACCCATAGAGTTCTGGTGTTGATCATGTTTTGCTCGTGGAAGAGGTTTAGTCAACGGATTTGCGACATTCAGATCCGTATGCACTTTGCAAATTTCTATGTCTCCATCTTGAACATTTTCACGAATAGAGTTGAAGCGACGCTTGATGTGCCTGGTCTTCTTGTGAAACCTGGGCTCCTTGGCAAGTGCAATAGCTCCAGTGTTGTCACAGAAGAGTTTGATCGGCCCCGACGCATTGGGTATGACTCATAGGTCGGTGATGAACTCCTTCACCCAAATTGCTTCATGCGCTGCCTCCAAGGCTGCCATGTATTCCGCTTCACATGTAGATCCCGCCACGACGCTCTGTTTGCAGCTGCACCAGCTTACTGCTCCACCATTCAACATATACACGTATCCGGTTTGTGACTTAGAGTCATCCAGATCTGTGTCGAAGCAAGCGTCGACGTAACCCTTCTGACGAGCTCTTCGTCACCTCCATAAACGAAACATGTCCTTAGTCCTTTTCGGTGTACTTCAGGATATTCTTGACCGCTGTCCGGTGTTCCTTGCGGGATTACTTTGGTACTTTCCTACCAAACTTACGGCAAGGTTTACATCAGTGCGGTACACAGCATGGCATACATAATAGACCCTATGGCTGAGGCATAGGGGATGACACTCATCTCTTCTATATCTTACGCCGTGGTGGGACATTGAGCTGAGCTCAATTTCACACCTTGCAACACAGGCAAGAACCCCTTCTTAGACTGATCCATATTGAACTTCTTCAATATCTTATCAAGGTATGTGCTTTGTGAAAGACCTATGAGGCGTCTCGATCTATCTCTATAGATCTTGATGCCTAATATATAAGCAGCTTCTCCAAGGTCCTTCATTGAAAAACTCTTATTCAAGTAGGCCTTAATGATGTCCAAAAGTTCTATATCATTTCCCCTCAAAACTATGTCATCTACACATAATATGAGAAATGCTACAAAGCTCCCACTCACTTTCTTGTAAACGCAGGCTTCCCCATAAGTCTGCATAAAACCAAACGCTTTGATCATCTCATCAAAGCGAATGTTCCAACTCCGAGATGCTTGCACCAGCCAATAAATGGATCGCTGGAGCTTGCATACCTTGTTAGCATTCTTAGGGTCGACAAAACCTTCCGGCTGCATCATATACAGTTCTTCCTTAAGATAACCGTTAAGGAATGCCGTTTTGACGTCCATTTGCCATATCTCATATCATAGTATGCGGCAATTGCTAACATGATTTGGACGGACTTCAGCTTCGCTACGGGAGAGAAAGTCTCATCGTAGTCAACCCCTTGAACTTGTCGATAACCCTTAGTGACAAGTCGAGCTTTATAGATGGTAACATTACCATCCGCGTCCGTCTTCTTCTTAAAGATCCATTTGTTTTCTATCGCTCGCCGATCATCGGGCAAGTCTGTCAAAGTCCATACTTTGTTTTCATACATGGATCCTATCTCGGATTGCATGGCTTCAAGCCATTTGTTGGAATCTGGGCCCGCCATCGCTTCTTCATAGTCGAAGGTTCACCGTTGTCCAACAGCATGATTTCCAGACAGGGTTGCCATACCACTCTGGTGTGGAGCGTGTCCTTGTGGACCCTCTGAAGTTCGGTAGCAACTTGATCCGAAGTACCTTGATCATCATCATTAATTTCCTCTTGATCGGTGTAGGCACCACAGGAACATTTTCCTCGAGCTGCACTACTTTCCGGTTCAAGAGGTAGTACTTCATCGAGTTCTACTTTCCTCCCACTTACTCCTTTCGAGAGAAACTCTTTTTCCACAAAGGATCCGTTCTTGGCAACAAAGATCTTGCCTTCGGATCTAAGGTATAAGGTATGCCCAATGGTTTCCTTAGGGTATCCTATGAAGACGCATTTTTCCGACTTGGGTTCGAGCTTTTCAGGTTGAAGTTTCTTGACATAAGCATCGCATCCCCAAACTTTTAGAAACGACAGCTTAGGTTTCTTCCCAAACCATAATTCATACGATGTCGTCTCAACGGATTTAGACGGTGCCCTATTTAAAGTGAATGTAGCTGTCTCTAGGCGTATCCCCAAAATGATAGCGGTAAATCAGTAGAGACATCATAGATCGCACCATATCCAATAGAGTGCGATTACGATGTTCGGACACACCATTACTGTTGAGGTGTTCCAGGCGGCATGAGTTGTGAAAGCGATTCCACATTTCCTTAAGTGCGTACCAAATTCGTGACTTAAATATTCTCCTCCACGATCTGATCAGAAGAACTTTATCTTTTCGGTCACGTTGATTCTCTACCTCATTCTGAAATTCCTTGAACTTTTCAAAGGTCTCAGACTTGTGTTTCATCAAGTAGACATACCCATATCTACTTAAGTCATCGGTGAGAGTGAGAACATAACGATATCCTCCATGAGCCTCAACGCTCATTAGACCGCACACATCGGTATGTATGATTTCCAATAAGATGGTTTATCGCTCCATTGATCCGGATAACGGTGTCTGGGTCATTTTGCCCTTATGGCATGGTTCGCATGTGTCAAATTATTCATAACCGATAGACTCTAAAGTCCATCAGCATGGAGCTTCTTCATGCGCTTGACACCAATGTGACCAAGGCGGCAGTGCCACAAGTATGTGGGACTATCGTTATCAACTTTACATCTTTTGGTATTCACACAATGAATATGTGTAACATCACGTTCGAGATTCATTAAGAATAAACCATTGACCATCGGAGCATGACCATAAAACATATCTCTCATATAAATAGAACAACCATTATTCTCGGATTTAAATGAGTAGCCATTTTGTATTAAACGAGATCCTGATACAATGTTCATGCTCAAACTTGGCACTAAATAACAATTATTGAGGTTTAAAACTAATCCCGTAGGTAAATGTAGAGGTAGCGTGCCGACGGCGATCACATCGACCTTGGAACCATTCCCGACGCGCATCATCACCTCGTCCTTCGCCAGTCTCCGCTTATTCCGCAGCTCCTGCTTTGAGTTACAAATATGAGCAACGGCACCGGTATCAAATACCCAGGAGCTACTACGAGCATTGGTAAGGTACACATCAATTACATGTATATCACATATACCTTTAGTGTTGCCGGCCTTCTTGTCCGCTAAGTATTTGGGGCAGTTCCGCTTCCAGTGACCCTTTCCTTTGCAATAAAAGCACTCAGTCTCAGGCTTGGGTCCATTCTTTGACTTCTTCCCAGCAACATGCTTACCGGGCGCGGCAAAATCCTTGCCGTCCTTCTTGAAGTTCTTCTTACCCTTGCCTTTCTTGAACTTAGTGGTTTTATTGACCATCAACACTTAATGTTCCTTCTTGATTTCTACCTCTGCTGATTTCAGCATTGAAAATACTTCAGGAATAGTTTTCACCATCCCCTGCATATTGTAGTTCATCACAAAGCTCTTGTAGCTCGGTGGGAGCGACTGAAGGATTCTGTCAATGACCGCCTCGTCCGGGACAGAGCTATTTTCCTCCATCTTACAACTATAGAACTTGTCGGAGACTTCATATCTCTCGACCCGGGTGTGAGCTTGGAAAACCATTTTCAGCTCCTCGAACATCTCATATGCTCCGTGTTGCTCAAAACGCTTTTGGAGCCCCGGTTCTAAGCTGTAAAGCATGCCGCGCTGAACGAGGGAGTAATCATCAGCATGTGACTGCCAAGCGTTCATAACTTCTTGGTTCTCTGGGATGGGTGCTTCACCTAGCGGTCCTTCTAGGACATATGCTTTCTTGGCAGCTATGAGGATGATCCTCGTGTTAGGACCCAGTCCGTATAGTTGCTGCCATCATCTTTCAGCTTGGATTTCTCTAGGAGCAGCGTTGAAGTTCATGTTGACATGAGCGTTGGCCATTTGATCTACAAGACATTTATGCAAAGGTTTTAGACTAAGTTCATGATAATTAAGTTCATCTAATCAAATTATTTAATGAACTCCCACTCAGATTAGACATCCCTCTAGTCATCTAAGTGTTACATGATCCGAGTCGACTAGGCCATATCCGATCATCACGTGAGACGAACTAGTCATCATCGGTGAACATCTCCATGTTGATCGTATCTTCCATACGGCTCATGTTCGACCTTTCGGTCTCTTGTGTTCCGAGGCCATGTCTGTACATGCTAGGCTCGTCAAGTTAACCTAAGTGTTTTGCATGTGTAAATCTGTCTTACACCGTTGTATGTGAACGTAGGAATCTATCACACCCGATCATCACGTGGTGCTTGAAACGACGAACTTTGGCAACGGCGCAGTTAGGGGAACACTTTCTTGAAATTATTATGAGGGATCATCTTATTTACTACCGTCGTTCTAAGTAAACAAGATGCAAAAACATGATAAACATCACATGCAATCAAATAATAGTGGCATGATATGGCCAATATCATATAGCTCCTTTGATCTCCATCTTGGGGCTCCATGATCATCTTGTCACCGGCATGACACCATGATCTCCATCATCATGATCTCCATCATCGTGTCTCCATGAAGTTGCTCGCCAACTATTACTTCTACTACTATAGCTAACGGTTTAGCAATAAAGTAAAGTAATTACATGGCGTTGAATCAATGACACGCAGGTCATACAATAATTAAGACAACTCCTATGGCTCCTGCCGGTTGTCATACTCATCGACATGCAAGTCGTGATTCCTATTACAAGAACATGATCTCATACATCACAATATATCATTCATCATTCATCACAACTTTTGGCCATATCACATCACAAGGCAGTTGCTGCAAAAACAAGTTAGGCGTCCTCTAATTGTTGTTGCATCTTTACGTGGCTGCAATAGGGTTCTAGCAAGAACGCTTTTCTTACCTCTGAAAAAAGCCACAACGTGATTTGTCAACTTCTATTTACCCTTCATAAGGGCCCTTTTCATCGAATCCGCTCCAACTAAAGTGGGAGAGACAGACACCCGCTAGCCACCTTATGCAACTAGTGCATGTCAGTCGGTGGAACATGTCTCACGTAAGCGTACATGTAAGGTCGGTCCGGGCCGCTTCATCCCACAATACCGCTGAAGCAAAATAAGACTAGTAGCGGCAAGAAAGTTGACAACATCTACGCCCACAACAAATTGTGTTCTACTCGTGCCAAGATAACTACACATAGACCTAGCTCATGATGCCACTGTTGGGGAACGTTGCAGAAAATAAAATTTCCTACGGTTTCACCAAGATCTATCTATGAGTTCATCTAGCAACGAGTGATTGGAGTGCATCTACATACCTTTGTAGATCATGAGCGGAAGCGTTCAAGAGAACGGGGTTGAGGGAGTCGTACTGCCGTGATCCAAATCACCGATGACCGAGTGCGAGCAGACGGCACCTCCGCGTTCAACACACGTACGGTTGGGGAAGACGTCTCCTCCTTCTTTATCCAGCAAGGGGGAAGGAGAGGTTGATGGAGATCCAGCAGCACGACGGCGTGGTGGTGGATGCAGCAGGGATCTCGGCAGGGCTTCGCCAAGCTCTACGGAGGAGGAGGTGTTGGAGTGGGAGAGGGAGGCGCCAGGGGCATGGGTGCGGCTGCCCTCCCACCTTCCCCTTCTTTATATAGGCCCCCAAGGGGGAGGGGGGCGCCGGCCCTGGAGATGGGATCTCCCAAGGGGGGGCGGCGGCCAAGGGGGTGGAGTGCCCCCCAAGGCAAGTGGAGGCGCCCCCTCCCCTAGGGTTACCAACCCTAGGCGCAGGGGGGGGGGACAAGGGGGGCGCACCAGCCCACCAGGGGCTGGTTCCCCTCCCACTTCAGCCCATGGGGCCCCCCGGGATAGGTGGCCCCACCGGTGGACCGCCGGGACCCTTCCAGTGGTGGGTACAATACAGTGACCCCGAAACTTTCCCGATGGCCGAAACTCGACTTCCTATATATAATTCTTCACCTCCGGACCATTCCAGAACTCCTCGTGACGTCCGGGATCTCATCCGGGACTCCGAACAACTTTCGGGTTACTGCATACTCATATCTCTACAACCCTAGCGTCACCGAACCTTAAGTGTGTAGACCCTACGGGTTCGGGAGACACGTAGACATGACCGAGATGACTCTCCGGTCAATAACCAACAGCGGATCTGGATACCCATGTTGGCTCCCACATGCTCCTCGATGATCTCATCGGATGAACCACGATGTCGAGGATTCAAGCAACCCGTATACAATTCCCTTTGTCAATCGATGCGTTACTTGCACGAGATTCGATCGTCGGTATCCCAATACCTCGTTCAATCTCGTTACCCGGCAAGTCACTTTACTGCATCGTAATGCATGATCCCGTGACCAAACACTTGGTCACTTTGAGCTCATTATGATGATGCATTACTGAGTGGGCGGAGATACCTCTCCGTCATACGGAGTGACAAATCCCAGTCTGGATCTGTGTCAACCCAACAGACACTTTCGGAGATACCCGTAGTATACCTTTATAGTCACCCATTTACGTTGTGACGTTTGGTACACCCAAAGCACTCCTACGGTATCCGGGAGTTACACGATCTCATGGTCTAAGGAAAATATACTTGACATTGGAAAAGCTCTAGCAAACGAACTACACGATCTTGTGCTATGCTTAGGATTGGGTCTTGTCCATCACATCATTCTCCTAATGATGTGATCTCGTTATCAACGACATCCAATGTCCATAGTCAGGAAACCATGACTATCTGTTGATCAACGAGCTAGTCAACTAGAGGCTCACTAGGGACATGTTGTGGTCTAAGTATTCACATGTGTATTACGATTTCCGGATAATACAATTATAGCATGAATAAAAGACAATTATCATGAACAAGGATATATAATAATAATCCTTTTATTATTGCCTCTAGGGCATATTTCTAACAGTGCCAATCAAAATCGACACCGCCGGACAAAGTGTTCAGAAACTGAGGAGAGAAATTGTCCCTTTCCGTCTCGGAAAGTGCAATAAAATCTAGTTTATGTTCAATGGAAGCATCCGCAAGAAACCTTCATTTAGCCAAGTCCAACAGACCTGTGCTATTCCAGAAAATGCCTCTCATAGTTCATCATGGAATTTTTTGGCAGTACGGACCCTAGCACTCCTACGCACCGCGGATGTTGGATAAATCTTATGCCTCCACTTTCGCTTAGGCTTGTCATACTCGTCCACCCGGTCCTCACAACCGAGCTCCGCGGCCCTAACCTCCTGTCCCTCTACCGGAGCACTCTTCTCCAGGGGTAACAAACCATCATCCTCCTCAGTCTCATTGAGTGAAGGGGCAAGATCCGCACACAAAGAATCGAGCACCCTGACTCCCAAAGCATCAATATCAGAATCATTCATAGGTTTAACCGCAACTAAATTACGGATCAACTCTAAGGCACGATCCGCTTCTAGGTCGAGAATGTCATTAACAGATTTTGAAATTTCACTATCATTACTACCCAGTGAAACTCCTAACTCATTTGCATTGTGGATGATCTCATCATTAGAAAAATGCAAAATAGAATTGGACATATTGACTGACATACCAGTAGTGACCTCCATGTCACGAAGCTTGGCCGCCCGCATGGCGCACCTCAGCTGTATATCATCAACATCCGCCTTGTCCTGAAGGCAACAACTCATCCGTCTGCCCTCAGACACAGGATCCGGTATGCCACCAAAAGCGATGACCGCCTCTCTGGTTGCCCCGTTGGTGGTAAGGTCACCTGCCCCACCTCCAACGGATGACCCAGTAAAAGCAGTCGGAGAGCCGCCGCCCCCCGCCGGCGAGCGCGGGGCCAGTGGGGGCTGGGCCGCCTGCCCAAACTCCACACCGGGCGCCCTACGCAGAGGAGAGAGGGCGGGGGCCGCCTGCCCCCGCGCCCCACCCAACCCGACAGTCGGACTCGACTCGGGGTGAGTCGTCAACCCAGCCTGCGTCAGCATGTCAGACGACGCCCCAGGTCCGGCCATCCTGACCATCGCAGAGGGGGAGATAGCCGAGGCCTCCTGCCCGAGCCCCCCTCCCAGAGCAGACCCATCACCACAGGGTGACGCCGCCACCACAGCGGTCAGTCCCGACGGAGTCCTCCCAAGCAGCGAGCCAGCAGCAGTGGGGGAGGTCACCTGCTGAAGACCGTCCCTCCTAACCGGAGAGCCCATAGCCCCAGCAAAGTCTAGAGAAGGCAACGTGTGCTCAAACATATCCTCAGAATCAACCCTGTCGCTCCACAACCTGGGTGGCGCGGAAGAAGCCGGAAAAGAACCGAATCTCAAGGTACTCATAGGTACAGTCGTAGAAGGAGCCACTCCATTTCTGGGCGTCTGAGGGTCAGTACCCGGGCCATTGGGAAACTCATGCCCATCATCCCCTGTCGAGCCTCCGAGTTACCTGAGCCATCGTTCTTATCATGCCTGTCCACATCCATCCCAGCCAAAGCCTCAGTGAAGAACTCAGAATCCTCAAACTCAATATCAATGTTATACACGAGGCCCTTATGCGTCCACTTGACGACATCAGGAACGAACTCTATATCCAACACACTCACCAACACCCTAGCCACCCCGTTGGCCCGTGTAAAGGGCATATCAACTCTCTCAGGTCTGCCAACCAGAATCCCCAAACTTGCAGCAACCTGAACATCCCGAATCAACTTAGATGGGACTCCCGAGAACCTCAACCAAACCTGAGTGAGTGGCATTCCCTGCGGCTCCACCTTCTTCCACTCAAGAAACTCAAGAATGCACTCAGTTCCGGGAACTCTGCATAGCCCAAAACTGAGAAGACGCTCCAAGTCCTCTGTAGTCGGAAACTCAACCTTATAGCTGTTGTCCTCAAGGCGAATAAGCTCCCACTGAAAGTCCCCCGGAGCTAACTCCCTGAGTCACTTAATTATCTGAGCCTCAGAAACTTCACCTTTCGTGACTTTGACCACACCCGTAGTCAAGCTCTGAGCCTCCTCAGGGACCTCCTCCGCACAGGGAGACTCAAAGAACATCAGCTCGGCACAACAGACACCATAAATCGTGATACTCGGCATCTGATCTCTCAGTATCAGGCACTCTCCCGTGTCGTGCGCTGGTCTGAGGCAGGTGTCACAAAGCTCAGTAACACACTCAGCAATAAAATGGTCTCGCTCACTACACCGATAACACATCATCTTTTCTTTTTTTCGAGCCCACTTAGAAGCTCTCTCACCCTCAGACTGGTCAGCAGCATGAGAAGCAGTCGCCACTACTGGCTCAGACACCGGAATCTCAGCAGCGGCCAGCGCCGTCACCACCTCCATAGCCTGACTGGACAGAACAGCCATCTGTCCATCGCAGTCATCTCAGAAGAGGCCGTGGGCTCCGCCATAACCGTCAATGGAGGAGGTTGTCGGAACCGGTTCCTCCCATCGCGACCACCACGATGTCCTCGGAAACCACCTCTCGGCCGGCGATCCAGGCCAGAAGCGCCCTAGACGAAGCCACCTGGAGGTCCAAGAAACGGTCTTTCAGCCGTTCCATCAATCTGCCAGGCATAGCCTCGCCCACCGCCGGCTGAGGAAGAGCCGCGATGCTGACCCTCGCCATACGCGTCGATGCCATCATCGCCCCACTGAACCCGGGGCGCCGCAGTATGAGCACGGTTGAGTCCCGCGCCAGCACCTCCCCCTTGCTGCGCCGTCGCGGCCTGCACCGGCCCGGAACATATCTGAGGTGGCCTAGCAGCCACATGAGGGGGCGATGACCTTGGCTGTTGCCCTTGCGCCGGAGGCTGCTTGCGCTGCATGCCGACAGCAGCGCCGGGCGCAGGTGGCCGCTGCCCAACCGGTGCAGCTCCCCGACCCGCCATAGCCGTCCCGATGGGCGCCGCCGGTCGCGGCCCCGACGGAGCAGTCCCGCCCGCTGCCGATCGCGGCCCCGTCGAAGTAGACCCTCCCGGCGCCGGACGCGGCTCTGTCCCAAACCCTGTCGGGCGCTGGCCTAGCGCGACCCCAGCGTCCCGGCCGATCGATCCAGCCGGCACCGGAGGTCGCTGGCCCGCAGGCGGGGCTGCACCTCGCCCGGCCTGCGCAGCCGCGGCAGCCCCCGAGGGCCTCGGGCCAGGAAGGCCGACACCACGACCCCCCGCCATGCCAAGAGGAGGAACGTGTACCGCCCGGCCAATCCCACACGAAGGAAAACCAGGCGTGGCAAAACGAAGAACCCTAGTCGGCGGCAGCGAAGAATCACGTAGACTCGTCACTACGCACTCGACGGGATCAACATTACCCGCATCGCTAATTGCCTGGGCCTCATACCTAGCAATTGCGGCTGCAGTCGGCCCAACCTGCCATCCCCATGTTGGGCCACCCGTCCAGAACCAGCCTGCTCCAACTCCGGCCCAAGCTGGCCCAGGATCACGTTCAAACGCGCTGCTCTCGCCGCCCGGATCTCAGCCACGGAGGTGGTCACCGGCGCCGGCGGCGGCACGTTGATCCTGCCCTTCCCCTTCTTCTTCTTACGTACTACGTGAGTCCACGAATCCGAATCGAAAAAATCAGCTAATGTAATGGGTTTGAGACATACCTTCGGAAGGGGGCCTTTCCATGACCGACCCGCGGCCGCCGCCGTCGTCCTCCGGTGGATGATCCGGCGTACCACCTCCACTCTCTCTTCAGAATGCAGTCCTTGTCGCGCCGGATCGTCCAACGGCACGACCCCGTCAACGATCGTGGCCACCTCCTCCTCCGAATACCCTGGGTTAAATGCCTCGCATATCACATCTGACGGCGTGGGCGAGTAATCCTCCGGCGCCTCGCCGGCGAGATCGTCATCGTCGTCGTCCTCATCCGACCCCGCGAGGATCCAGAACCGGCCGCCGATCTGCCTAACTCCGCTGTCAATGCACCCCGCCGGTCGGATCGCGGCGGACGCCGCGGGTGCCGCCCGGGACGCACCAGACATCGCGTGCGGAAATGCCTAGATCTTTGATCGCAAAGCAATCCATCTAACGTTCTGCATGAATTCGGCCTTCGCAGTAGCAGTCTCCCATTCGGCCAAATATACCTTGTCTCTGCATCTTCCAACAAGTGAAATAATTAAATATTCGTGCTGGTTATATGTAAGTGGAGTGAAAATTTTCTTGGCATAACTCGATTCAAGGTGCAGTACGGTGGCCGCCGGGGCGAGCAGTATCAAGGCCCAAGGACACTGGCAAGGCCACGACGAGGAACAAGTCATGGCCGCCGGAGGCGAGCAAGAAGGTTGATGGTTCTGGGTGTAGGCTCGCCGGAAAAATCAGTCGGTGCACCGGTTTAGAGGGATGGTGGTGGTGGCGGCAACCGTGGTGGGGGAGGTGAAGGAGGGCGGGGTGGCGAGGTCAAACAGTAGCACCATTGGGCGCGAGTGGCAAAGGCAGGCGGATAGGGCGGGGAAGTGTGCAGGATGGGAGAAAGAAAATGAACAATGTCACGATCCTAACCGTTGGATTGAGATCTGGTGGCCCAAAAAAGTGACTTACAGAGAAAATAATCCAGTCAACTTACACATAGTTGGTCACTTGAATATTTGGTATGCACGTGTTTCCTCTCTAATATTGGTTCACTCATTGGGCTGTTTTTTTTAACGAATGAGATGAGCGTGGCATCCTGCAAAAAAGAGAGAGAATTCATAGAAGTAGGGTGTGCGTGTGTGCGTTCATAAGGATGAATGTATGCGCGTATGTATGAGCGCTTGCGTTTGTACTATGTTAAAAAAGACAAAAAAATGTAGAAACATAGTTGAGGTCAATAACATTCTAGCTGTTTCTCAAGAATCAGAAGATAAACAATTTTTTTGTGTGTGTCTATCAATTGTAGTCATTATTCTATGCAGCAATAAGTGCTTTGGTTTCTAGTTGAAAAGAAGGATGATTTGCCTTTTTTTTTCTTACATAATACACAATATATATTCCTGCCGAAAAATATACTCACCATCAGCAAGTACAAGAACAACTTTAGAAAAAGCGGTGACTTCATATTTTTCTTCATAACTAGCATGCTTTTTTTAGGGGTCAAAACAGCGCCATTTTATTAAACGAAATACAGAGTTCCAAACAAAGGTCTCAAGTAAACCGTCTAAGTAAGAAAAAAAGTGTCACGACCGGCAAAAATAAGGTAAGATGACTAAACACCTATTCTATTGTCGGGCTGCCATCCAAACCGGTTGTAAATATCCCGTACTACCGTCTATTAACGGTTGCACCCAATAGCCATAACCTCCCAGTGATTTGCATGGTTGAGTACGACCACGTATGGATCCAAGCAGACACTCGAAAGATGACCTGTTTTTGTGATAGTTCGCCTGTTAAAAGTGACATCATTCCGACAGATCCATATGACCCAAAGTAATGCACACACTCCTACTTGAATATGTGCCGCTGTTTTGGGCTCTACCCCGTTAAACCAAGTCTCAAATAAACTGAAAATAGTGCTGGGGGGACAAACATTAAAGGACACATGGACAGTACGCCATAATAACTTGGCTTAATGGACATTTGAGAAAAAGGTGTTGTATTGACTCGTCCCGATCACAAAAACAACAATGTTTACTACCCTCCCAACCACGCTTCGCCAAGTTGTCCTTAGTTAAGATCACTCCCTTGTGCAAAACCACATAAATACCTTTATGTTTAAATATACCTTTCAAATATTAAGCGACCTTGGGATAGAACGGGTATTTATCAAATCTATATACATTAATTTAATGGATAATACTCTTGACACGGAGAGCTTCCAGTGTAGAGTATCTGGAGCATAACCCGCGGCTAATTGTTGTTTGATTTAATTTCACAACTATATTGCCAATGATATATCATTTCCAAAATTTAAATATTCCACTACAATTGAAATCTATTCATAAAGGTTTATATGGTTTTGGCTGAAGACCTTCGTTGATAACAAAGGAGGAAAACATTGAGGTTTGCAGCTCAACATCGAAATCAGATTAATTCCTCCAGGTCTTCCTTGTCCAGCATAATATATTAGTGTCTACGTTTCTATTACTATTTTCATTGGAATTTTTAAGTTAATTATGAATGATAGATTGCTTCTACATGAAATTTGTTACCCTTTCTCCACCCACATTTGTTGCTTACCCTATTGCAGTTGGGTTTTTCATTTAATGAACTGGCATACCTCCATATCGATATCGATATCAATTGCAGGAGAGCTATAATAGCCTCGTCTCTAGCATAGGGCAAGTGGCTCAGTCTGTTTAAATAGTATTACTCCTACTCCTTGTATCGATATTGATTGAAAGGCCGTTCCATTGCCTGACGATCCACTGAGTTGATGCGAGACTTTCTCAGTCTTTGTCTTCCCTTATAAACCCTTACCATCATTCTCTCTGCCATCCAAAGTGCTAAGTCCATGGCTCATGCTAAAATATTGAGTGGAGTTGAAGATGTTAAAGCGAGAAAAAATATGATGCAATTGCTTGCTTTGGCACCAGGGTGTTGATGATTTATACTTTGTACTAGGAAGACCGAGTTATGCCATGCTTACATGATTAAATGAGTAGGAATAACATTCATTGACATAGATATTTTGAAGAGTAATTATTATTTTATCGCATTCTTTTATATTATCGTTTTGATGTCTATTACGTCATCATTTTTCAACATTCGTATCTAAAAAGGTTACATGATTGAGACATGTTAGGTAGCATTCAGCATCCAAAATTCTGTTTTTATCATTTACCTACTCGAGGACGAGCAGGAATTAAGCTTGACGATGTTGATACGTCTCCAACATATCTATAATTTTTGATTGTTTCATGCTATTATATTATCAATACATGCAATTTTATACCATTTTGGGGAACTAACCTATTAAGTTAGGCCGCATTCGGTAGTCATCCGCGGAGCGGAGCGCGTGGAGCGGGCTTTACTCAATCAACTGGATTGCCGCTCCGCTCTGACGCGGAGCCCCGGAGCAGAGGGAATCCAAACGCGGCCTTAGTGCCCATTGTCAGTTTCTGTTTTTGCTCATTTCTTTGTTTCACAGAAAAACCATAACAAACGAAGTCCAAACACGATAAAACTTTATGATGATTTTTTCTGGACTAGGAGAGACCCTAGAAGCTTCGAGGGGAGGCCAGAAGATATACGACAGAGCCAAAAGCTCACATGGCGCGTCCCGGGGGGGGGGGGGGACCTAAGCTTTTAGGCCCCTCGTAGCTCTGTTTGACCTAATTCCTGCACTATAAATTCCCTAAAATTGAGAAACCCCACAAAGTGAGACCCAAAACAATTTTATCACTGTCGCAAGCCTATGTTCTTATGCAATCCCATCTGGAGGCCTTGGGCGATACCTAGCTGGAGGGGGAATTGATCACGGAGGCCATCTCCATCAATCTTGATGCCTCCATAGCAGTACCTAGATCTCTCTCTCTCTCTCTCTCTCTCTCTCTCTCTCTTTCTTTTTGATCTTCAATACAATGTTCTCTTTGAAGATGATGTAACCCTTTTGCAGTGTGTTTGTTGGGGTCCAATGAATTGTGGGTTTATGATCTGATTATTCATTCAAAGTAATTGAGTCTTTTCTGAACTTCATTATGTGTGATTTTATAGATATGTATGCTTTTCAATCTATGAGTTTTATTTGGCCATGTTGATGATTAAATCTTTGGAGGAAGTGGTGCATAGTAGTAGGTTCAATCTTGCGGTGTCCTCACTCTGTGACAGGAGGAGTAGTGAGGCACGTACTTGTATTGTTGCTACCAGGGGTAAAACGACATGGTTCGAACATATTATTTGGTCTGACTTTGTGTACATTCTGTCATCATGCTGCAAGCATTACTCTGTTTTTTATGAACTTAATACCTTAAGATGCATGTTGGATAGCGGTCGAGGAGTGGAGTAATATTAGTAGATGCATAATCGCTTCGGTGTACTTGTCTCGAACGTAATGCCTATATAATGATCACACCATGAATAATGTCACAACTATGCGCTTTTTTATCAATTGCCCAACAGTAATTTTTCTACCCACCGTTGCTGAACTCATGAGAGAGTACAAGGGGATTGAAAACCCTCTTGTTCGCGTTGAGTGCAAATATTTGCTTTGTGTGTGTTAGGTATTGTTTATATTTGTTTATGTGAGTCTCCAACTGGTTCGATAAACCTTGATTCTTAACTGAGGAAAATATTATCTGCTACTATACTACATCACACTTTCTCTTCGGGAAAATCCCAGTGCCTATCAGAAATAGCAACCTCCTCCTCGGTGTGAATATCGGATAGGCAGACGACCGGTTAGTTTCTATGAATGCGGGTTGTCGAACCCAAACCTCCCACCCCCAGTCTGGCTTCCGTTTGCGGGATTTTAGACGTGCAGACCGGTCCGGACAAATTTGGTGACCGCCATTAGATGGATAAATATGTCCGGACCATCTGATCCAAACATTTGTGGGCGATTTGGTGAACCGCATTGGAGTTGCCCTAACCCACGTTTACGCTGCATGTTCTAAAACTAACCAACACGGTGCGAATTCTCAAAATTGAAAACCTAGACCGTGCAAACATTTTGTGGTATAGAGCGAACATTTTCTAAATACAAGAAAAATAAGATGTAAATTTTTGAATGCACGATGATTATTTTAAAAACAAGATAAATTTTTTTAGAGATATGATGAACATTTTTTAAAGACAATGAACACCTTTTAATGCAACACAAACATTTATTAAATATATGATAAATACGTTGGATGCACGACAACTTATTTATTAAGCTATATACAGTTTTGGTTAAACTAAGATTTTTTGTAAATAAATAATAAAATTGATGAATATTTTCTGAAATACTTCATGATTTTTTCACAAATACACGAGGAACAGAAAGATAACAACAGAAAATGAAAAGATGCAAAAACAAAAAATACATAAGTAGAAAAGTAATAGGAAAAGGGCAACAAAATACAGAAAAAACAAGAATTGAAACGGGAAAGGAAATATAATTAAAACTAAAACGAAATAGGAGAAGAAATATAGGAATAGCAAGATATGTAGGGAAAATGAAAAAAAGTGAAAAAGGAGAAATATGAACAGTTTTAAATACAAGATATCATTTTTCTAATACATGAATAATATTTTTGAATGTCTAATAAAAAAGTTTAATACACATGAATGTTATTTAATAGACAGTGAAACATTTTAGAAATACACGATGAACTTTTTTAAACACATGAATTTTTTGCAATACATGACGAACAATTTTTAAATGTGCATTAAACATCTTTAATACATGACAAATATTTTTAAAATAAACCTATTTACATTTTTAATGACATAAACTATTTCCTAATACATGGTCAACATTTTTAAATTAGTTGATAATTTCTTTAATACATGATGGCAGAAATAATCAGAAGAAATGAAAAACAAAATAGGAAAATAAAGAAATGAGAAAAAAACAAAACATGAATAAAAAAGGAAAAGACCAAATTTAAAAAGGAAAGGAAAAGGAAAATAAAATGGAAGTAAAAAACCAGAAGGAAAATTGAAGAAAACCAACGCTGCAAAAAGATGGATAAAATTGTACAATAAGCCACTGCGAAAACCAAGCGCTCAAGAAAGAGCAAAACGAAATAGCTAGTGGCCGGCCTACCACAGCGTTGTAGGCGAGCAGTTGTTAGGAATCGTATAGGCGATATATAGTAATTGCAATTTCTTTCGCGTGTCACTGCCATAAAAGCTTTGCGCTTAGAGAATAAGCGAATATCTGGGTGTTGATAATGGTCCATCTGTATTAGGAATGACATTGCCTCTGCCATTTTCTTGAGAAAAAAAGTTTGTTACGACACCATTTAGAAAGAAAAGAAAAACCAATATGATTCTCTTGTTATTGTGTGCTTAACTTAGCGGCTAAAATACCAACTAAAACCATGATACATTAACAATCATATATTCGACCTAGAGCATAGAGTGCGATTTTCCTCTTAGGGATGAACTATGAGAGCAGCCGTATGGTGTTGCCCCATGCCAGAGTAGGTGATCCACCTACATAAATTTGTATGGAGGAACACTATTGGAGCAACCATTGGGGGCTACTACCTTCCAACACAAGCAACATCACTCTAGAACAGTAGGACCCTCGTCTCCAGCTTTTTCTCACCCTCTCTCTCTCTCTCTCTCTCTCTCTCTCTCTCTCTCTCTCTCTCTCTCTCTCTCTCTCTCTCTCTCTTCGGCGTTCTTCCCCTGTGTAAGCTCATCTTCCTCCTCTTACATTTAATGTGTATGACTTGCTTTTTTCAATGAGGAAGTTGGTTTCTCTGCAAGAGTCTTATTCCCTCTCCAAGCATCAGGTTGAGCTGAGTTGGAGCTTCTAAGCTAACAAAGGGCAATAGTCCAAGATGGAGCGTTGGCCATGCCCTTAGTTGTGCATATCATGACACTTTTTAGGGGGAAAGTAGAACCCACCTCTCAAAAGCCCTCACCTAGAATATAAGACATTGTCCAAGAGAAAGAAGTGCAGGAAACTAAACCTGCCTTCCAAATGTTCATGCTAATATTAACTCACCCAACGTTTAAAAACACCCTTTTGACAAGAACCCAACGTGGTTAAAACTGTTTGATCATGACCGCACTCGTACTTAGTTCTTGTGGAATGCTACAAGTAGAATAAAATAGAGAAATGAACATGGTGTATGAGATAAAGTATGCATCATATCAGCAGAAACTCATGAAGAAATCAGGAGAAGAGGTGGCTGTCAAAACTAAGAAAAATGTTTACTTTACTGCACGTGCATTTTGCCTTTCTACATGTAAAGTGTACATCAAGACATTTGGATGAATGTTGTACTACATAACCCTTGTTCTATTAGGTTACTTATTATTCTAATCCACATATACTAATGGGCACTACAAGTAAGTCTAAAAGCTAAAACAGACAGAAGAACATGGTTTAAATAAAGTTGTCTTGAAATGATAGAACACAAGTGGTCTTCAAAGATTTACTTTTGACCACTATATTTCTAGTATATATACACAAGGCCAGAAAACCACTTTCTTACAAATACACTTTTTTGAGACAATCTAAACATATGATTTACAAGCTTTGAATCTAAATGTCGGAAACAATATTGAAAGTAAAAGCATTAAAAACTTCGACTTAAGAAAGGTCCAAAACAACATGTATTAGTGATATGGAGGGAGTTGTGACTAACTGAAGCACATGCCTCTTCCTATATGGAGCGGCAAAAATTCTAGACATAGGGCTTAGATTACAGAAGGAACATACGCGAGGACATGTCCCAATATCATTAACCGCCCCCTGAATTTAACCGTGGGGCCCAGCTCATGATTAACCTCTAAGCCTCCACCTCATCCCTGTCAACGCTTTTCTTAAAAGCTCCTGTACGTATAGCCGTGGAGCGGCACCTGAAACAAATTTATCAACAAGAGCGATGTGAGGATGAACACGATCGTCAATGCGGCACCCTAGGTCATAGGCAAGGAATTGCCCCTGTTTGGATGGCTTGTTGGGAAAATATGAAGCCATCGACAGTCATGACCCCAACATCACTGCCTCAAAAAATGTGAAACGTTCGCGGACAATCTAAGCATATGCTTATAATTTTTTCCATCATCCTTGTGATATGTCCATGCATCATCCAAAACGAACAAGAACTTCTTATATTTTAATCATTGTCTGGTAAGCTCTTCAATGGTAACATGTTCCTTTTTACCTATAACGTAGGTTTATTTTCCACAATCTCTTGTGCCCCGTGGGGGCGTCCCCCCCCCCCCCCCCCCTCCCCCACCCAAATGATCGAGCGGTACATGGGACAGGTATATGCGACCATCAACACATTCACACGTACATGCATACTTGTCCCCCTAATCCAGGTTCTTAACATGTATACTTAAATAAGAAGAGCAGCCCATTAGCGGCTATATTGGCAATGTAACCACCGATCCAAGTCTCACACAACTGCCTTCTCTCGTCCGTGATTAGCACGTACATGGTGGGATTAGGCATTGTTGCCGCATCCGTGTGCCCTTGTTGCCCTCCTGTCTCTAATCTCCTCGATCTGTTTCTCACGATCTTATTCATAATGTTATTCATACGGCGAGTCGGGACACAGCGTACTTCACTGCTCCAGCCAACAAACTAGCAGGTTAACACATCACCCTATATTAATTCCCAAATTTCTCTATATCCTCGTCTTGTATCAGTGTTGAAACTATACATCCGATATTAGTTGAGTATCAAGAATTCATATATTGTATGTGTCCTATAAATTATTATGATGCAAATTATCTTATTCGAATTCCTATTAGTGATGCTAAAATTTTCTATTTTGACTATATGCACTGTAGCTAATTCTTAAATTGAAATTCTTGAACTATGAAGAGACAAAAAAACGCTGGCAAACACCAAGATTAATTCATTTTCTAAGCCGGTTCATCGAGTTCTCAATGTACTGAATTGTTAATGAAGTTGATGTGCAAATTCTCAAGATTGTGCTATATAGTATCTTTTGCACAAGATTTTTCTATCTACTTGGCTCGGCACCCGCCCTATGCCCAATTCCTGGCTCCGCCCCTACTTGTGCAAACCTAACTCAATCAAGCACGAATGAATAGTCAATTTAGGATTACAGGCCTTGCTTGCTCCCCTGCATTATATTACGGTGGCCCCCATGCACGACACCACATTATATCTCTTCAATAGTTGTTTGCTGTTGAGTACATTGAGTACATTTATCTGATGATCATTATTTGTATCATATAATCACATATACATGGTATATTAAGGGACATCGCCAACTCTGAACTCAAGAACTTGTTGCACGTGATGCGACAATGGGAGGACGAGGCACACACCATGCTTGATGAGGTGGATTACTTTCGTATCCATGACAATCTCGAAAGCACCTATAATGTCACCGATAAGCTTCATGGAGGCTCCATCAACAACGTTGGGTTCAATGTGTGGCACACCACTAGATTTGTTACCACCAAATTCAAGATCTCCTCATGCACGTCTGATGCTAGTGGTGGCGATCTTGACGGCCAAGTTGGTGCAAAACAAGGGTGTCTATCTGTTGTCCGCACATGTGGTGGGCAGCATGATGTTGGATGCATACATAACTAGACTCAAGTGATGCTTGTGGTGCTACAGTTAAAAGTGCATGGGCTAAAGTTTCCCATACGGCTTAGATGATGCTCACACAGGCATGTTGGAATCCTCCAACACACCAAATGAAGAGGGCATGATGCAAACACAAAGGACAATATTAATAAGTGGAGTTCAATTCAAGATCAATTACATATTAACCAAATTAGTAGTACAAACAACGCTAGTTTTTCTTACATCAAAGTATCTGGAGGCCGACCCTCTTATTCCTCCCGAATGGGTCGATGATGTCTCACTGCATGTCGCTCCATTGGCAGAACAAGCCTGTTGTTGTTGATCGCAGATGGGAAGTCATTAAGGTTACAGTCCCGTCAGACTGTCATCCTAGAGAAGGCATTCACAACCAGATGAACCGCATATCAAAGAGCTAGACTTCCATTATTTCTGACAGGCCTCAAGTCGGCATCGGATAACGGACCTACTTGAGGGGGACGAGGCTGGAGGCAACAGGTAAGCCGCGCCGCCACCACTGCCACACCTACATACCCTGCAAATCTAGCTTCGCCATTCAAAAGGATGGTAGGAATCTACATATAGGTGTCATCGACACCGCCCATTGTGATGAGACGGGCCGAGAACTTATTCACTAGGCTGGCGCCACCACCACCATCGATAATGCACCACCATGGAATCCTACCCCGGACATATCTATGTGTTGGGACAAAGACATTGGGGTTACTCATCCCTCATATCGCGAGAGAGGCGAGGGGAGGGGGGACCCACGAACTCAACACCAACAATGGTGAACGGTGGCTTGTCCTAATTGTATCTTATGGCAAATGGGAAAGTCCACGGGTCGAACACTAGTCATGTCTTTTTTCTTTGTCATTTGAGCGGTTGAGCTCCCAGCTGCTTTTAGATTTAGAGTAGCAAATTAAATAAGGCGAGACCACGCATCAGCTGGATGATAATTGGATCGCATCAGCCACCTCGGAAGTCGTCCGATCTCTCCCCGCACCAGCCGTGGACCCCAGTAGTACGTAACATGGCGTATTCTGTGTTCGGGGATTGCAACATGAGTCGTATTGTGCTTCGTCGAACCATTTTCTATGGTTCATGTTAAAAAAAATATTTTCATTGCAATATGATCTATGTTGCGCCAGTCTTTGCTGCTGCCCCATCCTTTACAACATGGTTAGTGTTGCAATTGCAACATTGGCTGTGTTGCAATCCCAAAGTGAGCTCCCACAGGGACACACATCACATGCCTCGCGCTGTCCCCGTCCTTTGCAACATGGTACATGTTGTGACTGTAACACGGGTGTTGTGAGTGCAACATGTGTCATGTTGCAGTTCCTAGGTTGAGCTCCCACACGGATTGTAACATGGGCCATATTGTAATGCTGAGCTTCTCACACTATTCCCGTCTTTTGCAAAGATGGCTTGTGTTGGGGACTGCAACAGGGTCATGTTGCAATTCCATTTGATCTCGCATAGGACATGCGTCACACACGCCAGGCGACGGAAGAAGCAACAAAAATTAGTCCTTGAGCGTTAGCCTTTTCCTTCAAATAATACCCAATCTCGAACTCTCATGCACATGATGTGGAAATCACTAATCAGGCTGCGAGAATATTCAAATTATGTGTCCTCATGTAGCTTGAACTAGCTCTTGACTTGAAACGTGCGCTTTGTTTTGCGAACCTTGTACTGCTATTGCGTAAAGATGATACAGATGTCCCGTACGACTAAAGCAAGACTGGGCACAGATTTTTATGGCCGAGAGAGATGTAAGAGTCGGCTGGATAATTCTGGTCCGTGATGCTTCTCCCGGACAACTCTAGTTTTAGGAGTTCAAGGAGATGTACGTACTGTAGGGCATATAAGCCTCGACTAGGCCGCGGACACGGCGAGCGTGTGTGTGCGCGTGGTGGTGGCCCTGTCGGGCTCGAGCCGGAGTGAGGCTGGGTGCGTGTAGGCATGCGTGTGTGTGTGCGGGTCAGCGCGTGTGTGCGCGTGGCTGCACGTCTCTGAGTGAGGGTTAGGGGGAGTGGACCGCGTCGGGCGCTGCATGGCCGCGGCAATCGCGTGTGGGCGCGATCGGAGCGCGCGAGCCGGTGCGCGCGGGACGTGGCGAGTGGCAGGTGGGTGCGTTTGAGCGCAGCCCGGGATGTCGGAGCTTGCGGGTATAAGGTCCACACCACCCCTGTGTAATCGCTGAGGAGGATGTGTTGGTGCTCCTGGTGAATAACGAAAGTCCCGTGCGTGCGGGCGTTTGTGCGCCGGCAATTCTTCTGTGTTCTTCCTCCTCCACTCCGGTCATGTCTCCGGTGATCGCCGTGCTCCGGTGGGTCGGTTTTGGCAACAACATTTGGTATCAGAGCCTCGCGGCTCGGGGCTGTGGCGTGGCGAGTCCATGGTGAGCACGTAGACGGGCGCGGCTGTGGCTCGCTGTGACGCCGTTCGTGCGGTGGATGCAGAGGCGCGGCGACGACACACAGCAGCGCGGCGGCATGGAGGCCCGGCGCTGCGGGTGAGGCCGCAGCGGTGCATGGCGAATGAGGCGCGGCGGCGAAGTCGGGCGCTGGCAGTGCGTGTATGCGCACCGAACGTCCAAGCGCGCGGGACTGAGTGCGGACCACGCCGAGGCGCTGGACCTGGTGCGCAGATCGCGTACGTGGGCGCGGGAGCGCGGGCCGGGAGCGGGGCGTGGGGTGGCACGCGAGCGTGGCGTGGCGGCGCATGGAGCTGTGGGCTTGGCGGCGGCAGCGGGCGATGGTGAATTCTGACGACGACGCGCCGGAGCAGGCGCTGCTGGAGGACGTCGACGTCGGGGACTACGGCCTCCTCTGAGTCTCGGCTTAGGGGGAGAAATGTAGGGCATATAAGCCTCGACTAGGCCGCGGGCACGGCGAGCGTGTGTGTGCGCGTGGTGGCTGTGTCGGGCTCGAGCCGGAGTGAGGCTGGGTGCTTGCGTGCGTGTGTGTGTGTGTGCGGGTCAGCGCGTGTGTGCGGGTGGCTGCACGTCTCTAAGCGAGGGTTTAGGGGGAGTGGACCGCGTCGGGCGCTGCATGGCCGCGGCGATCGCGTGCGGGCGCGATCGGAGCGCGCGGGACGTGGCGAGTGGCAGGTGGGTGCGTTTGAGCGCAGCCCGGGATGTCGGAGCTCGCGGGTATAAGGTCCACACCACCCCTGTGTAATCGCTGAGGAGGATGTGTTGGTGCTCCTGGTGAATAACAGAAAGTCCCGTACGTGTGTGTGTGTGTGTGTGGGGCGTTTGTGCGCCGGCAATTCTTCTGTGTTCTTCCTCCTTCATTTCGGTCATGTCTCCGGTGATCTCCATGCTCCGGTGGGTCGGTTTTGGCAACAACACGTACCCAGTCATGCCAAGAGAATAGTCCTTGTATCACGTGCAATCTCAATCTCAATCAGTAATGCAATTAAGCACGTGGTTGCAAGGTTAGTAGGCAGGACCAGTAAAACCTGCCAAAGGAGAATCTCGGGGCAGGAAGCGACCGTACGTGGAGTAGCTCGTCCAAATGAACATCTTCCATCTGAAGCTCGGCGACACGACAGCCATGGATGGAGGTGTCGATGAAATTTCTACTACCAGGACATGTTATGTACGTACGTAGTGCTACCCGACCGGCTGATTGTTCTGTAGTACGGGTTGGTGGTAACGTGTGGTGCGGTCTGTGCTGTGACCGAGCCGCGCGCTCCGGTCAAGTCGCCGATCGACTCGTCCAGCACCATGGCCGGTGACCGGAACCACCGGCTGAGTCACCGCTGCCCGCTTGATTAGTATTAACCGCATTAAATTAATTAAGGTGGGTCAGCTGGACCAGTTCTTCATAAGCTACTTGCAAGCATACAATTTTTCAAAAAATCCCAGAAACGAAGGATTACCCCTGGCCTCTGCATCATTGCCACACACGCAAGCCGGCGGATCCCTTTAAAGATCCGCCGCCTCGCGAGCCGTCGGATCTGGCGGATTGAACGGCCAGGCATCGCCTTGTAACATTGCAACACAGGCCGTGTAGCAGGAAAATTTCTGCAACACGGATCTTGTTGCAAAAAGAATTGCAACATAGGTCAAGTCATAGATATATAATTTTTGCTATTGCAGTTCTTTTTTGCAACCGAGGTCTTGTTGCAATTTTATTTTTGCAACAATGATTCAGTTGCTTTTTTTTTGCAACAGAGGTCTTGTTATTCTTTTTGCAACAGAGACATTGTTGCAGAAAGCTGCAATAGAAGCGGCCACATTAAATCTGGCGATTGAGCGGCTTCTCCATATCCATTCTGGCACATAGAAATGAGAGATCGAAGAAGAAAAGCAGGACACACGTCGCACTTACATGACGGTGGATGTTCGCGTGCGATCCGCCGGCCGAAGCCAAGCGTTTTCTATTTATTAATGCTTAATAAATAATCTTCAGCACGGAAGTAACTTGCAAGCACGCGTGTGGTGGTTTGTATGGCCATCTCTCAAATCGTCGTGTTTGGATCGTTTTCTTTGGCGGTTCCGGGAGCCCCTCGCCACAACCCTAACCCCCAGTTCCCACCAAATACACTCTCAATGGCAGTCTTGGAATATTCATGAATTTGCTGATCAACAAGCTGAGATCGCCTCTGAACTTGGAGCCAGGCTAAGGTACTACAGCACAGAATGATGCCCCTTGGAAAAATCAACCGGAGACACAAAGATTGGTGGAAGAAGTACTCTCACCTTCTTTTAGCAGAATCTTGAAGCCAATAACATGGTCCATGACATTCAACCGTGAGGTCAGGAGGTTGTATGTCTTGTGATGTCAACGTGCTTGCGTGCCTAGCGAGATCTGATGCCACAGTTACCTTTTACTTTCAATTTGCAGGTTTTTGTATTCTAGTCATGCGTGGCATGTGCTTAAATCATGTATAATCGTGTATCTTTGAAATGAAACCCTAGACAGGGAGCCCATCATGATTGAAACAAACCCTAACCCTGGTACAATGAACCTCCATCCTCGCTTCCACCATCGTGGCCATGTAGGTTCCACTCCACATTGCTACAGCCTTCGGCTCGGTCCAAACTCACACAACCTTTGACTTGACTATCATAAGTAATGAGCGAACAAGATAATGTACAAATCGATTGTGATATCACAAACTAGCAATCACCAGAGCTTTAGTGCAACCGAAAATTAGAAAGAGATAGTGCGAAGAACATGCCCCATGCAAATTTTGCTGGGGAATAACGAACCCCTACCATGTCCACCGCCATGGACGCTTAACATGTCGTGCACTCCAGGCACTCCTTGTCGACCTCGCCATCGTCAAGATCCTCCCCGGTCATCCTTGTGTGTTGACTCTAGAAGTCAAACTTTCAAGTGATCTTGCTCGAGTTCTTCCCCTTGTCCCATGTACCTGTTCTCCATAAACGTTTGTGAAGCTTTTTTATCGTTCCACACTTTATAATTGTCTAATGAAAGGCCTGAGGGAGTACCACTGTGTTTATAATTATCTACAATCTACACAACTTGCACATTACATGATGTTGATCTTTTGGTACATCATTCCATTGCATCCCACATGCACTTAGCTAGATTAAAACGGCCGTCTGGTTATGGTCAGGTCTTGAGAAGGTTCTAAACTTATGTGAACTGGATCACCATGGTCTAGGTTAATTAACGCGAAACCCTTTCCCTAAAAAAAAGAGATGAGATAAACCATGTGCTCCAATCCGGTGCGTAGCTCAAGTGCGGATGTGATGCTCATGCACACTCACCTCTTCCTTGTAGGAAAAAAAGGGTTGCATTGTTGTTTGACTTACTCAGGGCCGTCTCCAGAAATTCGGGGCTCCGGGCGAAAACCAAAATGTGGCCCAAAATTTTGACAAATCACATAAAGGAATAATTAATGTGTGTAAAGAATACTCTCACTTTATTACATAATTTCAAGTCTGCTTTATTTCTACCTTATTTAGGCATATTTCAACACTAATGTTAGAAGGTAAAGGGATTGCAAAGCAATAAACGGACCTCATGTCCTACTAAAAAGGAGCATCCGTCTAGTATTACCATCACCCCCTTCATTGGCAATATTACTGTCGTGGAATCGTCACGGCAGATGTCCTCGTGAAAGGACTTAGTCGCAGGGCCATCGTACGGGTTAACTTAGAGGGGTTAAAGCGGACACAAAGACACGGGAGTTATACTAGTTCGGCCCCTTCGATGAAGGTAAAGCCTACGTCTCATCTTCTGGTAACTCGCCCCGGTTCATGTATGCCAAATAAGGGAGCGTCCAATCCGGAATGACATGCAAGGCCGCCACCAACTGAGCCTCCGGATCAGGAATAGCCAAATCTACTTCATTAGGAAGCTTGACTGACGGATTGTGCAGCACATCAAGGAAGACATTGGGCGGGACCGGTTTACGTTGAGAGCCCAGCCGGCTTAAAGCATCCGCCGCTTCATTCTTCCGACGATCCACATGGTCCACCTGATATCCTTTAAAGTGCCCTGCAACAATATCCACCTCCCGACGGTATGCAGCCATGAGTGGATCTTTGGAATCCCAAGTACCTGATACTTGCTGGGCCACCAAGTCCGAGTCACCAAAGCATTTAACCCGGCTGAGATTCATTTCCTTAGCCATCCGGAGACCATGGAGCAAAGCTTCATACTCAGCTGCATTGTTAGTACAAGGGAACATTAAGCGGAGAACGTAACAGAACTTGTCATTTCGCGGGGAAGTTAATACGACTCCAGCCCCGAGCCCTCAATTGCTGGACCCATCAAAGTGGATGGTCCAATAGGTATGATCCGGCTTTTCTTGAGGCACTTGCAACTCCGTCCAATCATTAATGAAATCCACGAGTGCACGAGATTTTACTGCCGTCCGAGGCACATACCTTAAACCGTGCGGCTGACTCTATAGCCCACTTAGCAATCCGGCCGGTCGCCTCCGGTTACATGATATCACCCAAGGGAGCTGAACTGACCACCGTGATGGGGTGCCCCGGAAATATTGCTTCAGCTTCCTTGCCATAAAAACTCCATATACCAGCTTCTGCCAATGTGGATATCTCTGCTTAGACTCAATGAGGACCTCGCTAATGTAATAAACCGGCCGTTGAACCGAATATTCCTTCCCTGCCTCCTTCCGCTCCACCACGATGGCCACGCTAACTGCCCTGGCATTAGCAGCAACATATAACAGCAGCGGCTCTTTGTCAATGGGAGCGGCGAGAACCGGCGGGTTGGCCAACTGCCGCTTTAAATCCTCCAATGCTTCATCCGCGGCTGAACTCCAGACAAACTGATCCGTCTTCTTCAGCATCTGGTACAAGGGAATGGCCTTCTCTCCTAGGCGGCTGATAAACCGGCTTAGCGCAGCAATCCGGCCTGCCAAACGCTGGACATCATTGATGCACTTTGGCTTAGCCAAGGAGGTGATAGCCGTAATTTTTTCCGGATTAGCTTCAATCCCCCTGTTGGACACGAGAAAGCCCAGTAACTTGCCTGCCGGAACACCAAAGACGCACTTGGCCGGGTTGAGCATCATCTTGTACACCCGCAAGTTGTCAAAAGTTTCCTTTAAATCCTCAATCAACATCCTTCTGCCTTGACTTAACCACTATATCATCCATATAAGCGTGCACGTTACGGCCGATCTGCCGTGCAAGCAAGCAATTACAGACGCACTGATAAGTTGCTTGGGCGCTCTTGAGCCCAAAAGGCATAGATACATAGCAGAAGGCTCCAAAAGGAGTGATGAACGCCGTCTTCTCCTGGTCCTTAACCGCCATCTTAATCTAGTGATAACCGGAATACGCATCCAAAAAGCTCAAACGCTCACAACCCGCCGTAGCATCAATAATCTGATCAATGCGGGGGAGGCGAAAGGATCTATTTGGACAAGCTTTGTTAAGATCTGTGTAATCCACACATGCGCCAAGTGCCATTCTTCTTAAGGACCAACACCGGATTAGCAAGCCACTCGGATGGAAAACTTCAACGATAAACCCTGCCGCTAAGAGCCTAGCAACTTCCTCTCCAATGGCCTTGCGCCTTTCCTCATTAAACCGGCGAAGAAACTGCTTTACGGTGCGTACTTGGGGTCAACATTAAGAGTGTGCTCGGCGAGTTCCCTCGGTACACTGGCATGTCAAGGCTTCCATGCAAAATGTCCCGATTCTCACGGATGAACTCGATAAGCGGCGCTTTCCTATTTAGGATCCAAGTTAGCACCGATGGTGAACTGCTTGGACGAATCGCCGGGCACAAAATCAACAAGTTTCGTCTCAGCCGCCGATTTGAACTTCAAATCCGGATCGTGCTCTGTAGTTGGCTTCTTCAAAGGGGTCATATCCGCCGGATCAACATTGTCTTTATAATACTTTAGCTCTTCAGTAGCACAAACCGACTCTGCATAAGCCGCATTACCTTCCTCGCACTCCAAAGCGATCCGGCGGCTCCCATGAACCGTTATCGTCCCTTTGTGACCCGACATTTTCAGCTGCAAATAAACATAACAGGGCCGTGCCATAAACTTAGCATAAGCCGGCCGCCCAAAGAGGACGTGGTAAGGGCTTTGAATTTTCACCACCTCAAACGTCAACGTTTCCGATCTGGAGTCATGTTCATCCCCAAAGGCCACCTCCAGAGCTATCTTACCGATCGGGTATGCCGACTTGCTGTGCACCACACCGTGAAACTCTTGTCGGGACGGCCTAAGATGCCTATCCGTTAACCCCATACGTCGGAAGTTCTCGTAGTACAGGATGTTGATGCTGCTCCCCGTCCATAAGCACCTTGGTAAACTTGTATCCTCCTACGAGGCGCCACCACCAGGGGCTAGCTGACCCGGATTGTAAACCCGGGAGGATGGTCCTCTGCTCCATACGATAGGCTGCTCGACCAGCGCGGTAATGCGGCGCAGCCGGTTCAACAACTTGACCGCCCGCTTCGAAGTTTTCGGTCTCGTCTGTCCAAGCTAGTGGTAAAGGCGTGATGCATCCACCGTTCAACTGCTTTGGATTAATTTGGTAACCCGATTGCTGTTGTTGTTGATTGTAACCCCTTGGTTACGATTGTTACGATTGTTACGATTACTCGATTGCCTTGCCCGCCCGGATTACCACCGAACCCTGGGCCGGAATTTTCTCCACCGTAACCCGGGGCGGACCCTGAACCGCCGCCGGGCCCTTGATCATACCGGAAAGCGTTGGAGTTTTTGAACTCCTGCATCATATAACAATCCTTCCAGAGGTGGTTCGCTGGTGCCTCCTTCGTCCCATGCTTCGGACAAGGTTGATTCAATAGGTAATTCAGACGATCCGGATTGTGACCTTGCGCACCGCCCCGGTTTGATTGCTTACCCTTGCGCCGCTGACCCTTGTCCTGCGCGTTGGTGTTGGCTCTGAAGCCCATGTTACCGTTTGCTTTTACGCTTGTTTCCCCATTGCTCGCCGAATGATCTGCTGGCCTCTGGAGTTGCTATTACATTTTCCCTTCCCTACTTCGTCATCCTCAGACTCGGGATCCTTGGTACTATCAGAATCAGCATACTTTACCCAAACGCCCATTAGAGTGCCCATGTCATTGCAAAGACGCTTCATGCGACCCAGCTTCAACTTCAACGGTTCGAACCGCAATTGGCTTCAAGGTTAAGATCGCGGAATCAGGGTTGATCCGGTCCGAAGAATGTAAAACTTCAAACGCTTGGCGCACCCAATGGGTTGTGGATTCTCCTCCTGCTGGACACAAGCCGCCAAATCCACCACAGACATGGGCTGCTTACAGGTGTCTTTAAAATTTTGAATGAACCGGGTCCGCAACTGGGTCCATAAACTGATCGAGTTGGGCGGCAAGTTCTTCAACCAAGTCCGGGCCGTACCTTCCAACATCATAGTGAAATACTTCGCACACGCAGCTTCATCCACATCCAGCATCTCCATGGCCATCTCATAGCTTTCTATCCATGCTTCTGGAGCCAAATCGGCAGTATAATTGGGCACCTTGCGTGGTCCTTTGAAGTCCTTGGGCAAGCGACGTTATGCGTAAAGCGGGCGAGGCAAGGCACCCCAAAGAGCGACGTGACCCCGGTTCGAAGATGGTCAGACGAACCGGTGCGAGCTGATGATCCTCGAGTTGTCTTTGCTAACTTTCGGCCTCCCGGCGTGCCTGGCCCGGTCCACTACCACTTGAGCGTCTTGAAGCCACCCGCCGGTTGTTGCCCTTGAGGCGGAACCGCGCTGCGCATTGCTTGATACGGCCGGTTTGCTGGCGCGCCGGCTATAACTCCGGCTTGGGCGGGGGGTGGAGTGGATCTGATCATTGTATGAATACGCTTCCTGGCCGAGCGGGGCTGTCCCGAGGAGCTCCTTGACCCGGGCGTGTCTCTATCGCTGTGGTGAATCACCTTCAATTGGAATCGCCTCCAACCGTGCCGCAGCCGCAACAAGATTATCCATCGGGTTTGAATAGTGACCCGGCGGTTACGCACAACTTTGAAGCGCGCGGCATGATGGCGAGGCAGATCGCCACACGGGCTGAACCGGCGCGGCCATCCAGTGCTTCGGCGGTTCACCATCGGCGGCGGATTCTGGTCCTCGCCTACAGGGTATTGAAAAGCTCTCTTCCCTCGAAAA
Source organism: Aegilops bicornis (assembly GCA_021605145.1). NCBI lineage: Eukaryota > Viridiplantae > Streptophyta > Magnoliopsida > Poales > Poaceae > Aegilops > Aegilops bicornis. The sequence goes on from CM038675.1 coordinate 775,854,598, forward strand.
CCGAAGGTAAACGGGATCTGTACTTCCTTTTCATGACTTCATGTGACGCGCTCTCATCCAGCATGAGCCTATACGCCTGCGCATCCAAAGCGGCCCGTTCCGCCGCCATCCTCACGTCCGCGGCTGCCAGGTCCGCTTTAGCTTTCGTGATCTGTTCCTTCACCTTTGCAATCTCCGCATTGTGCTGGTCCTGATCCGCCGGATTAGCCTCTGCCATGAGCATAGCCAACGCGTCGAAAAGCTCTGATAAAACTTGAGCCGGCGGGCGCACAGGGCCTCCTTCCCCGGCTGCCATCACCACTGTTGAACCGGCGACCATGGGCGCCGCGGTGGAAGAGTGAAGCATCGCTTGTGTACCGGCCATGAAGATTCCAACCCGGTTGGGTAGATCAAAGGGGTCCGGAATACTCTCATCGTCGGAACAGCCTCCGATCTGGCCATCTTGCAGCTGGTACAGAGACTCGGTTTCTCCGGCTGATGACTCGTCGCCAGAGTAGATAATGGTTTCGCCGCCAGATGCTGATCCGCCCTCATAGTCTCCGTGGACGACTCCCACGAAAGCATGCTTGACAGCCGGTTTAGCTAGGGCAGGACTCTTCTTCGCCCGCTGGGCCGTCTCGACGAGGTCGGTGCAGATGTCCGGCCCAGGCCCTGGCTCGCCGATCTTGCCGATGAACACGTGTATGCCGCCGAAGGGGACCCGGTACCCGTACTCACCCGAGCCGGCCTCGGGGCCCGATCCGCATCGTCGATGTAGAGCTTGCCGCGACGACTCTTAGTCATCCGCCCACAGCATAGCCTTCAAGTCCTTCGAACTTGCCCTCTAAGATCATCAAACCATCGATGCGATAGCCCCACGGTGGGCGCCAAGCTGTCGTGGAATCGTCACGACGGATGTCCTCGTGAAAGGACTTAGTCGCAGGGCCATCGTGCGGGTTAACTTAGAGGTTAAAGCGGACACACAGACACGGGAGTTATACTAGTTCGGCCCCTTCGATGAAGGTAAAGCCTACGTCTAGTTGTGATGGGATTGATGTGATTTCGGCGACTAGGGAGCAATAGCTTCGCCTCAGCCTCGAATTGTCTCCGTCCTTAACCCGCCGCCGGGTCGTCCCCTTATATACACGGGTTGGCGCCCGGCCGGTCTACAGAGTCCCGATCCGGCTCATACAAGTGTCCGGCTCGGTCTCTTCTCTCTTATCTTACAGCTCAAGTTACAAGACTAAGGCGGTTTACATGAATGGATCCTAATCCGCCTCTGGGCTTTGGGCCTCCTCCGTGGGCCCTGATCATGGACGAGGGTAACCCGGCCCCTTCAGGGCGGTTTACACTCAGTAGTTATATCCCCAACAATTACCATCATCAATTTCTGCATCAGGAGCCTCAACCTCTGCTGCATTATCATCAAGACCATCATCAACATTAAAATCTGTAGTTTGATTTTCAGAATTATGTTGGGGCCCTTTCACCAAATATCTATGAAGATTCAAGGGAACCCGTTAGAGATTGAGCCTCAACTTCGAGTTTTTGTTTCTTCTTACGCTTTGCAGCACCAGATTCATGCATCCTAATTCTAGCAGACATGATGAAGATTCAGGAACACAGAACATAAAAAATTATAAAAGTGATCATTGATCAAACAAAATCTATTTAGTTTCTAATAGTAACAGTCGTCATATGAATAGATCATTCAAACACAAAGAAAATGAATTGAAAATAGAACCTTGCACTTGGAGATTAAAACACCGCTCTGTAGCACTGGCGGACCTCCCCGGTGGGCAGGGTATGGCGCCTGCCATACCTTGATTTTGAGCAAAAAAATATTTATAACTAGTATGCATCACTGGCTAGCAGAATAGGCTGCCTCGTCGCTGCTAATACGTGATGGGCCGATGGCCCGACGCAGCGAGCGGCAAGATGGGCCAACACCCAGCCAGGTTCGAGCGTCCACGCGAGGCATCCAGCAGGTTCGAGCGTCCACGCGAGCAAGCTGAGACGCAACGACCACTCTGTTCTCTCCCCACGACTCCAACCCTAATCCCTAAGCTAGCGGCGGTGGCAGCTGGCCAGGTCTCTCCACGAGTGGGCGGGGCAGGCAACGGTGACTGACGACGGGGTAGCTAGCGGCAGGGCAGGCAACGATGGCGCAGTCGGGGGGGGGGGGGGGGGCGCGGGGGCGGCGGCACCGCGGCAGCAAGTGGCGTCTCCAGCCGGGGCCTAGGCCAGGCGACTAGCAGGAGCAACAGCAGTCCGGCCATCCGGCCGTCCGGCCACTTCTGAGTCCGGCCGGCGCAGTCACGGCCAGATTGCCCGAAGATGGAAAGGAAGAGGAAGGCAGTAGGAAATCCAAAGGAAAGGGGAGGAGGTGATTTCTCAATTTTCCTGAAATTTTGTCGCAAATTTTAACAGTAGCTTGAAGCCTCAAATTCAAGCAGATTGTAGTGACATACTAATGTTGTGAACACTCTGGTTGTGATTGCAGATTTGAAAAGATATTTTGAAGTGCTTGGTAGTGGCAGCAGCTTGAAATCGAACCCAAGTACTCGTGAAAGTGTCAATGTTTCGGCGGCACATGCCACTCATCAAGATCAAGTGAGTTCGGTGGAAGTAGAGCATGAAAATTTGATGGAAACTGAACAAGTGGAAGAACAAACTACAGATTCTCTTGAAGCTATAGTGGAAGAGAATGTTGAAGTTCATGAAGTTGAAGGTATATCTGTTTTTAGTGAAGATTACATAAATGGTGATTGTCTTTTCTCTGTTCTTATTGATGAGTGTCGTGATATATCGGCGAAAGAACAAATGGTCGTGGTAATCAGGTACGTGTTTAAGTTTTTGAAGTGTCTATGTGCTTTTGATCATTTTGTTGTATGTAGAGTGGTCAACTAATTATATGACTTCCTGTAGGTATTTGAGCAAACAAGGAGAGGCTATTGAACGCTTTCTAGGTATTAAGCATGTTCCGGACACAACATCTGCTTCTTTAAAGAAGGCATTATTGGAGGTTTTCCTGTAGGTATTTGAGCAAACAAGGAGAGACTATTGAAGGCATTATCCGCGTGGACACCTTCTATGCTGCCATAGACTCCATCACCACAGAGTTTGGTCATCGTTTCAATGAGGTATCTTCAGAGCTGCTCCAGAACTTCTCTTGTCTTGACCCAAGAAACTCCTTTTCTAGGTTCAATGTGAATAAGCTTGCTAGACTCACACAGATTTATCATGAGGATTTCTCAGATTATGAACGTGAACATATAGTTGATAACCTAGAGCTATTCATTATCCATATGAGAAGAATTGAAGACTTTAGAGCTTGTCATGATATTGCAAGTCTAGCTAAAAAGATGGTTGAACTTGAAAGGCATGTCATGTTTCCTGCTGTTTATCGCCTCATTGAGTTGGCATTGCTACTACCGGTAGCGACGACAACAGTTGAAAGAGCCTTCTCATCAATGAAAATCATCAAGACTGAGTTGCGCAGCAAGATGTCTAATGGCTGGCTTAATGACTTGATGGTGTGTTAAATTGAGCGAGAGATCTTCAAAAGTATTGATCTTGGTAAAATTAAGGAAGATTTTCAGAAGGAGGGTAGGGCACTGCCATTACCTGGGTCTTCTAGACGCCATTAAATGCTTCATTATCGGTATGTTTTAGGTTGTTTTCCTATTGAAACATGTCTACAATTTCATTGTATTTGGTTATTCGTTTGTAGTTTACAATTTCATTCCTTTGATTCACATAAAGAAAAATCTTAGTGAGACTTCGCCCCACCTTAAATTTTTTTCGTGGTCCGCCTCTGCTCTGTAGTTTGGCCTGGATGTGTTCCTCGATGGCTCATCCTGATTGAAACAACGAACGGAACCGCGGTCCACACCTGTTGCGGCTTCACACAACCAGACGATGAGCAATGGGATTAGATCGGAGGTAACTACCTCGGCGCCGGCACGACTGCCAGGGCCTTCGTCAATGCCCGATCGCCGCTCGCGAGACCTAGATGGCAGTTCGCTGTCTGTTTGTCTGCAATCGCTGGAATCAAGCGATTCATATCCAATCTTCCGGTCGACCTATTGGGCCTCCAACATTCTTTTCTGTAAATATGTTATTTGGGCCTCTAGCACTAGCAGACCTGGAAGCCTAGCAGATTAATCAAAGATACCACGTAGTCACATACACACATACGTAAGTATTCTTTCCTTTCCTGTTTTTTTAGCGATCTTTCAACCGAAGGGAGGCAACGTACGAAGGGTTTTTTTCTCGATGGGGGCCCCATGATTTTTGGGGGCCCTGTGCGATCGCTCACCTCGCCCCCCCTCATCGATGGGCCTAGACTTACTGGTCAATCAAGTTATTTCCAGGGGCAAAAAGTTGAGAAGTTCCGCTGGTTAATCATACAATTGAGATCATTCGCTATCCCTGCTCGATAGCGCTGTCAACGTCAAATCCTATCCCACCACGAAATACCATTTTGCATGCATGTTAATTAGAACCCCCAAAGTCCACCTCCCACCTAGAAAAAGAAGAATTCGTAGGGCAGAACACAAACATACAAGCACGTGGCGCCGTCTTCAGTATTAATTGGTACTAGGTTTGGTTTCTAGGTTTGGTTACATATTTTTCAAACTGATTAATCCACGACGAACTAGAACTGGAATATGGATGTGCATGCATGATCTAATTACATATTTTGTACCAATTAACCAAACTTGAAGACTAAGAATAGTCCCTCTCTCACGTTGAGAAGATGAGTTCGTCGTGGATTAATCAGTTTGAAAAATACTGAAACCAAACCTAGCTACCACCGGAGTTCATTAATATAGTGTTTATGTCATGAAAAAAACCCAGGTACATGTCTACTAAGCTCAATGAAGGAACATACATGATACATCTCGAAGAAGCATAAACTCTCTTATAGTCAAATTAATGTTAATTTGGAAAAAGATCAATGCCCATGCATGATCTATATATAATAATTAACTAATCCAATCTAGCGGCCGGTTCAACTTTGAAAAGTCTTATTCCATTAGCTATAGCTGGGTAATTGAGGGGCAATAGTACTAGTATATTATAATGCATGTAGCTAACCAAATTCCATGGTCATAACTTTCAACGATGCTGATGATACGATAGCCAACATGTTTGAACCCGGTGGAGATTGACCCCAACAACGACTGCTACGCCACCACAGAACAGTAATACTCCCTCCGTCCAAAAATACTTGTCATCAAAATGGATAAAAAGAAATGTATCTAGAACTAAAATACATCTAAATACATTCTTTTTATTCATTTTAATGACAAGTATTTTCGGACGGAGGGAGTACTTCCATTCCTCTCTCTCTACCCGCCACATCTCTCTTTCTCTTTCCTCTCTCTCCACAGCCACACGCTTGAGCACTCATGATCCAATCAACCATTCCATCGCCTATAAAAGGAGAGCCAACGCCAACGCCAAGAAACACAAACACACATGTAAATTCAGATCGATCGAAATCTAACCTCCAGCTAACAGGTAACAGCTAGCTATATATATAGTAGCTAGTGTCTCCTACGTTCGTCAGCGATACACCGACGATGAGGGAGCTGATCCGGCGGCTGAGCTTCTCGGATCGGGTGAGCGACGGCAACAACGGCGGCGTGCCGCGCGGGTGCGTGCCGGTGCTGGTGGTGGGCGACGGCGAGGAGGAATGCGAGCGGTTCGTGGTGAGGGTGGAGGCGCTGCGGCACCCGTCGCTGTCGGCGCTCCTGGAGATGGCGGCGCAGGAGTTCGGGTACAAGCAGGAGGGCATCCTCCGCGTCCCCTGCGCCGTCCACCAGTTCAGGCAGGCCCTCACCACCGCCGCCGTCTCCAAGAACTACTACTAATTAGTACTAATTAATTCTCTAGTTAATCCACCGGTGGACTTCTTCGGGTAATTAAGGAGCGATTCCTTGGTGCTGTTGACTAGTTGACTCTCCTACACCACGTTTCTTCTCTTTTGCCTTTTGATTTCTCTGGTTGGTCAATGACATGAGAAGGTTGCCATATGTATTGTGCGCTTTATAATGCACATTGTAATTTACGGATAGACCTCCTGTCATATAAATAACAAGTGAAATAACTGATTATTCGGTATGAGGGTGGCTGTTCTACACCCACGGACATTGCACCCACGGTACACCCACGATCGAAAACTTAGCAGAAAGAAATAAAAAAATCTGGAACTTTGCAGATCCGATTATGAGCAAATGTTTTAGGTGCTTGCAAATTTTTGTGGCCAAATGACATCCGAGGAGCTTTGTACAAAAACAAAGTTTGTGCTTAAATATAAAATCTGAAACATGGGTGGAGAGCAAGAGTTTGTATTTCATTTCATATGGAGTTCATTCGTTGTTATTTGGCGACCAAACTTTGCAAGCTAGTAAAAGATTTGCTCATAAGCAATGCCAAAAAGTTTCTGATATTTTTAAATTTTTTTCAATATTATTTGATTTTACTGTTCATTGCGTGGGTGCACCAAACGTGGGTGCAGCCACTACTTTCTCTGTTCGGCATATATGCACATGTTTCCTTTCTAATATTGGTTCATTTTTTTGGCAGTTTTCTTATCAAATGAGAATGATAGTGGCATGTTTACTTCTCATGATGCAGAGGCCTGATATATAAGTCACTCTTTTCGTTTTTCACATTACATGTTTATTTCCATCGAAAGTAAAAGAAAGAGGTTTTTTTAAGCCTCCGGACCTTACAATAACATCCCGACAGGAAAAAAAAATACAACTATAGAATTCAGGTTGATAACCCAGGTGTTTTTCCTGCAAGAAAAAACAGAAGATAAATCATGTCTTTTTTTCGAGGATAAAGAGTTTTTTTTCCGTAGATGCAGAGTTACAGTCAGCTGACAAAAGCTTAGCGATACAAGGTGGGCAATCATGTAGCCAACAAGCCGTGCTACACTCTATTCTACCATAGTTCGCCAAGCGATCTGCTACTCTGTTTTGAGCTCTAGAAATTTTTAAAGGAACGAACTCTCTGCCAACAAGTAGATGCTTAATCTCCGAAAATAAATGAACGTAAGTCGATTTGTCAAGTATATCCATGGACAAGGAAGAAAGCGCCATCGAACAATCATATTGGATAATCACCGGAAGGTTTGATCATCCCAAAGCCAACGCGAGGCCCTCTCTTATTGCATGTAGTTCCGCTTCCAAAGCGTCATTGCAGAAAAAGAGATATCAGTAAGCAGCAAAAGTCATATGTCCATCCGAGTCTCTGAGATCATCCCTGCACTCGCCGACCCGTCCGAGGCAAACGACCCATCGACCGACAAGGTGACCTGCCCGATAGCCAGAGCAAGCCATGATGGAAATGGTGCAATTCCCTTTTTTCTGGCTTGAGACCAACTATCACCCAATGCCATCTTACCTTTTAACATCTCCTCTCTGCTATGTTGTTTAGCATACTAGATAGAAATTAGCTAGCTATCCAGATAGTGACCTGAAAATTGTACTGGAGCATTCTGTTTCCCATGCACAACATCCGTCCGCAAGTCCCAAATCCTCCACAACAAAATAATGATCATATCTCGTACTCTTTCTGTGTAGTTTGAGAGCACATTTAGCAGCCATTCCTTCCTAGTATCTACTAATTGGTCATTCGTTGGAGTGGCCAGATTCTCCTCATACCTTCCCAGAGTTGTATTGCTGATGTGCAGGGTCACCAAGGCATGAAAAGAGCTCTCGTCCTCAACACCGCACAGTGGGCAAGTTGCACGTGTATGCAGATGTCTATATTGCATGCATTTAAATGTCACAAGGGTGCCCATAGCAACCTCACATGCCATTACCTTCATCTTCTGCGAAACATTGGTCTGCCAGATCAGGTCCCAAAATTTTCTTGCACCACCAGGATGAACTCTAGGCGCTCCTGGAGAAGGCTTCCTCATGATTTTGCATAGCTAAATGATAAGCACCTCTCACAGTAAAACGACCACTTTTCTCCGACGTACGATTTTTTCGAATGTGCAACACATCCATAGGCCAAAAGTGTGTGTTAAGTAAATGTACATTCTTGTGGGGATAATACTTTGCATGAAGAAGTCGTGCACATAAGTTGTCCAGAGATTTCAAGAGCTGCCAAGCATGCTTTGCTAGCAGCGCTTGGTTAAAAGCATGCATATCGCAAAATCCCATTCCTCCTTTAGATTTTGGCATGATTATTTTATCCCAACTTAGCCATGGCATCTTCCTTTTCCCCCTCTCTATGCCCCATCAGTATTGCCGCATTAAGCGAGTCATATCATCACAAACTGAGGCTGGTAACAGAAATACACTCATGATGTCCGTATCAGGTCTATTTGTGTGTCTATCAATTGTAGCTTCTATTTCTATGCAGCAAAGAAATGCTTTGGTTGAAAAGAATGTTTGCTTAGATTTCTCTTGCATATAACAGTCAAAATATATTCCTTTCGAAAAATGTAATCACCTATCAGCAAATACAAGAAGAACTTTAGAAAAACTTGGGACTTCATAATAACTTTGTTTGACATATTAAAAATTATCCATGAAAACTATTGAAGTATTAATCAGTCATTAACCATTTTGCTTTTTACATTATTTAATTAGTATACAAGTTTGAATGATGAATGCCCTTTTTACACCAAAAATAGTAATTTACATGTATATGAATATATTGTGGAAGTTAGTTGAAAATAGGTGCAATGCAAAATTACATGTCAATAATAACTAGGACATCATTGATATTGTTGTATATACAATGTCAGTTCCTACGTTTACTCTTGTAAATAGAGTGGGTAATAGAGTGGGTAATACGATATCCATTGTACTATGATAATCACATAATTCGTACAGCTACATATGCAATTATAAGCACTGTATTTGAAACATCGACATATTTCAATATCAAAAAATGGGCAAAATGCGAAAAATCTAGCCAGTCGTCGTTGGAGCTAAAACCATACTAAGGGCATCTTCAAACGCCGATCCTCAGGCCAACCCTCAGACCGACCGCAACCGTCCGAACCACGCATTCCGGACATGTTTGGCATCTGCATCGGTCCGCAGGCCAGTCCAGATGTGCTTTTTTCCGCAAACTGAAGACAAGCAGGGGGAGGGGGCTTTGCAGGCGTCCGGATCACTGCCACACCCGCTCCTGGTTAACCTGGCCCACCAAAAACCCTCCTCCCATGCCCCCGCACGCTCCTGCTCGACGCTAGCCACCCGCATTCATGCCACTGTACAGCGGCCTCTCCACATTGACGCCAACCCAGAGCGTATGCAATCTCTCACCGACGGCATTGAAGCGGAGCGTCGGTTGAGAGAGCGTCGCCCTCATCGCGTCCAAGGTGTCCGCACCTATTCAATGCGTGGGAGACGTTTATTGGACGGGACGGGATGGATATCTACCACACCCGTTCAATGCTTGTCCGTCCATATGCCGCCATTAAGCATGTTTGCCGGCCAAGGAACCAACTCCGGTGCCGCACATTAACGCACCTGGATGGTTGGCCTCACCAGAATCCGCTATTTATAGGCAGTCACACATGGCTAACTCCAGACAACAACACATCCGCTCCACATCCTCCTCCCTTGCACCGCGGCCACCATGACTACAAACTCTCTAGCGCTTTGTGGGAGAGCCTATCATCAAAGAAGAAGCACGAGGACGAGCATGAATTAAGCTTGTGGATGCTTGATACGTCTCCAACGCATCTATAATTTATGATTGTTCCCTGTTATTATAGTACCAATCTTGGATGTTTTATATGCATTTACAAGTAATTATATATCATTTTTAGAACTAACCTATTAACTTAGTGCCTAGTGCCACAGTTGTTGTTTTTACTTGTTTTCGGTGTTTCAGGATATCAGTACCAAATGAAGTCCAAATGCCATGAAACTTTTCGGAGATTCTTTTTCTGGACATAAGAGACACTAGAAGCTTCTGGAGGAAGTCAGAAGACGAAGGATGTGCCCACGAGCCACCAGGGCGCGCCAAAGGTGTCTCATGGGCCCACCTTTGCTCCGTTTGACCTAGTTCCGCCTCTATAAATTCTCTAAAAATCAGGAAACCATCAGAGAGCCACCTGAAATACTTTTTTCTTTGCCGCAAGTTCCTGTACCACGAGATCCCATCTGGAGGCCTTTTCTGGCACTCTGCTAGAGGGTGAATCAATCACGGAGGGGCTCTACATTAACCTTGCTGCCTTTCCGATGGTGTGTGAGTAGTTTACCACAGACCAACGGGTCCATAGTTAGTAGCTAGATGGCTTCCTCTCTCTCTCTCTCCCTCTCTCTCTCTCTCTTTGATCTTCAATATAATGTTCTTCGCCATGTTCTTGGAGTTCTATTCAATGTAATCACTCTTTACGGTGTGTTTGTTGGGATATGATGAATTGTGAGTTTATGAGCAGATTATCCATGAATATTATTTGAGTCCTCTCTGAACTCCTTTATGCATGAAATTATAGCTTCGTATTTCTCTACGATCCATTGATTTGGTTTGGCCAGCTAGATTGAATTTTCTTGCAATGAGAGAGGTGCTTTGTGATGGGTTCGTTCTTGCGGTAATCAATCCCAGTGACAAAAAGGGACATGACACATATTTGTATCATTGCCATTAAGGATAAAAAGATGGGGTTTATTCATGTATGAGTTTACTTTGTCTATATCATGTCATCTTTCTTAAGGCGTTATCTGTTCTTTATAAACTTAATACTTTAGATGCATGCTGGATAGCGGCCAATGTGTGGAGTAATAGTAGTAGATACAGGTAGGGGTCTGTCTACTTGTCTCGGATGTGATGCCTATATAATGATCATTGCCTTGGATAGCGTCATGATTATTTGGTTTTCTATCAATAGCCCAACAGTAATTTGTTTACCCACAGTATGCTATTTTCAAGAGAGAAGCCTCTAGTGAAAACTATGGCCTCTGGGTCTACTTTTATCATACATTAAAATCCAAAAATACCTTGCTGACATTTTTCTTTACTTTATTTATTTTTTGTTTTATTCATCTATCTATCACTACACAATTTAATCTTTACGATTAATCACTGAGGGATTGACAATGTTTGCATTGGGTGTAAGGATTTGTTATTTTGTGTGCAAGTACTTCTAACGAGGTTTTGCATGATTCTCCTACTGGACTGATAACCTTGGTTCTTAACTGCGGGAAATACTTATCTCTACTGAACTGCATCATCCTCTCTTCTTTGAGAAAATCCCAACGCAGCTTACTATTGGGGAACGTAGTAATTTCAAAATAATTCCTACGCACACGCAAGATCATGGTGATGCATAGCAACGAGAGGGGAGAGCGTCGTCTACGTACCCTCGTAGACCGTAAGCGGAAGTGTTATGAGAACGCGGTTGATGTAGTCGTACGTCTTCACGATCCGGTCGATCCAAGTACCGAACGCACGGCACCTCCGAGTTCAGCACACGTTCAGCTCGATGACGTCCCACGAACTCCGATCCAGCAGAGCTTCACGGGAGAGTTTCGTTAGCACGACGGTGTGATGACGGTGATGATGTTGCTACCTACGCAGGGCTTCGCCTAAGCACCGCTACGATATGATCGAGGTGGGTTATGATGGAGGAGGGCACCACACACGGTTTGGAACAATCAATTTGTGTGTCCTAGGGTGCCCCCCTCCCCACGAATATAAAGGAGGGAGGGGAGGCCGGCCGGCCTCTCTAGGAGCGCCAAGGGGAGGAGGAATCCTCCTCCTAGTAGGAGTAGCTAGGATTCCTCCTTTCCTAGTCCTACTAGGAGGGGGAAGGAAGGAGAGGGGGAGGAGAAGGAAAGAGGGGGCGCAGCCCCTCCCCTAGTCAAATTAGGACTAGGCCCATGGGGGGCGCGCAGCCAGCCCTCGTGGCTTCTCCTCTTTTTCCCCTAAAGCCCACTAAGGCCCATATGTACTCCCGTATTCCCGTAACTCCCCTGGTACTCCGAAAATTAACCGGATCACTCAGAACCCTTCTGATGTCCGAATATAGTCGTCCAATATATCGATCTTTACGTCTCGACCATTTCAAGACTCCTCGTCATTTCTCCGATCTCATCCGGGACTACGAACTACCTTCGGTACCTCAAAACACATAAACTCATAATACTGATCGTCACCGAACGTTAAGCGTGTGGACCCTACGGGTTCGAGAACTATGTAGACATGACCGAGACACGTTTTCGGTCAATAACCAATAGCGAAATTTGGATGCTCATATTGGCACCTAAATATTCTATGAATATCTGTATCGGTCAAACCGCATAACAACATACGTTGTTCCCTTTGTCATCGGTATGTTACTTGCCCGAGATTCGATCGTCGGTATCTCAATACCTAGTTCAATCTCGTTACTGACAAGTCTCTTTACTCGTTCCGTAATGCATCATCCCGCAACTAACTCATTAGTCACATTGCTTGCAAGGCTTATAGTGATGTGCATTACCGAGAGGGCCCAGAGATACCTCTCCGACAATCGGAGTGACAAATCCTAATCTTGATCTATGCCAACTCAACAAGTACCATCGGTGACACCTGCATAGCACCTTTATAATCACCCAGTTACGTTGTGACGTTTGGTAGCACACAAAGTGTTCCTCCGGTATTCGGGAGTTGCATAATCTCATAGTCATAGGAACATGTATAAGTCATGAAGAAAGCAATAGCAATATACTAAACTATCGAATGCTAAGCTAACGGAATGGGTCAAGTCAATCACATCATTCTCTAATGGTGTGATCCCGTTAATAAAATGACAACTCATGTCTATGGCCAGGAAACTTAACCATCTTTGATTCAACGAGCTAGTCAAGTAGAGGCATACTAGTGACACTGCTTTGTCTATGTATTCACACATGTACTAAGTTTCCGGTTGATACAATTCTAGCATGAATAATAAACATTTATCATGATATAAGGAAATGTAAATAACAACTTTATTATTGCCTCTAGGCATATTTTCTTCAGTCTCCCACTTGCACTAGAGTCAATAATCTAGTTCACATCGCCATGTGATTTAACACCAATAGTTCACATCACCATGTGATTAACATCCTTAGTTCACATCGCCATGTGGCCAACACTCAAAAGGTTTACTAGAGTCAGTAATCTAGTTCACATGGCCATGTGATTAACACCCAAAGAGTACTTAGGTGTGATCATGTTTTGCTTGTGAGAGAAGTTTAGTCAACGGGTCTGCCATATTCAGATCCGTATTATTTTACAAATTTCTATGTCAACAATGCTCTGTATGGAGCTACTCTAGCTAATTGCTCCCAATTTCAATATGTATCCAGATTGAGACTTAGAGTCATCTGGATTAGTGTCAAAACGTGCATCGATGTAACCCTTTACGACGAACCTTTTGTCACCTCCATAATCGAGAAACATATCCTTATTCCACTAAGGATAATTTTGACCGATGTCCAGTGATTTACTCCTAGATCACTATTGTACTCCCTTGCCAAACTCAGTGTAGGGTATACAATAGATCTGGTACATAGCATGCCATACTTTATAGAACCTATGGCTGAGGCATAGGGAATGACTTTCATTCTCTTTCTATCTTTTGCCGTGGTTGGGCTTTGAGTCTTACTCAATTTCACACCTTGCAATACAGGCAAGAACTCCTTATTTCACTGTTCCATTCTGAACTACTTCAAAAATTTGTCAAGGTATGTACTCATTGAAAAACTTATCAAGTGTCTTGATCTATCTCTATAGATCTTGATGCTCAATATGTAAGCAGCTTCACCGAGGTCTTTCTTTGAAAAACTCCTTTCAAATACTCCTTTATGCTTTCCAGAAAATTCTACATTATTTCCGATCAACAATATGTCATTCACATATATTTATCAGAAATGATGTAGTTCTCCCACTCACTTTCTTGTAAATACAGGCTTTACCGCAAGTATGTATAAAACTATATGCTTTGATCAACTCATCAAAGCGTATATTCCAACTCCGAGATGCTTGCACCAGTCCATAGATGGATCGCTGGAGCTTGCACTTTTTGTTAGCACCTTTAGGATCGACAAAACCTTCTGGTTGCATCATATACAACTCTTCTTTAAGAAATCCATTAAGGAATGTAGTTTTGACATCCATTTGCCAGATTTCATAAAATGTGGCACTTTGCTAACATGATTCGGACAGACTTAAGCATCGCTACGAGTGAGAAAATCTCATCGTAGTCAACACCTTGAACTTTGTCAAAACCATTTTAGACAAGTCTAGCTTTTTAGATAGTAACACTACTATCAGCGTCCGTCTTCCTCTTGAAGACCCATTTATTTTCTATGGCTTGCCGATCATCGGGCAAGTCAACCGAAGTCCACACTTTGTTCTCATACATGGATCGCATCTCAGATTTCATGGCCTCAAGCCATTTCGCGGAATCTGGGCTCATCATCGCTTCCTCATAGTTCGTAGGTTCGTCATAGTCAAGTAACTTGACCTCCAGAACATGATTACCGTACCACTCTGGTGCGGACCTCAGTCTAGTTGAACTACGAGGTTCGGTAGTAACTTGATCTGAAGTTACATGATCATCATCATTAGCTTCCTCACTAATTGGTGTAGGAGTCACAGGAACATATTTCTGTGATGAACTACTTTCCAATAAGGAAGCAGGTACAGTCACCTCATCAAGTTCTACTTTCCTCCCACTCACTTCTTTCGAGAGAAACTCCTTCTCTAGAACGGATCCATTCTTAGCAACGAATGTCTTGCCTTCGGATCTGTGATAGAAGGTGTGCCTAACTGTCTCCTTTGGGTATCCTATGTAGACACATTTCTCCGATTTTGGGTTTGAGCTTATCAGGATGAAACTTTTTCACATAAGCATCGTAACCCTAAACTTTAAGAAACAACAACTTTGGTTTCTTGCCAAACCACAGTTCATATTGTGTCGTCTCAACGGATTTAGATGGTGCCCTATTTAACGTGAATGCAGCTGTATCTAATGCATAGCCCCAAAACGATAGTGGTAAATCGGTAAGAGACATCATAGATTGCACCATATCTTATAAAGTACGGTTATGATGTTCAAAACACCATTACGCTGTGGTGTTCCAGGTGGCGTGAGTTGCGAAACTATTCCACATTGTTTCAAATGAAGACCAAACTCATAACTCAAATATTCTCCTCCATGATCAGATCGTAGAAACTTTATTTTCTTGTTACGATGATTTTACACTTTACTCTGAAATTATATGAACTTTTCAAATGTTTCAGACTTATGTTTCATCAAGTAGATATACCCATATCTGCTAAAATCATCTGTGAAGGTCAGAAAATAATGATACCTGCTGCGAGCCTCAACACTCATCGGATCGCATACATTAGTATGTATTATTTCCAATAAGTCTGTTGCTCGCTCCATTGTTCCGCAGAACGGAGTCTTAGTCATCTTGCCCATAAGGCATGGTTCGCAAGCATCAAGTGATTCCAAAATTCCATCAGCATGGAGTTGCTTCATGCGCTTTACACCAATATGACCTAAACGGCAGTGCCACAAATAAGTTGCACTATCATTATTAACTTTGCATATTTTGGCTTCAATATTATGAATATGTGTATCACTACGATCGAGATTCAATAAACCATTCACCTTGGGTGTATGACCATTGAAGGTTTTATTCATGTAAACAGAACAACAATTATTTGTTGACTTTAAATGAATAACCGTATTGCAATAAACATGATCAAATCATATTCATGCTTAACGCAAACACCAAATAACTTTTTATTTAGGTTCAACACTAATCCCGAAAGTATAGGGAGTGTGCGATGATGATCATATCAATCTTCGAACCACTTCCAACACACATCGTCACTTCTCCCTTAACTAGTCTCTGTTCATTCTGCAACTCCCGGTTCGAGTTACTAATCTTAGCAACTGAACTAGTAGCTAATACCGAGGGGTTGCTATAAACACTAGTAAAGTACACATCAATAACATGTATATCAAATATACCTTTGTTCACTTTGCCATCCTTCTTATCCGCCAAATACTTGGTGCAGTTCTGCTTCCAGTGACTAGTCCCTGTGCAGTAGAAGCACTTAGTCTCAGGATTAGGTCCAGACTTGGGCTTCTTTACTTGAACATCAACTTGCTTGCCGTTCTTCTTGAATTTCCCCTTCTTCCCTTTGCCCTTTTCTTGAAACTAGTGGTCTTGTCAACCATCAACACTTGATGCTTTTCTTGATTTCTACCTTCGCCGATTTCAGCATCACGAAGAGCTTGGGAATTGTTTGCGTTATCCCTTGCATATTATAGTTCATCACGAAGTTCTAGTAACTTGGTGATAGTGACTAGAGAACTCTGTCAATCACTATCTTAACTAGAAGATTAACTCCCACTTGATTCAAGTGATTGTAGTACTCAGACATTCTGAGCACATGCTCAATAGCTGTGCAATTCTCCTCCATCTTGTAGGCAAAGTGCTTGTCAAAGGTCTCATACCTTTCGACATGGGCATGAGTCTGAAATACCAATTTCAACTCCTGGAACATCTCATATGCTCCTTGGCGTTCAAAACGTCTTTGAAGCCCCGATTCTAAGCCGTAAAGCATGGTGCACTAAACTATCAAGTAGTCATCATATCGAGCTTGCCAAAAGTTCATAACGTCTGCATCTTCTCCTGCAATTGGTCTGTCACCTAGCGGTGCATCAAGGACATAATACTTATGTGCAGCAATGAGGATAAAATTCAGATAACGGATCCAATCCGCATCATTGCTACTAACATCTTTCAACTTAGTTTTCTCTAGGAACATATCAAAAATAAAACAGGGGAGCTAAACGCGAGCTATTGATCTACAACATAGATATGCTAATACTACCAGGACTAAGTTCATGATAAATTAAAGTTCAATTAATCATATTCCTTAAGAACTCCCACTTAGATAGACATCTCTCTTATCATCTAAGTGATCACGTGATCCAAATCAACTAAACCATAACCGATCATCACGTGAAATGGTAGTTTTCAATGGTGAACATCAATATGTTGATCATATCTACTATATGATTCACGTTTGACCTTTCGGTCTCAAAGGTTCGAGGCCATATCTGCATATGCTAGGCTCGTCAAGTTTAACCCGAGTATTTATGCGTGTGCAAAACTGGCTTGCACCCGTTGTATGTGAACATAGAGCTTATCACACCCGATCATCACGTGGTGTCTCGGCACGACGAACTTTGGCAACGGTGCATACTCAGGGATAACACTTATACCTTGAAATTTAGTGAGAAATCATCTTATAATGCTACCGTCAATCAAAGCAGAATAAGATGCATAAAGGATAAACATCACATGCAATCAATATAAGTGATATGATATGGCCATCATCATCTTGTGACTTTGATCTCCATCTCCAAAGAACCGTCATGATCATCATCGCCACCGGCGCGACACCTTGATCTCCATCGTAGCATCGTTGTCATCTCGCCAACTATTGCTTCTACGACTATCGCTATCGCTTAGTGATAAAGTAAAGCAATTACATGGCGGTTGCATTGCATACAATAAAGCGACAACCATATGGCGACTGCCAGTTGCCGATAACTCTGTTACAAAACGTGATCATCTCATACAATAAAATATAGCATCATGTCTTGACCATATCACATCACAACATGCCCCGCAAAAACAAGTTAGACGTCCTCTACTTTGTTGTTGCAAGTTTGACGTGGCTGCTACGGGTTGAGCAAGAACAGTTCTTACCTACGCGTCAAAACCACAACGATATTTCGTCAAGATAGTGTTGTTTTAACCTTCTCAAGTATCGGGCGTAGTCACACTCGGTTCAACTAAAGTTGGAGAAACTGACACCTGCCAGCCACCTGTGTGCAAAGCACGTCGGTAGAACCAGTCTCGCGTAAGCGTACGCGTAATGTCGGTCCGGGCCGCTTTATCCAACAATACCGCCGAACCAAAGTATGACATGCTGGTAAGCAGTATGACTTGTATCGCCCACAACTCACTTGTGTTCTACTCGTGCATATAACATCTACGCATAAATCTGGCTCGGATGCCATTGTTGGGGAACGTAGTAATTTCAAAAAAAAAAATTCCTACGCACACGCAAGATCATGTTGAAGCATAGCAACGAGAGGGGAGAGTATCGTCTATGTACCCTCGTAGACCGTAAGCGGAAGCGTTATGAGAACGCGGTTGATGTAGTCGTACGTCTTCACGATCCGACCGATCCAAGTACCCAATGCACGGCACCTCCGAGTTCAGCACACGTTCAGCTCGATGACGTCCCACGAACTCCAATCCAGTAGAGCTTCACAGGAGAGTTCTGTCAGCACGACGACGTGATGACAGTGATGATGTTGCTACCGATGCAGGTCTTCGCCTAAGCACCGCTACGATATGATCGAGATGGATTCTGGTGGGGGGGGGGGGGAGGCACCACACACGGCTTGAAACAATCAATTTGTGTGTCCTAGGGTGCCCCCTCCCCACATATATAAAGGAGGGAGGGGAGGCCGGCCGGCCTCTCTAGGCGCGCCAAGGGGAGGAGAAATCCTCCTCCTAGTAGGAGTAGGATTCCTCCTTTCCTAGTCCTACTAGGAGGGGGAAGGAAGGAGAGGGGGAGGAGAAGGAAAGAGGGGGCACAACCCCTCCCCTAGTCTAATTAGGACTAGGCCCTTGGGGGGCGTGCAGCCAGCCCTCGTGGCTTCTCCTCTTTTTCCCCTAAAGCCCACTAAAGCCCATATGTACTCCCGTATTCCCGTAACTCCCCTGCACTCCGAAAAATATCCGGATCACTCGGAAACTTTCGGTGTTTGAATATAGTTGTCCAATATATCGATCTTTATGTCTCGACCATTTCGAGACTCCTCGTCATGTCCGTGATCATATCCGGGACTCCGAACTACCTTTGGTACATCAAAACACAAAAACTCATAATACCCATCGTCACCGAACTTTAAGCGTGCGGACCGTACGAGTTCGAGAACTATGTATACATGACCAAGACACGTCTCCAGTCAATAACCAATAGCGGAACCTGGATGCTCATATTGGCTCCCACATATTCTACGAAGATCTTTATCGGTCAAACCGCATAACTACATACGTTGTTCCCTTTGTCATCGGTATGTTACTTGCCCGAGATTCGATCGTCGATATCTCAATACCTAGTTCAATCTCGTTACCGGCAAGTCTCTTTACTCGTTCCGTAATGCATCATCCCGCAACTAACTCATTAGGCACATTGCTTGCAAGGCTTATAGTGATGTGCATTACCGAGAGGGCCCCACTACAAGAAATATGTCAACCAGTGACCTCCACTATTGGTCACTGAAAGGTCATTGTTTTTCATTTGTGACCTTTTTTTGACCAAAAACAGAAGGTCAAATGCTGAGGGTCGTTAAATGACTATAACGACCTTCTCTGTGAGAAGGTCGTGGACGTTTACGACCAAAATATTCCTATTGTGGCGTTTTGGTCACTAGCAACCTCCCCAGGCCACGTAGGCATCCAGCGTGGCAAGTTGATGTGGCACAAGATTCAGCCCGGTCCAATTCGGTTTTCTACATGGGCCTAGCCCAACAATTCACCCTATTTGTGTTTTTTTTGTCTGTTAATTTTTGGTTGGGTTCATGGGCCAAGCCCAATATTGCAGCCTTTTTATTGTTGGGTTGTGGCCTTTTTGTCTAAACGAATTTAGTTTTCTTTTTTTCCCAAAAGAAGGTTCCACTAGTCAGATGGGTCCCAGTTGTCATCATCAATTGGCTGTAGCCTTTTCAAAGTATGACACAGGAATACAATTTTGCACATATATATTGTTGAGAAATTTTCATAATTTTGCTGTCAAAGCAGCATGTACACAGGAATACAATTTTGCTATCAAAGCAACATTTCAAACGTACATCTTCATGACATCGTACATAAAAACCAGCAATAAAAAGATTACAATATGCCATTTGGCTCAGATCTTGCATGCACATCATCTCACATTCATGTATAGGAGAGGAGGAGGGGCTTGAGTTGTCCTGAAGGATACGCATTCCTGAAGGACACAAAAAGTAGAGGTATTATTATGGACAATAAGCTCCAAGACAACATTGTAGGCTATTAACATAAAATAAGTTATTATCAGGTTAAGCCACACTTTTAGAGCTAGATCAAGGCACAAAATGTTTATTTGGTTGGGTCATGCTGCAACAATCACATAGAAGCATAATTATAAGCACAAATACACCAATCATCTCAGTTCAAGCAAATCATCTATAGTAGCAAAGCATGAAAAAGGAAGCAGCACATGGCAGGAATGTTTACAACAGCTCAGTTGATGACTTCAAATAGGAATAATGTATACAAGTATAATACAAAAATATGAGAAACTATCACAGTATAGAAATGGTATCACGGATATATATAGCTGATATATCACAGTACTTCAATGACAGATTGAAATGTTTTACTCAATGTATGGAACTCAAAGAACTTTTCTGGTTAGTCACCAAAGATCGTGCATTTTACTCATACAAGTCTAAAAGACTACAGCAGTACCTAACTAATGCTGCAAATTATATTGTTGATGCATACTTTGTGATGAGAAAATGGTTAGATCATCATCCAACGACATTCAACATGTACGCCATACAAAAGAAACTGGCAGTTCTCCCTCGATTGCTTGTTCAAGCTAGATTAGAGTTATAAATGAATGTTCAGACTGCCCCTTATATTTTATAGCTAGGATCACACATTGCAGTTGTAACCACAATGGGAACCAGATGATGTTCACATTTGAACAACCCGAGACACAAGTTACGTAACAAGCTACTACACGATGCCGATGCTGTGATACTACTACACGATGCTGTATGGGAACCTCTCTTATCATTTGAACAAGTTCTGAGAACAAGCTACCGCACACATGTATTCACCGTCCTACTACACGATGATGTGCTACTACTTGAGGAAGAGGGGAGGGAGATGGAGATGGAAATGCTACCTGCCGTTGTAGGTCTATCATGGTCGTGCTTGGGACGGTCGGAGATGGACTCCCCCATGTTGTGTACCGTCTGGGTGGGCAGCATCCACCTCGCCCGTCTCCTGAGCGCCCCGCCGATGATGCCCCTGAGCATGTTCATGCGGCCACTGCACCACCCTCGCCCTGAAAACCAGCAAGACACCAAAAACGTCAGATCTGAGCCGTCACTGCTATGCACAAACATAGTGGTTTGCATCAATAATTCTTATAAACACATGAAACTAATCCTAGTTGTAAACTGAATAAACATATGCAAAGTTCAGACCGAATAAGACAACACCATATACTTGCTGTGCAGGTATATATAATAAATCAACATTGTATCTTGCAAGTCAAGAGTTATCACAGAGAACAAGATACCATAAGATGAATGAAACTTTAGTTTTAATCACAGGCATCTGCAGTTGAAGCAAGTTGTTACCCAATATGGTTTTAATCACAGAAGATCTAATTAATAAAAATCGCATTTGCATCTGCAGTTTACCTCGGTAGAATTGGTTTTAATCGCAGAACATATAATTGATAAAAATCAGTTTGCTGCTACTGTTATTGGAAAACTGTTGTGGATTTGTTTTGATACAGAAGATAGAACTGGTAAAATCTGTTTGCTGCAACTCTGTCGTGGATTTGTTTTAATCGCAGAAGATAGAATTGGTAAATAATATCCTACTAGCATGTAGCGACTAAGATTTAAGCAGGTATGACAATCCATATGTTACTATTCCACAAAGACAGCAAAGAGATATTCTAGAGGTGAAGTAAATGGGCGCATTTTGAGCCTGAATACAAGCACACGCATACGACCTACCAAAATGTCACCTCTCCCTCTGAGAATGATGCCATCTTTGTGGCTCCCATATTTGCCCACTAGCAGACGGCACAACTTCTGATAATTCAAATGACTCCAGTTATGTAGTTATGGTATCTTGTATCCTATAATTGCCAGTTTTATTAGATAAGCTGAGATCACAAAACATAAGCAAGGCGAGAACTGCTAGTTCTGGTATCTTGTATCCTGGCCTACCAAAATGTCACCTCTCCCTACCTAATGCTGTATGGGAACCTCTCTTACAAAAAGAAAGCCTTTCTACTCAGCTGATGAAATGAAACCAACATATAATTTCAAGAAAACACGAGTCCAAACTAGTCCAAATGTCCGTGTATGCAATTGCAGACCAAAATAAAACTATAATTAACAACCCCTGTTTTGCAAGTAAATTTGATATCTTATACTAGCTCCTCTGAAACTCTGTAAAAATGGGAAGAATGGAAGTATACCTTGCTCTTGGTGACGTTGATGGCGTGGAACAGGAGAGTGCCGGACTCCTGCATCTGCTTGACTCCGGTAGTGGTCTCCTCGGAGACGCATTTACAGCCTCTCCTCCATCTTGCGGTACTTGTGCGGATGATGGCGAGCACAACGGGGTTGTCGGTGGACTCCGGGTCGGCGACCTTGCTGGACTCCTCGTCGGCCTTGACACCATGGTGGATGAGCAGCGGGGCGTCATCGAGGATGAGGTCGGGGCCGCCGCTGACGCCCCAGTCGAGGCAGCACTTGGTGCACCACCAGCACTCCTCGAGTGCCGTGGCTAGGGTACCGGGCGCGCGCGAGGAAGGAGAGAAGGTTGGAGGGCGCTGTGGCAGTGGGAGGCGCCTCCTCCTCCGCCGATGGATCTGGAGGAAACGGCCAGCCTAGGTCGAGCCGGTCTGGAGGGGAGGGAAGGGGAGGAGCAGTTGGTGGGGGGAGCCGGCAGCGGGGTAGAGGGCGGAGTCGCCGGCGGCGAGGCAGATGTGCTCGGTGGCGGGGCTGGATTTGGGGGCACAGGAGGAGGAAGAGGGAATACCGATGTGGTGGAGAAGCGCCTGGATGCGGCAGCGGCAGCGGCGGCGGCCTTTGCCTCCTGGAGGCCCCGCGACACGCGGCTGCGCCACATCTCACAGATCGGGGCAGCCCCTGGCGCGCGCGCGTGTAGGGTTCGGCTGTGGAGCGCGGGTGGGATTAGAGAGGAGGGGATCTCCAGCCAAGAAGGGGAGGGGAGGGGAGTGGAGGTGGCGCCGGCGGTGGAGTGGATGCGGTCGCCAGCGGCTGGTTCGTGGGGATCCAGATCGTGGGGGACGGCGGCGGCGCGTCGGTAACAAGGTGAGGGTGTGTGGTGGTTCGGTTGGGTGGCGAGGGAAGGGGAGGGGCGAGAGGAGGGGGCGTGGGGGAGGCCATGAACGACGGCGAGCTCCGCCGGAGTGAGGTGGCGGTGGCGGCGATGGATCTGGAAGGGAGGCGGCGATGGATCTGGAAGGGAGGGTGCGATGGGGGAAGGGTTTGTGCTGCGGTGGGGTGGATGGACAGATGGATGGACGGATGGATGTGGGATGGTGAGATGGATGGATGGATAGATGAGTTCCATGTCATCGATCCGTGGGAATGGTTCTGATTGGTTCGGAAAATCAGTGATTTAAAAGAGTTTCCAAGTACAAAAACTAGAGGGATTTTGTGAAGTAGCTATCAAAAATATTTTGCAAAAGGGTACCACACAAATTCTCACTAGAGTTAGACCACATTTTATGGATAAGGACCAATTTGTACGCATTTCTCATCTTTCTAGCTATTTTTAATCATTTTTCGAGTGCCCCAAATGATGTTTTTTTGTGAAGAACCTACCAAATAATTATTGCAAAATTGCACCAAATCATTTTTCTAAAATACTAGGTCATATTTAATGCATAATTTACCAAATGGTTGGGTGTAGAAAGTTTTGATCCACCTCTGATGAAAAAGACAAATTTCCACCGATTCAGTTGGAAGCGGGTTAAATCTGAACTGCAGCTACCTCATAGTTTGCTCTTTATTTTTTCAAAAAATCATTTCTAGGTACATAAGTATCTATTCAATCAGAGAAACACCAAAAAAATTATAAGATTCAACCACTAGCTAGGAACGGTCATTCCCGCTGCTTTTGACCGCATTATGAAACGGGCATAAAAAATTCAAAAAAATCAAAAATTGGGAAACCTTCGCATTGTGTCATTATATGTGGCCAAGTTCCCAGGAAAAATAACAAACTTGTAATGTCGACAATTATTTTAAAAAAGTGTTCTCAGAAATGATCTATCATCTCTGAAGATTCATGGCTTTCAAGCCAAATGATCAATCTTATGGCCACATTCGTGGCATAGTTTGTTCATTCAAATGATCTCATATTGTGCACAAGGGTGCATATTGGAACGACAAACAATGTTGCCTAAGGAAGTTTCCATTTTCTTTGGACGAAAAAACCAATTTTCATTTTCCGAGTGCCCAAAAGGAGGTTCTTTTGTGAAGGAATTACCAAATAATTGTTGCAAAATGGGACCAAATCAATTTTCTAAAATACTAGGACATATTTAATGCACAATTGACAAAATGGTTGGGTGCAAAAAGTTTCGATCCACCTCTCGTGAAAAAGACAAATTTCCGCCGATTCATTTGGAAGCGGGTCAAATTTGAACTGCAGCTGCCTCATAGTTTGCTATTTATTTTTTCCAAAAATCACTTCTAGTTACATAAGTACCTATTTAATCAGAGAAACACCAAAAAAATTCCAAGATTCAACCACTAGCTAGGAACGGTCATTCCCGCCGTTTTGACCGTATTTTGAAACGGGCATAAAAAATTCCAAAAAAATCAAAAAATTGGGAAACCTTCGCATTGTGACATTATATGTGGCCAAGTTCCTAGGAAAAATAACAAACTTGTAATACGACAATTATTTAAAAAAGTGTTCTCAGAAATGAGCTATCATCTATGAAGATTCATGGCTTTCAAGCCAAATGATCAATCTTATGGCCACATTCGTGGCATAGTTTGTTCAAATGATCTCATATTGTGCACAAGGGTGCATATTGGAACGTCAAACAATGTTGCCTAAGGAAGTTTTCATTTTCTTTGGACGAAAAAACCATTTTTCATTTTCCGAGTGCCCAAAAGGAGGTTTTTTTGTGAAGGAACTACCAAATAATTGTTGCAAAATGGGACCAAATCAATTTTATAAAATACTAGGACATATTTAATGCACAATTGACAAAATGGTTGGGTGCAAATTTTTTTGATCCACCTCTCGTGAAAAAGACAAATTTCCGCCGATTCAGGTGGAAGCGGGTCAAATTTGAACTGCAGCTGCCTCATAGTTTGCTATTTATTTTTTCCAAAAATCATTTATAGTTACATAAGTACCTATTTAATCAGAGAAACACCAAAAAATTCCAAGATTCAACCACTAGCTAGGAACGGTCATTCCCGCTTTTTGGCCGGATTATGAAACGGGCATAAAAATTCAAAAAATCAAAAAAATCAAAAATTGGGAAACCTTTGCATTGTGTCATTATATGTGGCCAAGTTCCCAGGAAAAATAACAAACTTGTAATACGGCAATTATTTTAAAAAAGTGTTCTCAGAAATGAGCTATCATGTGTGAAGATTCATGGCTTTTCAAGCCAAATGATCAATCTTATGGCCACATTCATGGCATAGTTTGTTCAAATGATCTCATATTGTGCACAAGGGTGCATATTGGAATGGCAAACAATGTTGCCTAAGGAAGTTTTCATTTTCTTTGGACGAGAAAACCATTTTTCATTTTCCGAGTGCCCAAAAGGAGGTTTTTTTGTGAAGGAACTACCAAATAATTGTTGCAAAATTGGACCAAATCAATTTTCTAAAATACTAGGACATATTTAATGCACAATTGACAAAATGGTTGGGTGCAAAAAGTTTTGATCCACCTCTCGTGAAAAAGACAAATTTCCGCCGATTCAGTTGGAAGCGGGTCAAATTTGAACTGCAACTGCCTCATAGTTTGCTATTTATTTTTTCCAAAAATCATTTCTAATTACATAAGTACCTATTTATTCATAAATACATGGTTTGGTGGCGATACGTCGAGGTTTGGGCGGTGGCCGAGGGCCCCAACTCTAGAGCGCGTAACCTCGCATGCCCGCCGCGTGGTCACCGCGTGACCGTGGCGTTGCCATGTGTTCTGGGCGGCATAGGTATGTCTAGTGGGTTGGGCACTCCCCAACTAGGTGCTAGGAAGAAAATCACAACATAAGATTCTCACGAGGAGACCGATCGATGCTCAAACATGAATAAGCAGCCAAGTGTTTGATTTGCGGTACGGGAAATGCACATGGCTAATGGGTGTGAGTTTTGGCTGAGGATGATCAGTTACTAAGAAGACCGTCTTCACAAATTTTCACCTCAAAAGGAGGAGCCTAGGTGGTACTTGCTTTAGAAACTACCACACTGGACATAAATACGAATGTTGAAGCTGGGCTCAAAATAATGAATGGATTGAGCTGGCATTTGGTGGAGGATGGTTATTTGGGCATAGGAAAGCACTGTAGAAAATGGATACCATTTGGACATGCCAAAGTGGTACTTCCTTCACAAAGTGCTGCTCTGAACAGAATAGGAAAATGAATATTTTCAAATTATTTTTCAACTAGGCAAGGAATGTTTTTACATATTTGACGAAGATATGACCCAAAGAATTTATGAGATTTTTTTGGGAATTTTGGGAATGACAGAAATATAGGTTGCTTCACAACCTAGGGCAAAAACTGCCACATGGACATGACACTTAGGCAAAACTGATGAGGTGGCGCCTAGTCATCGCAACCCACCACAATTTACAAGGCTATTACCATCTATATTGGTCGTTAACAACTAGAAATAAGGCAGCGGACTAGCGCTGTTTGCTTTATGACCTTTTCGTGTAAGGAAATTACGACCTTTCTGACCAAAATGGTCGCAATGGTTTAGGGTTTGGAGCCCCTCGAACAGCTTTTGACCAATTGGTCTGAAATGGTCATAGATCTATGACCAATTCTTCCAGGGTCACTGACAGAAGGTCACTAGTTGACATATTTCTTGTAGTGCCCAGAGATACCTCTCCGACAATCGGAGTGACAAATCCTAAACTTGATCTATGCCAACTCAACAAGTACCATCGGAGACACCTGTAGAGCACCTTTATAATCTCCCAGTTACGTTGTGACGTTTGGTAGCACACAAAGTGTTCCTCCGGTATTCGGGAGTTGCATAATCTCATAGTCATAGGAACATGTATAAGTCATGAAGAAAGTAATAGAAATATACTAAACGATCGAATGCTAAGCTAACGGAATGGGTCAAGTCAATCACATCATTCTCTAATGATGTGATCCGATTAATCAAATGACAACTCATGTCTATGGCCAGGAAACTTAACCATCTTTGATTGAACGAGCTAGTCAAGTAGAGGCATACTAGTGACACTCTGTTTGTCTATGTATTCACACGTGTACTAAGTTTCCGGTTAATACAATTATAGCATGAATAATAAAAATTTATCATGATATAAGGAAATATAAATAACAACTTTATTATTGCCTCTAGGGCATATTTCCTTCAGTCTCCCACTTGCACTAGAGTCAATAATCTAGTTCACATCGCCATGTGATTTAACACCAATAGTTCACATCACCATGTGATTAATATCCATAGTTCACATCGGCATGTGGCCAACACTCAAAAGGTTTACTAGAGTCAGTATTCTAGTTCACATCGCCATGTGATTAACACCCAAAGAGTACTTATGTGTGATCATGTTTTGCTTGTGAGAGAAGTTTAGTCAACGGGTCTGCCATATTCAGATCCGTATGTATTTTGCAAATTTCTATGTCAACAATGCTCTGCACGGAGCTACTCTAGCTAATTGCTCCCACTTTCAATATGTATCCAGATTGAGACTTAGAGTCATCTGGATTAGTGTCAAAATGTGCATCGACGTAACCCTTTACGACGAACCTTTTGTCACCTCCATAATCGAGAAACATATCCTTATTCCGCTAAGGATAATTTTGACCGATGTCCAGTGATCTACTCCTAGATCACTATTGTACTCCCTTGCCAAACTCAGTGTAGGTTATACAATAGATCTGGTACAGCATGGCATACTTTATAGAACCTATGGGTGAGGCATAGGGAATGACTTTCATTCTCTTTCTATCTTCTGCCGTGGTCGGGTTTTGAGTCTTACTCAATTTCACACCTTGCAATACAGGCAAGAACTCCTTCTTTGACTGTTCCATTTTGAACTACTTCAAAAAATTGTCAAGGTATGTACTCATTGAAAAACTTATCAAATATGTAATCAGCTTCACCGAGGTCTTTCTTTGAAAAACTCCTTCCAAATACTCCTTTATGCTTTCCCAAAAATTCTACATTATTTCTGATCAACAATATGTCATTCACTTATATTTATCAGAAATGATGTAGTGCTCCCACTCACTTTCTTGTAAATACAGGCTTTACCGCAAGTCTGTATAAAACTATATGCTTTGATCAACTCATCAAAGCGTATATTCCAACTCCGAGATGCTTGCACCAGTCCATAGATGCATCGCTGGAGCTTGCACTTTTTGTTAGCACCTTTAGGATCGACAAAACCTTCTGTTTGCATCATATACAACTCTTCTTTAAGAAATACATTAAGGAATGTAGTTTTGACATCCATTTGCCAGATTTCATAAAATGTGGCACTTTGCTAACATGATTCAGACAGACTTAAGCATCGCTACGAGTGAGAAAATCTCATCGTAGTCAACACCTTGAACTTTGTCTAAACCATTTTCGACAAGTCTAGCTTTTTAGATAGTAACACTACTTTCAGCGTCCATCTTCCTCTTGAAGACCCATTTATTTTCTATGGCTTGCCGATCATCGGGCAAGTCAACCAAAGTCCACACTTTGTTCTCATACATGGATCCCATCTCAGATTTCATGGCCTCAAGCCATTTCGCGGAATCTGGGCTCATCATCGCTTCCTCATAGTTCGTAGGTTCGTCATAGTCAAGTAACATGACCTCCAGAACATGATTACCGTACCACTCTGGTGCGGATCTCACTCTGGTTGACCTGTGTGGTTCGGTAGTAACTTGATCTGAAATGACATGACCATCATCATTAGCTTCCTCACTAATTGGTCTAGGAGTCACATGAACATATTTCTGTGATAAACTACTTTCCAATAAGGGAGCAGGTACAGTCACCTCATCAAGTTCTACTTTCCTCCCACTCACTTCTTTCGAGAGAAACTCCTTCTCTAGAACGGATCCATTCTTAGCAATGAATGTCTTGCCTTCGGATCTGTGATAGAAGGTGTACCCAACTATCTCCTTTGGGTATCCTATCAAGACACATTTCTCCGATTTTGGGTTTGAGCTTATCAGGATGGAACTTTTTCACATAAGCATTGTAAGCCTAAACTTTAAGAAACGACAACTTTGGTTTCTTGCCAAACCACAGTTCATATTGTGTCGTCTCAACGGATGTAGATGGTGCCCTATTTAACGTGAATGCAGCTGTCTCTAATGCATAGCCCGAAAACGATAGTGGTAAATCGGTAAGAGACATCATAGATTGCACCATATCTTATAAAGTACGGTTACTATGTTCGAATACACCATTACGTTGTGGTGTTCCAGGTGGCGTGAGTTGCGAAACTATTCCGCATTGTTTCAAATGAAGACCAAACTCGTAACTCAAATATTATCCTCCACGATCAGATCGTAGAAACTTTATTTTCTTGTTACGATGATTTTCCACTTTACTCTAAAATTATATGAACTTTTCAAATGTTTCAGACTTAGGTTTCATCAAGTAGATATACCCATATCTGCTCAAATCATCCGTGAAGGTCAGAAAATAATGATACCTGCCGCAAGCCTCAACACTCATCGGATCGCATACATCAGTATGTATTATTTCCAATAAGTCAGTTGCTCGCTCCATTGTTCCGCAGAACGGAGTCTTAGTCATCTTGCCCATAAGGCATGGTTCGCAAGCATCAAGTGATTCCAAAATTCCATCAGCATGGAGTTGCTTCATGTGCTTTACACCAATATGGCCTAAACGGCGATTACCACAAATAAGTTGCACTATCATTATTAACTTTGCATCTTTTGGCTTCAATATTATGAATATGTGTATCACTACGATCGAGATTCAATAAACCATTCACCTTGTGTGTATGACCATGGAAGGTTTTATTCATGTAAACAGAACAACAATTATTCTTTGACATTAAATGAATAACCATATTGCAATAAACATGAAACCATATTCATGCTTAATGCAAACACCAAATAACATTTTATTTATGTTCAACACTAATCCCGAAAGTATAGGGAGTGTGCGATGATGATCATATCAATCTTGGAACCACTTCCAACACACATCGTCACTTCACCCTTAACTAGTCTCTGTTCATTCTGCAACTCCCGATTCGAGTTACTAATCTTAGCAACTGAACTAGTATCAAATACTGAGGGGTTGCTATAAACACTAGTAAAGTTGAAGGAAATATGCCCTAGAGGCAATAATGAAGTTATTATTTATTTCCTTATATCATGATAAATGGTTATTATTCATGCCAGAATTGTATTAACCGGAAACATAATACATGTGTGAATACATAGACAAACATAGTGTCACTAGTATGCCTCTACTGTTGGGGAACGTAGTAATTTCAAAAAATTTCCTACGCACACGCAAGATCATGGTGATGGCATAGCAACGAGAGGGGAGAGTGTATGTCCACGTACCCTCGTAGACCGTAAGCGGAAGCGTTATAACAACGCGGTTGATGTAGTCATACGTTTTCACGATCCGACCGATCCAAGTACCGAACGCACGGCACCTCCGAGTTCAGCACACGTTCAGCTCAATGACGATCCCCGGACTCCGATCCAGCAAAGTGTCAGGGATGAGTTCCCTCAGCACGACGGCGTGGTGACGATGATGATGCTTCACCGGCGCAGGGCTTCGCCTAAGCTCCGCGATGATATGACCGAGGTGGAATATGGTGGAGGGGGGCACCACACACGGCTAAGGAACGATCACGTAGATCAACTTGTGTGTCATGGGGTGCCCCCTGCCCCGTATATAAAGGAGGGAGGGGAGGTGCGGCCGGCCCTTCTAGGAGTGCGCCGAGGAGTCCTACTCCCACCGAGTAGGACTCCCCCTCTTGCCTTGTTGGAGAAGGAAAGGGGAAGGGGAAAGAGGAAGGGGCGCCCCCTCTCCTTGTCCTATTCGGACTAGGGGAGGGGGCGGCCTGCCCTGGCCGGCCCTCCTCTTCTCCCTTATGGCCAATTAAGGCCCAACATCCCCGGGGAGGGTTCCGGTAACCCCCCGGTGTTCCGGAAAATTCCCGATTTCATCCGGAACCATTCCGATACCCAAATATAGGCTTCCAATATATCAATTTTTATGTCTCGACCATTTCGAGACTCCTCGTCATGTCCGTGATCACATCCGGGACTCCGAACAAACTTCGGTACATCAAAACTTATAAACTCATAATAAACTGTCATCGTAACGTTAAGCGTGCGGACCCTACGGGTTCGAGAACTATGTAGACATGACCTAGAACTATTCTCGGTCAATAACCAATAGCGGAATCTGGATGCCCATATTGGTTCCAACATATTCTTCGAAGATCTTTATCGGTCAAACCGCATAACGACATACGTTGTTCCCTTTGTCATCGGTATGTTACTTACCCGAGATTCGATCGTCGGTATCCAATACCTAGTTCAATCTAGATCGGTAAGTCTCTTTACTCGTCCGTAATACATCATCTCACAACTAACTTATTAGTTGCAATGCTTGCAAGGCTTATGTGATGTGTATTACCGAGAAGGCCTAGAGATACCTCTCCGACAATCGGAGTGACAAAACCTAATCTCGAAATACGCCAACCCAACATGTACCTTTGGAGACACCTGTAGTACTCCTTTATAATCACCCGATTACGTTGTGACGTTTGGTAGCACACAAAGTGTTCCTCCGTAAACGGGAGTTGCATAATCTCATAGTTACAGGAACATGTATAAGTCATGAAGAAAGCAATAGCAATATACTAAGCGTTCAAGTGCTAGGCTAACGGAATGTGTCATGTCAATCACACCATTCTCCTAATGATGTGATCCCATTAATCAAATGACAACACATGTCTATGGTTAGGAAACATAACCATCTTTGATTAATGAGCTAGTCAAGTAGAGGCATACTAGTGACTATATGTTTGTCTATGTATTCACACATGTATTATGTTTCCGGTTAATACAATTCTAGCATGAATAATAAACATTTATCATGATATAAGGAAATAAATAATAACTTTATTATTGCCTCTAGGGCATATTTCCTTCAGTCTCCCACTTGCACTAGAGTCAATAATCTAGATTACACAAGAATGATTCTAACACCCATGGAGTCTTGGTGCTGATCATGTTTTGCTTGTGGAAGAGGCTTAGTCAACGGGTCTGCAACATTCATATCCGTATGTATCTTGCAAATCTCTATGTCTCCCACTTGTACTTGGTCCTGAATGGAATTGAAGCGTCTCTTGATATGCTTGGTCCTCTTGTGAAATCTGGATTCCTTTGCCAAGGCAATTGCACCAGTATTGTCACAGAAGATCTTCATTGGTCCCGATGCACTAGGTATGACACCTAGATCGGAAATGAACTCTTTCATCCAGACTCCTTCATTTGCTGCTTCCAAGCAGCTATGTACTCCGCTTCACATGTAGATCCCGCCACGACGCTTTGTTTAGAACTGCACCAACCGACAGCTCCACCGTTTAATAAAAACACGTATCCGGTTTGCGATTTAGAATCGTCCGGATCGGTGTCAAAGCTTACATCGACGTAACCATTTACGACTAGCTCTTTGTCACCTCCATATACGAGAAACATATCCTTAGTCCTTTTCAGGTATTTCAGGATGTTCTTGACCGCTGTCCAGTGATCCACTCCTGGATTACTTTGGTACCTTCCCGCCAAGCTTATTGCTAAGCATACGTCAGGTCTGGTACACAGCATTGCATACATGATAGAGCCTATGGCTGAAGCATAGGGAACATCTTTCGTTTTCTCTCTATCTTCTGCTGTGGTCGGGCATTGAGTCTGACTCAATTTCACACCTTGTAATACAAGTAAAAAACCTTTCTTTGCCTGATCCATTTTGAACTTTTTCAAAACTTTATCAAGGTATGTGCTTTGTGAAAGTCCAATAGCGTCTTGATCTATCTCTATAGATCTTGATGCCCAATATGTAAGCAGCTTCACCGAGGTCTTTCATTGAAAAACTTTTATTCAAGTATCCTTTTATGCTATCCTGAAATTCTATATCATTTCCAATCAATAATATGTCGTCCACATATAATATCAGAAATGCTACAGAGCTCCCACTCACTTTCTTGTAAATCTGAGGCTTCTCCAAAAGTCTCAGTATAAAACCATATGCTTTGATCACACTATAAAAGCGTTTATTCCAACTCCGAGAGGCTTGCACGGACCATAAATTGATCATTGGAGCTTGCACACTTTGTTAGCACCCTTTGGATCAACAAAACCTTCTGGTTGCATCATATACAACTCTTCTTCTAGAAATCCATTCAAGAATGCAGTTTTTACATCCATTTGCCAAATTTCATAATCATAAAATGCAGCAATTGCTAACATGATTCGGACAGACTTAAGCATCGCTACGGGTGAGAAAGTCTCATCGTAGTCAACCCCTTGAACTTGTCGAAAACCTTTCGCAACAAGTCGAGCTTTATAAACGATTACATTACCATCAGCGTCAGTCTTCTTCTTAAAGATCCATTTATTCTCAATAGCTTGCCGATCATCGGCAAGTCAACCAAAGTCCAAACTTTGTTCTCATACATGGATCCCATCTCAGATTTCATGGCTTCCACCATTTTATGGAATCTGGGCTCACCATCGCTTCTTCATAGTTTGTAGGTTCGCCATGGTCAAGTAACATGACTTCCGGAATAGGATTACCGTACCACTCACAGTGCGGATCTTACTCTAGTTGACCTATGTAGTTCAAGAGAAACTTGATCTGAAGTTTCATGATCAATATCATTAGCTTCCTCACTTATTGGTGTAGTTGTCACAGAACCGGTTCTTGTGATGAACTATTTTCCAATAAGGAACAGATCTGATTATCTCATCAAGTTCTACTTTCCTCCCACTCACTTCTTCGAGAGAAACTCTTTTCTAGAAAGGATCCGAATTTAGCAACGAAAATCTTGCCCTCGGATCTGTGATAGAAGGTGTACCCAATAGTCTCTTTTGGGTATCCTATGAAGACACATTTCTCCGATTTAGGTTCGAGCTTATCTCGGTTGAAGTTTCTTCACATAAGCATCGCAACCCCAAACTTTAAGATCGACAACTTTGGTTTCTTGCTAAACCATAGTTCATAAGGTGTCGTTTCAATGGATTTTGATGGTGCCCTATTTAACGTGAATGCGGCCGTCTCTAAAGCATAACCCCAAAACGATAGCGGTAAATCAGTAAGAGAAATCATAGATCGCACCATATCTAGTAAAGTACGATTA
Organism: Aegilops bicornis; assembly: GCA_021605145.1. Lineage (NCBI taxonomy): Eukaryota > Viridiplantae > Streptophyta > Magnoliopsida > Poales > Poaceae > Aegilops > Aegilops bicornis. The sequence goes on from CM038675.1 coordinate 775,889,052, forward strand.
CGACGTTCTGACACACCATTTCGTTATGGTGTTCCGGGTGGCGTGAGCTGCGAAACTATTCCGCATTGTTTCAAATGCAGACCAAACTCGTAACTCAAATATTCTCCTCCACGATCAGATCGTAGAAATTTTATTTTCTTGTCACGATGATTTTCCACTTCACTCTGAAATTCTTTGAACTTTTCAAATGTTTCAGACTTATGTTTCATCAAGTAGATATACCCATATCTGCTCAAATCATCTGTGAAGGTGAGAAAATAACGATACCCGCCGCGTGCCTCAACATTCATTGGACCACAAACATCAGTATGTATGATTTCCAACAAATCCTTTGCTCGCTCTAGTTCCGGAGAACGGCGTTTTAGTCATCTTGCCCATGAGGCACGGTTACTTAAGTACCAAGTGATTCATAATCAAGTGATTCCAAAAGTCCATCAAGATGGAGTTTCTTCATGCGTTTTACACCGATATGACCCAAACGGCGGTGCCACAAATAAGTTGCATTATCATTATCAACTCTGTATCTTTTGGTTTCAACACTATGAATATGTGTATTACTACTATCGAGATTCAATAAAAATAGACCACTCTTCAAGGGTGCATGACCATAAAAGATATTATTCATATAAATAGAACAACCATTATTCTCGACTTAAATGAATAACCGTCTCGCATCAAACAAGATCCAGATATAATGTTCATGCTTAACGGCTGGCACCAAATAACAATTATTTAGGTCTAAAACTAATCCCGATGGTAGATGTAGAGGTAGCGTGCCGACATTGCGATCACATCGACTTTGGAACCATTTCCCACGCCAAGATCGTCACCTCGTCCTTAGCCAATCTTCGCAATCCGTAGTTCCTGTTTTGAGTTGCAAATATTAGCAATGTAACCGGTATCAAATACCGGTACTCTGCGAGTATTAGTAAGGTACATATCAATAACATGTATATCACATATACCTTTGTTCACCTTGCCATCCTTCTTATCCGCCAAATACTTGGGGCAGTTCCGCTTGAGTGTCGATGCGCTTCTAGAGAAGCACTTTCGATTTCAGGCTTAGGTCCAGACTTGGGTTTCTTCTCTTGAGCAGCAACTTGTTTGCTGTTCTTCTTGAAGTTCCTTCTTCTTCCCCTTGCCCTTTTCTTGAAACTGGTGGTCTTGTTAACCATCAACACTTGATGCTCCTTTTTGATTTCTACCTCCATGACTTTTAGCATTGCGAAGAGCTCGGAATAGACTTGTCCATCCCTTGCATATTATAGTTCATCACGAAGCTCTTGTAGCTTGGTGGCAGTGATTGAAGAATTACATCAATGACACTATCATCGTGAAGATTAACTCCCGGTTGAATCAAGTGATTATTATACCTGAACATTTTGAGTATGTGTTCACCGACGTAACTATTTTCCTCCATCTTGCAGCTATAGAACTTATTGGAGACTTCATATCTCTCAATCCGGGCATTTGCTTGAAATATTAACTTCAACTCCTGGAACATCTCATATGCTCCATGACGCGTTCAAAACGTCGTTGAAGGCCCGGTTCTAAGCCGTAAAGCATGGCACACTTGAACTATCGAGTAGTCATCGGCTTTGCTCTGCCAGACGTTCTTAACGTCGTCGGTACATCGTGACGGGCACAGCACCCAGCGGTGCTTCTAGGACGTAATTCTTCTGTGCAGCAATGAGGATAATTCTCAGGTTACGGACCCAGTCCGTGTAATTGCTACCATCATCTTTCAACTTTGCTTTCTCAAGGAACGCATTAAAATTCAACGGAACAACAACACGAGCCATCTATCTACAGTAAACATAGACAAGCAAAATACTATCAGGTACTAAGTTCATGATAAATTTAAGTTCATTTAATCATATTACTAAAGAACTCCCACTTAGATAGACATCTCTCTAGTTATCTAAGTGATTACGTGATCCAAATCAACTAAACCATGTTCGATCATCACGTGAGATGGAGTAGTTTCAATGGTGAACATCACTATGTTGATCATATCTACTATATGATTCACGTTCGACCTTTCGGTCTCCGTGCTCCGAGGCCATATCTATATATGCTAGGCTCGTCAAGTTTGACCTGAGTATTCCGCGGGTGCAACTGTTTTGCACCCGTTGTATTTGAACGTAGAGCCTATCACACCCGATCATCACGTGGTGTCTCAGCACGAAGAACTTTCGTAACGGTGCATACTCAGGGAGAACACTTCTTGATATTTAGTGAGAGATCATCTTATAATGCTACCGTCAATCAAAGCAAAATAAGATGCATAAAGGATAAACATCACATGCAATCAATATAAGTGATATGATATGGCCATCATCATCTTGTGCTTGTGATCTCCATCTCCGAAGCACCGTCGTGATCACCATCGTCACAGGCGCGACACCTTGATCTCCATCGTAGCATCGTTGTCGTCTCTCCAACTATTGCTTCTACGACTATCGCTACTGCTTAGTGATAAAGTAAAGCAATTACATGGCGTTTGCATTTCATACAATAAAGCGACAACCATATGGCTCCTGCCAGTTGCCGATAAATCAGTTACAAAACATGATCATCTCATACAATAAAATATAGCATCACGTCTTGACCATATCACATCACAACATGCCCTGCAAAAAAAAGTTAGACATCCTCTACTTTGTTGTTGAAAGTTTTTTACGTGGCTGCTACGGGCTGAGCAAGAACCGTTCTTACCTACGCATCAAAACCACAACGATAGTTTGTCAAGTTGGTGCTGTTTTAACCTTCGCAAGGACCGGGCGTAGCCACACTCGGTTCAACTAAAGTGAGAGAGACAGACACCCGCCGGTCACCTTTAAGCAACGAGTGCTCAAAGCGGTGAAACCAGTCTCGCGTAAAGCGTCTGGCGTAATGTCGGTCCGGGCCGCTTCATCTCACAATACCGCCGAACCAAAGTATGACATGCTGGTAAGCAGTATGACTTATATCGCCCACAACTCACTTGTGTTCTACTCATGCATATGACATCAACGCATAAAACCTGGCTCTGATACCACTGTTGGGGAACGTAGTAATTTCAAAAATTTTCCTACGCACACGCAAGATCATGGTGATGGCATAACAACGAGAGGGGAGAGTGTATGTCCACGTACCCTCGTAGACCGTAAGCGGAAGCGTTATAACAACGCGGTTGATGTAGTCGACGTCTTCACGATCCGACCGATCCAAGTACCGAGCATACGGCACCTCCGAGTTCAGCACACGTTCAGCTCAATGGCGATCCCGGACTCGATCCAGCAAAGTGTCGGGGATGAGTTCCGTCTGCCTGACGGCGTGGTAGCGATGATGATGCTTGACGGCGCAGGGCTTCGCCTAAGCTCATGACGATATGACCGAGGTGGAATATGGTGGAGGGGGGCACCACACACGGCTAAGGAACGATCACGTAGATCAACTTGTGTGTCATGGGGTGCCCCCCTGCCCCCGTATATAAAGGAGGGAGGGGGAGGTGCGGCCGGCCCTCCTAGGGTGCGCCTGGAGGAGTCCTACTCCCACCGGGAGTAGGACTCCCCCCTCTTGCCTTGTTGGAGAAGGAAAGGGGGAGGGGAAAGAGGAAGGGGGGCGCCGCCCCCCCTCTCCTTGTCCTATTCGGACTAGGGGGGGAGGGGGCGCGCGGCCTGCCCTGGCCGGCCCTCCTCTTCTCCCTTATGGCCCATTAAGGCCCAACATCCCGGGGAGGTTCCGGTAACCCCGGTGTTAGGAAAATTCGATTTCATCCGGAACCATTCCGATACCCAAATATAGGCTTCCAATATATCAATCTTTATGTCTCGACCATTTCGAGACTCCTCGTCATGTCCGTGATCACATCCGGGACTCGAACAAACTTGGTACATCAAAACTTATAAACTCATAATAAATCATCGCCGTAGCGTTAAGCGTGCGGACCCTACGGGTTCGAGAACTATGTAGACATGACCTAGAACTATTCTCGGTCAATAACCAATAAGCGGAACCTGGATGCCCATATTGGTTCCTACATATTCTTCGAAGATCTTTATCGGTCAAACCGCATAACGACATCGTTGTTCCTTTGTCATCGGTATGTTACTTACGAGATTCGATCGTCGGTATCCAATACCTAGTTCAATCTACGTTCTGGTAGAATCTCTTTACTCGTTCCGTAATACATCATCTCACAACTAACTTATTAGTTGCAATGCTTGAAAGGCTTATGTGATGTGTATTACCGAGAAGGCCTAGAGATACCTCTCAGGCAATCGGAGTGACAAAACCTAATCTCGAAAATCGCCAACCCAACATGTACCTTTGGAGACACTGTAGTACTCCTTTATAATCACCCGATTCGTTGTGACGTTTGGTAGCACCAAAGTGTTCCTCCGGTAAGCAGGAGTTGCATAATCTCATAGTTACGAGGAACATGTATAAGTCATGAAGAAAGCAATAGCAATATACTAAGCGATCAAGTGCTAGGCTAACGGAATTGGTCATATCAATCACACCATTCTCCTAATGATGTGATCCCATTAATCAAATGACAACACATGTCTATGGTTAGGAAACATAACCATCTTTGATTAATGAGCTAGTCAAGTAGAGGCATACTAGTGACTATATGTTTGTCTATGTATTCACACATGTATTATGTTTCCGGTTAATACAATTCTAGCATGAATAATAAACATTTATCATGATATAAGGAAATAAATAATAACTTTATTATTGCCTCTATGGCATATTTCCTTCATCTACTTGACTAGCTCATTAATCAAACATGTTTAAGTTTCCTAACCATAGACATGAGTTGTCATTTGATTAGCGGGATCACATCATTAGGAGAATGATGTGATTGACTTGACCCATTCCGTTAGCTTAGCACTTGATCGTTTAGTTTACTGCTTTTGCTTTCTTCATGACTTATACATGTTCCTATGACTATGATATTATGCAACTCCGACATCAAGGAACACTTTGTGTGCTACCAAATGTCACAACATAGCTGGGTGATTATAAAGGTGCTCACAGTGTCTCCGATGGTACTTGTTGAGTTGGCATAGATCGAGATTAGGATTTTTCACTCCGATTGCTCTGGAGAGGTATCTCCGGCCCTCTCGTAATGCACATCACAATAAGACTTGCAAGCAATGTGACTAATGAGTTAGTTATGGATGATGCATTACGTAACGAGTAAAGAGACTTGACGGTAATGAGATTGAGCTAGGTATTGAGATACCGACGATCGAATCTCGGCAAGTAACATACCGATGACAAAGGAACAACGATGTAGTTATGCCGTCAATCGATAAAGATCTTCAGAGAATCTGTGGGAGCCAATATGAGCATCCAGGTTCCGCTTATTGGTTATTGATCGAGACGTGTCTTGGTCATGTATACATAGTTCTCGAACCTGTAGGGTCCGCACGCTTAAAGTTCGGTGACGATGGGTATTATGAGTTTTTGTGTTTTGATGTACCAAAGGTAGTTCGGAGTCCCGGATATGATCACGGACATGACGAGGAGTCTCGAAATGGTCGAGACATAAAGATCGATATATTGGACGACTATATTCGGACACCGGAAGTGTTCCGGGTGGTTTCGGATAAAACCGGTGTGCCGGTGGGTTACCGGAACCCCCCCCCCCCCCGGGAGAAATAATGGGCCTTATGGGCCTTAGTGGAGAGAGAGAGGGCTGGCCTAGGGCAGGCCGCGCGCCCCTACCCCTCTTGTCCGAATTGGACTAGGAGGGGGGGAGGGGGCGCCCCCCTTTCCTTCTCCCTCTCCCCCTTCCATTCCCCCTCCTAGTAGGAGTAGGAAAGAGTTGCTAAAAAAAGTAGGAGTAGGAAAGAGGGGAGTCCTACTCCTACAAGGAGGAGGACTCCTCCTCCTGCCGCACCCATAAGGGGCCGGCCGGCCTCCCCCTTGCTCCTTTATATACGGGGGCAGGGGGCACCTCTAGACACACAAGTTGATCTGTTGATCTCTCCCAGCCGTGTGCGGTGCCCCCCTCCACCATAATCCACCTCGATCATATCGTAGCGGTGCTTAGGCAAAGCCCTGCGTTGGTAGCATCATCATCACTGTCATCACACTGTCGTGCTGACGAAACTCTCCGGCGAAACTCTGCTGGATCGGAGCCCGCGGGACGTCATCGTGTTGAACGTGTGCTGAACTCGGAGGTGACGTGAGTTCGGTACTTGGATCGGTCGGATCGTGAATACGTACGACTACATCAACTACGTTGTGCTAAAGCTTCCGCTTTCGGTCTACGAGGGTACGTGGACACACTCCCCTCTCATTGCTATGCATCACCATGATCCTGTGTGTGCGAAGGAGTTTTTTTGAAATTAATACGTTCCCGAACAGTGGCATCCGAGCCGGGTTTATGCGTGTTATATGCACGAGTAGAACACAAGTGAGTTGTGGGCGATACAAGTCATACTGCTTACCAGCATGTCATACTTTGGTTCGGTGGTATTGTTGGATGAAGCGGCCCGTACCGACGTTACGCGTACGCGTACGCAAGACTGGTTCTACCAACGTGCTTTGCACACATGTGGCTGGCGTGTGTCTGTTTCTCCAACTTTAGTTGAACCGAGTGTGGCTACGCCCGGTCCTTGTGAAGGTTAAAACAATACTAACTTTACGAAATATCGTTGTGGTTTTGATGCGTAGGTAAGAACGGTTCTTGCTAAGCCCGTAGCAGCCACGTAAAACTTGCAACAACAAAGTAGAGGACGTCTAACTTGTTTTTGCAGGGCATGCTGTGATGTGATATGGTCAAGACATGATGCTAAATTTTATTGTATAAGATGATCATGTTTTGTAACCGAATTATCGGCAACTAGCAGGAGCCATATGGTTGTCGCTTTATTGTATGCAATGCAATCGCCCTGTAATTGCTTTACTTTATCACTAAGCGGTAGCGATAGTCGAGAAGCAATAGTTGGCGAGACGACAACGATGCTACGTTGGAGATCAAGGTGTCGCGCCGGTGATGATGGTGATCATGACGGTGCTTTGGAGATGGAGATCAAAGGCACAAGATGATGATGGCCATATCATATAACTTATATTGATTGCATGTGATGTTTATCTTTTATGCATCTTATTTTGCTTAGATCGACGGTAGCATTATAAGATGATCCCTCACTAAATTTCAAGGTATAAGTGTTCTCCCTGAGTATGCACCGTTGCTGCAGGTCTCCATGCTGAGACACCACGTGATGATCGGGTGTGATAAGCTCTATGTTCACATACAACGGGTGCAAGCCAGTTTTGCACACGCAGAATTCTCGGGTAAAACTTGACGATCCTAGCATATGCAGATATGGCCTCAGAACACTGGAGACTGAAAGGTCGAGTGTGAATTATATAGTAGATATTATCAACATAGTGATGTTCACCATTGAAAACTACTCCATCTCACGTGATGATCGGACATGGTTTAGTTGATTTGGATCACGTGATCGCTTAGATGATCAGAGGGATGTCTATCTAAGTGGGAGTTCTTAAATAATATGATTAATTGAACTTTAATTTATCATGAACTTAGTACCTTTCGGTCTACCACTTTAAATGAATAACCTTACCGACACGTGAAATGAATAACCGGCCCGACGAACTTTGGCAACGGTGCATACTCAGGGAGAACACTTATACCTTGAAATTTAGTGAGAGAACATCTTATAATGCTACCGTCAATCAAAATAGAATAAGATGCATAAAGGATAAACATCACATGCAATCAATATAAGTGATATGATATGGCCATCATCATCTTGTGCCTTTGATCTCCATCTCCAAAGCACCGTCATGATGACCATCGTCACCGGCGCGACACCTTGATCACCATCGTAGCATCATTGTCGTCTCGCCAACTATTGCTTCTACGACTATCGCTACCGCTTAGTGATAAAGTAAAGCAATTACAGGGCAATTGCATTGCATACAACCATATGGCTCCTGCCAGTTGCCGATAACTCTGTTACAAAACATGATCATCTCATACAATAAAATATAGCATCATGTCTTGACCATATCACATCACAACATGCCCTGCAAAAACAAGTTAGACGTCCTCTACATTATTGTTGCAAGTTTTACATGGTTGCTACGGGCTGAGCAAGAACCGTTCATACCTACGCATCAAAACCACAACGATATTTCATCAAGTTAGTGCTATTTTAACCTTCTCAAGGACCTGGCGTAGTCACACTCGGTTCAACTAAAGTTGGAGAAACTGACACCCGCTAGTCACATGTGTGCAAAGCACATCGGTAGAACCAGTCTCACGTAAGCGTACGCGTAATGTTGGTCCGGGCTGCTTCATCCAACAATACTGTCGAACCAAAGTATGACATGCTGGTAAGAGTATGACTTGTACCGCCCACAACTCACTTGTGTTCAACTCGTGCATATAACATTTACGCATAAACCTGGCTCGGATGCCACTGTTGGGGAACGTAGTAATTTCAAAAAAATTCCTACGCACACGCAAGATCATGGTGATGCATAGCAATGAGAGGGGAGAGTGTCGTCTACGTACCCTCGTAGACCGTAAGCGGAAGCGTTATGAGAACGCGGTTGATGTAGTCGTACGTCTTCACGATCTGACCTATCCAAGTACCGAACATGCGACACCTCCGAGTTCAGCACACATTCAGCTTGATGACGTCCCACGAACTCCGATCCAGCAGAGCTTCACGGGAGAGTTCTGTCAGCACGACGGCGTGATGACGGTGATGATGTTGCTACCGACGCAGGGCTTCGCCTAAGCACCGCTATGATATGATCGAGGTGGATTATGGTGGAGGGGGGCACCGCACACGGCTTGGAACAATCAACTTGTGTGTCCTAGGGTGTGATAACCTACAAGTATAGGGGATCACAATAGTTTTCGAGGGTAGAGTATTCAACCCAAATTTATTGGTTCGACACAAGGGGAGCCAAAGAATATTATCAAGTATTAGCAGTTGAGTTGTCAATTCAAGCACACCTGGATAACTTAGTATCTGCAGCAAAGTGTTTAGTAGCAAAGTAGTATGGAAGTAACGGTAACGGTGGCAAAAGTAACAGTGATAGTTTTATAGTAATTGTAACAGTGGCAACGGTAAAGTAACCAAGCGAAGAGCAATATATGAAAATCTCGTAGGCATTGGATCGGTGACGGATAATTATGTCGGATGTGGTTCATCATGTAACAGTTATAACATAGGGTGACACAGAACTAGCTCCAATTCATCGATGTAATGTAGGCATATATTCCGAATATAGTCATACATGCTTATGGGAAAGAACTTGCATGACATCTTTTGTCCTACCCTCCCGTGACAGCGGGGTCCTATTGGAAACTAAGGGATATTAAGGCCTCCTTTTAATAGAGTACCGGACCAAAGCATTAACACATAGTGAATACATGAACTCCTCAAACTATGGTCATCACCGGAGTGGTCCCGATTATTGTCACTTTGGGGTTGCCGGATCATAACACAAAGTAGGTGACTATTGACTTGCAAGATAGGATCAAGAACACAAATATATTCATGAAAACATAATAGGTTCAGATCTGAAATCATGGCACTCGGGCCCTAGTGACAAGCATTAAGCATAGCAAAGTCATAGCAACATCAATCTCGTAACATAGTGGATACTAGGGATCAAACCCTAACAAAACTAACTCGATTACATGATAAATCTCATCCAACCCATCACCGTCCAGCAAGCCTACGATGGAATTACTCGCGCACGACGGTGAGCATCATGAAATTGGTGACGGAGGAAGGTTGATGATGACGATGGCGACAGATTCCCCTCTCCGGAGCCCCGAACGGACTCCAGATCAGCCCTCCCGAGAGAGATTAGGGCTTGGCAGAGACTCCTTATCGTAAAATGTGATGAACCCTTCTCTCTGATTTTTTTCTCCCCGAACGTGAATATATGGAGTTGGAGTTGAGGTCGGTGGAGCAACAGGCGGCCCATGAGGCAGGGGGGCGTGCCCAGGGGGGCAGGCGCTCCTCCCACCCTCGTGGACAGGGTGTGGGCCCCTGGTCTTGATTCTTTCTCTAGTATTTATTATTATTTTCAAAAATATTCTCCGCGAAGTTTCAGGTCATTCCGAAAACTTTTATTTCTGCATAAAAATAACACCATGGCAATTCTGCTGAAAACAGCGTCAGTCCGGGTTAGTTCCATTCAAATCATGCAAGTTAGAGTCCAAAACAAGGGCAAAAGTGTTTGGAAAATTAGATACGACGGAGACGTATCAGGGTGCCCCCCATGTATAGAAAGGAGGGAGGGGAGGCCGGTCGGCCTCTCTAGGCGCGCCAAGGGGAGGAGGAATCCTCCTCTTAGTAGGAGTAGGATTCCTCCTTTCCTAGTCCTACTAGGAGGGGGAAGGAAGGAGAGAGGGAGGAGAAGGAAAGATGGGGCGCAGCCCCTCCCCTAGTCCAATTCGGACTAGGCCCATGGGGGGCACTCGACCAGCCCTTGTGGCTTCTCCTATTTTCCCCCTAAAGCCCAATAAGGCCCATATGTACTCCCGTATTCCCCTAACTCCCCCGGTACTCCGAAAAATACCCGGATCATTCGGAACCTTTCCGACTTCCGAATATAGTCATCCAATATATCGATCTTTACGTCTCGACCATTTCGAGACTCCTCGTATGTCCCCGATCTCATCCGGGACTCCGAACTATCTTCGGTACATCAAAACACATAAACTCATAATACCGATCGTCACCGAGTGTTAAGCGTGCGGACCCTACGGGTTCGAGATCTATGTAGACATGACCGAGACTCGTTTCCGGTCAATAACCAATACTGGAACCTGGATGCTCATATTGGCTCCTACATATTCTACGAAGATCTTTATCGGTCAAACCGCATAACAACATATGTTGTTCCCTTTGTCATCGGTATGTTACTTGCCCGAGATTCGATCGTCGGTATCTCAATACCTAGTTCAATCTCATTACCGGCAAGTTTATTTACTTGTTCCGTAATGCATCATCCCTCAACTAACTCATTAGTCACATTGCTTGCAAGGCTTATAGTGATGTGCATTACCGAGAGGGCCTAGAGATACCTCTCCGACAATCGGAGTGACAAATCCTAATCTTGATCTATGCCAACTCAACAAGTACCATCGGAGACACCTGTAGAGCACCTTTATAATCACCCAGTTACGTTGTGGCGTTTGGTAGCACACAAAGTGTTCCTCCGATATTCGGGAGTTGCATAATCTCATAGTCATAGGAACATGTAGAAGTCATGAAGAAAGCAATAGCAATATACTAAACGATCGAATGCTAAGCAAACGGAATGGGTCAAGTCAATCACATCATTCTCTAATGATGTGATCCTATTAATCAAATGACAACTCATGTCTATGGCAGGAAACTTAACCATCTTTGATTCAACGAGCTAGTCAAGCAGAGGCATACTAGTGACACTCTTTGTCTATGTATTCACACAGGTACTAAGTTTACGGTTAATACAATTCTAGCATGAACAATAAACATTTATCATGATATAAGGAAATATAAATAACAACTTTATTATTGCCTCTAGGGCATATTTCCTTCACTTACAAGTAGTAGGAAGAATTGGCGTCGTTGCCAAGGAGACATCATCCACATCTATCAAGTACCATCGCACAAATTTTCATCTCCTTGCATTTACAATGTGCCATTTTCCTCTCATTTTCATCTCCCCAACTTCTAAAACATTTTTGCAAAAATACAAAAATATTTTTCATTTGCCTTTTTGTTTGTTTGCTTGTTCGCTTGCTTTTTGCCTTCATGTCAACACACCAAAACCTAGAAAAAGAACTAGGAAAATTAAAGATATATGGATCCTCATCCAATTGCTAATCTTTTCAAAAGATCCAATTATGTTGAACCAATTGCTAGTGGGTTGAGTGCACTTGACTATCTCTATGAAGTTTTGCTTGAAGATCGTGAGTCTGAAAATTGTGATAAATCGTTAGAAGAAGAAATTTAAAAGTGATCATGATAGCGCCTTGAATAAAAAGCATGATTGCAATGATATTATTATAAATTCTATTAATGTCAATTGTGCTAATGATATGCAAAACTACAAGCTTGGGGATGCTAATTTTGCTACATCCACTACTTTTTGCAATGATCATGATTGGGGTGATAATGTTTCTTATGATCTTGAAATTTTATTTAAGCCTCATGATGAATATGTCATTGATAATAATGCTTGCAATAATATTGAAAGTGGGTTCGGAAGAGTGTCAACTTTAGGTAAAAAGAATCCCACATATTTGGAGAATGTTCAATCTTATGACTCATTGATAAAAGTCGGTTTGGAGAGGTCATGACTTCAATTGATGTTAATGCCACTAACTTGGAAGATTATAAGACTCTTTTGCATGTGGAACATGAAGAGAAAATTTTATATTACAGATATATTGTTTAATTTGATTATGATCTTACATGTAGTTATTGTGAGATAGGAAAATATCGTTGTAGAAATTTTTATGTTACTAATTTACCTCTCGTTGTGTTAAAATTATTGATGATTTATTCTTCGTCCTTGCATATGCTAGATTCTTTTTGTCTTGATAATTTGTTTGCTTGTAAAATGCCTATGCATAGGAAATATTTTAGACTCAAAAGTGTTTTTAACATGCTACATGATGCTTTCTTTGTGTTTCAATTACTATCTTTCATGTGATGCATCAATAAAATCTCAAGCATATCATAATGGCTATAAAAAAAGGCTTATTGGGAGACAACCCAATAGCTACTTTTTCTGTGTTTTTGTGTGCACACAATTATTCTACTGTTATGGTTGTATTTTTGTGTTTTTAATTAGTGTTTGTGCTAAGAGCCTGTTCGGCAACCCTCCACTCTCCAGATTCTCAACTCTACTCCTCACTTCTCAACTCCCAACTATAGTAGCACATTCAGAACCTGGGAATAAGTTCGGTTGTCAGCTCCACTTTTCAGCTGAACTGGGTTCTCTGCCAGTGCTGGAAAAGGGGAATCGGGCCGAGCAGGTGAGGCCCTTTGGATCGATCAGGGTCTCTTTTTTCCTACCGAACCGGTAAGTTGTGGCATTGGCGGGTAAATAGTTCTCAACTCCGAATGCAAGTCAGTATGAGGGGTCGAGGTGGATCGCGCGGAGCCTCGTTTTGTCAACTCCGAAGAAATACACTACAAACTGCTCCGCTTCGCTTTGGCCGCTCTGCGGAGTTGATCCATTCGGCGTAACTCTGCCTGCTCCAGGAGTGGAGTTGCGGAGTGGAGTGAATCCAAACAGGCCATAAGTAAAGCCTTTGGATAATTTGGATGATAGTTGCATTGATTCTGTGCAAAAACAGAAACATTTGCGTCCAGTAGTAGAATTGTTAAAGTTTGCTGGAGCGTGATAAAATTCTGATTTTTCTTACACATGATTTATATACAAATTTCCCACGTTCCCTAATTTTAAATAATTTTTGGAGTTATAAAAGTATGGCCATTATTTGAATTACTACAAACTGTTCTGTTTTTGACAGTCTATTTTCTTTGCATTGCTTGCTTGTTTCGATGAATGTATGGATTGTATCGAGGGGTATAAGCCATGGTGAAGTTAGAATACAGTAGGCATAATGCAATAATAAAATATGAATGGGTTTACAACCGTAGATAAAGTAATGGTTTGTTTTATTATGCTAGAGGATCACATGAAGGTTTTGTTGAGTTTTGTGTGATGAAGTTTTCAAGTTTTGAGTGAAATCACGTTGTATGAAGGAATAAGGAGTGGCAAGAGCCTAAGCTTGTGGATGCCGGAGGCATCCTAAGGTAATATTCAAGGACTCCCAATCATCTAAGCTTTGGGATGCCCCAGAAGGCATCCCCACTTTCTTCTACGGACCATCGGTAATATTACTTGGAGCTATATTTTTATTCATCACATGATATGAGTTTTGCTTGGAGCATCGTGTATTATATGAGTCTTTTTTCTCATTTTAGTTTGTCACAATCATCCTTGTTTGGCACACCTTTTTGATAGGGACACACATTTTTGTGATTTATTAGAATACTCTATGTGCTTCACTTATATCTTTTGAGCTAGGCAGTTGCTCTAGTGCTTCACTTGTATCTTTTAGAGCACGACGATGATTATATTTTGAAAAAATAGATGAACTCTCATGCTTCACTTATACTATTTTGAGAGTTGACAATAGTAATGGTAATATGCACAAGATATGAGTTTGGTCCTAATGTGATGGATATTCAAGAAGGATATAAAAAAACTTTCATGTAGATCAATGATATGTTAAGTTTGATTCCTTGCAATAGTTTTGAGATATGGAGATGATAATATGTGAGTTATGCTAGTGAGTAATTGTGATTTAGTAAGAATATTGGTGTTAAGATTTGTGATTCCCTATGAATGCACGTAAATTAAATTGTTATGCAACGAAGTTATATCCTACTTATGCTGCATTATTCAGTGTTAGTTATTATCACTGCATGTTTATGACCGTTTTCATTTTCTGGTTGGTTGCTTCTCAATCTATTTGCTAGCCTCCATTTGTATTAAGTGGGAATGCTGCTTGTGCATCCAGTTCCTTAAACACAAAGTTGTGCCAAATGAGTCCACTATACCTACTTATATGCGGTATTTACATGTCATTCCAAGTAAATTTGCATGTGCCAACTCTAATCATTCAAAAACCTATCCATTTTGTATGCCCGTACCACTCATGAAACGACAAGATATGATCAATATCTTTCATGCTAGATTGGTTATTCTTAAGATGAGTGTTTATTCATTTGTCATTGCACGAGAAAGCGGCAGGTAGTAGGGATGCCCAGTCCCAAAATGAATTAAAATGAACAAATAAATAAACTCCCCCTTGGAAAGTTGAAAGTTTGAAGGCACCCGTGGATACGGCTAGCCATGGATTGTGAAAAAAAAGGTGGAGGGGGAGTAAACTTTATTTTCTGTTTGGGAACCGCCTATAAAGTGTCTAGCATGGGAGATATTGGAAACTTTCGGTCGTGATGTTGACAGGAAAAGCATGCCTCTCAAAAACAATTTTTATCTGTATTTTAAACCTTGAGCTCTCTCACCTCTGCAAGTCTCTACTTCCCTCTTACGCTCGACTCTTGTTCTCACTTTGGAAATATCGGATTTGAGCGTTCCCAACAAGCCTGCCTCTGGACTGCTTTAAGTTTCATGCGCGTGCGAGCTGATACCTCGTGCACACAACCAAATAGGTTTTTCTTGCCTCTAGGGTGTTGCAGGCACGAATTTGATAATGTGAACAAGTTTTCTGCTTTTTTTTATCTTTCGCAAGAGGCACGGTTTTGCTTCCGCGAGAGGCACGGCCGTGTCTCTCGGAAATGAAAAAAAAACATGTTTTCTGTTTTCTTGCTTCCGCGAGAGGCACGGCCGTGCCTCTAGGAAACGAAAAAAATGTGTTTTGTGTATTTTTTTCATCCGTAAGAGGCACGGTTGTGCTCTCACGTGAGGCACAGCCGGGCCTCCCGGAAATGAAAAAAACACATTTTCTGGTTTTTTTCATGAGAGGCACGGTTTTCCTTCTCGCGAGAGACACAGTTGTGCTTTCGCGAGAGGCACGGTCGTGCCTCTTTCTGAAAGGGAAAAAACATGTGCCCGTTTTGGTTTTTTGTCCCGCTTTTTTAATCCGGTTTTTTTGTGAAAAGGAAGTTCGTCAAAATCTATCAACATCGGATCTATTTTTAAAGATCTCGACGCGAGGAATTCAATGGTGAAAACGGGTCGAGATTTGGACGCACGGTTTAAGAGATAAAACGTTTCGAATAAATAGATGTACAAAAAAAGGGGAAACTGCCAGGTTGCGACAAGTGGCGCGGATGTAGTATGTCATGTGTCACAACCTGAGAAAGTGGGAGTGGACAGGGGTACTCCTTAATTAATGATTTCGAAGCTCCTGTTCAGAGCCTTAAGCGCCCGAATAGGTTTTGGCGCTCACTTGCACCGCCCGTGGGCCGGCCCAAGAATGCGAGCTATCGACAATTCATTCAGGAAAAAAATTGGAGGGGTCTCGTTCGATCGCATTTGACCGGTCGCGGTCGACAAGTTGAAGGTCAAATGTTGAATTTTAAAATAATACAAAAATAGGGAAAAAAATGAAAATATTCATGAGTTGAAAAATGTTGACAAAATTTAAAAAGTTCACTAATTTCAAAAATGTTCATTGTAAAACTTCATCTATTTTTTAAAACACTTCATCAAATTTGTAAAAAGTTCAGCAATTTTTTTTAAATGTTCACAAATTTGAAGAAAATCATGAAATTTGAAAGACTTCATCATTTTTTCGAAAATAAATACATCAAATTTGAAATAAAAATCATCAATTTAAAAATAAGTATCAGTTTTGAAGAATAAGCTCTAGAGTTTGAAAAATGTTTATGCATTTTGAAAAGAGTAAAAAGTAAAACTAAAAATATAGAAAAGAAGTAGAAGAAAACACTGAAAAAGAAGTAATAAATCACATCACATGAAGTGTTACTGCAGCGAACTTCGAACCACGAAGGCACTGGTTCGAATCAAACTAGGAGCAGAGTTTTTTGCCGTTAAAATTGGAAACAATTAGATGGCAACACAGTGCGGATGAGGGAGTGTGTGCCTGTTTGCGAAATGCACTTTAATGGCCGCTTAAGGCGCGAATAGGATTCGCCTTGTTAAAGGGTAAAGAGAGAGGGACGCATAGGGCACTGCACTGGGGCGCGGTTATGTGTTAATCACCGCAAGTCCTACTAGGGATCGCCTGCAGGACCAGGTATTGTGCCAGCCCAGTAGCCACGGCGTCATGTTATGTTTTTCTTTTCATTTTTTGTTCACATTTTTGGTTTGCTGAAAAAAATATTCACATTTTTGTTTTTGTTTTTGTGTTATATATTTTTTAAAATATACTATATATTTCTAAGCATTTTCCATATATACATTAAAAAAACATTGTACATAAATTTCATAAAATACTAGGTCTGCATTTGAAAAATGTTAAAAGTGTATAGACAAATGTTTTTGATGTATACTAAAAATTTATAATGTGAATCACAAAAGGTAGAAAATGTTAATCATGTGTCCGAAAAATGTTTATCCTATGTATAAAAAAATTAATGCAAAGAAAAATGTATGTCACATTTAATGGAAATATTATTGTGTTTCAACTTGACATTCAGCAAATTTATATAAAAATATTTTAAAAAATCGTATATCATATAGCTGGAAATAATTATGCGTTCCAGAAGAATTTATATAAAAAAATTGTCATAGGTTTTTTTCCATTAAAAATTTATGTGAAAATTGAAGAAATATTCATGTGTTTCCAAAAAATGTCCTTGTAAATTTAAAAAATTCTTAGACAATGTAATAAAGTGTCTGTGTAGTTTCAAAACAAATATTACCATTCAAAAAACGTACGACATGTTTTTTAGGGGACGTACAGCATGTATTTGGAAATCAAGGTTACCATCTATTAAAAAATGTTCAAAACTTGTATTTAAAAAATGTATATCGAGCATATTTGGCAATTGTATGACATGTGTTGGAAAAAAGTTTCATGTGTGCCCTAAAAATGTACATTTTGTACTAAGGGAAAGTATAGATGTATTGAAAATAAATAAACCCAATAAAAATCCGACAAAGAACCAAAAAGGAACTGAAGAAAACGAACAAAAACAAAAAAGAAACAAAACGTAAAAGTGAAGAAAGAAATGACAAATATAATGAAAACCCAAAGAAAACCAAAGTAAAATAACAAAAAAAGTCGATGAAACACTAAAGGAAACGGAAAAGAAAAAAACCACTAAGGCTTTTGTTTTTCAAAAGACGCTCCAGCAAACCTAGCGACAGCTACGAGTAGAAGCGACTGAGTGAACTAAAAGGGTCGCCCGTAGGAGATTGAATCGGTACGTGCGACACGTAGCTGTCACGCACAGCTATGTATCGTTGCAAGTGATACTTGTGCTCGTGTCACTCATGTTAGATGAACGCGCTACTCTAGGTGGGCTGACGGACAAATAATGATCTTGGGTCTTTTGATTACTATATATAAAATTGTGCTTCTCACCCCTCAAGAGAAAAACCAATTGTGCTTCTTGTCAATTAAAAAAAACTAACTATGCGTCTAGTTTCAGAGAGCATTATTCTATTTCTTTTAGAAAAAAGTTTATAGGTTCAACAAGAAATAACGAATAAAATGTTTTTGCATTAAAAAATTCTTGAAATTAAAAAAATGTCAATGCATTCGAAATACTGTTCACAAATTCCAAAAAGGTTTGTGAATCCAATATACCTAAAAGAGCTATCCTCACTAACCTATTTATCCAAGCATGCAGCTTATCCACGTCAGTGACCGGGTCACGGGCTCACCTCCGAAAAAACTGAGCATTTCAGATTATTTTTCCTTTGTTCAGAGCCCGTTCTTATTCCGTTCCTTTCGTTTCACAGTCGGGAAACTAGCAAAATGATGTCGCTCACGCTCGCGCACCCTTCCGCTGCCCCGCACGCTTTTCTCAGAAGCCCATATGGTTTTCCCACTGCATGCTTTTTGTTCCACTGCATGCCTACGATGACTAGTAGAATGACTGTGCGTTGCTTTAACCTTTTAGTTTTGTTCTAACTGCATGTATATATATATATCTATATTGTTGTATAAAACTCAGTGAATTTTTTGCCCCTTCCAACCACATTGCCTCGGGTCCCTTGTCGACGGATTCTTTTTTAATGCCAGCATAATCCATCTTTATTTCTCTCATACACTGGAAAAATAAATATCTAGAGAAATACATCTTTTGTATTATCATAAGCAAGATATATAAAGAAAAACAATATTTTTATGCATATCTTCTGATTGTCAAACTAAATGAGTATTCAGTTTGGTCCAACATAGTGACTTTATCAATTGACATTTTCAAAGCATCATCTGAAGCCATTAGTTTTTATCTTTGATCTACAAAAGTGACATATAAACCTATACTAAAATTAAAACATTAAAACAAGATCATATCCATTATATATTCATTGGTCAACTGCTAGACTCGAGCATGGACCATTTTTAGTCAGTGAGTGGCATCATAGTTTTAGTAGAGTGAGTCGCATCTAGGCTCACCTGTAAATCATTTTTGGTGACATATCTCTGGTAGCAAACAACAGAGTTTCCCTAAAAAGCAAACAATCTCACTATCTCTCTCTCTCTCTCTCTCTCTCTCTCTCTCTCTCTCTCTCTCTCTCTCTCTCTCTCTCTCTCTCTCTCTCTCTCTCTCTCTCTCTCTCTCTCTCTCTCTCTCTCGTCCACTTCAATAAAGCCACCGTCAACTTCACTTAGGTGGTTTATGCATATGCAGTCTCTATCACAAGCTATCCCATTTGGTATTCCCTAAAAATAAGCTCTCTCTTAGCTCACGCCCTCTCTCTCATGTTGCACAAGGTCTCTGTCTCACCAACGAGGCAAATTCAGGTGGTGACACACTTGCATGCTAAAGGATGGGTGATAGAGATTTTTTTCTTTAGATGGGCGAGGAGTTGATTGTAAGGCTGGCCATAGTTGAAGTAAGTTAGCTTGTAAGATAAGACATTCGTTGGCATGTTTGCTCATATGTAAGTGGTTAATGAGGACATAGGTGCTTGCGGTAACATAATATGTTACCGTAACATAATGCACCAAAGGAAAAATAAGTCTACATTTAAATAAATGAAGTCTTGCATAATACCACACATATGTTACTACCCACTAGTGGAGCTTGACAAGACTTCCTCGGGGGCGAAATACAACATTTGGATGTTTGAGGGGGCATAACACTAGATTTTCTTCAACTTAAGGCCTCGGTTATTTTTTCCTTCCCGATTATGGCTAAAGCTGGGGGAGGG
Source organism: Aegilops bicornis (assembly GCA_021605145.1). Taxonomy (NCBI): domain Eukaryota; kingdom Viridiplantae; phylum Streptophyta; class Magnoliopsida; order Poales; family Poaceae; genus Aegilops; species Aegilops bicornis. Next base: position 775,908,939 of record CM038675.1, read on the forward strand.
GGCATCGGCCCCCCTGAACCCAACTAAGCTCTCGCAGTGTTACTACCCACTATGAAGGTAGTAAAATATGCATGTGGATCCCACAAACTTTCCCTAGGGCCTACTATGGATATAGGTGAACTACCTTTCCATGTTGGATATAACATACAAATGAAAATATTTTCCTAGGTAAAGAACTTTCCCCGTAGCTTGCTAGATGTACCCTTCGTGAAGGGGCCTTTCTCACTACACCTACATCATAATTTCTAGTGGTGTAGAGAAAGTAGATTATGGGAATAAATATGAATGAATAATAAGTTACCAACTATAAGGAAGATGGCGTATACCTGATCGACTCGTTGTATCCGTAAAGACAATCTTATTAGAAGCAAGCATAAAGGTAATTGAGAAAAAGGCTGGAGAAAATGACCATTCAGGAATGGATTTCTGTGCCAAATTAAAGTTTACCCTCGTAGAAATACCATGGAAAATCCACCTCGTGCGGCGTGGTGTAGAGTGATCCTCCGAACATCCGCAACTCTATCGTTGAGATGAATGGCCGGCCCATCGCCACGTTTGAGAGACATACGCTGAGCTTTGACGTCCGCGTCAACACAATGACCTCCTCCATCTCAATCAATCTCAGGCATCGTTCACAATCGTGCACCACCGCCTAGCTCTGAGCGAAATCCTGAACTTGGGGTAGAACGGGCTCTTGTTGAAGACACCGTAGTGAAAAGTTGCCCTCACTAGGTAATGTGCCCTCTCCCTAATATCGATGTTGTAGTAGTACTTCCTGTTGTCTACAGAGAAGTACCGCAGACTCATGTATTGCTTCTGAAGCTACTGGGTCTGGGGAGATAGGGTTGTTGTCTGTGTAATCGCCGGTCTTCCCACCACAGTCTAGGCTAAGGAAACCTGCATCATCGAAAGGACAACATTTTTTTTACTTTTTTATGATTTACATGCACTACAAGCTCCCACATGCAAGACACATGGGGTGAAATTTAAACAACTCATTACTGGTGGAGCTTAGTGTAGTCGGGGGAGGGGGGCTTTGCCCCCCCCAGCCTTGGACAATTTTGTGAAGGAAAGTAGAGGGTTTACCTGAAAGGAAAATTGGCATTTCCCCCCTCAAATGTTCACACTTTTGTGTTTCACCCCCAGGAATTCTAGTGTAGCTCCACCGACAGCTCCTTCTTGTGGGGGGGCTTGGACGCAAATATTTTTGAAAAAGAAGGAGAGCTTCTAGCAGTATGCATGTGGGACGGAAGATAGAGACCAGTTGGTCAGATAGTAATTGGGCACAACTTTTTTGTTTCTCACTTTGGTGTAATTCGGCACCATCAATCTTGATGGAGAGATACAAGGAAGGTAGATAGATTTAGCATGACATATATATATCACTGCATGCAAACTAAAGATGAACAAAGAAGGCATGTGTTGGTTTCCCTAATCTAGTCGACAAGGATAAAAAATGAGGATTGCTCTTTGAGGCCTTTCTGATCAGCCGGTCTTATGCTATCTACCATGCATGGCCACTTAATTTCCATATCATCCTCCATTGTTCATTGTCAGCCGGGTATGACCTATGGGTGGTTTGTGTTTGCTCCGTGGTCTCGTTTTGTTGTAAATGCATGGTGCTACATATAAGATGTGTTCTTGTCCTGTGGAACTCGATTGAAGTAGAACATGCATGCATGCTTTTTGAATGTGGTATATGCGCCTCTTCTCTCTACATCATTGCACCCATGAAAAAGAACGAGTTTGGCCTTGTGAAACCACCCACGACCGGCATCGTCTATCGTAAAATGGCAAAATGAGTTTGTGTACTCACGGGGTTGAGCTATAGGTGTAGACTTAAGCATTAATCGTTTTGCCATCTATGGTACGGGAGTCATTCCAGGCTTCGCTTCCATGCTAAGGCCGCTACATGCTCTGTCTTCTATCCCAACCAATATAGTGACAGCCTTGTCAAATTCTTTGTAAAACTTAAAGAGCCCACATATTGCTGATAACCCACAAGTATATGGGATCGCGATAGTATTCGACGGTAGAATTTCACTCAAATTTATTGATTCGACACAAGGGAAGCCAAATAATTTTTTCAAGTATTAGCAGTTGAGTTGTCAATTCAATCACACTTGGAGAAGTAAATATCTGCAGCAAAGTGTTCAGTAGCATAGTACTCCCTCTATAAACTAATATAAGAGCGTTTAGATTACTACTTTAGTATTCTAAATGCTCTTATATTAGTTTACATAGGGATTAGTATGATAGTTTGATAGCAATAATAACAGTAGCAATAGTAACGGTGACAGTAACAGTAGCAGTTTTGTTGCGACTATAACAGCAGCAGCAGCGAAAGTAACTTAGCAAAAACCAATATGACAAAAGCGTAGGCATTCGATCAAGGATGGATATTTGTGTTGGAATATATTCATCATATAACACTCACAACCTAGAGCGATACACAATAGCTCCAATTCATCAATGTAATGTAGGCATGTATTCGTATATAGTCATACATGCTTATAACAAGAACTTGCATGGCATCTTTTGCCCTACCCTCCCGTGGCAGCGGGGTCCATAAGGAAATCTAAGGGATATTAAGGCCCCCTTTTAATAGAGATCCAGAACAAAGCATTAACACATAGTGACTACATGAACTACTAATAGTACGGTAATCACCGGAAAGAATCCCAATTATTGTCACCTTGGGGTATGCGGATCATAACACATAATAGGTGCATACAACTTGTAAGATAGGATCAAGAACTCAAATATATTCATGAAAACATAAAGGGTTCAGATCTGAAATCATGGCACTCAGGCCCTAGTGACAAGCATTAAGCATAGCAAAGTCATAACAACATCGATCTCAGAACACAGTGGATACTAGGGATGAAACCCTAACAACTTGAATCGATTACATGACAAATCTTATCCAACTGCATCACTGTCCAGCAAGCCTATGAAGGAATTACTCACCCTCGGTGATGAGCATCATGGAATTGTTGATGGAGAAGGGTTGATGATGACAACGACGACGAATTCCACCCTCCAAAGCCCCAAACGGACTCCAGATCAGCCCTCCCGATGAAGAACATGAGGTTTCGGCGGCTCCGTATCGTAAAACATATGAAACTTTCTCTCTGATATTTTTCTCCGCGAATAGGTATTTATGGAGTTGGAAATAGGGCAGCAGGAGGCTCGTGGGATCCACAAGCTCACAGGGCGCGCCCCCTGAGCTTGTGACTCCTGGGTGCCCCCCATCCAGTAGTTCTCTTTGCCAACATTTTTTTATATATTCTGGAAATATTCTTTGTAAATTTTCAGCTAGTCCGAGAACTTTTACTTTTGCACAAAAATAACACCATGGCAATTCTGCTGAAAACAACGTCAGTCCGGGTTAGTTCTATTCAAATCATGCAAATTAGAGTCCAAAACAAGAGCAAAGTTTTTGGAAAAGTAGATATGTCTCGGACGTATCAATTGCTAGCTAGACCGGTGAGCATCTTCTACCCTAAATTTAATGTTCCTATTCTTACTCAAGCCCTACGCTTGTCTCCTGATAAGTCTCCATGTTTACAACAATTTTATATGGTTTTGGTATATTTACATGGAACTAACCCAGACTGACGCTGTTTTTAGCAGAACTACCGTGGTGTTGTTTTTGTGTAGAAATGAAAGTTCTCCAAATGAGCTGAAACTTTTTGACGATTTTTTTGGAACAAAAGAGACCCCCGAAGCTTCATGGAAGGACCAGAAGATGAAGGAGTAGGGCACAAGACACCGGGGCACGCCTGGGCCCTTGCCCGTGCCCCAGTGAGTTGTGCACACCTCGAGGCCCATCTTAGCGTGAAACCAACGCCAAAAAATCCTATAAATAGAGAAACCATCAGAAGTAGCCCTAGATCAGAAGTTTCGCCGCCGCAAGGCTCTATAGCCACCGAAAACCAATCCAGACCCCGTTCCGGCACCCTGCCGGAGGGGGAGAACATCACCGATGGCCATCTTCATCATCCCGGCGGCCACCACGATGACGAGGGAGTAGTCCACCCTCGGGGCTAAGGGTTCGTACCGGTAGCTATGTGTTTATCTCTCTCTCTCTCTCTCTCTCTCTCTCTCTCTCTCTCGTGTTCTTGAGATGTCACGATCTTGATGTATCGCGGGCTTTGTTAATATAGTCAGATCATATGGTGTTTTCCCCTCTCTATCTTGTTGTGATGAATTGAGTTTTCCCTTTGAGATTTCGCTGTTATCAGATTCAATACTTTAATGGACTATAGAACACTTGATATATGTCTTGCAACTGAATACTCATGGTGAAAATGGGGTATCATATTGATTCACTTGATATATGTTTTGGCACTCAACTCGCGGATTCCCGAGGTGACATTGGGGTAATCTATGCATAGGGGTTGATGCACGTTCTTCTCTTTGTTTCTCCGGTAGAAATCTTGGGACACTCTTTGAAGTTCTTTGTGTTGGATTGAGTATTTTGAATATGAATTTGCTTTGGTGTTATTTTAGTACGAACTCTAGGATAGAACGAACGGAAAGAATAGCTTTGTGTTATTTTATTACGAACTCTGGAATAGATCAAACGGAAAGAATAGATTTGAGGTGGTTTCGTACCCTACAAACAATTTATTCTTATGTTCTCCGCTAGATAGGAACTTTGGAGTGATTCTTCATTGCACGTTGAGGGATGTGACGCCCCCGATTCAATCGTACACTAATCATGCACGCAAATGTGTACGATCAAGATCAGGGACTCACGGGAAGATATCACAACACAACTCTAAAATATAAATAAGTCATACAAGCATCATAATACAAGCCAGGGGCCTCGAGGGCTCGAATACAAGTGCTCGATCATAGACGAGTCAGCGGAAGCAACAATATCTGAGTACAGACATAAGTTAAAAAAGTTTGCCTTAAGAAGGCTAGCACAAACTGGGATACAGATCGAAAGAGGCGCAGGCCTCCTGCCTAGGATCCTCCTAACTACTCCTGGTCGTCGTCAGCGGGCTGCACGTAGTAGTAGGCACCTCCGGTGTAGTAGTCGTCATCGACGGTGGCGTCTGGCTCCTGGGCTCCATCGTCTGGTCGCATCAACCGGGTAAAGAATGGGGGAAAAAGGGGGAACAAGGCAACCGTGAGTACTCATCCAAAGTACTCGCAAGCAAGGAGCTACACTACATATGCATGGATATATGTGTAAAGGGCCATATCAGTGGACTGAACTGCAGAATGCCAGAATAAGAGGGGGGATATCTAATCCTGTCGAAGACTACGCTTCTGGCAGCCTCCGTCTTGCAACATGCAGAAGGGAGTAGGCTGAAGTCCTCCAAGTAGCATCACATAGCAATAATCCTACCCGGCAATCCCCTCCTCGTAACCCTGAGAGAGAGCGACCACCGGGTTATATCTGTTACTTGGAAGGGTGTGTTTTATTAAGTATCCAGTTCTAGTTGTCATAAGGTCAAGGTACAACTCCAAGTCGCCCTGTTATCAAGATCACGGCTATTCGAATAGATTAAACTTCCTGCAGGGTGCACCACATAACCCAACACGCTGGATCCCATTTGGCGGACACACTTTCCTGGGTCATGCACGGCGCGGAAGATCAACACGTCGCAGCCCACCTAGGCACAACAGAGAGGCCAAGACGCCGGTCTAAACCTAAGCGCAAGACAGTGCAGGCCCATCGCCCAATGCACACACGCGTTGCGTGGGTGGTGGCGAGGCAGACCTAGCCTAACAGCGTTCCAGTCCAATCCGGCGCGCCGCTTCGGCCGTGACGTCCACGAAGGCTTGGTGATACCACGGCCGGGATACCCATAACTACTCCCACGTAGATGGTTAGTGCGTATAGACCAAATGGCGGACTCAGATCAAATACCAAGATCTCGTTAAGCGTGTTAAGTATCCGCGAACACCGACCAGGGCCAGGCCCACCTCTCACCCAGGTAGTCTCAACCTGCCCTGTCGCTCCGCCACAAAGTAACAGTCGGGGCCGTCGGGAACCCAGGCCCACCTCTACCGGGATGGAGCCACCCGTCCTTTCAGCCCCCATCTCCGAACAGTATCACAGGTAATGTAATAGTGTAAAGTATATAGTATATGCCCGTGATCGCCTCCCGAAGTGATCACAGCCCAGTAGTATAGCATGGCAGACGGACAAGAGTGTAGAGCCACTGATGGAACACTAGCATCCTATACTAAGCAGTAGGATAGCGGTAAAGGTAACAACAAGTATTAGCAAGGACAGGCTATGCAAAGAAGATAGGGTTAATCAAAATAAAGAACATGCTACACTACTCTAATGCAAGCAGATAGAGAAGAGTAGGCGATATCACAGTGATCAAAGGGGGGGCTTGCCTGGTTGTTCAGACAAGGAGGGTCGTCGTCGACGTAGTCGAACACAGGGGCATCAACAGCGATCGGGGTCTACCGGAGAGAAGAGGGGGAAGAAACAGTAAATACACGCAAACATATGCATAACACGACAATAAGCGGGGCTAGAAGTGTTCTAACGCAGCGCTAGGCGGTACTGGCGAAGAGGGAAAACATCCGAAAAAGTATTCCCGGAGTTCCGTGTTTTCGGGCAGATGAACCGTAGGTGAAATTTTGCAGGTTTGATATGTTAGGGATGCGTGGCGGACGAAGGGGCTGCGTATCCGGGTTCGTCTCGTCGTTCTCAGAAATTTTCATGTAGAAAGTATTTCCATCCGAGCTACGGTTTATTTATTATGATTTTTCCAAGTTTTAGCAATATTCTAAAATCATTATTAATTCAAAATTAAATATCTAAATGCTAGGTGCACACAGCTCTGTGTACACAGAAGTGTACCAGAGGCTGACAGGTGGGCCAGGGGGTGGGGCACCCCTGTCATTGGCTGTTGATTTTAGTTATATAGTTAATTTAACAGGTGGACCCACATGTCATACTGTAATTACGTTAACTTAATTAAATGGATTAATTAGCCTAGGGGTCTACCAGTCAGCGTCTCAAGGGGTAAGCAACAGAGCCATTTAGTCCCTAATAGACAGGGGCGTGAGAATCGGCCAGGGTTAGCTGCCGGCGACCATCCCGAGTGGCTTAGACTCTCCGGGGATCCACGGGAGTGGCGGACGAGGGCAACAAAGATACCCCGCAGCCGCGCGCATTTAGGGGGCTTCGCAACAGGCGTTGGAGTTGTCTGAATCGTCGGGCACAAGTCCCGCGATGGTGGAACCATGGTTTGCTCTAAGATGGTGCACGGACGCGACGCAGGCGTGTGTGGGCGCGACTAGTGGCGGTGAGCGCGAGTGCCCAACGAGCACTCGACACGGTGGTGCGGCGAAATTCGATGACAGAGAAATAAAAAGGGGGGAACGGGGGGGGGGGTCGAGGGGGAGCCTCACATCGAGCGGCAGGGGAGATCCGCGAGCTCGGGGGAGGCCGTGGCAGGTCAGAGAGGTTGCCGACGAGGCGCGGGCCGTCGGTGACGAGGCAGTCGGGCAGGGCGACTAGGATCGGCCGGGCGCGCGAAGGAGTAGGGACGAGCTGCAGGCGAGCGCCCACACGCGCCGGTAGGCGCCGGCCACGACCTGGTGCGTCCATGGGAGGGGCGGTGCGCGGGCGACGCCGGCGACAGGAGGCATGCGGCAGGGGCGGGGTCGACGGCCGTGCAAGTCGAAGGAGGAGGCGGCGATGCGAGGGAGGTCAGTGGTGAGGAGCTCGCCGACCAGAACAACGACAGAGGTGGTCGGAGCGGGGCAAGGAGGGCGTGTGTGAGCGGGATCGGGCGCGGGGTCTCTTGCTCCTCTCCCTCTCTTCCTGGCGGCGTGAGGAGGGAAGATGGGATCGATCGGGTGGAGTGGGGATCGAAAGGTGAGGGGCTAGGGTTAGATAGGGAGGCAGCTGGGCTGGGCCTAGCAGGCCGGCCGGTGGCCCAAGGCCCGGGGGATGGGGGGGTTTTCCCTTTTTATTTATTTTTATTTGGCATTTTGTTTTTGTTTTCCTAATTTTCTTTTATTTCTTTACTGTTTTCATTTAAAGTTTCCATTATTTTAGTTTTATAAAATACCAAGTTAGCACCTAAATTAGTATTACTAATTAGGCCACTGCCATAATTATTTTGGCACACTATTAATTTAGTTATATTATTATAACTCTATAAAAGGCATTAAACTAATTGTTTTGTCCTTAACTTTGGTTATTTTAGTGAATTTAATATTATAAGAAATGTTGGTTTCTCCACCATTATTACTCATGAATAATTCGTCACAAGTAGGACATTTTAGTTTTAATGTTTGAAAACTTTTGTTGTTTGCCTTTAATTAAAAATTGAATTTGAATCGGTTTCGAACTAATGCGAGATTAGCCACAGTAATCGAGGTGACGTGGCATCATTAGCGGAGGGTTACTGTAGCGTAACTATCCGGGCGTCACAATTCTCCTCCACTACAAGAGATCTCGTCCCGAGATTTAAGAGGTGGAATAAGGGGGAAAGGTCTGGTTACGAAATCCTAACGAATCTTCTCGGTCTTGGTTGCTCTTCTTGAAGTGGTCGATCCATAACGCTGATGTCTTCATTTCTCTGCTTCAGGTCATCATGATGAAGTTGTCGTCCTTCCTTCAGGATCTCCACCGTACTTACGAAAGGGTAAGAAGGGAAAACTCTATATGGATGGATTCTAACAAGATCGAGCATCAGACGGTTAACTCAGGGAACAAGCATAAGTGTCTCTCGATTTGAAACTTAAGGAGATATCGAGAGCAAAGTAAGTAGGTACCATGAGAAGTTTCAAACGGATAGGCAATCGTTCGATGTCTGAAACAACATGCGGAAGGGGTCCAAAGCAACGAGATTTAATATTGCGTCTGTTACCAGAATAGATCACTAGGACGGTGGCCCGTGAACTACATACGAGGCCACGCGCGAGGAATAACTTTGGGAATAGGGGGTGTACAGGAGAGTCAGGTTTCAATCCTGTGAAACTGTGGGTTATGGGCCCACCATGTGGGTTAAGTAGGAAGGGCAGTAATGTCTTGCACGATCGTGTAAGCAAGGCATGTCAGAGGATAGCCTATCAGTTATGTTGGCAACAATATCGGTACCAAGGGCGAGGGACGATGAGAACCAATTCCTGCTCGTTGAACGAGGCGGACCAATAGGCAAAGTTCTCGTCCATCGGTGGTTACCGGAATGCTATCGACAAGTGCAACAGGGTCTTTCTGACAGAATTGTACTCCGAGGTGTTTACAAATGCAGGAGAACATTACTGCTTAGATCATATAGATCACAAGAAAGGTTAAACCAAACAAGGGAAAGGAAAAAATGATTATCAGGTTTAAGCAGAACAATGGAAAGGAAAATGTGTTTAAACACATATTTCAAGGGTATATCCTTCCCAAGGACAAGCAGAGTATGATATCCATGACAGGATATACTGTAGAAAACTCTTTAGGTAGGGGAGAGAAATTTCATGACATTACCCATATAGCGGTGTTTGTATGATTGAGCAAGAAACATTTGGCATTGGGCTTCAAATGGTCTTGTTGAAAATCGGGGTACCATAGACATGCTTCGAGATAGCATTGACATGGTCTTCAAGCAAAGGTCAGACTTTGGATACACGAAGGATTCATTAGGAACAACTTGTAGAATAAGTCTTACCATTACTCATGGAAGAATGGCTAAACTTGCTAAAAAGGATACTACAACAACAGGTCCTCCACCCAGGGGGGGGGGGGGGGTGCTAGGCATGACATCATGTTACCGGGTCATCAAAGGACCAACATCATAACTCTTGGAAAGTTGTCCCAACCATCATATCTGACCGAGATTCGGCTCCAATTGGTGTCATGATACCTCAGACTCAGGATGTCCGAGAAGAAAAGGTGCAACACAAATAGACGAAATGACATTTCAAGATTCTCAGGAAATGAACTATGGGAGCGGGTTCTTGAAGCAATAGTTCATCCTTAAACCAAGGAGGGGATGAGAAGGTGGCTGATGGGCTCAGCGACAATTCATCGAGAATTCCAAATGGATGGCTTTCCACAATAATGTGAACAAGAAGATGACACTTGTCAATTCAAAAGATATAATGGGGTATGCTCGAGGAAAACATACCCAATTAAACATCGATTGAAAGGTGCAACGAAATGTGGGCTTATAGTAGCATGATCAACGTTAGAATGGTGGATTCGACAACCGATAGGCTAAGAATGAATTATCGATCATTAACTTCAAAGCAATAGGGTTGCTAGAAGTGCAGAATCCAAACAACACCATTCACATGTGGGTACCCCGGTTGGAATCCACACGAGGACCAAGAAAGAATGGTGATGGTGAGAAGTATCATTGTAGCAAGAATTTCTTAAGAGGTGGAGCAATCCTCACAACATTCTTGACATCAAAGATGGTAATACTCTGCGGTAGATCATAACATAAGTTGGATAGCATGGAACTCAAGGTACAACACAAAACAAGAACAAGTTTTGTGTTGGAGGGAATGCAATAATGTTGTGGATGATAACCCAAATCATCGAGGGCAAAGGATGCTATTTCTCATCAAGAATTCGATAGATATCTTGGAAGGCCTCAGAATGTTGATGATGATCACGACACATTTGTCGAGAGGTTTCGAGAAGATGTAACTGATCGGCGATGACACCAAGTCAACGGAATGATGAAGCAAAAGTTATTGGAACCATGGGTACGACAAAAAATCGAAAGCAAGCTTGCTGTTCAAGGACAAACGATATGACGTGGAAGATTGATTGTAAGATTAGCTCACCGTCGAAATTTGTGCTCTGGGAAGAAGGACCAGGTAGCACAGTTAGAATTTGGTACGATAATGGTATAGCCGATCAGGCTAGGAATGTCTTGAAGGATTATTCAACCCATAAGCAATGAAAATTACTTAAGAGTTATTGAATCGGAGTGCAGAATCGATTCACTTATCTGTGTTCTCGGTCGACAAACAACCCAGAACCCATGAAGTGGCAAAGACAAGGTAAGGTAGTGCTTCATCAAAGTTTATAAGATGTAGTGCAATGGCAAGATATCCTCGAGATACCCGGGGTAATACTCGACACAAGATCAAAGTAAAGGTTGGACTGGTGTATTGATCCATAGAAGACAAGTGATTAACTTGCCCGAGAAACGGGATCAAAGAGAAAATATGGTCGGAACCACGATTGCATAGGGTAAATTCACAGATACCAGATGATATTGTATCAACGAAATAGTTATTATCACAAGAAGCTTCTATGGTAGGATCTACATCGTGTCCATGGGCATGAACACAAAGGTTCAAAGTCGACTCCGACTTCTTCAATGTATAAACTTCCATTCACTTCTCGCTTTGATAAAGGCATTAGTGTTGAAAGTTTTACCTGGTGAAATACCAGATGAGTATGACTCGTGAAAACTTCCGAGTTCACACATATTAAGGAAGGCATATGTTCACCCATCGGGGTACCTTAGGAACATAAACCACAATCTTTTAGAAGTAATTAATACAAGCTTGAAAGCAGAGCATGGTTGGTCAATCAGAGGATAGGATTTACCAATGGAGAAAGAACTTCCAAAGTGATTGAATATGAAGAACGCTATCGGATAAAATCCAACAAAGGATCCGGTGGTCCTCAAAGGATTTGATGTGAGCATCGGTACTCAACCAGAGGAAGAAACAATGCAAGGAGATCAGACTATACAAACAACAGAATAATTCAAAGCTCAAATGCAAAAGAATTATGATTTCCGATCAAGGGATCAGAAGCAAACCCTCTGATTAAGGATGGATAAGTTGAGTAAGCTTAGGGGTAAAATCGACAACAATTTGATTGGTCAAGATTCAGCTCATGTTTAAAATGATGTCTGAGCCGAAATGATGAATCCTAGGTTCTGATTGAGGATTGCGAGCATTCGTAACCTATTGAATCAATGGACTCAAAATGATAGTGACAAAGGTTGCTAATAAGATTTCCAGACTTATTGGAGTAATCATAATGCTAGCAAGCAAGAATTTCAAGAGCATTAGGCTGTTGAGGATTTTCAGAAGAACGAACGGTATTACGAAGACTTTTGTGAAACACATGATCAACATGGGGGATGAGCGGATACTCGATAAGTGTGAGAATTAACCGTAGGGGTATTCAGGTGACAAAGAACAGCAAGGCAGTAAGCTCAAAGGATTATCGAAACAACGACGAGTTTTTCAGGGTATCTTGTAATAACAAGACCAACTGGAATGAATGTAAGAATAACAAGCGCAAGTAGTTATCCATAAGGGTTTGCGGTGGAAGGGGAATTGCAAACGCGATGAACACAAGTTCTCGTGTTAACAGCGGAGAGTATCTTGAGGTCTTACAGTGCGTGAGGCGATCATCGATAATAAGGGCTCTCCGGTTGAAAGTGATAACGAGATCCGAATGTTAGATTTAGTAAACTTCATTTAACCCGAATAGAGTAGAGATCAGAGTCCCAGAGTAAAGGTCGAGGAGTAAAAGATCCTAGTACCACCCAATGGCGAAGTGGGCCCGTAAGGCACACAGCCATGTTAGTAAAAGTTTTGCAATGACTAGACTCGACTTCGGCCAAGGAGTGTGGAAGGGGGATTCCTACAGGCAGTCGGCTCTGATACCGACGTGTGGCGCCCCGATTCAATCGTACACTAATCATGCACGCAAATGTGTACGATCAAGATCGAGGACTCACGGAAGATATCACAACACAACTCTAAAATATAAATAAGTCATACAAGCATCATAATACAAGCCAGGGGCCTCGAGGGCTCGAATACAAGTGCTCGATCATAGACGAGTCAGCGGAAGCAACAATATCTGAGTACAAACATAAGTTAAACAAGTTTGCCTTAAGAATGCTAGCACAAAACTGGGATACAGATTGAAAGAGGCGCAGGCCTCCTGCAGGATCCTCCTAACTACTCACGGCCGTCGTCGGCCGGGCTGCACGTAGTACTAGGCACCTCCGGTGTAGTAGTAAATCATCGACGGTGGCGTCTGGCTCCTGGCTCCATCGATGCAGTCGCATCAACCGGGTAAAGAAAGGGGGAAAAAGGGGAACAAGGCAACCGTGAGTACTCATCCAAAGTACTCGCAAGCAAGGAGCTACATTACATATGCATGGATGTATGTGTAAAGGGCCATCTCGGTGGACTGAACTGTAGAATGCTAGAATAAGAGGGGGGATATCTAATCCTGTCGAAGACTACGCTTCTGGCAGCCTCCGTCTTGCAACATGCAGAAGGGAGTAGGCTGAAGTCCTCCAAGTAGCATCACATAGCAATAATCCTACCCGGCGATCCCCTCCTCGTAACCCTGAGAGAGAGCGACCACCGGGTTATATCTGGTACTTGGAAGGGTGTGTTTTATTAAGTACCAGTTCTAGTTGTCATAAGGTCAAGGTACAACTCCAAGTCGTCCTGTTACCGAAGATCACGGCTATTCGAATAGATTAAACTTCCTAGGGTGCACCACATAACCCAACACGCTTGATCCCATATGGCCGGACACACTTTCCTGGGTCATGCCTGGCCGCGGAAGATCAACACGTCGCAGCCCCACCTAGGCACAACAGAGAGGCCCGCACGCCGGTCTAAACCTAAAGCGCCGCAGTGCAGGCCCATCGCCCAATGCACACACACGTTGCGTGGCGGCGAGCAGACCTAGCCTAACAGGCGTTCCATCCAATCCGGCGCGCGCCGCTCAGTCGCTGACGTCACGAAGGACTCGGCTGATACCACGACGCCGGGATAACCATAACTACTCCCACGTAGATGGTTAGTGCGTATAGACCAAATGGCCAGACTCAGATCAAATACCAAGATCTCGTTAAGCGTGTTAAGTATCCATGACGCCGACCAGGCCAGGCCCACCTCTCACCCAGGTAGTCTCAACCTGCCCTGTCGCTCCGCCACAAAGTAACAGTCGGGGGCCGTCGGGAACCCAGGCCCACCTCTACCGGGATGGAGCCACCTGTCCTTTCAGCCCCCATCTCCGAACAATATCACAGGTAATGTAATAGTGTAAAGTATATAGTATATGCCCGTGATCACCTCCCGAAGTGATCACAGCCCAGTAGTATAGCATGGCAGACGGACAAGAGTGTAGGGCCCTTGATGGAACACTAGCATCCTATACTAAGCGGTAGGATAGCGGTAAAGGTAACAATGATAGTAGCAAGGACAGGCTATGCAGCGGTATAGGGTTAGCGAAAAGCAGTAACATGCTACACTACTCTAATGCAAGCAGTATAGAGAAGAGTAGGCGATATCTGGTGATCAAAGGGGGGGCTTGCCTGGTTGTTCAGACAAGGAGGGTCGTCGTCGACGTAGTCGAACACAGGGGCATCAACAGCGATCTCGGGGTCTACCGGAGAGAAGAGGGGGAAGAAACAGTAAATACACGCAAACATATGCATAACACGACAATAAGCGGGGCTAGAAGTGTACTAACGCAGCGCTAGGCGGTACTGGCGAAGAGGGAAAACATCCGGAAAAGTATTCCCGGAGTTCCGTGGTTTCGGGCAGATGAACCGGAGGTGAAATGTTGCAGGTTTGATATGTTAGGGGTGCGTGCCGGACGAACGGGCTGCGTATCCGGGTTCGTCTCGTCGTTCTGAGAAATTTTCATGTAGAAAGTATTTCTATCCGAGCTACGGTTTATTTATTATGATTTTTCCAAGTTTTAGCAATATTCTAAAATCATTATTAATTAAAAATTAAATATCTAAATGCTAGGTGCACCCAGCTCTGCGTACACAGAAGTGTACCGAGAGGTCGACAGTGGGCAGGGTCCCATTGACCGATCAACGTTGATCGTCAGCGGGTGAAAACTGTCATTGGCTGTTGATTTTAGTTATATAGTTAATTTAACAGATGGACCCACATGTCATACTGTAATTACGTTAACTTAATTAAATGGATTAATTAGCCTAGGGGTCTACCAGTCAGCGTCTCAAGGGGTAAGCAACAGAGCCATTTAGTCCCTAATAGACAGGGGCGTGAGAATCGGCCAGGGTTAGCTGCCGGTGACCATCCCGAGTGGCTTAGATTCTTCGGGGATCCACGGGAGTGGCGGACGAGGGCAACAAAGATACCCCGCAGCCGCGCGCATTTAGGGGGCTTCGCAACAGGCGTTGGAGTTGTCGGAATCGTCGGGAACAAGTCCCGCGGTGGTGGAACCATGGTTTGCTCTAAGATGGTGCACGGACGCGACGCGGGCGTGTGTGGGCGCAACTAGTGGCGGTGAGCGCGAGTGCCCAACGAGCACTCGACACGGTGGTGCGGCGAAATTCGATGACAGAGAAACAAAAAGGGGGAACGGGGCGAGGGGAGCCTCACATCGGCGGCAGGGGAGATCCGCGCGCTCGGGGGAGGCCGGGGCAGGTCGGAGAGGTTGCCGACGAGGCGCGGGCCGTCGGTGACGAGGCAGTCGGGCAGGGCGACTAGGATCGGCCGGGCGCGCGAAGGAGTAGTGACGAGCTGCAGGCGAGCGCCCACACGCGCCGGTAGGCGCCGGCCACGACCTGGTGCGGCCATGGGAGGCGCGGTGCGCGGGCGACGCCGGCGACAGGAGGCATGCGGCAGGGGCGGGGTCGACGGCCGTGCGAGTCGAAGGAGGAGGCGGCGATGCGAGGGAGGTCAGTGGTGAGGAGCTCGCCGACCAGAACAACGGCAGAGGTGGTCGGGCCAGGGCAAGGAGGCGTGTGTGAGCGGGATCGAGGCGGGTCTCTTGCTCCTCTCCCTCTCTTCCTGGCGGCGTGAGGAGGGAAGATGGGATCGATCGGGTGGAGTGGGGATCAAAAGGTGAGGGGCTAGGGTTAGATAGGGAGGCAGCTGGGCTGGGCCTAGCAGGCCGACCGATGGCCCAAGGCCCGGGGGATGGGGGGGGGGGTTCCCTTTTTATTTATTTTTATTTGGCATTTTGTTTTTGTTTTCCTAATTTTCTTTTATTTCTTTACTGTTTTCATTTAAAGTTTCCATTATTTTAGTTTTATAAATTACCAAGTTAGCACCTAAATTAGTATTACTAATTAGGCCACTGCCATAATTATTTTGGCACACTATTAATTTAGTTATATTATTATAACTCTATAAAAGGCATTAAACTAATTGTTTTGTCCTTAACTTTGGTTATTTTAGTGAATTTAAATATTATAAGAAATGTTGGTTTCTCCACCATTATTACTCATGAATAATTCGTCACAATTAGGACATTTTAGTTTTAATGTTTGAAAACTTTTGTTGTTTGCCTTTAATTAAAAATTGAATTTGAATCGGTTTCGAACTAATGCGAGATTAGCCACAGTAATCGAGGTGACATGGCATCATTAGTGGAGGGTTACTGTAGCGTAACTATCCGGGCGTCACAAGGGATGGTTATATGATCCAATTATATAATCATTGTTGAGAGATTGCACTAGGGAAAATACGGACCTTAGGCCTTGTTTTCAAGCATTGCAATACCGTTTGTGCTCACTTTTGTTACTTGCTACCTTGTTGTTTTTTATTTTCACTATCACAAAAATCAATATCTACTATCATTACTACACTTTTATTACCATCTCTTCGCCGAACTAGTGCACCTATACAATTTACCATTGTACTTGGTGTGTTGGGGACAGAAGAGACTTTTTGTTATTTGGTTGCAGGGTCGTTTGAGAGAGACCATCTTCATCCTACGCCTCCCATGGATTGATAAACATTAGGTCATCCAATTGAGGGAAAATTTCTACTTTCCTAAAAAACTCTGTGCTTGGAGGCCCAACACAAGTCTACAAGAACAAGTTGTATAGTAGACATCAAGCTCTTTTCTGGTGCCGTTGTCGGGGAGAGGTGAGTGCATGAAGGTATATATTTAGATCTTGCAATTGAATCTTTTAGTTTCTTTTTTATCACTAGTTTGGTTTATAAAAGAAAACTACATACAAAATTGAATTGAGGTTGCATCATATTATTGATCATCTTTATAATATCTTTCTTGAGAATGATGGATCGGAAAATTGTGCTCAATTGTTAGAAGAAGAAGTCAATAAAGTGTTTGGCACAAAGTATTTAAATGGTGAGCATGATTGCAATGTTGTTAGTATAAATTCTTTGGATATCCATGATGCTAATGATATGCAAAGCCATAAGCTTGGGGATGCTATGTTTTATGATGATGATATTTTTTGTCCCCCAAGTTTTGATGAGAAAATTATTATGACAAAAGCATGCCTCCTATTTATGATGATTATATTGATGAAAGTCGATTTGGAGAGGTCATGACTTTATTTAGCGATGATTCCACTAGGTTGGAAGAGGTTTCAATTGTTTATGACAACAAAGTTCCTATCTATGATGATTATGGTGATGACATGTATGCTATAAAGAATAATGATAACAATGAAACTTGTCATCATGATTTTAATTTTCAACCTCATGATAGTTATTTATTGAATCTGCTCCCACTACTATCGATGAGAATAAATTTGCTTATGTGGGGAGTAAGAAAATTTCTATGCTTGTGGATCATGAAAGAATACTTTATGTGATGGTTATATTGTTGAATTCATTCATGATGCCACTGAAAATTATTATGAGAGAGGAACATATGCTTGTAGGTATTGCAATAATATCAAGTTTCCTCTCTATGTGTTGAAAATCTTAAAGTTTTGCTTGTTTTACCTTCTGATGCTAGTTGATTCTTGTTCCCATAATTTGTTTGCTCACAAAATCCCTATGCATAGGAAGTGGGTTAGGCTTAAATGTTTTTGGTATATGCTTCATGATGCTCTCTTTATGTTTCAATTCTAATCTTTTAGGCGAGCATCATTGAACTCATCATGCCTAGCTAAAAGGCATTAAAGAAATGCGCTTGTTGGGAGACAACCCAACATTTACCTCTACTGTTTTTATGTGTTCACATGATTAAGCTACCATAGTAATCATGTTTTATTGCTTTTGTTTCAATAAAGTGCCAAGTAAAGCCTTTGGGACAGTGTGGATGATAGTTGACTTGAATCTGTGCAAAAACAGAAACTTTTGCGCTCAGTGCAGGAAATTTGAAAATTCACTTGAACGTGCTTTGGTCTGAATTTTTTACAGGTGATAGATATACAAATTCTCTACGTTGTTCTAATTTTTCGGAATTTTTGGAGTATCAGAAGTATGGCTGGAGTACAGATTACTTCAGACTGTTCAGTTTTTGATAGTTGCTTGTTTTCTAATTTCTATGGCTTATATTGCTCAATATAAATTGTGGAAATGATATGCTACAGTAGGAATTGTGTTGAAACAATTATGAATCTTGTCTTTGACAGTACCGAAGTGAAATGGTTTGCTCTTTATCATACTAACCTATCTCACGAAGTTCCGTTAAGTTTTGTGTGATTGAAGTTTCCAAGTTTTGGGTGAGCTATCAATATGAGGAGAATAAGGAGTGACATGAATCTAAGCTTGGGGATGCCTAAGGCACCCCAAGGTAATATTCAAGGAATATCCAAGCAACTAAGCTTGGGGATGCCCCGGATGGCATCCCCTCTTTCGTCTCCAACATTATCGGTAACCTCACTTGGAGCTATGTTTTCATTCGTCACATGATATGTGTTTTACTTGGAGCGTCAATTTGTTTTATTAGTATCTGCTTGATGTTATTTAGAATAATGTTTTGCATCTTTCTTTTCAATAAAAGTGGCAAGGATAGCCTTTACCATGCTTATTTTACAAGTCTACATGTTGCTGCTTGAAAACAGAAAGTTAATCACTGTTGCAAAAATTCCCTACAAAAGTCAGAATGTGATAAAATGTTGAATTTTTTTTGCATAATAAGCTCTAATAAATTTTCTATAGTGTGGTAAATTTTCATAATTTTTGAAGTTGAATAAGTATGGATACTCTTGCATTCTCTGATTTGTCTTGTTTTGGCAGATTCTTTATTAAGTTTGCATTGTTTGCATATGTTTGCTGGTTTAATTATTCTATTCGAGGATAGGAGTATTAAATATGTAGAGGAATTTAGTATGAAATGTTGAATAATAATTTTAGTGATTTTCTACAGTAGAGAATGATAATGTTTTTGCATTGGTTTATACTAACTTATCTCACGAGTTCTTGTTGAGTTTTGTGTGGATGAAGTTTTTAAGATTTAGGGAAACCTGATATAAAAGGAATTAAGGAGACACAAAAGCTCAAGCTTGGGGATGCCCAAGGCATCCCAAGTTAATATTCCAAGAACTCTCAAGCATCTAAGCTTGGGGATGCCCCAGTAGGCATCCCACCTTTTTTCTTCAACAATTATCGGTTAGTATCGGTTGAGCCTAAGTTTTTGCTTCGTCACATGAGTTGTGATATTCTTGGTTTGTCATTTTATTTCATTTTCCTTGCTTTTTAAATAAAATACTTAGAACTGCAAGTTTTTAAACAAAATAGAGTCCTCAAATAGTTGTCAGGGAGGCTAGGTAAGCGGCACTTACATCTCATCAATGAAGCACTTTTCTATGGAATTGCTCTAGTGCTTCACTTATATATTTTTGAGCATGGTGTGCTTTAGTATTTTTGAAGAAATTCTCTCTTGCTTCACTTAAATTAATTTGAGAGAAAGAAATATTTTGCTCATCATCTTCACTTATATTTGTTTGAGCTTATCAAAAGCAACTCATAAAAATTAGTTCCAAAGTGATAGATATCGAAGAAGGATATAATAAAAACTTTCATGAAGATCATTGGACAAAATAAACTTGATTCCTTGTAATAGTTTTGAGATATGATGATGTGATATGTGAGTCATGTTGATGAGTAATTGTAATTTAATAAGAATATTGGTGTTAAGGTTTGTGATTCTCTATGCAAGCACGAAACTCAATAGTTGTGCAATGAAATTACATCCTACTTGTGGTGTATTATTCGGTGTTAATTATGCTCAATGCTCGCTTATGAGATTCTTCGTTTCTTGGTTGGTCGCTTCTCAATCTTTTGCTAGCCTTCATTTTGCACTAAGTATGATCACTACTTGTGCAGTCAAAAATCCTTTAAACCAGTTTTGCCATATGAGTCCACTATACCTACCTATATGCGCTGTTCTTTTGCCGTTCTAAGCAAATTTGTATGTGCAATCTCTAATTTTCAAAATAAATTTCTATTTTGTGTGCTCGTACCACTCGCGAGGTTGTGAGGGGTGGCCAATATTTTCCATGCTAAATGGGTTATTCTCATGATGAGTGTTTATTCACTTGTAATTGCACGAGAGTAAGGCAAAGGTATTAGGGATGCCTAGTCCCGAAATGAAAAATAAATTTACTTTATGTTGTCAAATAATAAATTCCTCGGAAAGTGTTGGTATGGAGGGCACCCATGGATAAGGTTAGCCATGGAAAGTGAAAGTATGGTGGAAAAAGGAATAAACTTTATTTTCTGTTTGGGAACCGCCTATTATATATATAGCATGGAAAGTGTTGGGAACTCTTAAGTCGTTTTCATTGGTGGGAAATGTATGCCTCTTAAAATGTTTTGACCTCTCAATTTTTGCTTTGAGCTTTGGCACCTCTACAAATCCCTACTTCCCTCTATGAAGGGCCTTTCTTTTACTTTATGCAATTTTTATTTTGATTTTCCATCTTCTCTTATAAAGCACCAACTAGGGGGCACTATGATCGTACTTGAGCATTGGGTGTAGCTAATATGCGAGTTTGTTTCATGAATGGATCAATGATTGAGCATGATGGCCGCTAGGGATAACTTATTTTAGCATTGATATTTTGAAAGACATGGTTGCTTGTTGGTATGCTTGAGTATTTAAGTCCTCATGTCAAAACTAGACTATTCCTTTGAACCAGATAAAAGTCCAAATGTCCATACTACAAAAGAAAAGAATATGTGACGAATATGATAGGTAGCTTTCCACAACAAAATTCCATTTTCAATTGCTACTTTATCATAATAAGAATTATGAGAAAGAGTTGCTATTATGATGCTAGGAAAAGTGATTGAAATTATCATTGATCAAACTTATGCACTTTGCTAGCATTCACACTTCATAAATTATTTCGTTTATCATTTACCTACTAGAGGACGAGTAGGAATTAAGCTTGGGGATGCTGATACGTCTCGAACGTATCTATAATTTATGAAGTATTCATGCCATGTTTACGACAATTTTATAGGTTTTGGTATGATTTGCATGGAACTAACCAGGACTGACGCTGTTTTCAGCAGAACTACCGTGCTGTTGTTTTTTGTGCAGAAATGAAAGTTCTCCAAATGAGCTGAAACTTTTTGATGATTTTTTTGGAACAAAAGAGACCCCCAAAAATTTGTGGAAAGACCAGAAGATGAAGGAGTAGGGCACAAGACACCGGGGCACGCCTAGGCCCTTGCCTGTGCCCCGGTGGGTTGTGCTCACCTCGAGGCCCATCTTAGCATGAAACCAAGGCCAAAAAATCCTATAAATAGAGAAACCATCAGAAGTAGCCCTAGATCAGAAGTTCCGCCGCCGCAAGGCTCTGTAGCCATCGAAAACCAATCTAGACCCCGTTCCGGCACCCTGCCGGAGGGGGAGGTCATCACCGTTGGCCCTCTTCATCATCCCGGCGGCCACCACGATGAGGAGGGAGTAGTCCACCCTCGGGGCTGAGGGTTTGTACCAGTAGCTATGTGTTTAATATCTATCTCTCTCGTGTTCTTGAGATGTCATGATCTTTATGTATCGCGGGCTTTGTTAGTGTTGGGGAATGTAGTAATTCAAAAAAATTCCTACGATCACACAAGATCTATCTAGGAGATGCATAGCAACGAGACGAGAGAGTGTGTCGACGTACCCTCGTAGATCGAAAGCGGAAGCGTTTAGTAACGCGGTTGATGTATTCGGACGTCTTGCGGTCCAACCGATCCAACACTACTAGGAAAAAGCCTATACATAGAATCTTACCACCAGCGTGTTTTAAAGTAAGGAGCTGCTGCTATATAGCAGCAACTCGCTCCAGCAGAACTCGCTGCTGAAATAAAAGTAGCAGTAGTGCGCCTCCTCTAAGCCGCGCTACTGCTATAATTGCCACGACGCCGCCGTGAAGCTAGTTTTAGCAGCATCGATTTTATACGAAGAACGCTACTGCTACAGATCATAGCAGTAGCGTATTCCCGTAATACCTGGTACTGCTAAGTTTACTAAAAAATTTAGTCCCACCTTGCTCCGCGAAGAGGGTTTCTACCACCTTAAATATGTTACTTCTCTAACTATCACAAGCACTTGGTCTTCATTGAATTCTATGTGTAAAATTTATGGCGGCAATATGAGTCTTCACCAGTAACTAAACCGGTGAGGACTCATATTGACAAATCAGATTGTACACAAAAAGATCATTGATGATCAATGTATTTTTGATGTCTATTTTTACATGCTGACACATAGCAGTAGCGCGTTTTGTGGAAAAGGCGCTACTGCTAGGTCGTTTAGAAGTAGCGCCTTTCCCTATAGGGCGCTACTGCTAAAACTAGCTATCTCCCGCCACCCACTCTCCTCTATCCGATCCACTCACACTCGCACTCACACTCACTCGATCTCCCCCTCAACCCCCCCGCGCCGGTCCTCCCCCGCCGGCCGCCGTCGCCCCCGCCGGCCGCCGTCGCCTACCCCTCCTCCCTCTGCGCCGCCGTCACCTCCTCCTCCTCTATGGACTCGATACCGCCCTCCTCCTCCGTCCTCCCTCCACTCGCCGCCGTCTG
This sequence comes from Aegilops bicornis, assembly GCA_021605145.1. Taxonomy (NCBI): domain Eukaryota; kingdom Viridiplantae; phylum Streptophyta; class Magnoliopsida; order Poales; family Poaceae; genus Aegilops; species Aegilops bicornis. The sequence goes on from CM038675.1 coordinate 775,931,646, forward strand.
TCCCCTTCTAGCTCCGCCTTCCTCCTCCGTCCTCCTCCAGTCGCCCTCCTTCTCCCTCCTCCCTCCTCCATCCACAACCCCTCCTCCCTGCTACATTTTGATTTAGTAGGCTAGTCCATTTGCAACATTTTGATTTAGTTGATTTAGTAGGCTAGTTGATTTAGTTGAGTTAGAACATTTTGTTTTAGTTGATTTAGTAGGCTAGTTGATTTATAGAACATTTTGATTTAGCTGATTTAGTACGCTAGTTGATAGCTCTAAAGATTTGGCACCACCTAGCTAGATGCTTGGAAAGAAATGCACCATTTAATTGTTATTTTTTCTGTACATGGATAGCTAGATGCTTTTGTTTTTCTGTAATAAGTTATTTTTTGGCAAAATGTAGGTGTCAATTTAGTTAAATTTGCCACTTATTTTTTTAATCAATTATCTTAGGCAATAGGGGCCAATTATCAATTTGCCACTAGTTTAGTAAAATTTAAGATTTGGCATTTGCCTGCTAGCTATTGGTTCTATTATAGAAGGTGTTAGTATGCTATGAAAATATAACTGAAGAAGAACCAAAAATATCACATGCTACTGTTTTTCTTTCCTGTGAAGTGGATTGTTAATCCTTTGCTCATATTGCTTTAGGAAAATGGCGCCACCACCATGATACGTCTCCAATGTATCTACTTTTCCAAACACTTTTACCCTTGTTTTGGACTCTAACTTGCATGATTTGAATGAAATTAACCCGGACTGACGCTGTTTTCAGCGGAACTGCCATGATGTTGTTTTATGTGTAGAAAAGAAAAGTTCTCGGAATGTCCTGGAAATCCACGGAGGCACTTTTTGGAATTTATAAGAATTTTTGGTGAAAGAATTAATGCCAGGGGCCCCATAGCTTGTCCACGAGACAGGGGGGCGCGCCCCCCTAGGGCGCGGCCTCCTATCTCCTGGGCCCCCTGGACATCCACCGACCTCAACTCCAACTCCATATATTCCGTCTCGGGGAGAAAAAAATCAGAGAGAAAGTTTCATCGCGTTTTACGATACGGAGCCACCGTCAAGTCCTAATCTCTCTCGGGAGGGCTGATCTGGAGTCCGTTCGGGGCGCCGGAGAGGGGGATTCATCGCCGTAGTCATCATCAACTATCCTCCATCACCAATTTCATGATGATCACCGCCGTGCGTGAGTAATTCCATCGTAGGCTTGCTGGACGGTGATGGGTTGGATGAGATTTACCATGTAATCAAGTTAGTTTTGTTAGGGTTTGATCCCTAGTATCCACTATGTTCTGAGATTGATGTTGCTATGACTTTGCTATGCTTAATGCTTGTCACTAGGGCCCGAGTGCCATGATTTCAGATATGAACCTATTATGTTTTCATTGATATATGTGTGTTCTTGATCCTATCTTGGTCTATAGTCACCTATTATGTGTTATGATCCGACAACCCCGAAGTGACAATAATTGGGATACTTCTCGGTGATGACCGTAGTTTGAGGAGTTCATGTATTCACTATGTGCTAATGCTTTGTTCCGGTTCTCTATTAAAAGGAGGCCTTAATATCCCTTAGTTTCCGCTAGGACCCCGCTTCAACGGGAGGGTAGGACAAAAGACGTCATACAAGTTCTTTTCCATAAGCACGTATGACTATTTACAGAATACATGCCTACATTACATTGATATATTGGAGCTAGTTCTATATCACCCTATGTTATAGCTATTGCATGAGGAATCGCATGCGGCATAATTATCCATCACTGATCCATTGCCTACGAGCTTTTCACATATTGTTCTTCGCTTATTTATTTTTCCGTTGCTACTGTTACAACTACTACAAAAACCCAAAAATATTTATCTTTACTTTTGCTACCGTTACCTTTATTATCATACCACTTTTGCTACTAAACACTTTGCTGCAGATACTAAGTTATCCAGGTGTGGTTGAATTGACAACGCAACTGCTAATACTCAAGAATATTGTTTGGCTCCCCTTGTGTCGAATCAATAAATTTGGGTTGAATACTCTACCTCGAAAGCTGTTGCGATCCCCTATACTTGTGGGTTATCAAGACTAATTTTTGGCGCCGTTGCCGGGGAGCATAGCTCTATTCTCTGAGTCACTTGGGATTTATATCTGTTGATCACTATGAAGAACTTGAAATACGCTAAGACCAAGATTTTGCCCTCAACTATGAGGGGAGGGAAGGAACTGCCATCTAGCTCTGCACTAGATTCTCCTTCCGTTACTAGTAAGCTTGCGAGACCTAAACCTGCTACTGCTATGAATTCTGATATGTCGCATGTTATTGATGATGCCATACGCTATGCATGATGAAACTACTTCTGTGCGTGATGCTACTTTTCCATTAGGTGAATTTCTAGATGAACAACTTGCTAGAGTTAGCGGGAATGAAAATATTGAAGAACATATTATTGATGACAGTGATGATGAAGGTTCCCCCAATGAATATGTATTACCTGTTGTTCCTGAGGGTTATGTTATGAATGAAGCAGCTACTATGGAAATTCTTGCTTGCAATGATAGAAATGATCTTAAGAAATTATTAGCTAAATGGAAGCAGCGATTAAGCAATGCTAGAATGAAACCCGATCCTGCTTTTGCTACTTTACCTATCTGTGTTACTGATAAGGATTATGAATTCTCTGTTGATCCTGATATTATTACCTTAGTTGAATTTGATCCTTTTTATGGCCTTGAATCTGAAACTTGTGGCACATCTTACCAAGTTGAATGATATAGCCACCTTGTTTACTAATGATGAGAAGTCTCGCTATTTATATATCCTTAAGATATTTCCGTTCTCATTAAAGGGTGATGCTAAGACTTGGTATAATTCTCTTGCTCCTATTTGTGTGCGTAGTCCCCAGGATATGATTTATTAATTATCTGCTAAATATTTACCTGCTCATAAGAAACAAGCTGCCTTGCGGAAATATATAATTTTGTGCAAATCAAAGAAGAGAGTCTCCCACAAGCTTGGGGAGGCTTCTCCGATTATAATGCTTTGCGTGATCATCCTCTTAAGAAAAATGAAATACTTGATATCTTTTACAATGGACTAACCGATGCTTCCAAGGACTACTTGGATAGTTGTGCTGGTTGTGTTTTCAGGGAAAGAACAGTCGACGAAGCTGAAATATTATTGAATAATATGTTGACTAATGAAAATAATTGGACTCTTCCCGAGCCAGTTCCTGAAGTAATTCCTGAACCAATTGAGCCAACTCCTGAGCCTATTCCTAAACCCACTCTGAAGAAGAGAGGTGTTTTATTTCTCGATCTGAAGATATGCAAGAGGCTAAGAAATCAATGAAAGAAAAAGGTATTAAAGCTGAAGATGTTAAGAATTTACCCCCTATTGAAGAAATACATGGTCTTAATTTACACTTTGATGAACCACATTGCCTTGATAACCCGACACAGGTAGTAAAGGTAAATTCTCTCTATAGATATGATAAAGTTGAAATACCCTCTACTAAATTTCATAGCCCATGCTTAGATGAATTTGATGACTTTATGGCTAGGCAAGAAAGTTTTAATGCTTATGTTGGTAGAGAGTTAAAGAATAATGCTTTCGAGATAGGACGCGTAGGTGATAATCTGGCTAGAGTTAAAGATGAACTTCTGTGACGCCCCCAATTCAATCGTACACTAATCATGCACGCAAATGTGTACGATCAAGATCAGGGACTCACGGGAAGATATCACAACACAACTCTAAAACATAAATAAGTCATACACGCATCATAATACAAGCCAGGGGCCTCGAGGGCTCGAATACAAGTGCTCGATCATAGACAAGTCAGCGGAAGCAACAATATCTGAGTACAGACACAAGTTAAACAAGTTTACCTTAAGAAGGCTAGCACAAACTGGGATTCAGATCGAAAGAGGCGCAGGCCTCCTGCCTGGGATCCTCCTAACTACTCCTGGTCGTCGTCAGCGGGCTGCACGTAGTAGAAGGCACCTCCAGTGTAGAAGGAGTCATCGTCGACGGTGGCGTCTGGCTCCTGGACTCCGGCATCTGGTTGCGACAACCAGGTAGAAGGGAAAGGGGGGAAAGAGGGAGAAAAGCAACCGTGAGTACTCATCCAAAGTACTCGCAAGCAAGGAGCTACACTACATATGCATGCATATATGTGTAAAGGGCCATATCAGTGGACTGAACTGCAGAATGCCAGAATAAGAGGGGGATAACTAATCCTGTCGAAGACTACGCTTCTTGGAGCCTCCGTCTTGCAGCATGTAGAAGAGAGTAGATTGAAGTCCTCCAAGTAGCATCGCATAATCCTACCCGGCAATCCCCTCCTCGTCGCCCTGTTAGAGAGCGATCACCGGGTTGTATCTGGCACTTGGAAGGGTGTGTTTTATTAAGTATTCGGTTCTAGTTGTCATAAGGTCAAGGTACAACTCCAAGTCATCCTGTTACCGAAGATCACGACTATTTGAATAGATTAACTTCCTGTGAGGGTGCACCACATAACCCAACACGCTTGATCCCATTTGGCCAGACACACTTTTCTGGGTCATGCCCGGCCGCGGAAGATCAACACGTCGCAGCCCCACCTAGGCACATCAGAGAGGTCAGCACGCCGGTCTAAACCTAAGTGCACAGGCGTCTGGGCCCATCGCCCTTAGCATACCAACTTGTGACGCCCCCGATTCAATCGTACACTAATCATGCACGCAAATGTGCACGATCAAGATCAGGGACTCACGGGAAGATATCACAACACAACTCTAAAACATAAATAAGTCATACAAGCATCATATTACAAGCCAGGGGCCTCGAGGGCTTGAATACAAGTGCTCAATCATAGACGAGTCAACGGAAGCAACAATATCTGAGTACAGACATAAGTTAAACAAGTTTTCCTTAAGAAGGCTAGCACAAACTGGGATACAAATCGAAAGAGGCGCAGGACTTCTGCCTGGGATCCTCCTAACTACTCCTGGCCGTCGTCAGCGGGCTGCACGTAGTAGAAGGCACCTCCAGTGTAGAAGGAGTCGTCGTCAACGGTGGCGTCTGGCTCCTGGACTCCGGCATCTGGTTGCGACAACCAGGTAGAAGGGAAAGGGGGGGGGGGAGATGGAGAAAAGCAACTGTGAGTACTCATCCAAAGTACTTGCAAGCAAGGAGCTACACTACATATGCATGGATATATGTGTAAAGGGCCATATCAATGGACTGAACTGCTGAATGCCAGAATAAGAGGGGGATAACTAATCCCGTCGAAGACTACGCTTCTGGAAGCCTTCGTCTTGCAGCATGTAGAAGAGAGTAGATTGAAGTCCTCCAAGTAGCATCGCATAGCATAATCCTACCCGGCAATCCCCTCCTCGTCATACATTGAGAGCGATCTCCGGGTTATATCCGTCACTTGGAAGGGTGTGTTTTATTAAGTATCCCGTTCTAGTTGTCATAAGGTCAAGGTACAACTCCAAGTCGTCTGTTACCGAAGATCACGGCTATTCGAATAGATAAACTTCCCTGCAGGGGTGCACCACAAAACCCAACACGCTTGATCCCATTTGGCGGACACACTTTTACATGTCATGCCCGGCCGCGGAAGATCAACACGCGTCGCAGCCCACCTAGGCACTGTGAGAGAGGTCGACGCCGGTCTAAACCTAAGCGCATAGGGGTGCAGGCCCATCGCCTTAGCACACACGCACTGCTATAACGCGGCCGGAAGCAGAACTAGCCCCCTTAATACAAGAGCAGGCTTACGTACCAATCCGGCGCGCGCCGCTCAGTCGCTGACGTCACGAAGGTTTCGGCTGAGACCACGACGTCGAGTGCCCATAACTGTTGCCGCGTAGTTGGTTAGTGCGTATAGGCCAGTAGCCAGACTCAGATCAAATATCAAGATCTCGTTAAGCGTGTTAAGTATCTGTGAACGCCGAACAGGGCCAGGCCCACCTCTCACCCAGGTAGTCTCAACCTGCCCTGACGCTCCGCCACAAAGATCCACACAGAGGGCCGTTGGGACAAAGGTCCTTTCAGCCCCCAATCCGTGAATCACTCGCGGGTGCTCCTTGAGCCGACCCGACTTTAGTCACCACATGTATCATGTATAAAGTATATAGTATATACCCGTGATCACCTCCCAAGTGATCACGGCCCGATAGTATAGCAATGACGGACAAGAATGTAGGGCCACTGATGGAAAACTAGCATCCTATACTAGGCATGTAGGATTGCAGGTAAAGGTAACAACAGTAGTAGCAAGGACAGGCTATGCATTAGGATAGGATTAGCGGAAAGCAGTAACATGCTACACTACGCTAATGCAAGCAGTATAGAGAAGAATAGGCGATATCTGGTGATCAGGGGGGGGGGCTTGCCTGATTGCTCTGGCAATAAGGAGGGGTCGTCAACACCATAGTCGTACTGGGTAGCAGCGGCGTCGGTCTCGGTGTCTAGCGGAAGAAGAGGTGGAAGAAACAATGAATACAATGCAAACAGATGCATAACGATGCATGACAAAGCAATGTGTGGTGCTAGGCGTTCCCTAACGCGGTAGTAGGTGGTACCGGCGAAGGGGGGAAAACATCCGGGAAAGTATCCCCGGTGTTTCGCGTTTTCGGACAGATGAACTGGAGGGGGAAAGTTGCGAGTTCGATAGGTTAGGGATGCGTGGCGAACGAACGGGCTGTGTTTCCGGATTCGTCTCGTCGTTCTGAGCAACTTTCATGTAGAAAGTATTTTCATCTGAGCTACAATTTATTTTATATTAATTTTAAAAGATTTAAATCATTTTAGGATTAATTTAATTATTTTAATTCAACATTATCCAGAACAGTGTTTGATGATGTCATCATGACGCCAGCATGACGTCAGCAGTCAACAGAGGTTGACTGGGTCAAACTGAGGCGTTGGCCTAGTGAGACCCACCTGTCATACACTCTTTAGGTTAATTAGGATTTAACTAAACTAATTACGGTTCAGTTAGACTAACTAGTTAATTAAACTAATTAAACAGGGTTAATTAACTTAATTAATTCACTAATTAATTAATTATTAATTTTATTAATATTATTTTTAATTCTTTTAATTCTTTTGTAGCGTTCTAGGGGGTGGAGCCCGTTGTCCGATGTTGAGCCTTAACGGGCATAGGGGTTGAGGCGCGCAGGCGCAGCCAGAGGCGCACCGGTTGGGCGTGGGCGCCGATGGGAGTCGGGAGAGGCGGCCAGCACCCACGGCAGGGCCAGCAGGAATGGCTGCGAGCAGCGCATGACCAACGGCGGCGACACCGAGGAGAGGCGAGACATGGCCGAGGTGGCGGGCGAGGAGGTGGTGGCGCAAAGGCGGGGCCGGAGGCCGCAGTGCCGGGCGGCCGGAGTGGCGACCGCCTTGGCGGAGGCGGCACAGGGACGTGGGGACAGGGGACGAAGGAGCGGGCGTCTTTGGGCGTGGCGAGCGCAAAGTGGCGCGGCCAGGGCGCGACCCGGCCGCGGTGAGTGCGTGAGACAGAGGAGGGGAGGAGGAGTCGGGGCTCACTGCGGGATGCAGGGATCGGGGCAGTGGGGCGCGGGGAGGGGACGGAGACGACAGCGACGTGCTGACGAGGTGCAGGTTGGCGAGGAGGAGAAGGCAGGCCGGCGAGGACGTCCGGCGAGGTCGTCCTCCAGGGGGGTGGCGATGCGGGCTCGAGGAGGCGGAAGGGCGCCGGTGATGCGGTCGGAGCGGTGGCACGCGACGACGTTGGGGATGGTGAAGGGACGGCGTGGTGGTGGCGATGGGCGTCGGGGGGGACGGGGTCACCGGGATCAGGGGGCGAGCGCCCCGATCCAGATCGGCTCCTCGGGTGGGGGAAGAGAGCGAGGGGAGAGTGGGGAGAGCGATGGGGGTCATGCGCCCTCTCCAATGACGGCGCTAGAGGGAGAGGGTGGGATCATGGGGGAACTGGGTGGGGCTCTAGGGTTTCGGGAGCAATGGGGGAATATGGGCGGTGGTGGGCGGCTGGTAACCCTCTTGGGCAGTTGGCCCAGTGGAGAGGGGGCTTCTCTTTTTTGTTAAGCTTTGTTTTCTGTTTTTGTGATTTCTTTTCTTTTATTTATTTTCCTTTTCTGTTTTATTTAATTTAGGGCATTTAATTATTTTCTAAACATGTGCTTTCTTCACTATAGTTACCTATGTAACATTTGGCACAGTACGCACATTTTTGTTTTAATGTTTTAAAACTTTATTGATTTGGCTTTAGTTTAAATTTGAATTTGAATTCCGTTTGAATCAACGCGGGTTTGATTAACGTAATCATGGTGACGTGGCATCATTAGCAGGGAATTACTGTAGCTTAATTACCCGGGCGTCAATACTTCACCGCGTTAGCAAATATTCTTCTATGGTTGCTACTCAAGCTGAGCAAGTACTTAAAGCTCAAAATGTTTTGCCTGATGAATTAAATAATAAAAATGACTTTGCTATTAGAGTGGCTACTAGAACTAGTAGAATGGCTGAGGAACCTTTGTATCCTGAAGGCCACCCTAAGAGAATCGAGCAAGATTCTCAGAGAAATAATTTAGAGGCACCTAGTTCTTCTAAAAAGAAGAAGAAGAAAAATGATAGAACTTTGCATGCTTCTAGTGAACCCATCAGTAGACACAACTGAGTATCCCAATGATATTTCTATTTACGATCTTGAAACACAATCAGGTGATGAACATGAACCTAGTGATAATGTTCATGTTGATGCTCAACCTAGCAAAGACAATGATGTAGAGATTGAACCTCTTTGTTGATCTTGATAACCCACAATAAAAGAATCAACGTTATGATAAGAGAGATTTTGTTGCTAGGAAGCATGGTAAAGAAAGAGAACCATGGGTTCAGAAACCCATGCCCTTTCCTCCTAAACCATCCAAGTCAAAGGATGATGAGGATTTTGAGCGCTTTGCTGAAATGATTAGACCTATTGTATTACGTATGCGCTTAACTGATATGCTTAAGGTAAATCCTTATGTTAAGTATATGAAGGATATCGTCACAAATAAAAGAAAGATACCGGAAGCTGAAATTTCCACCATGCTTGCTAATTAAACTTTTAAGGGTGGAATACCAAAGAAACTTGTAGATCCGGGTGTACGAACTATACCTTGCTATTTTAAAAGAAATTATGTTAGAACTGCTTTATGTGATCTTGGAGCCGGTGTTAGTGTTATGCCTCTTTCTTTATATCATAGACTTGAATTGAATAAGTTGACACCTACTGAAATATCTTTGCAAATGGCTGATAAATCAACTACTATACCTGTCGGTATTTGTGAGGATGTGCCTGTTGTGGTTGCAAATGTCACTATCTTAACGGACTTTGTTATTCTTGATATTCCTGAGGATGATAGTATGTCTATTATCCTTGGTAGACCTTTTCTTAATACTGCATGGGCTGTTATTGATTGCAACAAAGGCAATGTCACTTTTCATGTTAATGGTAATGAGCATACGGTACACTTTCCGAGGAAACAATCTCAAGTTCATAGCATCAATTCTATTGAAAAAGTTCCAACTATCATTTTTGGAGGTTTTGAATTTCCTCTCCCTACTATAAAGAAAAAGTATGATATTCTTATTGTTGGGGATTTTCATATCCCCGTTGAGGTAACTTAGTGTTATTCGAAATTTCTCCGGTTCCGTGTTACTCGGAATGAGTTTGTTAACAAGACTTGATCAACCTTGTTACTGGATTCATTTTGATGATCACGAGATGGATGAAACTAGAAGGCACAACCTTCTGTACCCTCTTTTTACTTTCTGTTATTTAGAATAAATAAAACAAAATTAGTATTATCCGTACATTTTCTGAATTATCCGTGCATTAAAAATAGTCCAAAAATAAAAGTGCTCCAAATGCCACCGCAAACTTAGTATGATTTTTTCTGGAATATTTGAGGATTTTAGGCACTGAAAACACTGCAGGAGGGGCAAGCACTAGGCCACGAGAGAGGAGGGCGCGCCCCCTGTCTCGTGGGCCCCTGGGGCCCCCCTCCACTTATGCCAGCACCCACACACTTCATCTTCTACCCAAAAAATCCCCATCCAGCTCAAGCACGAGTTCTAGCTCGTTTTGCTGCGATTTTCGATCTCTTTGCTCAAATCTCTATTAACAAAACTGCTTTGGAAGATTGTTGCTTGGTATGTGACTCCTCCATTGGTCCAATTAGTTTTTGTTATAGTGCTTTATTCATTGCAAATTTTTGCTGCATAGGTGACCATGTTCTTGAGCTTGCATGTTAAAATTTTGAGGTCCCAAGCAATTCTAATGCATGATATAGGCTCTAGGCACTTGTAGGAGTAGTTGCTATCAATCTTGTTCAGTTTTATTCACTTCTATTTTGAAGTTACTAAAATTTCAGAAATGTTCAGAAAAAGAAATATGCTTAGAAGATTGTACCAAGGAGCTTCCTTGGCAAAGAAAGGGCCAAGGATTGCTATACGTGAACAAGATGTTAATTTACCAAGGGACGCGAATGTATGGGCTTGTGAGTGGCCATCCGATGATTTTATGGCCGAACCAGGCTTCAAGGAGGAATTTGAAGCATATGTGCGTAATGCCAAGCTGGAGGACTTCTTACAAGATAAGTGTCCTCAATATTATCAACTGACCGATTCCTTTGTGCGGAGGTTCGAATATATTTCTGCGCATAATTCTCCTAGTGTCATGTTTGATATTTATGATACATCTTATACCATGGATTTAGAGGATTTCGCAACTGCTTGCAAACTCCCGCAGTGGGATAATATCAACGATCCTCGCAAATCTGAATTTAGAGATTTTCTTGCTAGTATTACCGTGGGAGAATCTAGGGACGTAGCACAAGCTACCATAGGGAGCATTCTTTTTCCCCCTATACATTACTTTGCTCTCTTTATTGGTAGATGCATTAACGGTAAGGACGAGGTATGTTACATGTGTGCCCTTGATCTTTGTGTCCTCAAGAGTGATGTGTCAGGTTATAAAGGTTATAACTTGGGGGCAATAGTTGCACGTAGGTTGCAGAATAATAGTAGAAGGGGTGATTTCTTTGGAGGAATTTATGCAACCCGTGTGGCTTTTCTTATTATAGCTCCACGAGAGGGGGATATGATTGTACCTCCTGTTTATTTGGATAAAGAAGCTATGTTTGATCATCATTTTCTTGAGAGGAATGAACAATTCCTCCATTATCGACTAATATATGACAGGCCTTAGCGTCGTCCCTGTTACTCTTCCTGCTCCCTACCTTTTTGATTATCGGGCAAAAGGAAGATATGTTGTCACCAGGGAAGAAGCAACTGAATATGAGAGGGGAATGGAGGCAGCTCGCCAACACGCTGCTGCTCAGGAGGCGGTCGCCTCTGCATCTCAGTACTACCCCAGTTTCACTTATGGATATCAGCCAGGCGGTCATTGGTATTAAACCAACTTAGGCCAAAAGCCTAAGCTTGGGGGAGTACCTATTTCTCACCGACTTTACATTCATGTTCACACACTAGTCGTTGGTGCTCATACTCTTTCATTGTATTATCCATGCTAGTTTAAATTTATTTTTCTAGTTTTCTTCTTGTGTGTTTGTCAAACCTTAAGAAAAACCAAAAAATTTAGTTAGCTTAATTTCCATGCTTGTAGTAGAAATTAAAATGAAAATCCATAAAGATTTCTAGTTCTTCTTCTTACTTTTTGGGAGCTTTCCCGTGTAAATAGTTTTCTTTTCTTTTCTTTCCTTTGGGGGTCGAGAAGACTATATTGATAATGCTTAGTGGCTCTTATATGCATGATTGTTTATTTAATTTAGAGCCCATATTACTTGTCTTCTCTCTTGAGTTGAATGTTGCAGATTCCAACTTAGTCCAATGCACGTACACTCTTATTATTATACACATCGTTCGGTCGTGCGAGTGAAAGGCAATAATGACTATATATGATGGACTTATTGGGATGACAAAAGCCGGTATGAACTCGACCTCTCTTGTTTTTGTAAATATGATGAGTTCATCCTTCCTGAGTCAGCTTATTATGAAGTAAACATATTTGCAATGACATTTAGAGATTATAGTTGCTCGTGCCATGCTTGATTATCTATGAGTTATAATGGTTTACCTTGCATGCCAACATGCTATTAGAATGATCATGATGTGATATGATGGGATGGTATCCTCCTTTGAATGAATTGAGTGACTCGACTTGGCACATGTTACACATGTAGTTGAATCAAATGGACATAGCCTTCATGATATTTATGTTCATGGTGGATTATATCCTACTCATGCTTGTTCTCGGTGTGAATTAATTTTAATGCATGTTTACGACTGTTGCCGCTCTCTCAGTTGGTCGCTTCCCAGTCTTTTGCTAGCCTTCACTTGTACTAAGCGGGAATACTGCTTGTGCATCCAAACTCCTTAAACCCCAAAGTTGTTCCATATGAGTCCACTATACCTTCCTATATGCGGTATTTACCTGCCGTTCCAAGTAAATTTGTATGTGCCAAACTCCAAACCTTCAAATGAAATTCGGTTTTGTATGCTCGAGCAACTCATGTTTCAACTAGGGCTGCATATATCTTCCATGCTAGGTGGGTTATTCTCAAGAGGAGTGGACTCCGCTCCTCATTCACGAGAAAGGGCGATGGCAGGGATGCCCAGTCCCATGATCCAAAAAGATCAAAGCAAATAAAAATAATTAAACAAAACTCCCCAGGGCTGTTGTATGTTGGAGGCACTTTCGTTGTTTCGAGCAAGCCATGGATTGATGCTTGTTGGTGGTTGGGGAGTATAAACCTTTACCATTCTGTTTGGGAACTGCCTATAATGCATGTAGTATGGAAGATACAGACCATCTCATAGTTGTTGCGTTGACGGTGAAAGTATGCCGCTCAAAATGTTATTCAATCTCTATTTTAAAATCGAGCTCGCACCTCTACAAATCCCTGCTTCCCTCTGCGAAGGGCCTATCTATTTACATTTAATTTTAGTCATCACCCATCTTATTAAAAAGCACCCATTTGGAGAGCACAATCATTTGCATTCATTATTATTGGTTTATATTGGGTATGACTTCACTGGATCTCTTTTACCATGAATTACAATGTTTAGTTAGTCCTTGATCTTTAAAGGTGCTCTGCATTTATGTTTTGCGGTCTCAGAAAGGGCTAGCGAGATACCATTTTGTTATATCATGTTATGATTATTTTGAGAAAGTGTTGCCATCCAAGTTTTATTATTATGGCTCGCTAGCTGATTATGCTATTGATACGAGTAATTGTGAGACCTATGTGTTATTGTGAGTATGGTTAGTTCATAATATTTGCTGAAACTTGAATGCTGGCTTTTCATGTTTACAACAACAAGAGCAAACAGAGTTTATAAAGTTTTTCTTTATCACTTTCAGTTTATCAACTGAATTGCTTGAGGACAAGCAAAGGTTTAAGCTTGGGGGAGTTGATACGTCTCCAACGTATCTACTTTTCCAAACACTTTTGCCCTTGTTTTGGACTGTAACTTGCACGATTTGAATGAAACTAACCCTGACTGACGCTGTTTTTAGCAGAACTGCGATGATGTTGTTTTATGTGTAGAAAAGAAAAGTTCTCGAAATGTCCTCGAAATCCACGGAGGCACTTTTTGGAATTTATAAGAATTTTTGGCGAAAGAATTAATGCCGGGGCCTGACTGTCCACGAGACAGGGGGCGCCCCCCCTAGGGCGCAGCCTCCTATCTTGTGGGACCCCTGGACCTCCTCCGACCTCAACTCCAACTCCATATATTCCGTCTCGGGGAGAAAAAAATCAGAGAGAAAGTTTCATCGCGTTTCACGACACAGAGCCGCCGCCAAGCCCTAATCTCTCTCGGGAGGGCTGATCTGGAGTCCGTTCGGGGCTCCGGAGAGGGGGATTCGTCGCCGTCGTCATCATCAACCATCCTCCATCACCAATTTCATGATGCTCATTGATACGTCTCCAACTTATCTACTTTTCCAAACACTTTTGCCCTTGTTTTGGACTCTAACTTGCATGATTTGAATGAAACTAACCCGGACTGACGCTGTTTTCAGCAGAACTACCATGATGTTGTTTTATGTGTAGAAAAGAAAAGTTCTCGGAATGTCGTGGAAATCCATGGAGGCACTTTTGGAATTTATAAGAATTATTGGGCGAAAGAAATACATCGGGGGCCAGGGGCCTATCCACGAGACAGGCGCCCCTAGGCGCGCCCCTATCTCGTGGGCCCCCTGGACCTCCTCCGACCTCAACTCCAACTCCATATATTCTGTCTCGGGGATAAAAAATCAGAGAGAAAGTTTCATCACGTTTTACGACACGGAGCCGCCGCCAAGTCCAAATCTCTCTCGGGAGGGCTGACCTGGCGTCCGTTCTGGGCTCCAGAGAGGGGGATTCGTCGCTGTCGTCATCATCAACCATCCTCCATCACCAATTTCTTGATGCTCACCACCGTGCGTGAGTAATTCTATCGTAGGCTTGCTGGACGGTGATGGGTTAGATGAGATTTACCATGTAATCAAGTTAGTTTTGTTAGGGTTTGATCCCTAGTATCCACTATGTTCTGAGATTGATGTTGCTATGACTTTGCTATGCTTAATGCTTGTCACTAGGGCCCGAGTGCCATGATTTCAGATCTGAACCTATTATGTTTTCATGAATATATGTGTGTTCTTTATCCTATCTTGCAAGTCTATAGTCACCTATTATGTGTTATGATCCGACAACCCCAAGTGACAATAATCGGGATACTTCTCGGTGATGACCGTAGTTTGAGGAGTTCATGTATTCACTATGTGTTATTGCTTTGGTCCGGTTCTCTATTAAAAGGAGGCCTTAATATCCCTTAGTTTCTGCTAGGACCCCGCTTCAACGGGAGGGTAGGACAAAAGATGTCATACAAGTTCTTTTCCATAAGCACGTATGACTATTTACGGAATACATGCCTACATTACATTGATGAATTGGAGCTAGTTCTATATCACCCTATGTTATAACTATTGCATGAGTAATTGCCTTTGGCATAATTATCCATCACTGATCCATTGCCTACGAGCTTTTCACATATTGTTCTTCGCTTATTCACTTTTCCGCTGCTACTGTTACAACTACTACAAAAACCCAAAAACATTTATCTTTACTTTTGCTACTGTTACCTTTATTATCATACCACTTTTGCTACTAAAAACTTTGCTGCAGATACTTAGTTATCCAGGTGTGCTTGAATTGACAACTCAACTGCTAATATTCAAGAATATTCTTTGGTTCCCCTTGTGTCGAATCAATAAGTTTGGGTTGAATACTCTACCCTCGAAAGCTCTTGCGATCGCCTATACTTGTGGGTTATCAAGACCAATTTCTGGCGCCGTTGCTGGGGAGCATAAATCTATTCTCTGAGTCACTTGGGATTTATATCTGTTGATCACTATGAAGAACTTGAAAGACGACCGAACTACTATTTTGCCCTCAACTATGAGGGGAGGTAAGGAACTGCCATCTAGCTCTGCACTAGATTCTCCTTCTGTTATTAGTAAGCTTGAGACACCTAAACCTGCTACTGCTATGAGTTCTGAAATGTTGCATGTTATCGATGATGCCACTTCTGCTATGCATGATGAAACTACTTCTGTACGTGATACTACTTTGCTATTAGGTGAATTTCTAGATGAACAACTTGCTAGAGTTAGAGGGGATGAAATTACTGAAGATCCTATTACTGATGATAGTGATGAAGAAGGTCCCCCCAATGATTATGTTTTACCTGTTGTTCCTAAGGGTTATGTTATGAATGAAAAAGCTGCTCTGGAAATGCTTGCTTGCAATGATAGAAATGATCTTAAGAAAGTATTAGCTAAATGGAAGCAACAGTCTCTTAATGCTAGAATGAAACCCGACCCTGCTTTTGCTACTTCACCTATTTGTGTTACTGATAAGGATTATGAATTCTCTGTTGATCCTGATATTATTACTTTAGTTGAATCTGATCCTTTTATGGCCTTGAATCTGAAACTGTTGTGGCACATCTTACCAAGTTGAATGATATAGCCACCTTGTTTACTCATGATGAGAAGTCTCGCTATTTATATATCCTTAAGATGTTTCCGTTCTCATTAAAGGGTGATGCTAAGACTTGGTATAATTCTCTTGCTCCTGGTTGTGTGCGTAGTCCCCAGGATATGATTTATTACTTCTCTGCTAAATATTTCCCTGCTCATAAGAAACAAGCTGCCTTGCGGGAAATATATAATTTTGTGCAAATCAAAGAAGAGACACTCCCACAAGCTTGGGGGAGGCTTCTCCGGTTACTTAATGCTTTGCTTGATCATCCTCTTAAGAAAAATGAAATACTTGATATCTTTTATAATGGACTAACCGATGCTTCCAAGGACTACTTGGATAGTTGTGCTGGTTGTGTTTTCGAGGAAAGAAACGATCGTGAAGCTGAAATATTATTGAATAATATGTTGACTAATGAAAATAATTGGAATCTTCGTGAGCCAGTTCCTGAAGTAATTCCTAAACCAATTGAGCCAACTCCTGAGCCTATTCCTAAACCCACTCCGAAGAAGAGAGGCATTTTATTTCTCAGTCCTGAAGATATGCAAGAGGCAAAGAAATCAATGAGAGAAAAAGGTATTAAAGCTGAAGACGTTAAGAATTTACCTCCTACTGAAGAAATACATGGTCTTAATTTACCACCCGAAGAACCATATTGTCTTGATAACCTAACACAGTTAGTAAAGGTAAATGCTCTCTATAGATATGATAAAGTTGAAATACCCTCTACTAAATTTCATAGCCCTTGCTTAGATTAATTTGATGATTTTATGGCTAGGCAAGAAAGTTTTAATGCTTATGTTGGTAGAGAGTTAAAGAATAATGCTTTCAAGATAGGACGCGTAGGTGATAATCTGTCTAGAGTTAAAGATGAACTTCACCGCGTTAGCAAATATGCTTCTATGCTTGCTACTCAAGCTGAGCAAGTACTTAGAGCTCAAAATGACTTGCTTGATGAATTAAATAATAAAAATGACTTTGCTGTTAGAGTGGCTACTAGAACTGGTAGAATGACTCAGGAACCTTTGTATCCTGAAGGCCACCCTAAGAGAATCGAACAAGATTCTCAGAGAAATAATTTAGAGGCACCTAGTTCTTCTAAAAAGAAGAAAAAGAAAAAGGATAAAACTTTGGATGCTTCTAGTGAACCTATTGTAGACACACCTAAGAGTTCCAATAATATTTCTATCTCTGATGCTGTAACTCAACCAGGTGATGAACATGAACCTAGTGATAATGTTAATAATAATGTTCATGTTGATACACAACCTAGCAATGATAATGATGTAGAGATTGAACCTGCTGTTGATCTTGATAACCCACAATCAAAGAATCAACGTTATGATAAGAGAGATTGTGTTGCTAGGAAGCATGGTGGAGAAAGAGAACCATGGGTTCAGAAACCCATGCCCTTTCCCCCTAAACCATCGAAGTCAAAGGATGTTGAGGATTTTGAGCGCTTTGCTGAAATGATTAGACATATTTTCTTCCGTATGCGCTTAACTGATATGCTTAAGGTAAATCCTTATGCTAAGTATATGAAGGATATCATCACAAATGAAAGAAAGATACCGGAAGCTGAAATTTCCACCATGCTTGCTAATTACACTTTTAAGGGTGGAATACCAAAGAAACTTGGAGATCCGGGTGTACGAACTATACCTTGCTCTTTTAAAAGAAATTATGTTAGAACTGCTTTATGTGATCTTGGAGCCAGTGTTAGTGTTATGCCTCTCTCTTTATATCGTAGACTTGAATTGAATAAGTTGACACCTACTGAAATATCTTTGCAAATGGCTGATAAATCAACTACTATACCTGTCGGTATTTGTGAGGATGTGCCTGTTGTGGTTGCAAATGTCACTATCTTAACGGACTTTGTTATTCTTGATATTCCTGAGGATGATAGTATGTCTATTATCCTTGGTAGACCTTTTCTTAATACCGCAGGGGCTGTTATTGATTGCAACAAAGGCAATGTCACTTTTCATGTTAATGGTAATGAGCATACGGTACACTTTCCGAGGAAACAATCTCAAGTTCATAGCATCAATTCAATTGGAAAAGTTCCAACTATCATATTTGGAGGTTTTGAATTTCCTCTCCCTACTGTCAAGAAAAAGTATGATATTCTTATTCTTGGGGATTTTCATATCCCCGTTGAGGTAACTTAGTGTTATTCGAAATTTCTCCGGTTCCGTGTTATTCAGAATGAGTTCGTTAACAAGACTTGATCAACCTTGTTAGTGGGTTCATTTTGACGATCACGAGATGGACGAAGCTAGAACGCACAACCTTCTGTACCCTCTTTTTACTTTCTGTTATTTAGATTAAATAAAGCAAAAATAGTATTATCCGTCTGTTTTCTGAATTATCCGTGCATTAAAAAATAGCCCGAAAATATAAGTGCACCAAATTCCCTGCAAACTTAGTTTGATTTTTTCTGGAATATTTGAGGATTTTAGGCACTGAAAACACTGCAGGAGGGGCAAGAACCAGGCCACGAGAGAGGAGGGCGCGCCCCCTTGTAGGGCGCGCCCCCTTTCTCGTGGACCCCTGGTGGCCCCCCTCCACCTATGCCAGCACCCACTCACTTCATCTTTTGCCCAAAAAAATCCCCATCTAGCTCAAGCACGAGTTCTAGCTCTTCTTGCTGCGATTTTCGATCTCTTAGCTCAAAGCTCCATTCGCAAAACGGCTTTGGGAGATTGTTGCTTGGTATGTGACTCCTCCATTGGTCCAAGTAATTTTTGTTCTAGTGCTTTATTCATTGCAAATATTTGCTGCATAGGTGACCATGTTCTTGAGCGTGCATGTTAAATTTTTGATGTCCCAAGTAATTCCAATGCATGATATAGGCTCTAGGCACTTGTAGGAGTAGTTGGTATCAATCTTGTTTAGTTTTATGCACTTTTATTTTGAAGTTACTAAAATTTCAGATTTTTTTTTCAGAAAAAGAAATATGCTTAGAAGAATGTACCAAGGAGGTTCCTCAGCAAAGAAAGGGCCAAGGATTGCTATACGTGAGCAAGATGTTGAATTGCCGAGGGACGCAAATGTACGGGCTTGTGAGTGGCCATCCGATGATTTTATGGTCGAAGCAGGCTTCAAGGAGGAATTCTACGCATATGTGCGTAATGCCGAGCTGGAGGACTTCTTGCAAGATAAGTGTCCACAATACTATCAGTTGACTGATTCTTTTGTGCGGAGGTTTAGATACAGCTGGGCGCGTAATTCTCCTAGTGTCGTGTTTGATATTTATGATACATCTTATACCATGGATTTAGAGGATCTCACAACTGCTTGCAAACTCCCGCATTGGGGTAATATTAATGATTCTCCCAAATCTGAATTTAGAGATTTTCTTGCTAGTATTACTGTGGGAGAATCTAGGGACGTAGCACAAGCTACCATAGGGAGCATTCATTTTCCTGCTATGCATTACTTTGCTCTCTTTATTGGTAGATACATTAACGGTAAGGACGAAGTATGTCACATGTGTGCTCCTGATCTTGCTGTCCTCAAGAGTGCTGTGTCAGGTTATAAAGGTTATAACTTTGGGCCAATAGTTGCACGTAGGTTGCAGAATAATAGTAGAAAGGGAGATTTATTTGGAGGAATTTATGCAATCCGTGTAGCTAACTTTCTTAATATAGCTCCACGAGAGGGGGATATGATTTTACCTCCTGTTTATTTGGATAAAGAAGCAATGTTCCATCATCATTTTCTTGAGAGGAATGAACAATTCCTCCATTATTGACTAATCTATGACAGGCGCAATGTCGTCCCCATTACTCTTCCTGCCCCCTACCTTTTTGATTATCAGGCAAGAGGAAGATACGTTGTCACCAGGGAGGAAGCAACTGAGTATGAGAGAGGAATGGAGGTAGCTCGCCAACAAGCTGCCGCTCAGGAGGCGATCGCCTCCGCATCTCAGTACAACCCCAGCTTCACTTATGGATATCAGCCAGGCGGTCCTTGGTACTAGACCAACTTAGGCCAAAAGCCTAAGCTTGGAGGAGTACGTATTTCTCACCGACTTTACATTCATGTTCACACACTAGTCGTCTGTGCTCATACTCTTTCATTGTATTATCCATGTTAGTTTAAATTTCTTTTTCTAGTTTTCTTCTTGTGTGTTTGATAAACCTTAAGAAAAACCAAAAAAATTAGTTAGTATAATTTCCATGCTTGTAGTAGAATTAAAATGAAAACCCAAAAAGATTTCAAGTTCTTCTTCTTACTTGTTGGGAGCTTTCCCGTGTAAATAGTTTTATTTTCTTTTCTTTCTTTTGGGGGTCGAGAAAACCATATTGAAAATACTTAGTGGCTCTTATATGCATGAATGTTTATTTAACTTAGAACCCATATCACCCTGTCTTCTCTCGTGAGTTGAATGCTTGCAGATTCCAGCTTAGTCCAATGCACGTGCACTCTTATTATTATACACATCGTTCGATTAGATGCAGTGAAAGTCAATAATGACGATATATGATGAACTTATTGAGATGAGAAAAGCTGGTATGAACTCGACCTCTCTTGTTTTTGTAAATATGATGAGTTCATCGTTCCTGAGTCAGCTATTATGAAATAAAAATATTTGCAATGACATTTACAGATTATAGTTGCTTGTGCCATGCTTGAGTAGCTATGAGTTATAATGGTTTACCTTGCATGCCAACATGCTATTAGAATGATTGTGACGTGGTATGATGGGATGGTATCCTCCTTTGAATGAATTGAGTGACTCGACTTGGCACATGTTCACACATGTAGGTGAATCTGAAAGTGCGTTATATCGACTAGAGGGGGGGTGAATAGGCGATTTTTATGAATTCTTCACTGAGGAATTTGCCGGTGAGGAAATACTTGCAGCGGAATAAGTACTCAGAAGTAAGCGTAACAGATTACAAGCATAGTCCTCATGATGAAATGAAGACAATCACAGAGTACAGAAAGCGTAATCACAGGATAACACAAGATGAAGACAAACAGACTGAAGAAATTGAACTGAGGAAATTGAGAAAGTCTTTAGTAAAAGTCTTCAAACACAGATATGAACAATCACTCAACACAGTAATGAGGAAATGAAAGGGTTGAGGAAATAGAACCAGTTAGGTTGGTGAAGACAATGATTTGGTAGACCAGTTCCAAGCTGCTGTCTCGGTTATGCGTCTGGTTGGAAGCGGCTGAGTATTTAAACTCGAGGACACACAGTCCGGACACCCGATCACCGAAAGCACGCAGCTCGGGACACCAAGTCCTCACCGTATTCTCCTTGAACTAAGGTCACACAGACCTCGTCCAATCACTCGTGGTAAGTCTTGAGCGACTTCCAAACCTTCACAGACTTGGTCACTCGGTGATCCACAATTCCACTTGGATGCTCTAGACAATGACGCCTAACCGTCTGGAAGAAGCACAGTCTTCAAAGGTAACAAGCGTCGGATCCACGCAGGCTCAATTTCTTCATGATGCTCAATCACTTTGGGTTTGTTGGGGTTTGGTTTTTGGGTTTTTCCTCACTTGATGATTTTCACTCAAAGTCCTCAGAGGATGTGTTGCTCTCAAATGACAAGTGTCAAGTTCTCTCGGAGCAGCCAACCAGCTAGTGGTTGTACGGGGCGGCTATTTATAGCCTAGGGAGCAGCCCGACATGATAAGACATAAATGCCCTTCAATGATATGACCGTTAGGTGGATAAGATATTCTGGGACAGCTGGCCAAGAAAGACAAAGAACGGTCGGAAATTTGAACATCAAATTCCTCGAGGGCTATCATGTTCCTCACTGTGTAGGCAAATCGCCTTTGGCGAATTCCTAACTCCTCGGTCGAGAACAAATTCCTCGGCGACCGGAAGAGCTTCGTCTCACATCGAAGAAATTGGTGAACTGTATGAGATTTCCAAAGGCTTCACTCGAAGGGATTGGTAGGTGTAGGATTTTGAGTTGAGCATCAAATGGAAATTTTTCCTTAGTATTTCCTCGACCCCCTTTAACAAAGACGGTGTTTCCTATGACTCAAGAAAGAGAAAATGAAACTACGAAAACAAAAGTCTTCACGCTTCATGTTCCTCAAATGAATACCAAGTCTTGAGGGTCACACCAATTTCTTCACTTTCAAAGTCTTGAAAGTCTTGAATATCAAAGTCTTGGATGAAGAACTTCATTTTAGGGTCGACTTTCTCTGTAAATATCAAACTCCTCATAGACTTATAGACCTGTGTACACTCACAAGCGCATTAGTTACTTAACCTATAAGTCTTCAATACACCAAAATCACTAAGGGCACTAGATGCACTTACAATCTCCCCTTTTGGTGATTGATGACAGCATAGGTTAAGTTTTCAACGGGGATAAACATATGAAGTGTAAATACTGATAATGAGGAATTTGATTGCAAGATATAGAAGAACTCCCCCTGAAGATGTGCATAGTGAGGAATTTGCTTTTGAGGCAATGCACATTTGAGGAATTGAATCATGTAGATCTCCCCCTATATCTTGTAATTCATACACGCATTTGACATATAATATGAAGAATTTGAAATGCATGATGAAATATGGTGCTTGATGTTATGCAATGTAACGCATCAAGAATATCAGAGCCCAAATCGATTTGCTATGAAGATTTTCAAAGAGCTCACGAGAATCAGAGCATAGAGCAAGAGCATAATGCATCAAAAGTATCAAAGCACCATCGGGTTTAAGATTACAACTCGATCCAATAAAAGGTTTCGAAGAACGAGAGTTGTAACTTAATAAAATACTGTATATAGACAAAAACTAGACCCGCTTGAAGACTAACTCAAATTTCTCCCCCTTTGTCATCGAATGACCAAAAGGATTGAAACTGAGGACTAACGCTCTTGAAGAATTTCCAGTTGAAGACGGAGCGCCAGCATTGTCGGGGTTGTTTGTTGAAGTAGGACCAGCCGCGGTATCTTCCAAATCTTCATTTTCATCAGTGTCGCGAGATGAAGAATAGGAGCTGGCCACCAAGGAAGGAACTTTGACCTTCTTGAATTTCTTCGGAGGAGGTGCAGACCAGTCAAATTCTTCCTTGAGTCCCATTGACGCCAGTTCTTCTTCATTATAGACATGTGAAAGAACAGCCCAGGTGCGCTTGAAGGTTTCATGGAGGTAGTAATGGTTTTTCTTCACTGCATTGTGTGTGGAGGTCATGTTGTATGAAGAGTACCAAAGCGACGCTTGACCCATTTATGATTACGATCAACCTTCCGATGAAGGCGAGGAGTAACTCACGATCGATCATCACCACAGGTGCGATAGCTTGAGGACTTTGCTTGACCGAGGTATTTGCGGCTGAGTCATGTGTGGCGAGTCATCATTGGTGGAGTAGGATGCTGCTTTGGCTTGTCCATCCAATGGACGAATGCCTTCATCTATCACAGTGGCCTTGCCCTTGTCATCAGCTAAGGTAATAGTCCGTTTGAGGACTTCAATCGGGGGCAAGTAGCTGCAGTGGTTCAAAGTATCAGCCTTGTAATTGAGTGAAGACCTTGTCCTGATGAATCTCATAATCCAAGGCGCATAAGGCTTCAGCTCAAAAGGTGACATAGCAATGTTTGCCAGAGTCCTCATGAAGCAATCATGGAAGTTGACGGGAACGCCATGGATGATGTTGAAAAGCATATTCTTCATGATGCCAACGATTTCTTCATCGTTCGAGTCGTGGCCTTTGATTGGACTCATTGTCTTCGTCAGAATCCGATAGACAGTCCGAGGCACATATAATAATTCCTTGAAGAGGAATTTGGATCTCGGTGCCTGCCTTGGCTTCAAAGGCTTCATCAGCACTTGCATATAGTGATCTGAAAGTTCTTTTTCGTAAATAAATACGACGTGCACCATCAAGTGGAGGACTGAGTGGTAGGGCACGCGAAGCAATTCAATTCTGGTGCCTTGTAGTGAGTATTTTCGGTCATCCAATCTAAGACCCATGAGTTCACGTCTTCAGCGTCTTCGGTGATGTGCAGTGTTGCATAAAACTGAAGAATTAGCTCTTCATTCCAGTCACAGATATCAGTGCAGAAATTTAGAAGTCCTGCGTCGTGAAGAACACTGAGGACTGGCTCAAAGCCTGGCAGCGACTCCATATCCACATGAGGAATATGAGCATGATCGAAGATTTTGTCCTTGTTGAAGAGCACTGAGGAATAGAAGTTAGCTTGGTGGCAGTCGAGCGCCTCTTCCTAATGCGGCAGAATCATAAGGATTATATTCGATGAAGAACACGTGCTCGGCAAAGAAATCTTCAGCCTTGAACTTTTGCTTGGTTGAGAACGGATTCTTTTGCTTGGGCAGAGGGGTGTCAGTGAGTTGCATCACCACCTCAGGAATAGTAAGTTCAGGTTCTTTAGCCTGAGGAATTTCTTGTTCCTCAACTTGTGCAGTCTGAGGATTAGCGGCAGGCAGTTTCATCAACACTAGTGGCTGGAATTTCTTCATGCAGAACCAGTGGGTTGATTTTCTTGAGTCGATTCGGACTGTTTGTGCAGAGGCCGAGGAACTTGTTGGAGCGGGGTGAAGAGAGGAGTATTGGGATGCCGACTTTCCCAAAAGTCATCATTTATCACCGAGTGGTGCATCCAATATCCACATCTTCATCTTCAATTTCCTCGGCACGGCTGAGGAATTTCATAGTCGATGAGGAATAAGCGGGGTTGAAGGATGGCATCCACTTCAATTTCTTCATCAAGCTGCTCTGGCGAAGCAGCAGATCGATGTTCTTCATCGGATCCGACTGGGATCTCAGATTCTTCTCCAAAAGGAACAACTTCCTTTGATGGTATGGAGGAAATTGGAACAGCATCAATTGGATTTTCGAATGAGCTGGTCATTGGCTTCATTTTCTTCGCATAGAAGAATCTGACTTGGTGATGCTTTCCTTTTCTTCACACAGCTCGTTACGCAGGCCTTGGTTTTCTTCACATCAGAAGCAGATGGAAGAATTGGAGTTGGAGTTGGCGCAGGAGGAGATGAGGAATTTGGTTCAGTTTCTTCAGGAGCAACTGATGCAGTTCCCCTGTCTTGTGCAATTTCTTGAGGCGCAACTGATGCAGTTTCCCTGACTTGAGCAGTTTCTTCAGGCGCACCACTAGTGTGTGCCCTGGCAATTTCTTCAGCGGCTGGAATGGGATCATCAGCACTGGAATCAACATTTTCTTCAGCAGGCTGAATGACATCAGCGGTGCCGGTATTTTCTTCAGTAGGCTGAGCTGAGGCTCCAGCTTGAGGAATTTCATGTTGCACTGGGGTAGCAACATTTGTGAATTTCTTCGTCAGGTTGACGAATCTGGTCTTGGCTCCTTGCCAATCAGCATAGTATGAATCGAAGTTTTTGCTGAGGTCTTGAATTTCAGTTTGGACTTGGAGAAGCTCCTCAGGTGTCATCTTGACAACGTTTTTCTTCAGGAACTTCTCCTTCCTGTATTGACCCTTTTTGATTTCCCTCGCCTTTTCATACTTCCATTTTTCTTCAGCTATGAAGTGAGTCAACATATGACTTTGTCCAGGTGTCAAATGAAGGTCAGGCAGAGGGGTATTGGGATCATTGTGCGAGATCAATAAAGTCGAGGACTTTGTTCGGGTCCAATAGCATGTACAGATGTACCTTTGGCTCTAAGCGGCCCTTACTTGATGGTCTCGATGATTCCCGCAAGTTCTTCATCGATGCCTCATCATCGAGATGGTACATGGAATGCAACCATTTTCTTCTTTGGGCTAGGCCGAGGACCTCGTCCCAAATTGTTGCTTTGGTCTTCAGCTGAGTCGGGCCAGATGAAGAAATGGGAGCAGGTGAGGAACTTGCATAAATGCCTGAGGCAATTGAAAAACCAGCAGTCCTTTGACATGTAGCTAGGTGCACAGGAACTGAAGGTTTTGACGGAGCTGTTGAGGACTTTGGTGGAGCAGCAGTGTGAGGAATTAGCTTGGAAGGTGCTTTGAGGAACTTGGCGAGAGGGCGCAGAGGATGAAGCACTTGGCTTATGAGCAGGCTTCTTTTGCATTGATTTCTTCGGTTTGACCGAGACCTCTGGCGATAGCAGCGGCAGAATCCTCATTGAATTTCTTCTTGCCTCCTTTGCTTGCTTTGCCAATTTTGCTTGACGTTTAGCCCATTCATCAGGAAAGTCCTCACCTCGTTTGATGCTTGTGGGATCAGCTACTTGGCTAGGTGCCAAAGGAGCTCTTGGGCATGGAGGGTTAAGAGCGAATTTCTTCATGTACTTAGGAGTTACATATCTATATTCCCTCCATTCCCGTGCCCATCTCCGTTCAATCTTCTGAATACGCACCTTGCGTTGATTTTGCTTTCCTCATCCGGTGTGCGATGAGTCGACATATATTTCCTCGGGGATTTCAAATGCTGTCATAACCTCAGGTTTCTTTCCTCCCTTACGTGGCTTCTTACCATCTGCCATTTTCTTGATTGAGGAAATTGAACAATTGAGTTCTCTGAAGAAGTGTGCAGTTTTTCTTCGAGGAACGCTGCAAATGAGTTAAGTTGATGAGAACCTAGTGATTCAGGCGGACATTTGTACCTGTGAGCAGAGTATAGGTGCGAGGAATTTGGAGAGGTCATATGCGTTCTCGGAAGGTTTTTCAAAAGAACAAGTTTTGAGGATTTTGACCAGATGAGCCTTGAAGAATTTCAATAAGCGTTCTTTGTCTTAGGTTCCAGAGTTGTATAGATCGAAGATCCACACAATTGAGGAATCTTGAAGAAAATCATAGCTTAGAGAAACGAGTCAAGAGATTTGAGGTGTTCATATGTGTGAAGATTTGAAGAATAAACACCTTTGAAGAATTTGAAGAAAATTTGAGAATCAAAGCGAGTAATAAAAGTAACTTTTAATTACCCGAAGTGAAGAACACGACGAACTGAGAAGAACGATCGAGAAGTTCGTCCGTTCAGATCTTACACGCCCTAACTTGGCGGAGGAAGACAGCTCTGGCTGACGGCGGAGTGAGGATTTCAGCGGTCGTGAGTACGTCGGGCGACGAGGTCAAGGCGATGAAGCTTTTCCTCACCGGCTGACGATGGAGTAAGCGGCGGTGCTAGGGTTTTGAGGAGCTCGGCGGAGAGAGAGGTCGGCAGAGTAAAGAGTGAGGAAGGGAGAGAGGGTATTTATAGACACGGTGAAAAACGGATCGCCCGAAGATTTAGGACGAACATGCCCCTGACCGCTTCCCTTCTCACGACATGTGTCACCCACGTACTGTGTAGTGGAGATCGTGTACGATCGTGGGTGAATAAAATAATGCATCGTGGGATGCGGAACAGTTTGAGCGGTAAAATCGAAGGTTTGGATAAGATTCGTTTATAAAGTTCCGTTCGCAATTTCTTCAGCTGTCAAGGACACAGTGAAGATTTTGAACGAGTTTCAAAGTAGAACGCACATGAAGAATTTGTGAATGGATTGGGTTGAGTATAGCATAGAGGGGAAGGGTCCGATCACATTCACTTAGCAGAGAAAGCGACTTGAGGAAATAGCCATAAGTGAATGCTGTAGAGGACATAAATCCATATATATATATATATAGTCAATGAAGAAAGACGACGGAAATAGTGAAGATTTAGCAAAGTTGAAGAATTTGAAAAACTGAAGAATTTCAAAGCGAGGAAAAACTCAAATTGAAGATTTTCAACTTTGGTGGTGGCGTGACCCACCGTATAAGAATGATGATTTCAGACACCGCATTACAATTGTCGTAGGGTTCTGAGAATCAATTTCTTCATTAATTTCTTCACACTTAGACTGTTATTCTTCATTGATTGAAGAAAAACGTTTCTTCATGTGTTGCACATCTAAGTCATTAATTTTGCATAAGTGTTAGGATGTGTGTCCTTTTCAAAGAACGTTCGAAGATTCTAAGATATTTAGCTCACACCGCAACTTGCTAAATCTCTTCTCATCCAAGGGCTTAGTGAAGATATCAGCTAGCTGTTCTTCAGTCTTCACGTGCTTTCGATGGAGATGTCGCCCTTCAACACATGATCACGAAGAAAATGATGACGAATTTGAATGTGCTTTGTCTTCGAGTGCTGAACTGGGTTGTGAGCAATCTTGATGGCACTCTCATTGTCACAATAGAGAGGCACATTCTTCACGTTGATGTCGTAGTCCTTGAGGGTTTGCTTCATCCATAGCAATTGAGCACAACACGAGCCAGCAGCAATGTATTCAGCTTCAGCGATGGGCGGTAATACGCAGATTCGCTTTCTTCGAGGACCAACGGACCAAAGATCGTCCGAGGAAATGACAAGTACCAGATGTTGACTTGCGGTCCACACGATCACCGGCATAGTCAGTCAGAATATCCAATGAGATCAAAAGTAGAGCCCTTGGGGTACCATAATCCTAGTGTTGGTGTGTGAGCTAGATATCGAAGAATATGCTTCACAGCCTTATGGTGTGATTCCTTGGTGTAGCTTGAAATCGGGCACACATGCAAACACTAAGCATTATATCTGGCCTAGATGCACATAAGTACAATAAGGAACCAATCATGGAGCGGTATACCTTGTGATCGAAGTCAATACCATTTTCATCGATGCATAGATGGCCATTTGTGGGCATAGGAATTTTGACACCTTTGCAGTCTTGCATGCCGAATTTCTTGAGGACATCTTTGAGGTATTTCTCCACGAGATCTGAATATGCCATTGTGTTGTTGATGAATTTGAAGACCTAAGAAGAATTTCAACTCTCCCATCATAGACATTTGATATTCTTCACTCATCATGTAGGCAAATTCATCACTATAACGTTGGTCAGTACAGCCAAAGATAATATGATCAACATATATTTGGCACACAAGAAGTTCACCATCATAAGATTTAGTAAAGAGAGTAGGATCGAGTGAACCAGGTGTGAAGCCATTCTTTACGAAGAATTCCTTCAATGTATCATACCACGCCCGAGGGGCTTGCTTGAGGCCATAGAGGGCCTTATTTAGTCTGAAGACTTTGTCAGGATTCTTTGGATCTTCAAAACACAGGGGTTGAGCAACATATACTTCTTCCTCAAGCTTACCATTGAGGAATGCACTTTTCACATCCATTTGATATAAAGTGATATTGTGATGGTTAGCATAGGCGAGTAATATGCGAATGACTCAAGTCTAGCAACAGGTGCAAAAGTTTCATTGAAATCAATTCCTTCAACCTGCGTGTAGCCTTGAGCTACTAGTCGTGCCTTATTCCTCACCACAAGACCATTTTCTCTTGTTTGTTGCGATAGATCCACTTTGTGCCAATGATATTATGCTTGCGAGGATCTGGACGTTTGACCAGTTCCTAGACATTGTTGAGCTCGAACTGATGTAATTCTTCTTGCATGGCCTGAATCCACTCCGGCTCGTAAATGCTTCATCTACCTTAGTGGGATCTGTGATAGAGACAAAAGCATAGTGCCCACAAAAGTTAGATAAATGTGAAGCTTTTGAGCGTGTGAGAGGACCTGGCGCTTTAATGTCATCGATGATCTTCTCCACTTGCACTTCTTTTGCAACGCGAGGATGAGCTGGTTGTCTTGAGGAATTTGATCATTTTCCTCGGCACCATTTTCTTGAGCATTATCTTGGTGCATCGGCTCGGCGTTCTTCACGTCTGAGGAATGAATTCTTCAGCAGTTTCTTGATGGGAATGACATCCTCGGTTGCTTTGAACCTGATAGAATCCTCGGTGCTGGTTAAGTCTAACACGAAGGTAGGTGCTCTCTTTGCGAGCCATTAGTTTCATCGAACCGCACATCTACGGTGTCAACAATCTTGTGTAGAGTGATGTTGAAGACTACTGTAGGTGTGCGAGTCCTTTCCGTAACCAAGCATAAAACCTTCATGTGCTTCGGTGCAAATTTAGAGTTGTGGTGAGGATCTCTAATCCAGCATTTAGCACCGAAGACTTTGAAATAACTTACATTAGGTTTCTTGTCAGTGAGGAGTTCATAGGCAGTCTTCTTGAAGAATTTGTGAAGATATACTCTGTTGATGATGTGGCACGCGGTGTCAATTGCTTCAATCCAGAAACGACTAGGCGTTTTGTATTCATCAAGCATAGTGCGAGCCATCTCAACAAGAGTTCTGTTCTTGCGCTCCACGGCGCCATTTCTTTGAGGAGTATAAGGAGCAGATAACTCATGAGTGATTCCAAGTTCAACAAGATAGTCATCAAGACCGGAATTCTTGAACTCAGTTCCATTGTCACTCCTGATGTGCTTGATCTTCACACCAAAGTTGGTTGAAGACCTCGAGGAAAATCGTTTGAAGATTTCCTGCACTTGATTTTTGTAAGTAACAATGTGTACCCATGTGTAACGAGAGTAATCATCAACAATAACAAAGCCATATAGTGATGCTTCATTAACGACAGCTGAATAATGATTGGGACCAAAGAGGTCCATGTGAAGCAATTCAAGGGACGAGTAGTGGTCATGATAGTCTTATTTGGATGCTTGGCCTTGGTCATTTTTCCAGCTTCACGGGCTCCACATAAATGGTCCTTGAGGAATTTGACATTCTCGATGCCAATGACATGCTTCTTCTTCGCATGGCGTGTGCAAATTCCTCATGCCTGCGTGACCAAGTCGTCGATGCTATAGCCAATATACGAAGCTTTTGCAAGTAGGCACACGGCTGGTTGTGGTCTGTAGAGAAGTCAACAATATACAAGTCTCCTCTCCTAAAGCCTTGAAGACTTTGGAATTGTCGACTTCCATAATCACAACACAACGATACTTGCCAAAGATAACAACCATATCAAGATCACAAAGCATTGAGGCCGACATGAGGTTATATCCTAAAGACTCAACAAGCATGACTTTGTCCATGTGCATGTCCTTAGAGATAGCAACCTTACCAAGTCCCAATACCTGACTTTTGCCTTTGTCGCAAAGATGATATGCTTGAGATGTGACGGTGATAAGGTAGCATCCATCAATAGATTCTTGTCACCAGTCATGTGATTTGTACATCCACTATCGAGAACCCACTCAGTGGCTTTGGGTTGATCATCCTGCAGATGAATTAGTACAACTTACGATCTCATATACTTCATCAGTGAAGAATATGATATCAAGTTCATCCGATGAATTTCATCAGTCAGTATTCAGATAAGTAGTATGAGGACGTGTGAAATGAAAGTTCATTTCATCATGATTAGCCTCAAGGCCCTTTCGGGCATTTTGTCGGGCCCCCAAAGAAATTCTTGACGTTAAGGCACGCGTCACGGAGACCTGACCCTGCAGAAGAGATTAGTTCTTTTCTTCACCACCCACATCTGAAGGGGTGGCAAAGAGTTCATCACTCTGCGAGCACCATACGAGAATGGTGGCATAGAAGCCAAACCATTTCGTTTCACATAGGAGGGATTAGGGTAAGCATATGAATAAGCAGAGAAATTCTTCGAGGACTTATGAACATATTGGTTTGAAGAATAATGCACATATTCATAGCCCTTAGCTCTACCCTGCGAAACAGAGTTGTTAGCACGATGATAATCATATGAGGACTTTGATCCTTTTGAGGAATTTGATCCACGTGAGGAATTTGGTCCGTATGAGGACTTGGATCCATATGAAGAATTTGGTCCATATGAAGAATTTGATCTGGGGTTCCTATTCTTCACAGGTGGTGTCATGAGGACATTCACACGAAGAATTTCAAGGCACTTCTTGGGAACCCAGATTTTATTAATAGGGTAACCGTTCCTGCAGTTAGTGCCAACATATCTAGCAAATACTTCACCATTCTGATTTTTGAACAGTTTATAGTTGGAGTCAAATGACTCATCAGCAGAATGAGGAAATTCGCACGTAAAACCAGATAAGGTAGATGGATCAACTGGAGGTCCCTTTGCAGCAACCCATGAGGTTTTGGGATACTGCTCAGGCTTCCAATACGTTCCATCAGCATTGAGTTTCCTCTCAAAGGCAATGCCCTCTTTCCTAGGGTTCTGTTGAGGATCTCGCTTTTAAGCACATCACAAAGAGTCCGATGCCCTTTGAGGCTTTTTGTACATGCCTGTCATGTACAATTCCTTCGATCCTGCATCGTCGGTGATACTAGCAATGTCCTCAGATGAGGAATTAGTGATAGCCGAGGCAGGTGAAGAATTTGTAACAGTTGAAGCATTTGAACATTCAGGTGAAGAATTAGCAGATTCACGTTCAATGCACTTTAAGCATGGAGGAACAAATTCTTCTTGAGAAGCGCTGATTTGTTGAGCAAGTAATGAATCGCGCTCCTTCTGAAGATCTTCATAACTCACTCTTAGCTTCTCAAGATCTTGCTTTCTTTGAAGAAATTCATAAGAAAGTTTCTCATGATCGAGATAAGAGAGTGTTATGATGACCTTGAAGGTTGTCAAGCCTAGGCGAAGTCTTTGAAGATTTTCAGTCAGGGCTTTAGTGCGATCCATTTCTTCACGTAACATATCATCACTTTTACCTAACATGTTTTGAACCTTTTCCAAGGCATGTTGTTGTTTGGTGGCAAGGCAAACAAGTTTGGTATAGCTAGGTTCAATATCATCATCGATTCATCATCATCGATTCACAGCCACTATATTCGGATGAGGAACATTCGGTTACCTCGTCACCCTTTGCCATGAGACATGATGCAGATGATGATGATTCTGGCTCGAAAGTCATCGTTTTGAGAGATTCCTTGAAGTCCTCAAACCAGGGATCATGACGGGTTCGATGACCTTCATAAACGTCGGAGATTCGGTCCCAGATAAGTTTGGCAGATTCCAAAGCACTCACTCTTCCATATTGACCTTTGCTCAGATGGCCACATATGATATTCTTCGCTTGAGAATCGAGTTGCTTGAATCTCTTCACGTCAGCATCATTCAGAGAAGGTGTGACTGAGGAAACACCTTTTGTCACAACATACCAGAGATTGTTGTCAATTGCTTCAAGATGCATTCGCATTTTGTTCTTCGATGAGGGGTAGTCCGTCCCATCGAAGGTAGGACACCCTGCTGAGACCTTGATCATACTGCGGTCGACATAACTAAAACTCCGGTGGTTAAACCAAAATCACACAGAACAAGGGAGTACCTTGCTCGATACCAATTGAAAGTGCGTTATATCGACTAGAGGGGGGTGAATAGGCGATTTTATGAATTCTTCAACGAGGAATTTGCGGTGAGGAAATTCCTTAGCGAA
Source organism: Aegilops bicornis (assembly GCA_021605145.1). Classification (NCBI taxonomy): domain Eukaryota; kingdom Viridiplantae; phylum Streptophyta; class Magnoliopsida; order Poales; family Poaceae; genus Aegilops; species Aegilops bicornis. The sequence goes on from CM038675.1 coordinate 775,964,893, forward strand.
GAAATACTTGCAGCGGAATAAGTACTCGAAGTAAGCGTAACAGATTACAAGCATAGTCCTCATGATGAAATGAAGACAATCACAGTCTGAAAGCGTAATCACATGATAACACAAGATGAAGACAAAGCAGACTCAAGAAATTGAACTGAGGAAATTGAGAAAGTCTTGATCAAAGTCTTCAAACACAGATATGAACAATCACTCAACACGATAATGAAGAAATGAAAGGGTTGAGGAAATAGAACGATTAGGTTGGTGAAGACAATGATTTGGTAGACCAGTTCCAAGCTGCTGTCTCGGTTATGCGTCTGGTTGGAGCGGCTGAGTATTTGAACTTGAGGACACACAGGTCCGGACACCCGATCCTTTGAAAGCACGTAGCTCGTGACACCAAGTCCTCACCATATTCTCCTTGAACTAAGGTCACACAGACCTCGTCCAATCACTCGTGGTAAGTCTTCAGGCGACTTCCAAACCATCACAGACTTGGTCACTCGGTGATCCACAATTCCTCTTGGATGCTCTAGACCATGACGCCTAACCGTCTGGAAGAAGCAAAGTCTTCAAAGGTAACAAGCGTCGGATCCACGCAGGATCAATTTCTTTAGTGATGCTCAATCACTTTGGGTTTGTTGGGGTTTGGTTTTTGGGTTTTTCCTCACTTGATGATTTTCGCTCAAAGTCCTCAGAGGATGGGTTGCTCTCAAATGACAAGCGTCAAGTTCTCTCGGAGCAGCCAACCAGCTAGTGGTTGTGAGGCGGCTATTTATAGCCTAGGGAGCAGCCCGACATGATAAGACATAAATGCCCTTCAATGATATGACCGTTAGGTGGATAAGATATTTTGGGACAGGTGGCCAAGAAGATAAAGAACGGTCGGAAATTTGAACATCAAATTCCTCGGGGCTATCATGTTCCTCACTTTGTGTAGGCAAATCGCCTTTGGCGAATTCCTAACTCCTCGGTCGAGAACAAATTCCTCGGCGACCGGAAGAGCTTCGTCTCACATCCTTTGAAGAAATTGACTGAACTATATGAGATTTCCAAAGGCTTCACTTTCGAAGGGATTGGTAGGTGAAGGATTTTGAGTTGAGCATCAAATGGAAATTTTTCCTTAGTATTTCCTCGACCCCCTTTAACGATGCAGTGTTTCCTATGACTCAAGAAAGAGAAAATGAAACTACGAAAACAAAAGTCTTCACGCTTCATGTTCCTCAAATGAATACCAAGTCTTGAGGGTCACACCAATTTCTTCACTTTCAAAGTCTTCAGAAAGTCTTCAGAATATCAAAGTCTTCAGATGAAGAACTTTATTTTTAGGGGTCGACTTTCTCTGTAAATATCAAACTCCTCATAGACTTATAGACCTGTGTACACTCACAAACGCATTAGTTACTTAACCTATAAGTCCTCAATACACCAAAATCACTAAGGGGCACTAGATGCACTTACGGAATCAAATCAACATAGACTTCATGATATTTATGTTCATGGTATATTATATCCTACTCATGCTTATACTCAGTGTGAACTAATTTTAATGCATGTTTATGACTGTTGTCGCTCTCACAGTTGGTCGCTTCCCAGTCTTTTGCTAGCCTTCACCTGTACTAAGCGGGAATACTGCTTGTGCATCCAAACTCCTTAAACCCCAAAGTTGTTCCATATGAGTCCACTGTACCTTCCTATATAAGGTATCTACCTGCTGTTCCAAGTAAATTTGTATGTGCCAAACTCCAAACCTTCAAATGAAATTCTGTTTTGTATGCTCGAGCAGCTCATGTACACTAGGGCTGCCTATATCTTCCATGCTAGTTGGGTTATTCTCAAGAGGAGTGGACTCCGCTCCTCACTCACGAGAAAGGGCCAGTCACCAGGATGCCCAGTCCCATGCTTTATGCAAACTAAATCAAAATAATTAAACACAACTCCCCCTGGGACCCGTTGAATGTTGGAGGCACTCGTTGTTTCGAGCAAGCCATGGATTGATGCTTGTGGAGGAGGGGTAGTATAAACCTTTACCATTCTGTTTGGGAACTGCCTATAATGCATGTAGTATGGAAGATACATCCATCTCATAGTTGTTGCGTTGACAGTGAAAGTATGCCACTCAAAATGTTATTCAATCTCTATTTTAAAACCAAGCTCCGGCATCTCTACAAATCCCTGCTTCCCTCTGCGAAGGGCATATCTATTTACTTCTATGTTGATTCATCATCCTTCTTATTAAAAAGCACATGCTGGAGAGCACACTATCATTTGCATTCATTACTATTGGTTTATATTGGGTATGACTTGACTGGATCTCTTTTACCATGAATTACAATGTTTAGTCAGTCCTTGATCTTTAAAGGTGCTCTGCATTTATGTTTAGCGGTCTCAGAAAGGGCTAGCGAGATACCATTTTGTTATATCATGTTATGATTATTTTGAGAAAGTGTTGACATCCGAGTTTTATTATTATGGCTTGCTTGCTGATTATGTTATTGATATGAGTAATTGTGAGACCTACATGTTATTGTTAGTATGGTTAGTTCATAATACTTGCAGAAACTTGAATGCTGGCTTTTCATGTTTACAACAAGAAGATAAAATAGAGTTTGTAAAAGTTTTTCTTTATAACTGTCAGTTTATCAACTGAATTGCTTGAGGACAAGCAAAGGTTTAAGCTTTGGGGAGTTGATACGTCTTCAACGTATCTACTTTTCCAAACACTTTTGCCCTTGTTTTGGACTCTAACTTGCATGATTTGAATGAAACTAATCCGGACTGACGCTGTTTTCAGCAGAACTACCATGATGTTGTTTTATGTGTAGAAAAGAAAAGTTCTCGGAATGTCAAGGAAATCCACGGAGGCACTTTTTGGAATTTATAAGAATTATTGGGCGAAAGAAATACATCAGGGGGCCCTATGGTGCGCCCCCTATCTCGTGGGCTCCCTGGACCTCCTCCGACATCAACTCCAACTCCATATATTCCGTCTCGGGGAGAAAAAATTCAGAGAGAAAGTTTCATCGCGTTTTACGACACAGAGCCGCCGCCAAGTCCTAATCACTCTTGGGAGGGCTGATCTGGAGTCCGTTCGGGGCTCCGGAGAGCGGGATTCGTCGCCGTCGCCATCATCAACCATCCTCCATCACCAATTTCATGATGCTCACCGCCGTGCGTGAGTAATTCATCATAGGCTTGCTGGACGGTGATGGGTTGGATGAGATTTACCATGTAATCAAGTTAGTTTTGTTAGGGTTTGATCCCTAGTATCCACTATGTTCTGAGATTGATGTTGCTATGACATTGCTATGCTTAATGCTTGTCACTAGGGCCCGAGTGCCATGATTTCAGATGTGAACCTATTAGGTTTTCATGAATATCTGTGTGTTCTTGATCCTATCTCGCAAGTCTATAGTCACCTATTATGTGTTATGATCCGACAACCCCGAAGTGACAATAATCGGGATACTTCTCGGTGATGACCGTAGTTTGAGGAGTTCATGTATTCACTATGTGCTAATGCTTTGTTCCGGTTCTCTATTAAAAGGAGGCCTTAATATACCTTAGTTTCCGCTAGGACCCCGCTTCAACGGGAGGGTAGGACAAATGACGTCATACAATTTCTTTTCCATAAGCATGTATGACTATTTACAGAATACATACCTACATTACATTGATGAATTAGAGCTAGTTCTATATGACCCTATGTTATAGCTATTGCATGAGGAATCGCATCCGGCATAATTATCCATCACTGATCCATTGCCTACGAGCTTTTCACATATTGTTCTTCGCTTATTTACTTTTCCGTTGCTACTGTTTACAACTACTACAAAAACCCAAAAATATTTATCTTTACATTTGCTACCGTTACCTTTATTATCATACCACTTTTGCTACTAAACACTTTGCTGCAGATACTAAGTTATCCAGGTGTGGTTGAATTGACAACTCAACTGCTAGTACTCAAGAATATTCTTTGGCTCCCCTTGTGTCAGATCAATAAATTTGGGTTGAAAACTCTACCCTCGAAAGCTGTTGCGAACCCCTATACTTGCGGGTTATCACACCACCACCACCATGTAGACTGTGCAAGTCAAGGTGCGCCAGCAACCTTGCAATTGGCAAGCTGTTCGGCATCTACTTCCATCCGAGTTTTCGTCATGCAGCGGTAAGAAATTATGTTAAATGTAACAACTATTTTATTTTTAGTGTTGGCATCACTGCATTGTGTCATTTTTCTTTTTTTTACACAGATCATCCCATGCAATGTGAGGTTGATATTCAACAAGCTGACAGGAGACACTGTGACATTTGAGGCTCCTGGGGGGGGGGGGGGCGTAAGCTATGGAGGTCGAGAAAGAACACAATATGTCGCATATTGGAGGAGATGGATGGGCCCGTTTCCTCGCCCGCATGCATCTTATTGGTGGTGAGTTGATCAGCTTCTCCTTCAGAGCAGAAAGACCCAAGATGGCTGTCATTTATATCAACCTGGTGGAAGATGATGAAGATGACGAAGATGATGAAGATGATGAGGACCCACTTCATGAAGCCATCGTAGCTCAAAGAATGAGGCTGGGAGAGGAGGAGGTGTGCAACCTATGGGACATAATTCCGCCACGTGATGACTTTGTCGGGGTGCCATTCGTGACCCGCCTGACAAGTACCATGGTCGATCGGCATGATATGGTATGTTATACTTACAAATGCAAATTATCCGATGATATGCTTAGTGTAGAGTCCAATGATATGCTGTGTGGAATCTAGTCGATGATATGCTTTAGTGTAGAGTCCGATCACATGCTTATTAGTGTAGAATTCAAGGAACTATTAATAGTGTAGATAATCCATATATACTTATTAGTAGAATTCATGCTTAGTACAAATGTGTAGTACTATGTCTTTTGATAGTGTAGAAATCTATACTTAATAGAAATATATTTGCAAGAGTATGTGCGAGGCTATTTATTAATTGATATGTTTTTCTTATTCAGAAATTGCCAAAGAGTCTATCTGTGAGTTGTGGTATCGAGGCTGATGAAGAAGGCTTAGCTGGACTACGCCTTACCGCAAGGGACGCTGCCACCACCTGTACTTACCGCATGGACACGGACGGTCGCACACACTTAAACTCGGTTGGGTGGAAGAGATTCCTCGTTGGCAAGAATCTTCGTGTTCGACAGGCCATCCTATTTACTATCAGGAACACCCACCGTCCAGGCTTGAGGATGATGATAGTCGTCGATATCATCTAGAAATGCATATGTGTGTGTGGCTATATCATCTAGAACTACATATGATGATCGTCGTCGATATCATCTAGAAGTACATATGATGATCGTCGTCGACATCATCTAGAACTACATATGATGATCGTCGTCGATATCACATAGTACTACTTGAGGATGCATGTTGACTATATATGAAATTTTTATCTAGTACTCCCTCCGTTCAAAATTACTCGTCGTGGTTTTAGTTCAAATTTGAAATAAAACCACGACGAGTAATTTGGAACGAAGGGAGTACTACCTAGTACCTATAATGCTTTATGAAATTGATATCTAGTAGTACCTAGTATCTGGAAATTGCAGTTTATTGAAACTGAAACGGGGTAGGAAGCGCGCGCGGGGGAGGGGGGGGATAATGAAAGATATAGCAGTAGCGTGGGGCTAGGAAACCGCTACAGCTAATTAATAGTAGCGTGTTCCGCTAAAGCGCTGCTCATATAGTCAATAGTAGTAGCGCGGGTACAGACTGCGCTACTACTAACAGTTATCTGTAGCACCGTAGTAGTAGCGCGGCTGCCCGCGCTGCTGATAGCCTCAAAACCCGCGCTACTACTAGGGTTTTCCCTAGTAGTGCAAGTACCGAACGTACGGCACCTCCTTGTTCAGCACACGTTCAGCACGATGTGACGTCCCTCGAGCTCTTGATCTAGTTGAGTACGAGGGAGATTTCCGTCAGCACGACGGCGTGGCGATGGTGATGATGAAGTTACCGACGCAGGGCTTCGCCTAAGCACTACGACGATATGACCGAGGTGTGTAACTTTGGAGGGGGGCACCGGATACGGCTATGAGAAGACTTGGTCTGCTTTGGGGTGCCCCCTCCCCCGTATATAAAGGAGGGGGAGGAGGCGGCCGACCTAGGGGCGCGCGAAGTGTAGGGAGTCCTACTAGGACTCCCAAGTCCTAGTAGGATTCCCTTTCCTTTTCGGAGTAGGAATGAAGGAAAGGAGGGAGACAGAGAAGAAAGGGGGGCCGCGCCCCCACCCCTTGTCCAATTCGGTTTGGGCAGGGCGGAGGTGCGTGCCACCTCGTGGCCCTTCTTCCCTCTCTCCACTAAAGCCCAATAAGGCCCATTAACTTCCTCCTGTGAATTCCCGTAACTCCCCAGTACTCCGAAAAATACCCGAATCACTCGGAACCATTCTGATGTGTAAGTGCATCTAGTGCCCCTTAGTGATTTTGGTGTATTGAAGACTTATAGGTTAAGGAACTAATGCATTTGTGAGTGTACACAGGTCTATAAGTCTATGAGGAGTTTGCTATTTACAGAGAAAGTCGACCCCTAAAAATGAAGTTCTTCGACTGAAGACTTTGATATTCTGAAGACTTTGAAAGTGAAGAAATTGGTGTGACCTTGAAGACTTGTATTCATTTGAGGAACATGAAGGTGTGAAGACTTTTGTTTTCGTAGTTTCATTTTTCTCTTTCTTGAGTCATAGGAAACACCGTACTGTTAAAGGGGGTCGAGGAAATACTAAGGAAAAATTTCCATGTGATGCTCAACTCAAAATCCTACATCTACCAATCCCTTCGAGTGAAGCCTTTGGAAATCTCATACAGTCCAGTCAATTTCTTCAGTGACAGAGACGAAGCTCTTCTGGTCGCTGAGGAATTTGTTCTGACTGAGGAGTTAGGAATTCGCCAGTGCGGATTGCCTACGATGGGGAACATGATAGCCACGAGAAATTTGAGATTCAAATTTCCGACCGTTCTGCTTTCTGGCGCCAGCTGTCCCAAAATATCTTATCCACCTAACGGTCATATCATTGAAGGGCATTTATGTCTTATCATGTCGGATTGCTCCCTAGGCTAGAAATAGCCACCCCCTACAACCACTAGCTGGTTGGCTGCTCCGAGAGAACTGGACACTTGTCATTTGAGAGCAACCCATCCTCCGAGGACTTTGAGCGAAAATCATCGAGTGAGGAAAAACCCAAAACCAAACCCCTACAAACCCAAAGTGATTAAGCATCACTGAAGAGATTGATCCTGCGTGGATCCGACGCTTGTTACCTTGGAAGACTGTGCTTCTTCCAGACGGTTAGGCGTCATGGTCTAGACCATCCAAGAGGAATTGTGGATCGCCGATTGACCAAGTCTGTGAAGGTTTGTAAGTCGCCTGAAGACTTACCACGAGTGATTGGACGAGGTCTGTGTGACCTTAGTTCAAGGAGAATACGGTGAGGACTTGGTGTCCTGAGCTGCGTGCTTTCGGCGTGGAGTGTCTGGGACTGTGTGTCCTCGAGTTTAAATACTCAGCCGCTCCAACCAGACGTACAACTGAGACAGCAGTTGGAACTGGTCTACCAAATCATTGTCTTCATCAACCTACCCGGTTCTATTTCCTCAACCCTTTCATTTCCTCATTACTGTGTTGAGTGTTCGTTCATATGTGTGTTTGAAGACTTTGACTGAAGACTTTCTCAATTTCCTCAGTTCAATTTCTTCAGTCTGTTTGTCTTCTTCTTGTGCTATCCTGTGTTTACGCTTTCTGTACTCTTGATTGTCTTCATTTCATCATGATGACCATGCCCGCATTCTCTTATGCTTACTTCTGAGTACTTATTCCGCTACAAGTAGTTCTTCGCTAAGGAATTTCCTCACCGGCAAATCCTCAGTGAAGAATTCATAAAAATCGCCTATTCACCCCCCCTCTAGTCGATATAACACACTTTCATGATGTCCGAATATAGCCTTCCAATATAGGAATATTTACCTCTCGACCATTTCGAGACTCCTCTTCATGTCCGTGAAGTCATCGGGACTCCGAACAAACTTCGGTCATCAAATCACATAACTCATAATACAAATCGTCATCGAACGTTAAGCGTGCGGACCCTACGGGTTCGAGACCTATGTAGACATGACCGAGACACATCTCCGGTCAATAACTAATAGCAGAACCTAGATTCTCATATTGGCTCCTACATATTATACGAAGATCTTTATCGGCCAAACCGCATAACAACATACGTTATTCCCTTTGTCATCGGTATGTTACTTGCCCGAAATTCGATCGTCGGTATCATCATACCTAGTTCAATCTCGTTACCGGCAAGTCTCTTTACTCGCTCTGTAATGCATCATCCCGCAACTAACTCATTAGTTACATTGCTTGCAAGGCTTATAGTGATCTTCATTACCGAGAGGGCCCAGAGATACCTCTCTGATACATGGAGTGAAAATTCCTAATCCTGATCTATGCCAACCCAACAAACACCTTCGGAGACACCTGTAGAGCATCTTTATAATCACCCACTTACATTGTGATGTTTGATAGCACACAAGGTGTTCCTCTGGTATTCGGAAGTTACATAATCTCATAGTCAGAGGAACATGTATAAGTCATGAAGAAAGCTATAGCAATAAACTAAACGATCATAGTGCTAAGCTAACGGATGGGTCTTGTCCATCACATAATTCTCCTAATGATGTGATCCCGTTCATCAAATGACAATACATGTCTATGGTCAGGAAACTAACCATCTTTGATTAACAAGCTAGTCTAGTAGAGGCATACTAGGGACACTTTGTTTTGTCTATGTATTCACACATGTACCAAGTTTCCGGCTAATACAATTCTAGCATGAACAATAGATATTTATCATGACATAATTAAGGAAATATAAATAACAACTTTATTATTGCCTATAGGGCATATTTCCTTCAGTCTCCCACTTGCACTAGAGTCAAGAATCTATTTCACATCGTCACGTGATTTAACACCAATAGTTCACATCTTTGTGTGATTAGTTCACATCGCCATGTGACTAACACCAAAAGGGTTTACTAGAGTCAATAATCTAGTTCACATCGCTATGTGATTAACACCCAAAGAGTACTAAGGTGTGATCATGTTTTGCTTGTGAGAGAAGTTTAGTCAGCGGGTCTGTCACATTCATAGCCGTTTGTATTTTGCAAATTTTCTATGTCTACAATTCTTTGCATGGAGCTACTCTAGCTAATTGCTCCCACTTTCAATATGTATCCAGATTGTGACTCAGAGTCATCCGGATCGCTGTAAAAGCTTGCATCGATCTAACTCTTTACGATGAACTCTTTATCACTTCCATAACCGAGAAATATTTCCTTAGTCCTCTAAGGATAACTTTGACTGTTGTCCAATGCCCACTCCTAGATCACTATCGTACCCCCTTGCCAAACTCATGGCAAGGTACACAATAGGTCTGGTACACAACATAGCATACTTTATAGAACCTATGGCTGAGGCATAGGGAATGAATTTCATTCTCTTTTTCTATTTTCTGCCGTGGTCGGGTTTTGAGTCTTACTCAACTTTTCACCTTGCAATACAGGCAAAAACTTCTTCTTTGACTGTTCCATTTTGGACTACTTCAAAATCATGTCAAGGTATGTACTCGTTGAAAAATCTTATCAAGCTTATTGATCTATCTCTATAGATCTTGATGCCCAATATGTAAGCAGCTTCACTGAGGTCTTTCTTTGAAAAAAACTCTTTTCAAATACTCCTTTATGCATTCCAAAAAATTCTACATCATTTCCGATCAACAATATGTCATTCACATATACTTGTCAGAAAGGATGTAGTGCTCCCACTCACTTTCTTGTAAATACAAGCTTCACCGCAAGGCTGTATAAAACTATATGCTTTGATCAACTCATCAAAGCGTATATTCCATCTCCGAGATGCTTGCACTACTCCATAGATGGATCGCTGGAGCTTGCACATTTTGTTAGCACCTTTAGGATTGACAAAACCTTCTGGTTGAATCATATACAACTCTTATTTAATAAATCCATTAAGGAATGCAGTTTTGTTATCCATTTGCCAGATTTCATAAAGTGCGGCAATTGCTAACATGATTTGGACAGACTTAGGCATTGCTATGAGTGAGAAAATCTCATCATAGTCAACACCTTGAACTTGTCAAAAACCTTTCGCGACAAGTCGAGCTTTGTAGACAGTAACACTACTATCAGTGTCCGTCTTCCTCCTAAAAATCCATTTATTCTCAATGGCTTGCCGATCATTGGGCAAGTCCACCAAAGTCCATACTTTGTTCTCATACGTGGATCCCATCTCAGATTTCATGGCCTCAAGCCATTTTGCGGAATCTGGGCTCATCATCTCTTCCTCATAGTTCATAGGTTTATCATGGTCTAGTAACATGACTTCCAAAACAGGATTACTGTACCACTCTGATGCGGAACATGCTCTGGTTGACCTACGAGGTTCGGTAGTAACTTGATCTGAAGTTTCATGATCATCATCATTAGCTTCCTCACTAATTGGTGTAGGCATCACTGGAATTGATTTCTGTGATGAACTACTTTCCATTTCGAGAGAAAGTACAATTACCTCATCAAGCTCTACTTTCCTCCCACTCACTTCTTTCGAGAGAAACTCCTTCTCTAGAGAGGATCCATTCTTAGCAACGAATATCTTGCCTTCGGTTCTGTGATAGAAGGTGTACCCAACAGTCTCCTTTGGGTATCCTATGATGACGCATTTCTCCGATTTGGGTTCGAGGTTATCAAGTTGAAGCTTTTTCACATAAGCATCCCAGCCCCAAACTGTAAGAAATGACAACTTAGGTTTCTTGCCAAACCACAGTTCATACGGTGTCGTCTCAACGGGTTTAGCTGGTGCCCTATTTAACGTGAATGCAGCTGTCTCTAATGCATAACCCCAAAACGATAGTGGTAAATTGGTAAGAGACATCATAGATTGCACCATATCTAATAAAGTATGGTTACAACATTCGGACACACCATTACGCTGTGGTGTTCCATGTGGCATGAGTTGCGAAACTATTCCACATTTTTAATGAAGGCCAAACTCGTAACTCAAATATTCGCCTCCGTGATGAGATCATAGAAACCTTTTCTTGTTACGATGATTCTCCACTTCATTCTGAAATTCTTTGAACTTTTCAAATGTTTCAGACTTGTGTTTCGTTAAATAGATATACCCATATGTGCTCAAATCATCTGTGGAGGTTAGAAAATAATGATACCCGCCGCGAGCCTCAATACTCATTGGACCGCATACCTCGGTATGTATTATTTCCAGTAAGTCAGTGGCTCGCTCCATTGTTCCGGAGAACGGAGTTTTAGTCATCTTGCCCATAAGGCATGGTTTGCAAGTATCAAATGATTCATAATCAAGTGATTCCAAAAGTCCATCCGCATGGAGTTTCTTCAAGCGCTTTACACCAATATGACCTAAACGGCAGTGCCACAAATATGTTGCACTATCATTATCAACTTTGCATCTTTTGGCATCAATATTATGAATATGTGTATCATTATGATCGAGATTCAATAAACCATTCACATTGGGTGTATGACCATAGAAGGTTTTATTCATGTAAACAGAAGAACAATTATTCTTTACTTAAATGAATAACCGTATTGCAATAAACATGATCAAATCATATTTATGCTCAACGCAAACACCAAATAACATTTATTTAGGTTCAACACTAACCCCGAAGGTAGAGGGAGTGTGATATGGTGATCTTATCAACCTTGGAATCACTTCCAACACACATTATCACCTTGCCCTTAACTAGTCTCTGTTCATTTTGCAACTCCTGTTTTGACTTACTAATCCTAGCAACTGAACCGGTATCAAATACCCAGGGGTTACTATGAACACTAGTAAAGTACACATCAATAACATGTATATCAAATATACCTTTGTTCACTTTGCCATCCTACTTATCCGCCAAGTATCTAGGGCAGTTCCACTTCCAGTGACCATTTCCTTTGCAGTAGAAGAACTCAGTTTCAGACTTGGGTCTAGCTTTGGGCTTCTTCATGGGAGTGGCAACTTGCTTGCCATTCTTCTTGAAGTTCCCTTTCTTTCCCTTGCCATTTTTCTTGAAACTAGTGGCCTTGTTAATCATCAACACTTGATGCTCTTTCTTGATTTCTACCTTTGCCGATTTCAGCCTCGCGAAGAGCTCGGGAATCATTTACGTCATCCCTTGCAAATTATAGTTCATCGCGAAGTTCTAGTAACTTGGTGATAGTGACTACAAAGCTCTGTCAATCACTATCTTATCAAGAAGATTAACTCCCACTTGATTCAAGCGATTGTAGTACCCAGACATTCTGAGCATATGCCCACTAGCTGAGCTATTCTCCTCCATCTTGTAGGCAAAGTACTTTGTCAGAGGTCTCATACCTCTTAACACGGGCATGAGTCTGAAATACCAATTTCAACTCATGGAACATCTCATATGCTCCATGTCGTTCAAAACATTTTTGAAGTCCCGGTTCTAAGCCGTAAAGCATGGTGCTCTAAACTATCAAGTAGTCATCATACCGAGCTTGTCAAAACATTCATAACGTCTGCATCTGCTCCTGCAATAGTTCTGTCACCTAGCGGTGCATCAAGGACATCATTCTTCTGTGCAGCAATGAGGATAATCCTCAGATCACGGACCTAGTCTGCATCTTTGCTACTATCATCTTTCAACTTAGTTTTCTCTAGGAACATATCATAAATAAAACGGGGAAGCTATACGCGAGCTATTGATCTACAACATAGATATGCAAATACTATCAGGACTAAGTTCATGCTAAATTAAGTTCAATTAATCATATTACTTAGGAACTCCCACTTAAATAGACATCCCTCTAGTCATCTAAATGATCAGGTGATCCATATAAACTAAACCATGTCCGATCATCACGTGACGTGGAGTAGTTTTCAATGGTGAACATCTCTATGTTGATCATATCTACTATATGATTCACGTTGGACCTTTTGGTCTCAGTGTTCCGAGGCCATATCTACATATGCTAGGCTCGTCAAGTTTAACCCGAGTATTCTGCAAGTGCCAAACTGGCTTGCACCCGTTGTATGTGAATGTAGAGCTTATCACACCCGATCATCAAGTGGTGTCTCGGGAGAACACTTATACCTTGAAATTTAGCGAGGGGTCATCTGATAATGCTACCGTCGTACAAAGCAAAATAAGATGCATAAAAGATTAACATCACATGCAATTAAAATATGTGACATGATATGGCCATCATCATCTTGTGACTTTGATCTCCATCTCCAAAGCACTGTCATGATCTCCATCATCACCGGCTTGACACCTTGATCTCCATCGCAGCATCGTTGTCGTCTCGCCAACTTATTGCTTCTACGACTATCGCTACCGCTTAGTGATAAAGTTAAGCAATTACATGGCGATTGCATTTCATACAATAAAGCGACAACCATAAGGCTCCTTCCAATTGCCGATAACTTCTACAAAACATGATCATCTCATACAACAATTTATATCTCATCATGTCTTGACCATATCACATCACAACATGCCCTGCAAAAACAAGTTAGACGTCCTCTACTTTGTTGTTGCAAGTTTTACGTGGCTGCTGCGGGCTTCTAGCAAGAACAACCGTTCTTATTACCTACGCATCAAAACCACACCAATTTTTCATCAAGTGTGATGTTTTAACCTTCAACAAGGACCGGCCGTAGTCAAACTCGATTCAACTAAAGTTGGAGAAACAGACACCCGTCAGCCACCTGTGTGTGAAGCACGTCGGTAGAACCAGTCTCATGAACACGGTCATGTAATGTCGGTCCGGGCCACTTCATCCAACAATACCGCCAAATCAAAGTAAGACGTTGGTGGTAAGAAGTATGAGTATTATCGCCCACAACTCATTGTGTTCTACTCGTGCATATATCATCTATGCAGAGACCTGGCTCGGATGCCACTGTTGGGGAACGTAGTAATTCAAAAAAATTCCTACGATCACGCAAGATCTGTCTAGGAGATGCCTAGCAACGAGACGGGAGAGTGTGTCCACGTACCCTCGTAGACCGAAAGCGGAAGCGTTTAGCAACGCGGTTGATGTAGTCGAACGTCTTCACGATCCAACCGATCCAAGTACCGAAGGTACGGCACCTCCATGTTCAGCACACGTTCAGCACGATGACGTCCCTCGAGCTCTTGATCCAGTTGAGGACGAGGGAGCATTTCGTCAGCACAACGGTGTGCCAATGGTGATGATGAAGTTACTGGCGCAGGGCTTCGCCTAAGCACTACGGCAATATGACCGAGGTGTGTAATTGTGGAGGGGGGCACCGCACACGACTAAGAGAAGACTTGGTCTGCTTTGGGTGCCCCTCCCCCATATATAAAGGAGGAGGAGAAGGTGGCCGGCCTAGGGGCGCGCCAGATGTAGGGAGTCCTACTAGGACTCCCAAGTCCTAGTAGGATTCCCTTTCCTTTTCGTAGTAGCAAAGAAGGAAAGGAGGGAGAGGGAGAAGGAAGGGGGGGGGGCACGCCCCCACCCATTCCCGTAACTCCCTGGTACTCCGAAAAATACCTGCATCACTCGGAACCATTCCGATGTCCGAATATAGCCTTCCAATATATGATCTTTACTTCTCAGCCATTTCGAGACTCCTCGTCATGTCCCTGGTCTCATCCGGGACTCTGAACAAACTTCGGTCATCAAATCACATAACTCATAATACAAATCGTCATCGAATGTTAAGCATGCGGACCGTACGAGTTCGAAAACTATGTGGACATGACGAGACACATCTCTGGTCAATAACCAATAGCAGAACCTGGATGCTCATATTGGCTCCTACTTATTCTACGAAGATCTTTATCGGTCAAACCGCATAACAACATACGTTATTCCCTTTGTCATCAGTATGTCACTTGCCTGAGATTCAATCATCGGTATCATCATACCTAGTTCAATCTCGTTACCGGCAAGTCTCTTTACTCGTTCCGTAATGCATCATCCCACAACTAACTCATTAGTTACATTGCTTGCAAGGCTTATAGTGATGTGCATTACCGAGAGGGCCTAGAGATACCTCTTTGATACACGGAGTGACAAATCCTAATCTTTATCTATGCCAACCCAAAAAGCACCTTCGAGGACACCTGTAGAGCATCTTTATAATCACCCAGTTATGTTTTGGCATTTGATAGCACAAAAGGTGTTCCTCTAGTATTCGGGAGTTGCATAATCTCATAGTCAGAGGAACTTGTATAAGTCATGAAGAAAGCAATAGCAATAAACTAAACGATCATAATGCTAAGCTAACAGATGGGTCTTTTCCATCGCATCATTCTCCTAATGATTTGATCTCGTTCATCAAATGACAACACATGTCTACGGTCAGGAAACTTAACCATCTTTGATTAACGAGCTAGTCTAGTAGAGGCATACTAGGGACACTTTGTTTTGTCTATGTATTCATACCTGTATCAAGTTTCCGGTTAATACAATTCTAGGATGAACAATAGATATTTATATGACATAAGGAAATATAAATAACAACTTTATTATTGCCTCTAGGGCATATTTCCTTCAGTTAGTATAGTCGGATCATATGGTGTTTTCCCCTCTCTATCTTGTTGTGATGAATTGAGTGTTCCCTTTGAGATTTCGTTGTTATCGGATTGAATACTTTAATGGACTTGAGAACACTTGATATATGTCTTGCAATTGAAAACTCGTGGTGACAATGGGGTATCGTATTGATTCACTTGATATATGTTTTTGCACTCCTCTCGCGGATTCCTGAGGTGACATTGGGTAATCTATGCATAGGGGTTGATGCACGTTCTTGTCTTTGTTTCTCCGATAGAAATCTTGGGGCACTCTTTGAAGTTCTTTGTGTTGGATTGAGTATTATGAATATGAATTTGCATTGGTGTTATTTTAGTATGAACTCTAGGATAGATCGAACGGAAAGAATAGCTTTGTGTTATTTTAGTATGAACTCTTGAATAGATCAAACGGAAAGAATAGCTTTGAGGTGGTTTCGTACCCTACAAACAATTTATTCTCATGTTCTTCGCTAGATAGGAACTTTGGAGTGATTCTTCATTGCACGTTGAGGGATGGTTATATGATCCAATTATATAGCATTGTTCAGAGATTGTACTAGCGAAAGTACAGACCCTAGGCATTGTTTTCAAGCATTGCAATACCGTTTGTGATCACTTTTTTTACTTGCTACCTTGCTGTTTTTAATTGTCACTATCACAAAAATCAATATCTATTATCATTACTACACTTTTATTACCATCTCTTTGCCGAACTAGTGCACCTATACAATTTACCATTGTATTTGGTGTGTTGGGGACACAAGAGACTTTTTGTTATTTGGTTGCAGGGTTGTTTGAGAGAGACCATCTTCATCCTACGCCTCCCACGGATTGATAAACTTTAGGTCATCCACTTGTGCGAAAATTGCTACTGTCCTACAAAACTCTGCGCTTGGAGGCCCAACACAAGTCTACAAGAACAAGTTGCGTAGTAGACACCATCTCCACATCAAAAACCAACACGGAAATCACAAACGCTTTGCCGGTCATAGTTCATAGTGAAAGTGCGTTAAGTCGACTAGTGGGGGGGTGAATAGGCGATTTTTATGAATTCTTCGCTGAGGAATTTGCCGGTGAGGAAATTCCTTAACGAAGAACTATTAGCAGCGGAATAAGTACTCAGAAGTAAGCTTAACAGAATACACGCATGGTCATCATGATGAAATGAAGACTAGCACAGTGTAAAAAGCGTAATCACAGGATAACACAAGATGAAGACAAACAGACTGAAGAAATTGAACTGAGGAAATTGAGAAAGTCTTCAGTCAAAGTCTTCAAACATAGATATGAACAAACACTCAACACAGTAATGAGGAAATGAAAGGGTTGAGGAAATAGAACCAGTTAGGTTGGTGAAGACAATGATTTGGTAGACCAGTTCCAACTGCTGTCTTAGTTGTACGTCTGGTTGGAGCGGCTGAGTATTTAAACTCGAGGACACACAGTCCCGGACACCCAGTCCTGAGCACGCAGCTCAGGACACCAAGTCCTCACCGTATTCTCCTTGAACTAAGGTCACACGGACCTCGTCCAATCACTCGTGGTAAGTCTTGAGCGACTTCCAAACCTTCACAGAGTTGGTCACTCGGCGATCCACAATTCCTCTTGGATGCTCTAGACCTTGACGCCTAACCGTCTGGAAGAAGCACAGTCTTCAAAGGTAACAAGCGTCGGATCCATGCAGGATCAATTTCTTCAGTGATGCTCAATCACTTTGGGTTTGTAGGGGTTTGGTTTTGGGGTTTTTCCTCACTTGATGATTTTCGCTCAAAGTCCTCGGAGGATGGGTTGCTCTCAAATGACAAGTGTCAAGTTTCTCTCGGAGCAGCCAACCAGCTAGTGGTTGTAGGCGGCTATTTATAGCCTAGGGAGCAGCCCGACATGATAAGACATAAATGCCCTTCAATGATATGACCGTTAGGTGGATAAGATATTTTGGGACAGCTGGCGTGCAACACAGCAACGGTCGGAAATTTGAATCTCAAATTCCTCAGGGCTATCATGTTCCTCACTGTGTAGGCAATCCATGGCGAATTCCTAACTCCTCGCTTAGAACAAATTCCTCGGCGACCGTAAGAACTTCGCCTCTCACATCAAGAAATTGACCGAACTGTATGAGATTTCCAAAGGCTTCACTCGAAGGGATTGGTAGGTGTAGGATTTTGAGTTGAGCATCACATGGAAATTTTTCCTTAGTATTTCCTCGACCCTTTAACAAAGACGATGTTTCCTAGGACTCAAGAAAGAGAAAATGAAACTACGAAAACAAAAGTCTTCACGCTTCATGTTCCTCAAATGAATACCAAGTCTTCAAGGTCACACCAATTTCTTCACTTTCAAAGTCTTCAGAAAGTCTTCAGAATATCAAAGTCTTCAGTAGACGAACTTCATTTTTAGGGGTCGACTTTCTCTGTAAATATCAAACTACTCATAGACTTATAGACCTGTGTAAACTCACAAACGCATTAGTTCCTTAACCTATAAGTCTTCAATCCACCAAAATCACTAAGGGGCACTAGATGCACTTACACATAGCATGCACCTCAAGCAACTTGATCATGATTGATGCATCTGGATGACAAGACATCAATGCATTTGGATGACACAAGATGTATATGAAGCTCACGGTGGTGGTGAAAGGCGAGGTCAGTGTTGCTCCTTGAATATCTTACGATACTACTAAACTATAGGACTAGTCTGTTGCATCGTAAAATAGTTGAGAATTGGATCGTCACCTGTGGAAGAGAACTCCCCCTGAAGATGTGCATAGTGAGGAAATTTCTTTTGAGGCAATGCACATTTGAAGAGTTGAATCATGGAGATCTCCCCCTATATCTTGTAATTCATCCACGCATTTGACATATAATATGAAGAATTTGAAATGCATGATGAAATATGGTGCTTGATGTAATTCAGCATGCAAAATAACGCATCAAGAGTATCAGAGCTCAAGAAGCTCAAGAGAATCAGAGCATAGTGCATCAAAAGTATCAAAGCACCATCGGGTTTAAGATTACAACTCGATCCAATAAAAGTTTCAGAAGTACGAGAGTTGTAACTTAACAAAAATAAATTGTTGTATATGGGCAATAAAATAGACCCGCTTGAAGACTAACTCAAATTTCTCCCCCTTTGTCATCGAATGACCAAAAGGATCGAAACTAAGGACTAACGCTCCTGAAGAATTTCAAGTTGAAGAAGGAGCGCCCGGCGTTGTTGGGGTCGGTTGTTGTAGTAGTACCTGCCTTGATGTCGTCCAAGTCTTCATTTTCATCGATTGTCGCGATGAAGAATAGGAGCTAGCCACCAAGGAAGGAACTTTGACCTTCTTGTATTTCTTGGAGGAGGTGCAGACCAGTCAAATTCTTCCTTGAGTCCCATTGTCGTCAGTTCTTCCGCACTGTAGACATGTGAAAGAACAGCCCAGGTGCGTTTGAAGGTTTCATGGAGGTAGTAGTGGTTTTTCTTCACTGCATTTCGTGTTGAGGTCATGTTGTGAAGAATTGAACCAAACTGACACTTGACCCATTTATGATTGCGATCAACCTTCTGATGAAGACTGAGGAGTAACTCACGATCAGTCATTACCCTGGGTGCAGTAGCTTGAGGACTTTGCTTGACTGAGGTATTTGCGGCAGAGTCATGTGTGGCAGAGTCATCATTTGTGGAGTAGGATGCGGCTTTGCGAAACTGTCCATCCAATGGACGAATGCCTTCATCGATCACAGCAGTAGCCTTGCCCTTGTCATCAGCTGAGGTAAATGTCCATTTGAGGATTTCAATCGGGGGCAAGTAGCTGCAATGGTTCAGAGTATCAGCCTTGTAATTGAGTGAAGACCTTGTCCTGATGAATCTCATTATCCAAGGCGCATAAGGCTTCAGCTCAAATGGTGGCATAGCAATGTTTGCCAGAGTCCTCATGAAGAAATCATGGAAGTTGACGGGAACGCCATGGATGATGTTGAAAAGCATATTCTTCATGATGCCAACGACTTCTTCATCATTTGAGTCGTGGCCTTTGATAGGACTCATTGTCTTCGTCGAGAATCCGATAGACAGTCCGAGGCACATACAATAATTCCTTGACGAGGAATTTGGTTCTTGGGGCCTGCCCTGGCTTCAAAGGCTTCATCAGCACTTGCATATAGTGATTTGAAAGTTCTGGTTCGTTGTAGATACAACGAGCACCATCAAGCGGAGGACTGAGTGGTAGGGCACGAAGCAATTCAGTTGCTGGTGCCTTGTAGTGAGTATTTTCAGACATCCAGTCTAACACCCATGAGTTCACGTCTTCAGCGTCTCCGGTGATGTGCAGCGTTGCATAGAATTAAAGAATGAGTTCGTCATTCCAATCACAGATGTCAGTGCAGAAATTCAGAAGTCCTGCGTCATGAAGAACACTGAGGACTGGCTCAAAGCCTGGTAGAGACTCCATGTCCACATGAGGAATATGTGCATGACCGAAGTCTTTGTCTTTGTTGAAGAGCACTGAGGAATAGAAATTGGCTTGATTGGCAGTCGTAAACGCCTTCCTTATGCAAGCGAATCATATGGATTGTAATCGATGAAGAATACATGCTCATTGAAGAAGTCTTCAGCCTTGAACTTTTGCTTTGTTGAGAAGGGATTCTTTGGCTTTGGCGGTGGAGTGTCACCGAGTTGCATCACGACCTCTGGAATCGCAACCTCGTGTTCTTCAGTGAGGAATTTCTTGTTCCTCAACAGTGCGATCCGAGGATCAGTGAAGCAGTTCATCGGCGCTAGTGGCTAGAATTTCTTCATGGACAGATGAAGTGGGATGAGTTTCTTGAGACTCCATTTGAACCGTTGGAGCAGGGGTGAGGAATCTGTTGGATTGGGGTGAAGAGTGGAGAATTTGGATCTTGACTTTCCCAAAAGTCATCGTTCATCACTGGTGTTGTGCTTCCAATATCCACATCTTCTTCAAGTTCCTCAACACGGGCCTCTTCAGCTGTGAACTGAGGCATAGGCGAGGAAATGATTGGGGTTGAAGGGATTACTTCCACTTCAATTTCTTCATCAATCTGCTCTGACGAAGCAGCAGAATGATTTTCTTCATCAGGTCCGCTTGGGATCACATAATCTTCATCAAAAGGAACAAGGTCCTTTGAGGAAATTGAAGAAAATGCCAGTTCCAGGCTGGTCATTGGCTTCATTTTCTTCGCAGCCGAAGAGTTTGACGCAGCTGATGCTTTCCGTTTCTTCACTGCAGCTCGTTCTGCAGCCTTGGTCTTCTTCACATCGAGATGATGGAAGAATTGGAGTTGGTGTTGGCGTGGGAGGAGCCGAGGAATCTGGTTGATTTTCCTCGTGCACAACCGATGCAGTTGCTCGACTTGTTCGGTTTCTTCAGCGCACCACTAGTGGATGCCTGGCGATTTCTTCGGTGGCTGGAATGGGATCATCAGCCACGAACTCGGCATTTTTCGGCCGCTGAACTTCATCAGCGGTCTTGGCATGTTCTTCAATGGCCGAGCTGAGGCTTCACTGAGGAATTTCATGTTGCGTTGGGGCAGCAACATTGGTGAATTTCTTCGTCGATTGATTTAATCGACCTTGGCTCCTTGCCAATCAGCATAATAAGAATCGAAGTTTTGCCGAGGTCTTGAATTTCAGTATGGACTGGAGAAGTTCCTCGGTGTCATTTTGACAATGTTTTTCTTTAGGAACTTCTCCTTTCTGTATTGAGCCTTCTTGATCTCTCTTGCCTTTTCATCTTCAGCGATGAAATGGGTCAACATATGACTTTGTCCAGGGGTCAGATGAAAATCAGGCATAGGGGTGTTTGGATCCTTGTGTCAGAGATCAATATAATCGAGGATTTTCCTCGGATCCAACAGCAGTGGCACAGATGTGCCTTTGGCTCTAGCGGCCCTTTCTTGGCGATCTCTGATGATTTCCGCAAGTTCATCATCAGAAGCTTCATCACCAGAAGGCACATGGAATGCAACCTGTTTCTTCTTTGGACTTGGCCGAGGACCTCGTCCAGCTGTTGCTTTGGTCTTCAGCAGAGTCGGGCCAGATGATGAAATTGGTGCTGCTGAGGAACTTGCTGAAACTCCAGAGGCAATCGAGAAACCAGCAGTCCTTTGACATGTAGCCAGATGCACAGGAACTGAGGACTTTGAAGGAGCTGTTGAGGACTTTGGTGGAGCTGTAGCAGTGTGAGGAATTTGCCTTGAGGGCGCTGCTGAGGAACTTGGCCGTGAGGGCGCTGATGGTGAAGCACTTGGCTTATGAGCACGCTTCTTTGGCATGGATTTCCTGGGTTTGACCGAGGGCTCAGTAGCAGTAGCAGTGGCAGAATCCTCATTGAATTTCTTCACTGCCTCCTTGGCTTGACTTGCCAATTTAGCTTGGCGCTTAGCCCATTCTTCAGGAAAGTCCTCACCACGCTTGATCTTTGGTGGGGTCAGCTACTTGGCCAGGTGCCAATGGAGCTCTTGGGCATGGAGGATTGAGAGCGAATTTCTTCATGTACTTTGGAGTCACATATATGTATTCCCTCCATTCCCTTGCCCATCTCCGTTCAATCTTCTGAATGCGCACCTTGCGCTGATTTTTGTTTTCTTTGACAAATTTTGCTTCATCAGGTGTGCAATAGTCAGCATAAATTTCCTCAGGGATCTCAAAAGCAGTCATAACCTCAGGTTTCTTTCCTCCTTTCTGTGGCTTCTTACCGTCTACCATATTGTTCAGTTGAGGAAATTGAACAATTGAGTTCTCTGAAGAAGTATGCAGTTTTTCTTCGAGGAACGCTGCAAATGAGTTAAGTTGATGAGAACCTAGTGATTCAGCAGCAGACATGAGTACCTGTGAACAGAGTATAGGTGCAAGGAATTTGGAGAGGTCATATGCGTTCTGAGAAGGTTTTTCGAAAAAAACAAGTTTTGAGGAATTTGACCGGATGTGCCTTGAAGGATTTCACTAAGCGTTCTTGTCTTAGGTTCCAGAGTTGTACAGATCGAAGCTCCACACAATTAGGGAATCTTGAAGAAAATGATTGCTTAGAAAAAATAGTTCAAGATCATATGATGTGTGAGGTGTTCATATGTGTGAAGATTTGAAGAATAAACACCTTTGAAGATTTTTAGGAAAGCTTGAGAATCAAAGAGAGTAATAAAAGTAACTTTTAATTACCCGAAATGAAGAACACGACGAACTGAGAAGAATGGATGGGAAGTTCGTCAGGTTAGATCTTCCTTGCCCTAACTCGGCGGAGGAAGACAGCTACGGGCGGCGGAGTGAAGATTCCCGCGGTCGGCGTGAGTACGACGGCGACGAGGTCGAGGCAGTGAAGCTCTTCCTCACCGGCGACGATGGAGTAGCGGCGGCGCTAGGGTTTGAGGAGCTCAAACGGGAGAGAGAGGTCAAGCGGAGTAAAATAAGTGAGGATGGAGAGAGGGGTATTTATAGAGGCAGTGAAAAACTGTTCGCCCGAAGATTTAGGACGAACGTGCCTGACCATTCTCCTTCTCACGACATGTGTCACCCACGTCTTGTGTAGTGGAGATCGTGTCTGATCGTGGGTGAGTAAAATAATGCATCATGGGATGCGGAATGGTTTAATGGCAAAACCGAAAATTTGGATAAGATCAGTTTTAAAGTTCCGTTCGCAATTTCTTGGTGACAAGGACACCGGTGAAGATTTTGAACGAGCTTCAAATAGAACGCACATGAAGAATTTGTGAATAGATTGGGTTGAGTATAGCATAGAGGGGGAAGGGTCCGATCACATTCACTTAGCAGAAAAAGCAGCTTGAAGAAATAACTACAAGTGAATGCTGTAGAGTACATAAACCCATATATATGTATTGCCAATGAAGAAAAACGGCGGAAACAGTGAAGAATTTGAAAAACTGAAGAATTTCAAAACTGAGGAAAAACTCAAATTGAAGATTTTCCACTTTGGTGGTGGCGTGACCCACCGTATAAGAATGATGATTTCAGACACCGGGTACTATTGTCATAGGGTTCTGAGAATCAAATTCTTCATTAATTTCTTCACACTAAGAGTGTTATTCTTCATTGATTGAAGAAAAACGTTTCTTCATGTGTTGCACATCTAAGTCATCAATATTGCATAAGTGTCAGGATGTGTGTCCTTTTCAAAGAACGTTCGAAGATTCTAAGATATTTAGCTCACACCGCAACTTGCTAAATCTCTTCTCATCCAAGGGCTTAGTGAAAATATCAGCTAGCTGTTCTTCAGTCTTCACGTGCTCGATGGAGATGTCGCCCTTCAACACATGATCACGAAGAAAATGATGACGAATCTGAATGTGCTTTGTCTTCGAGTGCCGAACTGGGTTGTGAGCAATCTTGATGGCACTCTCATTGTCATGATGAGAGGCACATTCTTCACATTGATGCCATAGTCCTTGAGAGTTTGCTTCATCCATAGCAATTGAGCACAACACGAGCCAGCAGCAATGTATTCAGCTTCCAAGAGATGAAGGATACGTGATTCTGCTTTCTTCGAGGACCAACGGACCAAAGATCATCCGAGGAAATGACAAGTGCCGAAGTTGACTTGCGGTCCACACGATCACCAAAGCATAGTCGAGTCAGAATATCCAATGAGATCAAAAGCAGAGCCCTTGGGGTACCATAATCCTAGTGTTGGTGTGTGAGCTAGATATCGAAGAATATGCTTCATGACCTTATGGTGTGATTCCTTCGTGCAGCTTGAAATCGGGCACACATGCAAACACTAAGCATCATATCTGGCCTAGATGCACATAAGTACAATAAAGAACCAATCATGGAGCAGTATACCTTGTGATCGAAGTCAATACCATTTTCATCGATTGCATAGATGGCCATTTGTGGGCATAGGAATTTTGACGCCTTTGCAATCTTGCATGCCGAATTTGCTCGTAACATCTTTGAGGTATTTCTTCTGAGATATGAATATGCCATTGCGCTGTTGACGAATTTGAAGACCTAAGAAGAATTTCAACTCTCCCATCATAGACATTTGATATTCTTCACTCATCATATAGGCAAATTCATCACTATAACGTTGGTCAGTACAGCCAAAGATAATATCATCAACATAGATTTGGCACACAAACAGTTCACCATCATATGATTTAGTAAAGAGAGTGGGGCCGAGTGAACCGGGTGTGAAGCCATTCTTCATGAAGAATTCCTTCAATGTATCATACCACGCCCGTGGGGCTTGTTTGAGACCATAGAGGGCCTTGTTGAGTCTGAAGACTTTGTCGGGATTCTTTGGATCTTCAAAACACGGGGTTGAGCAACATATACTTCTTCCTCAAGCTTACCATTGAGGAATGCACTTTTCACATCCATTTGATATAAGATAATATCATGATGATTAGCATAAGCAAGTAATATGCGAATGGCCTCAAGTCTAGCAACAGGTGCAAAAGTTTCATCGAAATCAATTTCTTCAACCTGTGTGTAGCCTTGAGCTACCAGTCGTGCCTTATTCCTTACCACAAGACCATTTTCATCTTGCTTGTTGCGGTAGATCCACTTTGTGCCAATGATATTATGCTTGCGAGGATCTAGACGTTTGACCAGTTCCCAGACATTGTTGAGCTCGAACTGATGTAATTCTTCTTGCATAGCCTGAATCCACTCAGGCTCCAGAAATGCTTCATCTACCTTAGTGGGCTCTGTGATAGAGACAAAAGCATAGTGCCCACAAAAGTTAAATAAATGTGAAGCTTTTGAGCGTGTGAGAGGACTGGCGCTTCAATGTCATCGATGATCTTCTCCACTTGCACTTCTTTTGCAACGCGAGGATGAGCTGGTTGTCGTCGAGGAATTTGATCATTTTCCTCAAAGACAATTGTCTTGACATTATCTTGAGTGCATCGACCTTGACGTTCTTCACAGACAGTGAATGAATTCTTCAGCAGATTCTTCAGTAGGAATGACATCCTCAGTTGCCTTGAACTTGATAGAATCCTCAGGTGCTGGTTCATCTAACACAGAAGGTAGGTGCTCTCTTTGCGAGCCATTAGTTTCATCAAACCGCACATCTACAGTGTCAACAATCTTGTGAAGAGCGATGTTGAAGACTCTGTAGGTGTGCGAGTCCTTTCCGTAACCGAGCATAAAACCTTCATGTGCTTTCGGTGCAAATTTAGAATTGTGATGAGGATCTCTAATCCAGCATTTTGCACCGAAGACTTTGAAATAACTTACATTGGGTTTCTTGTCAGTGAGGTGTTCATAGGCTGTCTTCTTGAAGAATTTGTGAAGATATACTCTGTTGATGATGTGGCACGCAGTATCAATTGCATCAATCCAAAAACGACTAGGCGTTTTGTATTCATCAAGCATAGTGCGAGCCATCTCAACAAGAGTTACGTTCTTGCGCTCCACGACGCCATTTTTTGAGGAGTATAAGGAGCAGATAACTCATGAGTAATACCAAGTTCATCAAGATAGGCATCAAGACCGAATTCTTGAACTCAGTTCCATTGTCACTCCTGATGTTTTTGATCTTCACACCAAAGTTAGTTGAAGCCCTCGAGGAAAATCGTTTGAAGACTTCCTGCACTTGATTTTTGTAAGTAACAATGTGTACCCATGTGTAACGAGAGTAATCATCAACAATGAAAAACCCATATAGAGATGCATCATTAACGACAGCTGAGTAATGATTGGGACCAAAGAGGTCCATGTGAAGCAATTCGAAGGGACGAGTAGTAGTCATGATAGTCTTCGCTGGATGCTTGGCCTTGGTCATTTTTCCAGCTTCACAGGCTCCGCACAAGTGAGCCTTGAGGAATTTGACATTTTCAATGCCAATGACAAGCTTCTTCTTTGCAAGCGTGTGCAAATTCCTCATGCCTGCGTGGCCAAGTCGCCAATGCCATAGCCAGCCTTCTGAGGCTTTTGCAAGTAGACACACGGCTGGTTGTGGTCCTGTAGAGAAATCAACAATATACAAGTCTCCTCTCCTAAAGCCTTCGAAGACTTTGGAATTGTCGACTTCCATAATCACAACACAACGATACTTGCCAAAGATAACAACCATATCAAGATCACAAAGCATTGAGACTGACATGAGGTTGTATCCTAAGGACTCAACAAGCATGACTTTGTCCATGTGTATGTCCTTAGAGATCGCAACCTTACCAAGACCCAATACTGAAGGAAATATGCCCTAGAGGCAATAATAAAGTTATTATTTATTTCCTTATTTCATGATGAATGTTTATTATTCATGCTAGAATTGTATTAACCGGAAACATAATACATGTGTGAATAGATAGACAAACATAGTGTCACTAGTATGCCTCTACTTGACTAGCTCGTTGAATCAAAGATGGTTAAAGTTTCCTAGCCATAGACATGAGTTGTCATTTGATTAACGGGATCACATCATTAGGAGAATGATGTGATTGACATGACCCATTCCGTTAGCCTAGCACATGATCGTTTAGTATGTTGCTATTGCTTTCTTCATGACTTATACATGTTCCTGTAACTATGAGATTATGCAACTCCGTTTACGGAGGAACACTTTGGGTGCTACCAAACGTCCACAACGAATCGGGTGATTATAAAGGAGTACTACAGGTGTCTCCAAAGGTACATGTTGGGTTGGCGTATTTCGAGATTAGGTTTTGTCACTCCGATTGTCGGAGAGGTATCTGGGCCTTCTCGGTAATACTCATCACCTAAGCCTTGCAAGCATTGTAACTAATGAGTTAGTTATGAGATGATGTATTACGGAACGAGTAAAGAGACTTGCGGTAACGAGATTGAACTAGGTATTGGATACCGACGATCAAATCTCGGGCAAGTAACATACCGATGACAAAGGGAACAAAGTATGTTGTTATGCGGTTTGACCGATAAAGATCTTCGTAGAATATGTAGGAGCCAATATGGGCATCCAGGTTCCGCTATTGGTTATTGACCAAGAATAGTTCTAGGTCATGTCTACATAGTTCTCGAACCCGTAGGGTCCGCACGCTTAAGGTTTCGGTGACAGTTATATTATGAGTTTATGAGTTTTGATGTACCGAAGGAGTTCGGAGTCCCGGATGAGATCGGGGACATGACGAGGAGTCTCGAAATGGTCGAGACGTAAAGATCGATATATTGGACGACTATATTCGGAGTTCGGAAAGGTTCCGAGTGATTCGGGTATTTTTTGGAGTACCGGGTAGTTACGGGAGAAGCAATGGGCCTTAATGGGCTTTAGTGGAAAGAGGAGAAAGGGCCAAGGGCTGCTGCGCCCCTCCCCTCTGGTCCGAATTGGACTAGGGAAAAGGGGCCGCCACCTTTCCTTCTCCTCCACTTCCTTCTCCCTTCCTCCCTCTTGGTGGACTCCTACTAGGACTTGGAATCCTAGTAGGACTCCACATCTTGGTGCGCCTCCTCCCTTGGCGGCCACCTCCTCCTTGCTCCTTTATATACGGGGCAGGGGGCACCCCATAACACACAAGTTGATCTACGGATCGTTCCTTAGCCGTGTGCGGTGCCCCTTCCACCATATTCCACTTCGTCATATCGTCAGAGAGCTTAGGCGAAGCCTGCGCGGAGAAGTCATATCGTCATGGAGCTTAGGCAAAGCCCTCGCGTCGGTGGAGCATCAACATCGTCCTGCCACGCGTCGTCTTGTGGAACTCATCCCGACACTTTGCTGGATCGGAGTCCGGGATCGTCATCGAGCTGAGCGTGTGCAGAACTCGGAGGTGCCGTGACGTTCGGTGCTTGGATCGGTCGGATCGTGAAGACGACGACTACATCAACAGCGTTGTTATAACGCTTCGCTTTTCGGTCTACGAGGGTACGTGGACGGACACTCTCCCCTCTCGTTGCTATGCCATCACCATGGTCTTGCGTGTTCGTAGGAAATTTTTGAAATTACTACGTTCCCCAACAAATACATGACTTTTGCCTTTGTCATCAAAGATGATATGCTTCAGATGTGACGGTGATAAGGGAGCATCCATCAATAGATTCTTGTCACCAGTCATGTGATTTGTACATCCACTATCGAGAACCCACTCAGTGGCTTTGGGTTGATTATCCTGCAGATGAATTAGTACAACTTACGATGTCATATACTTCATCAGTGAAGAATATGATATCAAGTTCATCACCAAGATAACAGATAAGCAGTATGAGGACGTGTGAAATGAAAGTTCATTTCATCATGATTAGCCTGCGTCCTTTCAGGCAATTTTGTCAGGTCCCCAGCAAATTCTTCAGACGTTAAGGCACGTCTAGAGACCTAACCCTGCAGAAGAGATTAGTTCTTTTTCTTCACTGCCCACATCTGAAGGGGTGGCGAAGAGTTCATCACTCTGCAAGCACCATACGAGAATGGTGGCACAGAAGCCAAACCATTTCGTTTCACATAAGAGGGGTTAGGGTAAGCATATGAATAAGCAGAGAAATTCTTCGAGGACTTATGAACCTATTGGTTTGAAGAATAATGCACATATTCATAGCCCTTAGCTCTACCCTGCGAAACAGAGTTGTTAGCACGATGATAATCATATGAGGACTTTGATCCTTTTGAGGAATTTGATCCACGTGAGGAATTTGGTCCGTATGAGGACTTGGATCCATATGAGGACTTGGATCCATATGAAGAATTTGGTCCATATGAAGAATTTGATCTGGGGTTCCTATTCTTCACAGGTGGTGTCATGAGGACATTCACCTGAAGACTTTCAAGGCACTTCTTGGGAACCCATATTTTCTTCATAGGGGAACCATTCCTGTAGTTAGTACCAACATATCTAGCAAATACTTCACCATTCTGATTTTTGAACAGTTTATAGTTGGAGTCAAATGACTCATCAGAAGAATGAGGAGATTCGCATGTAAAGCCAGATAAGTTAGATGGATCAAGCTGGAGGTCCCTTTGCGGCAACCCATGAGGTTTTGGGATACCGCTCGGGCTTCCAATATGTTCCATCAGCATTGAGTTTCCTCTCAAAGGGAATACCCTCTTTCCTAGGGTTCCTGTTGAGGATCTGCTTTTTAAGCTCATCACAAAGAGTCTGATCCCCTTTGAGGGTTTTGTACATGCCTGTCATATACAATTCCTTCAGCCCTGCATCGTCAGTGATACTAGCAATGTCCTCAGATGAAGAATTAGTGATAGCAGAGGCAAGTGAAGAATTTGTAACAGTTGAAGCATTTGAACATTCAGGTGAAGAATTAGTAGATTCACGTTCAATGCACTTTAAGCATGGAGGAACAAATTCTTCCTGAGAAGTGCTGATTTGTTGAGCAAGTAATGAACCGCGCTCCTACGAAGATCTTCATAACTCACTCTTAGCTTCTCAAGGTCTTGCTTTCTTTGAAGAAATTCATAAGAAAGTTTCTCATGATCAGATAAGAGAGTGTTATGATGACCTTGAAGGCTGTCAAACCTAGACTGAAGTCTCTGAATATTTTCAGTCAGGGCTTTAGTGCGATCCATTTCTTCACCTAACATATCATCACTCTTATCTAGCATGTTTTGAACCTTTCCTAAAGCCCTTTGTTGTTTTACAACAATCTTAGCAAGTTTTGAGTAACTGGGCTTTAGATCTTCATCAGATTCATTTTCACTAGATTCAGAGGAGGTATATTTGAGTACCTTGGCACCCTTTGCCATGAAGCAATAGGTGGGAGCGTAGTCATCACTATCTTCATCAGCTTTGTTTGTGATGTCATTTTCTTCAGAGTTGAAGATGGACTTGCTGATGAAAGCAGTAGCGAGAGCTAGACTCGCCACACCAGACTCAGATTCTTCTGATGCCTCCTCTTCCTCATATTCCTCAGATTCAGCTTCAGAGCCTTTTTGGAGCTGCTCTTCTTGTGAGAAGAAGGCTTTGAGGATTTTGATGATGAAGATTTCGATGATTTCGTCTTCTTCTTCGCGTCATCAGAACTGTAATCCTTGTGTTTTTTCTTCTTTAATTCCTTTTCCCACTGAGGACAATCTTGGATGTAGTGACCAGGTTTCTTGCATTTGTGACAAAGTCTTCTCTTATAGTCACTTGATGAGGAATCACTGTTTCTTGAGGATTTTCCAATGCGACCACGTCTTGAGAACTTCTGGAATTTCTTCATGAGCAGTGCTAGCTCCTGGCCTAATTCTTCAGGATCTCCAAGGCTACTACCAGAGTCTTCACACTCAGATTCAGACACAACCTTGGCCTTCAGGGCACGTGTTTTTCCATAGCTAGAACCATAGAGATCTCTCTTTCAGCAAGCTGGAACTTCGTGAGTATTTAGCCTTCGAGGATATCGGCAGGATCAAGAGACTTGTAGTCAGCCCGTTCTTGTATCATCAGACCCAGAGTATCAAATGAGGAATCAAGCGATCTCAACAGTTTCTTCACCACCTCATGGTCAGTGATGTCAGTGGCACCGAGGGCTTGAAGTTCATTTGAGATGTCAGTGAGGCGATCAAAGGTCTGTTGGACATTTTCGTTGTCGAGTCTTTTGAAGCGGTTGAAGAGATTCCGAAGAACATCAACTCGAGAGTCACGCTGAGTTGAGACTCCTTCATTCACTTTAGACAGCCTATCCCAGATGAGCTTGGCAGTTTCCAAAGCACTCACTCTTCCATATTGACCTTTGCTCAGATGGCCACATATGATATTCTTTGCTTGAGAATCGAGTTGCTTGAATCTCTTCACATCAATGACATTCGGAGAAGGTGTGGTGAGGGAACACCATTTTCCACAACATACCGTAGATCGTTGTCAATTGCTTCAAGATGCATTCGCATCTTGTTCTTCCAAAGAGGGATAGTCCGTCCCATCAAAGGTAGGACACCCTGCTGAGACCTTAATCATACCTGCGGTCGACATAACTAAAACTCCAGGTGGTTAAACCAAAATCACAAAGAACAAGGGAGTACCTTGCTCTGATACCAATTGAAAGTGCGTTAAGTCGACTAGAGGGGGGGGTGAATAGGTGATTTTTATGAATTCTTCGCTGAGGAATTTGCTGGTGAGGAAATTCCTTAACGAAGAACTATTAGCAGCAGAATAAGTACTCAGAAGTAAGCTTAACAGAATACACGCATGGTCATCATGATGAAATGAAGACTAGCACGGTGTCTGAGAAAAGCGTAATCACAGGATAACACAAGATGAAGACAAACAGATCAAGAAATTGAACCGAGGAAATTGAGAAAGTCTTGAGTCAAAAGTCTTCAAACACAGATATGAACAAACACTCAACACAGAATGAGGAAATGAATGGGTTGAGGAAATAGAACCAGTAAGGTTGGTGAAGACAATGATTTGGTAGACCAGTTCCAACTGCTGTCTCAGTTGTACATCTGGTTGGAGCGGCTGAGTATTTAAACTCGAGGACACACAGTCCCGGACACCCAGTCACTGAGCACGCAGCTCAGGACACCAAGTCCTCACCGTATTCTCCTAGAACTAAGGTCACACAGACCTCGTCCAATCACTCGTGGTAAGTCTTCAGGCGACTTCCAAACCTTCACAGACTTGGTCACTCGGCGATCCACAATTCCTCTTGGATGCTCTAGACCTTGACGCCTAACCGTCTGGAAGAAGCACAGTCTTCAAAGGTAACAAGCGTCGGATCCACGAGGATCAATTTCTTCAGTGATGCTCAATCACTTTGGGTTTGTAGGGGTTTGGTTTTTGAGTTTTCCTCACTTGATGATTTTCGCTCAAAGTCCTCGGAGGATGGGTTGCTCTCAAATGACAAGTGTCAAGTTCTCTCGAGCAGCCAACCAGCTAGTGGTTGTAGGCTGACTATTTATAGCCTAGGGAGCAGCCCGACATGATAAGACATAAATGCCCTTCAATGATATGACCGTTAGGTGGATAAGATATTTTGGGACAGGTGGCGCGCCAAGACAGCATGATCGGAAATTTGAATCTCAAATTCCTCAGGGCTATCATGTTCCTCACTGTGTAGGCAATCTGCACTGGCGAATTCCTAACTCCTCAGTCAGAACAAATTCCTCAGCGACCAGAAGAACTTTGTCTCTGTCACTGAAGAAATTGACTGAACTGTATGAGATTTCCAAAGGCTTCACTCGAAGGGATTGGTAGGTGTAGGATTTTGAGTTGAGCATCACATGGAAATTTTTCCTTAGTATTTCCTCGACCCCCTTTAACAGTACGGTGTTTCCTATGACGCAAGAAAGAGAAAATGCAACTACGAAAACAAAAGTCTTCACGCTTCATGTTCCTCAAATGAATACCAAATCTTCAAGGTCAGACCAATTTCTTCACTTTCAAAGTCTTCAGAAAGTCTTCAGAATATCAAAGTCTTCAGTCGAAGAACTTCATTTTTAGGGGTCGACTTTCTCTGTAAATATCAAACTCCTCATAGACTTATAGACCTGTGTACACTCACAAACGCATTAGTTCCTTAACCTATAAGTCTTCAATCCACCAAAATCACTAAGGGGCACTAGATGCACTTACACACAGCATGCACCTCAAGCAACTTGATCATGATTGATGCATCTGGATGACAAGACATCCATGCATTTGGATGACACAAGATGTATATGAAGCTCACGGTGGTGGTGAAAGGCGAGGTCAGTGTTGCTCCTTGAATATCTTACGATACTACTAAACTATAGGACTAGCCTGTTGCATCGTAAAATAATTGAGAATTGGATCGTCACCTGTGGAAGAGAAAAAGAGGAACACCATGATGCTTTTTTGTTCTAGCCATGTTCCAGTCTTTTCCTATTGTAAGACATTTACAAGGACCAATTCGATTTATGTCGGATGAACTCAACATGCTGAAGAAAAGAGTAGAGATCTGTGTGATCTATACAGTTGACCTATCTTAATTTACTCTTGCTGGGAAAAAACAAATGTGTGAACGGGTCCATAAAAATATAATAACCGTCGGATCTGTATAATTGACCTATCTTGATATTATGATTTACGTTATCTTGCCGGGGAAAAGCTAAGGTGTGAAGGGTTTCGTCGAGTCATCGTTCTCTGTCTAAATCTAGCAAGTTCCATCAAGTCATTGTTCTCTCTCTAAAACTAGCAAGCTTGCACGTGCAAGGCACGTCTGAAACATTGACTAATCAAAAATCATTGGAATAAAATTGGTACACAATTATTCTTCCTGAACAAATACAAGGAAGAAAGATTACATTGTGTCGAGTGAAAGTTTACCTAGTGTATGCATAATTATAATGACACTTTACTCCTAACTCTTTAGATGCCTGATGATACATGGTACTACAAACATGTTTACAATACAATAGAAGGTTCCTGCAACATTGTGTCAAGATTTGTTTTTCTTGGGTGGTATCTTTGAACCGAAAAAATACATAAATGGTCGTCCTAATCAAACGAATTATGTGGTACATCTTAGATAGTTATTTCGCTCTTTCATAGATCAAGATATCCTCACCTGAATGTTGTCATTAAACATAATCTCAATCCTTGTCTAAGAAACAATTCCCAATATGCAGTAAAAGCACATAGAAATCTAAATCAATTAACAATGATTTCAATAGTAGGTGGATAAATAAATGTGATATAATTTCTCAAATTAAATGTAATACATAGATGCCAATAAAAAATCTTTGTTCAAAATCACACATAAGCACTAAAACATAGATTTCCCAGCTTGGCACGGCAACTTGCAGGGAGGGTGTGTCGTGTAATATTAATAAAACATTTGTCTTGTGAACGTAACCTAAGAAGTAGTCTTCCAAGTACTGTCAACCAATAAAGATCTTTTATGGCCCCTCAATAAACATCACCGCTATATCTATTCCGTCCGTAATTCTCATATGGCGAACAAGAACATGATTTATGTTTGATCCAACCTTGAAGATTTAAATGACATTGTACAAATTGCACAAAACGTTGCATATATTCATCTATATATGTTGGTGGGCCAATAGGTAACAGAAATAACATTTGTGAAGTAGAAAAACAAACTGGTTGGAGATGAGATGAAAGGATTAGAAGAATTTATTCAAACCGGTGGTTCGAATGAAGATAAAGTAGCCTGAGATGTGCTCTTTTTCTCGAACATGAGAAGTACTTGTATAAAACTACTCGGTAGTACAACCTCTAGAAGAGAAAAATAATGACAAGGTAAACCCTACAATTCCATAGTGCTTTCAAATATCAGTAAATGAGTATTTCAAATAATACCGAACTAAAAGACAAGGGTTTATACCATGGCAATGGACTATCATATAAATCATGAGGAGAACTGGTGAAACTATTTTTTTCATGGTAATACGTATCTCATTTATATCATAAGGATCATAGTACAAGTCATGTACACATTGACCTGGCAAAACTGAATACATAGTAGAATGCTGGCCTTTGCACAAAGGAACACCAGCCAAGAAGTAAGATTACCAACAAGACCGAAGAAACCTCTGAGCTTGACACCAACACCCGTCACCTTCCTCTGGCACCACCACAACAACCACCAAAGAAAAAAATGACGGATTACAACCACACCCGAGCTCGACGCGGCTCCATAGCAGATAGATAGCTTTGTGGACCTCGAAGGTGGCTCGCCAAAGGTGAAACAATTACCTTTGAACGAATCAGACCAGGGCAACACCCCGGACACGCCATCGAACTCCGGATCTGGCACCCCACATGACTAAGACGTCGGAGGAGGAAACCATACCTGACATCCACGTACCATGAATCCAGCTCATGATCCACCATCTTGCAGATGCCGCCGATGCATACCACAATCTGCATCCGCTCCTGGACTACCTCCCAAGCTCCGCATAGGCCCTGGATCAAACGTCGTCGAAACAGTGGAGCCTGAGGACATAGGTCCACCACGAGGATGTCATCGCCGCCACACCATCCTTGCTTGAACAGATTGGATTCCAGATGCATCCCCGACCATAGGACCGATTGCCTTGTCGGAGTAGGATCTGAAGAAAATTTATTCAGGGCCACCATTGCTGTCGCCGAAGCCAAGACGACGAACAGCCTAAAAAATTAACCTACTCTAGCCTAAAAATTTTCCACACGTGTGGATCCGGCGACCCTTCTCACCACCGACGGCCGAGGCCGTCGACGGAGGAGAGCAGCTGGAGGACGGCGCCGGAAGGCTTGCCTCTCCTGGCGGTGCTAGGGTTTCACTCGTGGACGAGAGGAAAAGAACAAATACCAGAACTGGTGAAACTAGAAAAGGCTAAGAATAGCTACTTGATGAAAATATCTTGCATGAATACATAATACTAATACTTTTGAGAAAAAAACATGAAAAAAGTTTAGACAGTTCAGGAACCATGATCACCGGTTGAATATGTCCAATTAATTTCTTGGTACACTCAATGGTTGAACACTTGAATCTATAATAGAAGGATTCACTAACAAAAGATCTTATTGATCTTAATGTATTATTGTGCGTTTATATCTTTCCTTGTCTATAATATCTTTGAATATCTACATAAGTTGGTACTGTGCTGTTGTGTGTATCATGACAAAGTTTTAGACTACAAATCTACCTAATTTAGGTGTGACTAAATAGAGAGTGCTGATGTGTATGAAGTATAAACAAGTAGTCTTTCCTTATATTTCCCAACAGCCATGTGTGTTGGTGGTGCGTTCTTTTTTATATAATTTACCATGTTTTAATTGAGTAGACAACTATACGTGCTTTGTATTTGATATCAAAATCATACCATACGTAACATGTATGAAACATATAGAATAGGTAAAATGTAATATTGTTCGTTTGTTTTTACATTAATTGTCTTTACAAAATACTAGTATAACATATCTAAATTGTGTAACCAACTTAGTAATATATGCAGCTTGCCTCGCCGATGAACATTTGCATATTCACAAGATAATTAATTTAAAAAATCATGTATCGAGCAAAAAACTGTAGGCGTATAATTATGTAGTTAAAAATTGCACTTCGAAGCACGTGCTCCGAGGTGGTAAAAGAATGGCGTTCAAGTGTCATGAAATTGGTAAAAATTACATATACACATGTTTATATGATTACGGAAAAATCTAAAAGGGCTATGTGTGTTCCATGACATGCTGGAAAGTTTAATCACACACCAAAAGTGGAGGAGAGTTAAGACCAACATATAAGATACTTTCTTCCACATCCTATTGGAGCAGGAGAAGCCACCCTTTGTCGAAAAAAATTGGAGCAGGAGAAGAGGAGTGATGCATGTGTCATCCTCATCCATCGTGTGCGCATCATATTTCATGAACGAGCCGAGCTCAAACCAATGACTTATGTGCACTTTAATTTTGCCGGTTTAGGACAAATACTTAATTGAAAATTAACATATTCCTACCCGATCACCTAAATATTCAGGGCGTTGACAATCTTAGGCGTCACCTGACCAGATCACATCTACTCTGCATCCTTGTGCACACACCACTGTTGTTCCTCTTACTGTTGATAATTCTAGCTACTTCTTCCCGACAACTGTGTGCGCGACTGTTCCGAAAGCATGCTTTCAGAACACCCATTGTTTTGTGATGCTGCACCAGGAGAAGGGCAATAATGTTTTTGGGGAGTGTTGTAGTGAGACTGCTTGCTACTGTTTGTTTTCGTCCTCAACTTTGACTATTTCCTCAACTTCTCCACCGACGCCATCGGTAACAATTCTGTGAAGGAAATATGCCCTAGAGGCAATAATAGAGTTGTTATTTTATATTTCTTTATTCATTATAAAGGTTTATTATTCATGCTAGAATTGTATTGATCAGAAACTTAAATACATGTTTAAATACATAAACAAATACAGTGTCCCTAGTTAGCCTCTACTAGACTAGCTCGTTGACCAAAGATGGTTAAGTTTCCTAACCATGGACATGTGTTGTCATTTCATAATGGGATCACATCATTAGGAGAATGATGTGATGGACAAGTGATACGTCTCCAACAGATCTATAATTTGTGATTGTTCCATGCTGTTATATTATCAATCTTGGATTTTTTATAATCATTTTATATCATTTTTTGGTACTAACCTATTGACATAGTGCCAAGTGCCAGTTCCTGTTTTCTGCATGTTTTTTACATCGCAGGAAATCAATATCAGACGGAGTCCAAAGGACACGAAACTTTACGGAGATTTTTCATGGACCAGAAGGAACGTAATGGGCCCTGGCTGTGCCTGGGGGGAGTCCCGAGGAGGGGACAACCAACCAGGGCGTGCTAGGAGGCCCAGGCGTGCCTTGGTGGGTTGTGCCCACCTCTGGTGCCCCCCGGACCGCCCCTTTGCTCTATAAATACACCAATATTCCAGAAACCCTAGGGGATTCGACGAAATATTCATCCGGCCGCTGCAGAGTCCAGAACCACCAGATGCAATCTAGACACCATCTCGGATGGGGTTCACCACCTCCATTGGTGCCTCTCCGTTGATGCGTGAGTAGTTCTTTGTATACCTACGGGTCTGTAGTTAGTAGCTAGATGGTTTCCTCTATCTCTTTTGATTCTCAATACAATGGTCTCTCGGAGATCCATATGATGTAACTCTTTTTGCGGTGTGTTTTTTGGGATCTGATGAACTTTGAGTTTATGATCAGTTATATCTTTTTATATCCATGAAAGTATTTGAGTTTCTTTGATCTCTTTTATGCATGATCTCTTATAGCCTCGTATTTCTTCTACGATATTTGTTTTATTTGGCCAACTTGATCTATTTATCTTTCAATGGGAAGAGGTGCTTTGTAGTGGGTTCGATCTTACGGTGCTTGATCCCAGTGACAGAAGGGGAAACGACACATATGTATCATTGCTACTAAGGCTAAAACGATGGGGTCTATCTCTACATTGATATATCTTGTCTACATCATGTCATCATTCTTATTGCATTACTCCGTTTTCCATTAACTTAATACACTAGATGCATGCTGGATAGCGGTCGATGTGTTGAGTAATAGTAGTAGATGCAGGAAGGAGTCGGTCTACTAATCTTGGACGTGATGCCTATATAATGATCATTGCCTGGATATCGTCATGACTATTTGAAGTTATATCAATTGCCCAACATTAGTTTGTTTACCCATCGTTTGCTATTTTTCTCGAGAGAAGCCACTAGTGAAATCTACGGCCCCTGGGTCTTCTTTCTCATATATTTGCCTTTGTGATCTATTTTATTTGCTCTTTTTATTCAGATCTATTGAACAAAAAATACAAAAATACTTTGCTACACTATATTTTATTTGTGATCTATTTATTCAATCTATTACAACTTTCTCCCGTCAACACGCAATTTCTGGCGCCGTTACCCGAAAGGGATTGACAACCCCTTTAACACGTCGGGTTGCGAGGTGTTGTTATTTGTGTGCAGGTGTTGTTTATGTTGTGTTGCTTGGTTCTCCTACTGGTTCGGTAACCTTGGTTTCATCAATGAGGGAAATACCTACCGTCGCTATGCTGCATCATCCCTTCCTCTTTGGGGAAATACCGACGTCCTAGCAGATAGGAGCTTTCTGGCGCCATATCCAGGGAGACCTCAACAATACCCACCCATTAGCTTAGCATAATGATCGTTCAGTTTATTGATATTGCTTTCTTCATGTCAAATACTTATTCCTTCGACAATGAGATTATGCAACTCCCGAATACCGGAGGAATACCTTGTGTGCTATCAAACATCACAACGTAACTGGGTGATCATAAAGATGCTCTACAGGTATCTCCAAAGGTGTTTATTGAATTGGCATAGATCGAGATTAGGATTTGTCACTCCGAGTAAAGGAGAGATATCTCTGGGCCCTCTCGGTAATACACATCATAAGCTTGCAAGCAAATGACTAAGGAGTTAGTCACGAGGTGATATATTACAGAACGAGTAAAGAGACTTGCCAGTAACGAGATTGAACTAGGTACGAAGATACCGATGATCGAATCTCGGGCAAGTAACATACTGATAGACAAAGGGAATTACATATGTTATCATAACGGTTCTACCGATAAAGATCTTCGTATAATATGTATGAGCCAATATGGGCATCCAGGTTCCGCTATTGGTTATTGACCGGAGAGGTGTCTCGTCATGTCTACATAGTTCTCGAACCTGTAGGGTCCGCACACTTAACGTTCATTGACGATATATGAGTTATATGTTGTCGGTGTACAAAAGTAGGGGCTCTCCTTTTGACCCCTTTACTTATGCACGGGCAGTCAGAGCCACGTGCCACGGCCACACTTAGCAGGGCAGAGGAGGGAAGCCGGAGAGAAGCCAAAGCACAAGAAAACCAAGACAATGCCAAGATCAGAAGCACAGAGGGCAAGAGGGCGAGGTAGACTCCCTCGGAAAGATCCTTGCCGAGGCAGCCTCCGCAGCCCCGGCAAGAGCCTTGCCCGGGCAACTTGCCCAACGCCAGCAAAGCGAGCCACCCTTGAGCCCACGGGTTCCAACCCAACCAACTACATTGGAACCAAGGCTCGGGAGGCACCTCTGTGGTGGCATGAAAATCTTTGTCAAGACCATAAACACACAAGATCAGATGAGGATCAGAAGATGGCAACCCCCGGCAGGATCCTGGCTGAGGAAATCCACAAGACCCCCGGCAAGCGCTGTCGGTGTCAAAACCGCCGGATCTCGTGTAGGGGGTCCCGAACTGTGCGTCTAAGGCGGATGGTAACATGAGGCGGGGGACATAATGTTTACCCAGGTTCGGGCCCTCTCGATGGAGGTAATAGCCTACTTCCTGCTTGATTGATCTTGATGATATGAGTATTACAAGAGTTGATCTACCACGAGATCGTAGAGGCTAAACCCTAGAAGCTAGCCTATGATTCTGATTGTTGTTGTCCTACGGACTAAACCCTCCGGTTTATATAGACACCGGAGGGGGCTAGGGTTACACAGAGTCAGTTACAAGGGAGGAGATCTACATATCCGAACTGCCAAGCTTGCCTTGCACGCAAGGGAGAGTCCCACCCGGACACGGGACGAAGTCTTCAATCTTGTATCTTCATAGTCCAACAGTCCAGCCAAAGGATATAGTCCGGCTGCCCGAGGACCTCCTAATCCAGGACTCCCTCAGTAGCACCCGAACCAAGCTTCAAAAACGATGAGTCCGACGCGCAGATTGTCTTCGACATTGCAAGGCGGGTTCTTCTCCAAATTCCGAGTACCTGTAGAGTAGTGTTCGGCTTCCCATGAATGTTGCACTCCTCGGCTTCAGCGCCTAATAATGGCTATCCGCCACGTGTCGATCGAATGCCAGAAGTCGGGGCATTTTTATACTTGCCACCCTAACCATGTAAGTAAACCGTCTATTTAAAGAGACAAGGATCCTCAGATCCAGATCCCACCATTCTCCCACAGCAAGCATCCATCGGAGAGCGCCCGGAAAAATCCATCCCATCATGGCCGGCCATCGCAGCTCCTCCTCTCGCTCCCGTAGGCCTAAGCCGGGCAATTGGAAGAAGTGTTCTATTCCCCACGGCCAATTAGTAGAGTTACAGACCCAGGGGTTTCTTCCTCCTGTGTATATGGTCCCCGTCCAAGCCGGATTAGCCACTTATAATGGCAGGGAGCAAGCAGAGAGCTTTCCCAACCCATCCATGGGGGAGCGGGTATGCCTTGTCCCTTACTTATTGAGGGGACTCGGATTTCCAATCCATCCGTTCCTCCGCGGGCTCCTGGAGTTCTACGGCCTCCAGCTGCATAATTTTACTCCCGCCTCCATATTACACATCGCTGGCTACGTCGCCCTTTGCGAGCTGTTTTTGGGCTGCAAAGCTCATTTCGAGCTATGGAAGAGGCTATTCTGCCTCGTACCCTGTACACGGGAGGGGTCAATATATCAAGTGGGCGGAGCCAAGATATGGCGAATCGCCGGGACCGGATACCTGTCCGGTACTCCTAAGAAGACGTTCCAAGACTGGCCTTCAGAGTGGTTTTATATGGAGGACGTCCACCTTCCGGACCTTATTCGGATGGGCCTTCCTGAGTTTAGTAACGCCCCTTTGAAGAAACGGCACAGGTGGCGCCCTCGGAGCCCCTAGGAGGAAGATAATGGAGAAGTCCTTTACCTGATGGACTGGATAAAGACGCTGGCCAAATCAGGATTGACAATAATTGAGGTTATGTCAATATGTATAATGCGGGGGGTGCATCCACTTTAGTATCGGGTATACCCCATGTGGCACTTCAATGGAGAAGATGATGCCACCCGCTGCGGTCGTAAGGGACCGGACTCCGTCGCTACTTTAGCGAAAATACTGTCTGATGTATATAAAGGAGAGGAAGAGGAGTTCATCCGCATTAAGCCACGGGATGGATTCTCCATGTACAACCCCCCAAGCTGGGTGAGCTGCTACCTTTTACTCCTAACCTTCCTGCATTTTTCTTCATAGGTATTTACCTTGCTATTTCATAGCAGGAACTGCGAAAAGCTGTGAGGGAGGTCCACAGCCCACCTCCACAACCAGAGGACCCTGACCGGGCCCTCGACCCCGGACTCGAAGAAGATCCGGACACATTTGTGGAGCTCATCGATAGGATGTCCTATCAATTAAGCTGGTGCGGCGCCTTGGTGGCCATCATAGTCGATTATCCTGGACTACTCCCTGCGTCGCATGTAAGTTAAACCGGAGTCTCAATTTCCAAGAAGGATCCCTTTTTTCGCACTTCACCTACCGCACACATCTGGTGTCTCACAGGGAAGGTCTTCGGGACGCCATGCCGAACCTGCAGTGACTCACCAACAAGGGGCAGCGAAACCAGGTAGGCTTAAAAGGAAGGCGGTCAGATCGAGACGCCACACAGAGGTACTAAAAGATCCCCGCTCCGTGGTTGTCGTCTTTTAAAATGTAACAACGTCCAGGTTTCCTAGCAGAAAAAGTGCTCTCC
The DNA here is from genome assembly GCA_021605145.1 of Aegilops bicornis. Taxonomy (NCBI): domain Eukaryota; kingdom Viridiplantae; phylum Streptophyta; class Magnoliopsida; order Poales; family Poaceae; genus Aegilops; species Aegilops bicornis. The sequence goes on from CM038675.1 coordinate 776,007,366, forward strand.
AGACTATATCCGGAGAGCCTGCCGGCCACGCCTCCACCAGCCAAGCTACAGAGCCGGACTTAGAGGAAGAAGCTAACGTGGGGCCAACACTGGACATTCCTCCTATAGAGGATGCAGATAGGCTGTCCGCTACGAATTCCGAAGTGGAGAGTGCCATGAATCACAGGCGTCACCGGGCCGTGCTCCGCGACGTTTGTTTCTCTCAGGAGGCGTTCGATGCCTGGCCAGAGTGACAGACCAGTATGTAAAGGATATACGGGTAAGAAAATCCGATAATTATGTACACTAGTAGCCCCTGAGACTTGAAACAGTTGGCACAACTGATTTGAGGATCATTATATGCGTAGGTTCTTATGGAGAAGAATATCCAATTGTCTCAAGAGCTGGAGGAGTGCAAAGCCCAACTACGGGCCGCAGTTGCTGCAATGAAGGAGTCTGAGAAGGCCCCATTTGGTAACACTTGTTTCTATCAAAAAGAATGACATGTACCAGTTAGTATTCGGCATGCATGCAAATCTAACAATAGATTTCAGAGATGACCCCGGAGTGAATCCGGGGTTCGTGCGAGGGGATGAGCAACATGCTCAACGACATCTAAAGGCTAGCGAGCGCGTGCTTACGCAGGTTAGGCGGGAGAAAAATGATCTCGAAGATGCCAATACCCGGCTGGGCGTTGAACTGAAAGATGTTCGAACCCAGCTCACGGACTCCGTAAAGGAGAACAAGAGGCTTCGACGCGGCATATTCAGTAAGTGCTTAAACGAACTTTTATAGAGTTCGGCGAAGAAACCGGCTAACAGAGTTATATCTATAGGTATGCTGACGGGTCGTCCCGTGACACTCCAAAAATTTTACTTGGTTTTTGACAAAACCCTTTTATTTGACTTAAAGGAGGCCATTCAAAATCTTTCCAAAAGCCCCTCCTTCTCAAAAAAAATTTCTCATATGAAAAGTATTTTATTTTTGTATCTTCCTCAACCTTGGTGTTTGGTTTTAGAAAAAACCTTCCTTCTGATTTTAAATCATCTCAATAAATTGTTGGAAATTAAATTTCTTTTAAAAATAAACCCTATGGGTTTTGGGGATATTCTTTTGTTTTGCAACCACCCTTTGTTTTACCATGCCCCATGTTAATATTGCTCCCAAATCCCCTCCCTCCACTTTGGGCCAAGCCAAATATTCTATTCCAACAAGTTCAACCCATTTTTGAATTTTATTTCATTTATTTTATCAAGTAATTCTGCCTCTTATTTTGGGCCTAGGTGATTTACAAAGGAAGTGTCTGATTTCCTTTGAGTTTTGACCTCAAACCAACTCCTCTGGCTAGTCCCTAGCACCCCCAACCTAGATCCATCAAGATCCACTCTTCCTCAGTTCAAAATTTTCAAGTTTCACACACTGCAAGTTTGGACCAGATTTGGCAAATTTGATGAAATTCATATTTTTCCTTCTCCAAAAATTCTACCAAAATTCTGGCAGCCCCCAGGTGCATTGAGAGGCCACCCCACCAAAGATCAGTGTCGGTGTAAAGACCGGCGGATCTCGGGTAGGGGGTCCCGAACTATGCGTCTAGGCGGATGGTAACAGGGGACAAGGGGCACGATGTTTTTACCCAGGTTCGGGCCCTCTCGATGGACGTAATACCCTACTCCTGCTTGATTAATATTGATGATATGGGTAGTACAATAGTAGATCTACCACGAGATCAGAGAGGCTAAACCCTAGAAGCTATCCAATGGTATGATTGTTGTTCGTCCTATGGACTAAAACCCTCCGGTTTATATAGACACCGGATAGGGTTAGGGTTACACAGAGTCGGTTACAATGGTAGGAGATCTACATATCCGTATCGCCAAGCTTGCCTTCCACGCCAAGGAAAGTCCTATCCGGACAAGGGACGAAGTCTTCAATCTTGTATCTTCATAGTCTAGAGTCCGGCCAAAGATGATAGTTCGCTATCTCGACACCCCTAGTCCAGACTCCTCAAGAGCCCCGAACCAGGCTCCAATGGCAATGAGTTCGGCGCGTAGATTGTCTTCGGCATTGCGAGGCGGGTTCTTCTCCAAATTCCATATACTTGTCGAATAGTGTCCGGCTTCTGATAAATGCTGCGCTCCTTGGCTTCCACGCCCAATAATGGCCATCTTCCATGTGTTCGAATGAATGCGAAAAGTCAGGGTATTTTTATACTTATCCCCCTAGCTGGGAAAATTAGCCACCTATAAAAGGGACGAGGATCTAGATCTGAGTCACACCAACCCCCCTCCACGAGCTTTCATCGGAGCTCCTTCGACAAAAATCCATTCCATCATGGACAGTCGACGCGACTCCTCCTCTCGCGCTCCCAGCCCTCAGCCTGGAAATTGGGAGAGATGCTCAGTCCCGCATAGCGAGCTAGTGACACTCCAAACCAAGGGATTTCTTCCCCCGGCCTTCATGGTTCCGGTTCGAGCCGGACTTGCCACCTACAAGGGCGGAAAGCAAGCGGAGAGTGTCCCCGATCCCTCTAAAGGAGAGCGGGTATGCTTATTCTCTTATCTAGTAGGAGGACTCGGATTTCCAATTCATCCGTTTCTCCGGGGGCTCTTGGAGTTCTACGGCCTGCAGCTGCACCTCCTTACGCCTGACTCCATTCTGCACATCATGGGCTTCGTGGCACTTTGCGAACTGTTCTTGGGCGTCGAGGCTCATTTTGCGCTGTGGAAGAGATTATTCTGCCTTGTACCCCGTTCTCATGAGGGGTCAATATATCAAGTGGGCGGAGCCGAACTATGGCACATCACCGGGACCGGATATCTATCCGGAACCCCGAAGAAGGCGTCCGAAGACTGGCCTTCGGAATGGTTTTACATGGAGGACGTCCCGCTGCCGGATCCTGTTCGGATCGGCCTTCCGAAGTTTAGCAATGCTCCTCTGAAGAAGCGCCTAAGCTGGCGCTCATGGAGCCCCCGTGAGGGAAAATGACCGAAGTCCTTTACTTGATGAGCCGAATAAGATTATCGGCTCATGCCGGATTGACCATGATTGGAGTCATGGCAATCTGACATTGTGAGGAGTGCAGCCGCCCAATATAGGGGCCACCCCATGTGGGACTTCAACGGGGAGGACGATGCCACACGCCATGGCCGCAAAGGGCCGGGATCGGTCACCGAACTGGTGAAGACCTTGTCCGCCATGTACAAAGGGGAGGAGGAGGATTTTCTCTGCGTCAGTCCACTGAACGGGTTTTCTTTGAATAATCCTCGAAGTTGGGTAAGAAAACATCTTTGTGGCCTGTCCGATCCATGTTCCCGTGGTTAAATATCTCATTTCATGGTTTCTACGCAGGAACTGCGCCGGGCCGTGGAGAAGATACACAGTCCGCCCCCACAACCCGAGGATCCGGAACGGTCCCTCGATCCGGCCTCCGAAGAGGACCCGGATATAAAGGTGGAGCTGATCGACGGGGTATTCCACCAACTTAGCATCGACAATGCTTTGGTTGCCATTACGGCCGACTACCCCGGATTACTTCCGGCCTCCCAGGTAACCGTGACCGAAGTCCGAATACCATGACCCACCCATGCTTTACTTCTAATCACCATGTATTTGATGGTGTTTCGCAGGGGGTGCCTTCAGAACGGGAAGCCGAGCCTGCCGCGACCGTCCAACAAGGGGCAGCTCGGCCCAAAGAAAGCGGAAAAGAAGTGCGGTACGACTCGAGACGCCGCCAAGAACGGTATGATGTGCCATCGTGTTTTAAGGAGAGGTTCCTGGGAGGTACACTAACGCCGTGGTTTTACAGGAAAAAGAGCGCCGCCGGATCGAGTCCGGAGAAGTTTAATCGGACCTCCGCCAAACTGGCTCTAAAGCCGAGTCCGGAAGGGGGTACAAACACGAGGCGTGCGTCGGATGCTCCTCCAACGGAGGATGCCGACATACTGTCCGCCACCAAGTCGGAGGTGGAGAGCGCCATGAATCATAGGCGCCGCCAGACTATTCTACGTGACGCATGTTTCTCCCAGGAGCTTGAAGAGATCAAGGCCCAACTTGAGGCCGCACTGGCCGCGGCCTGGGAAGCCATGAAGACTCCCTCTGGTAATATATGCCCTTCAAAGTAGAAGTAGTTTCGCAAAGTGCGGCGTGTGCATAAATCTCACATTAACATTGCAGATAGCGCCGGGATGGATCCGGACAAGCAACAGCTCCTGCGCCAGCTAAAGGCCGGCGAGAGCATGCTTACGAGGGTGCGGCAGGAGAAAAATAACCTCCAAGATGCCAACACCCAACTGGGTGAGGAACTAAAGGATGTTCGTGCCCAGTTGTCTGACTCCGTAAAGGAGAATCGACGGCTTCATCGCGGCATTTTCAGTAAGTGCTTAAACGAACTTTGAAAGAGTTCGGCGAGGAAGGCGACTAACATAAACATGTATGTAGGTTTGCTCACAGGTCGTCCTGAGGAGGAGATGCCCAGTTCTTTGGGTGATCTTCTTCCCGAACTGCGTCAGCTGCACGAACGAGTTCGGCAGGTGATGAAAGGCGTCGCCCATGCCTTATGGCCATCTATCTTCCTGCCCGAAGGCATTGGGGAGCTGGCAGAGCGGCTTCAACGAGCACGGCGGCGCTTCAGACTATGGAAGATATCGGCCTACCGTCAAGGCGCCAGGGAGGCCTGGGCCATGGTAAAGACGCGGTACACGAAGGCTGACCCAAACCACATGGCCGAGGTCGGACCTGTGGGGCTTAATGGGAAGGAGATCCCTGTAAGCTGAGTGTACGGCCAAGTAGAATTGGCCGCCAAGTATTCCGAGCAAGATTGTAAATTAGATAGCCTATTAGATGGCATTGAGGAGGAATACAATTAGTCAAGTTGACAATGTAATTGAATATGACATGAAAAATGTCTTCTAGCCGGATTGTAGATCGCTTTTTCATAGCGGACCTTTTCGCCGACCTCGGGACCCAATAGTCCGAGTGTGTCCGAATACCCTCGCGGTTATGTAAGAACCGGGCATGCGTGGAGACAAGGCGAGGGGTCATTATTGCTGTATCAGACAAGTGCCCAACTAGTTATGTTATATTACATGGATAGTAAGAAACATCTTCCGGGAGAATAGTTCCATTAAGGGTTCCTTTCTCGGGAGGCATGCCCTAAAGTGCATGTCCAAACTGCTAAGAAAGCAGAAAATTATCTGGGGCAGATGGATAAATAGTTAAAATCATCTTTCAGTTCACCGACCGAATATTCCCTTAAGAACGCTTAGCTTGGCTTTACCCAGTCTGAGGTACACATCCGATCGACTGGCAAGAATAATCGCAGAGGTGCCCCTTTACCACCTAGCCGAACAATCGGGAATGTAGGGTAAGCAGGAGCCAGCAACCCAGCTTGGCCAAAACTTAAGTCATATCGATGCATATAATGGTGAGTAAAAGGTACATGCGGAAGTTTGGCGCATGTGTTGGGCATGAAGCCCGTATAAATAAGCTTCATTAAAGAAGCCCCAGTATAATGAGCGCGGACAACGCGTCAAGTATGTGCGAGCAAAGCGCAAACTAGCCTCTAAAGGCTTCAAGAAGAAGGAGGAGGAAGGAGAGAAATAAAAGACAACAAAAATAGAAAATGTGGACGGAGGAAGGAGACGAACTCGGAGTCCGGCGCTTAGGCGTAGAATCTTCGTAGACGGGCTGCATTCCATGGGTTCGGCTCGAGTCGGTTATCTGATATGCGTTTCGCAGACGGTATGCTCCGCCGGTCAGGACCTGGTCGATGATGAAGGGACCTTCCCATTTGGGCTTGAGTTTGTCCTTTTTCTTGTCCGGCAGGCGTAGAACTAGTTCGCCAACATTGTAAGCTTTGGCCCGCATTTCCCTGCTTTGATATCTTCGAGCCTGCTTTGTTGATAAAATGCGGAACAAGCTTTTGCCACGTCACGCTCCTCCTCCAATGCGTCCAAACTGTCCTGCCGATCGAGCTCGGCTTCTCTTTCTTCATACATGCGCACGCGAGGTGAGTCATGCATTATGTCGCAGGGCAAGACTGCCTCTGCGCTGTACACCATAAAAATGGTGTGAATCTGGTAGTACGATTCGGCGTGGTCCGCAGCCCCCAGAGTACGGAGTCGAGCTCCTCAACCAAGTGCGTGTTAGATTCCTTGAAGGACCGCACTAGTCTGGGTTTAATGCCGCTCATGATTAGACCGTTTGCTCGCTCGACTTGACCGATGGTTTGAGGGTGATAGACTGAGGCGTAATCGATCTTGATGCCCATGTTTTTGCACCATAATTTGACCTCATTGGCCGTGAAGTTGGTGCCGTTATCAGTGATGATACTGTGGGGGACGCTGTAACGGTGCACTACCCCTGATATGTAGTCTATTACCGGACCGGATTCGGCCGTTTTAACAGGCTTGGCCTCTATCGATTTGGTGAATTTATCCACCATAACCAATAGGTATTTTTTCTTGTGGGTTCCTCCCTTAAGGGGTCCAACCATGTCAAGCCCCAGACCGCGAACGGCCAGGTGATGGGTATAGTTTCGAGGCGGTGGGTGGCATGTGGCTTTGGTTAGCAAAAAGCTGGCAACCGACGCATCGTTGGACTAAATCCTGCGCATCTGCCTGGGCCGTCGGCCAATAAAATCATGTACGGAAGGCCTTGCCTACAAGGGCCCGGGCTGCGGCATGGTGCCCACCCAGTCCGGCATGAATTTCAGCCAGGAGGTTTCGCCCTTCCTCTTCGGAGATACACCTTTGAAGGACTCCTGTTGTGCTTTTCTTATAGAGCTCTCCCTCATGGACTTTATAGGCTTTGGATCGCCGTACTATGCAGCGAGCCTCATTTTGATCTTCGGGGAGTTCCTGCCTAGTTAGGTAGGCTAGGAATGGTTCCGTCCACGGGGCGATAACCACCATTATTTCGTGGGCGGAGGGTGTTATCTCGTTGGCAGAACCTCCGATTGTGTCAGAGTGTTCGGTGTCAGGCAGTGCGGTTGGGTCCGGATTGTTATTTCCGGACTCCCCTTCCCATAGTACGGATGGCTTGAACAACCGTTCCAGGAAGATGTTGGGCGGGACGGCATCGCGTTTTGCGCCGATGCGTGCCAATACGTCCGCCGCGTGGTTGTTATCCCGGGCTATATGATGAAATTCGAGCCCTTCGAACCATGCTGACATTTTCAGGACCGCATTGCGGTACGCTGCCATTTTCTGATCTTTGGCATCAAAGTCTCCGTTTATTTGAGATATCGCGAGGTTCGAATCCCCGCGCACCTCTAGGCGTTTAATGCCCATGGAGACTGCCATCCGGAGGCCATGCAGAAGGGCCTCGATTCGGCTGCATTGTTGGAGTCTCAGATACATTATATGAAGGACGATTGGACTGTGTCCCCGGTTGGGGACGTCAGACGACGCCAAATTTCTGTGCCGCCAACATTTTGGAGCCGTCAAAGTGCATGATCCAATTGGAGTATGCGCCGTACTCTTTAGGGAGTTCGGCTTCGGTCCATTCGGCCACGAAGTCGGCCAAAACCTGTGACTTAATAGCTCGTCGTGGATTATAGGTTATGTCGAATGGAAGGAGCTCTATGGCCCAATTAGCAATCCGGCCCGTCGCGTCGCGGTTGTTTGTAATGTTGTTAAGAGGTACTTCGGAGGCTACCGTTATCGAACACTCTTGAAAGTAGTGTTGCAGCTTCCGGGATGCTATCTTTTGATAATGTGGGTACCGGGACTAGCATGGAGTTAGGACAATGGACACATAGTAAACCTGTTTTTGAAGAGGGAACATGTGTCCGTCCGTTTCTCGTCCGACGACGAGCACCGCGCTGACAACTTGATGTGTTGCGGCGATATATAATAGCATTGGTTCGCCCATGTTCGGTGCGGCCAGGACCGGATTTGTCGCCAATATGGCTTTTATTTCTTCGAGTCCGGCCGTGGCGGCATCCTTCCACTCGAAGTGTTCGGTGCGCCGGAGGAGGCGGTAAAGGGGTAACGCCTTTTCTCCCAAACGGGAAATAAAGCGGCTTAGAGCCGCTACACATCCAGTCAATTTTTGTATTTGTTTGAGGTCTTTTGGAATATCCAATTGTGACAGAGCTCGGATCTTGGTTGGGTTTGCTTCAATTCCTCTACCGGACAAAATGAAGCCCAAGAGCTTTCCGGCTAGAACGCCGAAGACGCATTTTTCCGGATTGAGCTTAATGTCATATTTTCGGAGATTGTCGAATGTGAGCCTCAAGTCGTCTACTAGAGTTTCTACATGCTTGGATTTGATGACCACGTCATCTACATATGCTTCCACTGTTTTGCCGATCTGGTTTGCCAGACATGTCTGAATCATGCGCTGATATGTTGCGCCGGCGTTTTTGAGCCCAAAGGGCATTGTGTTGAAGCAGAATGGGCTGTATGGAGTGATGAATGCTGTTGTGGCTTGGTCTGGCTCCACCATCTTCATTTGGTGGTAGCCGGAGTACGCGTCGAGGAAGCACAATGATTCGTGTCCTGTTGTAGCGTCGATAATTTGATCAATGCGAGGGAGGGGGAAGGGATCCTTTGGGCAAGCCTTATTAAGGTCTTTGAAATCAACACATAGGCGCCAGGATTTATCCTTCTTTGGTACCATCACCAGATTTGCTAGCTAGTCCGGATGTTTTATATCTCTGATGAATCCGGCTTCCAGAAGTTTGGCTAGCTCCTCTCCCATGGCCTGTCTCTTGGGTTCGGAAAAGCGCCGAAGAGCCTGTTTGACTGGCTTGAATCCTTTTAGGGTATTTAGGCTGTGCTCGGCCAGCCGACGTGGGATTCCTGGCATGTCTGAAGGGTGCCAGGCAAAAATGTCCCAGTTTTCTCATAGAAATTCTCGTAGTGCGGCGTCTACATCAGGGTTTAATTGTGCCCCAATGGAGGCCGTCTTTGCAGGGTCCGTTGGGTGGACTTGGATCTTTTATCAAGTATCACATCGTCCCTGTTCACCGTGGAGCGCATCGCAGTGAGTTCCTCGGCCGCTAGGGCTTCGGATAGTGCCTCGAGGGCTAGTGCGGCTGTCTTGTTTTCGGCGCGGAGTGCTATGTTCGGATCACTAGAGAGAGTGATGATTCCGTTAGGTCCGGGCATTTTAAGCTTCATGTACCCATAATGGGGTATAGCTTGAAAAATTGTGAATGCCTCTCGCCCTAATAAAGCGTGATATCCGCTGCTGAACGGGGCCACTTGAAATGTGACCTCCTCGGACTTGTAATTGTCCGGCGAAGGCCCAGTGTGATTTTTCCTGCAGCATGCTTCCGGCTAGGGATTATTCCTCTAAAGGTTGTGCTGCTTCGCTCAATGCGGTTCGATTTATTTCCATTTTTCGGAGGGTTTCCTCGTAGATGAGGTTTAGTCCGCTGCCGCCATCCATGAGTACCTTAGTAAGGCGAAAGCCGTCCACTATTGGACTGAGGACCAATGCGGCTGGTGCTCGGGCTGTTCGGAATTTGGGTTCGTCACTGGCATTAAAGGTAATAGCCGTGTCACTCCATGGATTTATTGTTGCTACTTGGTAGACTTCGGCAAGGTTGCGGAGTGTTCGTTTCCACATGTTATTTGATGCGAAAGTCTCGAAGACTGTTAATACCGTCTTGGTGTTCTTTGGGCTGGGATTCTGAGGCTAGAAGCTCTTCGCCACTTTTGGCCACCTGCCGCAGTATCCAACATGCTCGAAGGCTATGAGTTAGAGTGGCGCCCTCTATGCTATGAATTTTGCAGGGTCCGTTTAGCCAACCCTCTAGTACGGTTCCGTACCCTTTAGGGGGTTTTTGTTTTTTGATGTTTAACCCAGGTGCTTGGTGATAATGCACCCTTTTATTTCGGACTAGGGATGTATTCGGGGCCGGATTATCCCAAAATTTACTTTCGGTTTTCCAAGCACTCTCCATCGCACAGTACTTTTGTACTATGGTCACCAGGTCAACAAAGCGTGTAATTTCGCGACGACTTATGGTGTTTAGGATTCCCTTGTCCGTGCAATTATTGCAGAAAAGTGAGATTGCGTCCTCCTCTCGGCAGTCCTTTATCCTGTCCATAACCGGAGGAATCGCCCAAGAATGATGTCTTTGTTTCAACGGGCTCTTGCCGAATTCGGGATAGATCGCTAATGTTTGGGTGGGCGGGTGGAACTAGATCCGGAACCCCGTCCAATTTAAGACTCAGGGGCCGAGAAGTTTCCGAACTCGGAAGTTTGGATTTTTGAATGCTATCCAATGAATCCAACCCGCCGCCTGACTTTAAGTTCAGGGCTTGATCGACATCCGCCCTCCTCCTGGGAATCCGGCATGGAGGATCGAATCCGGACGTAGCTAGTCCTTAATATAGAAGAAGAATCGCCGTATTGCTCCTCTACCACAGCAACATGATGGGTAGCCTGGGGAGAGTTGATATCTCTCAGATCGGCTTTAGGCCCGATCTGGTCGTAGTCTGTTGCGACTCCCAGGGTGGCGATGCAATCCAAGAGCTCGTTTACGGAGGAGAGCTCGATCGGATCTAACTGCTCGGGAAGTTCCGAGTTAACGTGAAGATTGGTTTCGATTACCCGAGAAGTCATCGTCGGCGCGGTGGCCGAACTGGCGGTCATAAGAAAACCACCTAACCGAAGAGTCGACCAGGTGGCCAAGGCTCCTTTGGCGATAGTATCGTCTTTAAAGACGGGATGAGGCATCCTTCCGACGGCAACGACATACAGAGGAACTCTCAATGAAAGCACCAATGTCGGTGTCAAAACCGGCGGATCTCGGGTAGGGGGTCCTGAATCGTATGCGTCTAGGCGGATGGTAACAGGAGACAAGGGGCACGATGTTTTACCTGTGTTCGGGCCCTCTCGATGGAGGTAATATCCTACTCCTGCTTGATTAATATTGATGATATGGGTAGTACAAGACTAGATCTACCACGAGATCGGAGAGGCTAAACCCTAGAAGCTAGCCTATGGTATGATTGTTGTTCGTCTCTGGAATAAAACCCTCCGGTTTATATAGACACCAGATAGGGTTAGGGTTACACAGAGTCGGTTACAATGGTAGGAGATCTACATATCCGTATCGCCAAGCTTGCCTTCCACGCCAAGGAAAGTCCTATCCGGACAAGGGACGAAGTCTTCACTCTTGTATCTTCATAGTCAAGGAGTCCGGCCAAAGATGATAGTTCGGCTATCCGGACACCCCCTAGTCCAGGACTCCCTCAATAAGCTCCAGATAAAATCCCCACATGCCAAAATCATTTCATCGAACACCTGGCAGGCACTGTTGCTGTTCATGTTCAGGGTTCAGTCTTCAGTCGACTGTCAGTGTCGTTTTCTTCAGAGTCGGGGCGTCGATCTCACCAGTGCCCACTCTGGAGCCTTGCGCACTGCACCTTCCTCTTATCCAGAGCGCCGCACGGTCCCTTGGACGGACACCACCGTCGGTGGTGACGTGTCCCGCCGACGCCGGCAGCTTCTGCGGTGGCAGAGCCAACCGAGGCGGCCAGCAGGGATCAGCCCAGCTTTCGGCGCCGTCCAGCACCGCCCAAACCACCCAACGCCTCGGCGTGGCCGTCTGCTTGCCTGCGCGCGCTGTGGCACTGTTGCCGTGGCCTGAGCAGCGCAGAGCGCGCTCCCTGCCGCCGACATGCTCCCTGCGCCGTTCCATTCGGGACATGGAGTAGCAGCCAAGGCAGGCCAAGTTTAGCGCCTAAACCAAACCAGTAAACCACCACGGTGATGCCTAGCTCCCTAAACCGCCTGACCAACCGTTGCACTGCCGTAATCGTCGCCGGAGATTTCCCGTTCACGGCCACCGAGCGCGTTCTCGACCCCGCACCACCACTCCACCTCACCAGAGCCCCGCCAAGCCACCAGGAGGACCCCGAGGAGGTCTCCTTCCCCGACTCCGGCCACCTTGATCCGCCTCGGGCTCCGGCTTGATCCACTCAGGTGAGGCCACCTCCGACTCCCAAACCACGTCAGCAGCCCTCGGGTGCACCCAGTGTTCTAACCCGAGCCTCAATTCGTTCTTACTTAGCCCTCCCCGACGAGATCCACCAATGCCCGAACCACCGCCCGCCGGAGTTGAGGCCGCCGTCGACGTAGTGCTCGCCGTCGACCAACTCCACCACCCACAGGTGCGGAAGGACCCAAGGAACCCGTAGGTACCACCCACTCCTCCTGACTCGCCGTGGATCGCCGCCGGCGACCACCGCAGCTCTCGGGCGCCGGTGAGTCTGTTCAGAGTTTAAACCCGACAAGTGGGACCCCCCCGTCAGCTTTTTATTCTTTTCGAAACGTTTTCTGAAAACGCCTTCGGGCAGGATACGTCTTCTGTTGGATTTGGCGGGTTTTTAATCGAACTGTTTTCTGTTTTTATAAGCTAGCCCCTGGGAACTTTCTGTTTCATTATAGACAAGTCCCTGGACTAAAACCTTTATAACTTTTAAACAGAAAATAATTTTTGATTGATTCTTTTTCTGTCACCTTTGTTTTTCTGTCTATTTTTTTTATCATATTTATTTGAAAAATATTTGGAACACTTTTTGTGCACACACGGTATTTACATTAGTACGTATCTTTTTCTTATACCGTAGATACCGGAAGAGGTGACGGGACCGTGAACTTCACCGAGCTAGACTCTGACTACTCCGAACCAGGCAAGCATGTTTGAACCTTTGATATGATGAGTGTTTTGCATTGTTTGCATTGAGTGGTCAGTTCATGGCATGAATATATGCATATTGGTAAGGGTTATATTACATGCAAAGCCGTTGCAAGCGAGCTTCGAAACTCGATGTGTGATTCGATATGAGGTTACATGATCATGTGGTGACATGATGGGTGGTAAGATGGTATTGTTGTAGCATGCCAGTCTTATGCCAAACAACTTAACTCCAGTGTTAACGTGAATCAAGTCACGTGATCACCCGTTCTTTTCCTTGTACTACCACATGATTTCTTTTTGGAATATGGTTTAGTAAGTTGCAAACCTCTTTCCTGGTACCCACCAAACAGAGGGGCCGGGATGAGGGTTCCATGGCCCTGGATTAAAGCCCGTCATCCGGTCAGGGGGCATGGGTGTTTCCGGTTGGGACCGAGAGGGGGCACCCTTGAGCGCCATGAGATATATTTGATCCCATGCTATTCGAGGTTGTGACCTCCCCGCCTTAGAGTTTTTCTTGAACGTTGCCTAGGGTGATTCCTGGCAGCGGAATGTGGAATTGGGTGTGTACTGGTTAGATGTGTTTCTTCTAAAATACCGTAAACGGAACTAGTCTCTTGCGACTACTGAAATCCATTGGCTGTGGTTTAATAGTACAAACTCTGAAGAGTCAAACTCATCCAAGTAACCATATCTAGGATCAAAGTCGGTGTTCAACTGGTCCTTGTCAATCTTAGTGTCAGTATCCTTGACGATCTCCGGTGAACAACCATGTGTGGAAAACATGGCTATACGACTACTCCTGTGGATGGACTAACCCGTTTATTATTATTATGTGCTGAGGCTTTTCCTTGGAATGGTCTATGCTGCTTGAATACGACGATGAAATATGAGCCCTTTATGTGATGTCGCTCAGACGTCCGACTATGGCATTTATGTTGTTTACTTCTGATATAAGCCCTTTATGTGATATCGCTCAGACGTCCGACTGTGGCATTTATGTTGTTTACTTTTGATATAAGCCCTTTATGTGATGTCGCTCAGACGTCCGACTGTGGCATTTATGTTGTTTATTTTCGATATAAGCCCTTTATGTGATGTCGCTCAGACGTCCAACTGTGGCATTTATGTTGTTTATTTTCGATATAAGCCCTTTATGTGATGTCGCTTTGACGTCCGACTGTGGCACGCATTTTCATTTACCTTTCAATATAAGCCCTTTATATGGTGTCGCTCAGATGCCCGACTGCGGCATGTTAATTTATTCGTTCACCATTCGAGGCGTCGTTTCAGACACTCGATCGGTTTTCAGTTATTTCTGTTGGGATTTCGGGAGGACTACTACCCGATTTCCTTTTATTATTCATGTCGTGCAATTTTATTATTTGAGTGTGCATTGCAAATTACTCATGTTGCATCATGCTTACATTTGTTATATCTTATGTCCGAACTATCTTGCGAGTACATTCAAAGTACTCACTTGGCTTGTTGATTTGGCCAGATGTTGACGAGGGCGATCTTATGGATAAAGAGTTCAATAGCGAGTCCGACGCCTAGAGGAGTCCCAGCCAGTCCCGTGCGATCCTGGAATTTATCACTTGTACCATATCCGCTTCCGCTACCCGAATAAATCATCGAGCCTCACTTCGACGCTCGATGAGCTGCAAGAGTAGCGATCAATGTCACCCACTTCACCGTGACATATCCACCACCACGTTTAAATACGAGTCGGTAGTATGCCACCACACCCTGTGCCATATTCGCCTTTTATGTATATTATTGGCGTGCTTGTAATAAAATTGTTGAGCAACCTCAGCTCAACCCTGTAATATATTTAGTACTTCTGGATTTCTGTATCAAGAATTTGTCTACCAGTAAGGAGGACTCTCCTGTACTGGGAATAACAAGATCGGTTTCTCAATAAGTATTTTATTGAAAAACCGGTCGTGACAAACTTGGTACCAGAGCCAGGCTGACTGTAGGAAGCCACTAGGTGCGATCGCTAATCGGTTATTAGCGTTTTAGTGCGATTTTAGCATTTTTGCAAAACGTAGCAATTTTTCTGTTAGTCATCATAAATTTATGATCTGACTATTCGGAATTTTTGTCTACTTTTGTAGATGGCTAGCAGCGACTGTGAGTCACAGGTGTTCGCCAATGTTCCTGAGGGATTTATCAAGCTCCTCACCTACATCGTCAAGATCGCGATTGGGCCATCAGTTAAGTGGTGTTCACACTCTACCAACACAAGATCAGCGATAGTCTGTCTATGCACCAGGCCGCTGTACAGTTCAAGGGAGGACGTTCAGAGTCACGCCAATTCTGATTTGTTGGCAGGGCCATGCCTACGGAGAGGCATGCCATGCAGATGGCTGCCCGTGAGGCGATAGCTCGTCTCCGGGATGTTCTTCCTCGATGAAGACTACGCCGCTACCGCTACCTTACATGCCACGTGCCATACACGTGTCACTATGCATTCGCTTGCCCCAGGGGAGAGCGAGACGAGGCTATTGAGATGCTTGTTGAATACCTCCAGGCTCTGGAGGCAGCCTTCGACAACCTTGTGGACGACCTTGTGGCTGCCCGCATGGACTCAGTCCATGGCTGTGCCGCCAATAGGAGGGAGCTCCTACTCACCGCACCACCACTGACCTTCGTCTCGTCCTCAGCATCTTATTCACCTGCCATCCTCGCCACCGCTCGTCGCCTGCCTACCACTGAGGAGTTCGACCAGGTCATCGCGCCCACTCCAGTCCGTGTTGCACCACCTATTGCGCCCAATCCAGTTCGTATGGCACCGCCTATTGTGCCTTCCCCAGTCCGTGTTGCACCGCTTCTCGCGCCCGCTCCAGCTTCTCAGCGCAGCACTTCACGCCTGGAGCCTATTACTGAGGAGGAGGTTGAGTCCCCAGTGTCACTGGGCCTCACCCTCGGCAGGCCAAGGGAAGTCCTTACCATCTCCGACTGAGTACACCTAGCAACCCCGCGTTGCACCAGCTTGTATGATATGTTTATATGTATATAGGTTGTGAGAAGTAGTTTGTATGCGCATCATGTAGGAACTGGGAGAAGTGCACTAGCCTAAATAACAAGTCAGGATAGTGTACGCACATCCTGAGTGATGTATTGTATAATTACTGCTTGCGTGTAAGATATGTACTGAGCGGTCCTTCTCAGTGCGCTATCAATATTTCCTTGAAAAATCTTGGAGTGGTTAAAAAAATTTCGCCTTTGAGTATTTATTTATTTTTGTGGCTCAATTTCTTTTCCTTATGATTTTTTTCTTTAAAAAAATTATATCCCCAGAGTGGAAAATGTCTCGTCCTTTGACTCATTCCATGCCAAATCTGCCAGAAGAGAATTATGGCACCCAAACCAGCAACAACTTCACACAGGGACAGTCAAGTCAACAGGGCAGTGAGACAGCTTTTTCTCAAGTGTGCCGCCTTTATGAGCAAAGCCAGCAACAGCACCAAGAAATGATGAACCAGGTCATCAATATGGGAAATCACCGTGGACCGTATCAGCAGCAATCCAAATTGTCAGAACTACAAAAGATGCGTCCCCCAACTTTCTCGCACACTGACAAACCTCTTGAGGCCGATGACTGGCTTCGGGACATTGAAAGGAAATTGATTATTGCACAATGTTCAGACCGTGAGAAGGTACTATATGCACCTCACTACCTCACAGGAGCAGCTGCATCATGGTGGGAGAATTTCCTACACATGCACCCCAATGAGAATAACATCACCTGGGAGGAATTTAAGGAAGGTATTCGTGGGGCGCATATTCCCAAAAGCGTTATGAAAAGCAAGAAGAGGGAGTTTGACGACCTCAAGCAAAGAGGCATGACGGTGACCGAGTACAACAGTCTATTTACTCAGTTATCTCGCTACGCCAACGAAGAACACATGACGGAAAGCAAAAAGATGGAAAAGTTTCTGGACGGTCTTGCACCAGCACTTAAATGCCAGCTGGTTGTACACACCTTTCCAGACTTCAAAACACTTGTGGACAAGGCCATTACCCTGGAAAATGAGCGCCACAGTTTGGAAGATTTTCGCAAGCGCAAGAGAGACCAAACTACTCAAGCTCGCAACAACCGAAGCAAGACTGACTTCCAGAAAAGTGGAGCAAACAAGTCCACAACCAATATCCTGCGCTCGGTCAAAAATTTTCATGCAAGGGACAAGGATTTCACATACCGCCCAGGTGTTACTTGCTAAGCTTGTGGAGAAGAAGGGCACTATGCCAAGCAGTGCCAAAAGCCAAGAAACTCGGCTCCCATGCCGAACCACGGTGGGAATAATTCAGCATCCAAGTGTAACAATTTCAACCCCAATAATAATCACAAGAAGGGTCACTTGAACCATGTGACCAAGGAGGAAGCACAGAATGCCCCGGATATCGTACTCGATGCGTTCCTCGTCAACACAATACCTGCCACGGTTTTGTTTGATTCGAGCTTCTCACTCGTTCATTTCAAAGAAATTTGCTTTGCAAAATTATTTTCAATGCTTCCTGGAAAAATCCATGATCATCAAGTCCCCCGGGATTAAGCAAGTTACTCAGAGTTACTGCCAAGGTGTGGTTATTGAGTTTGAGGGATTGAAGTTTCACGCCAACCTTATTGTATTGGAGAATATGGGACTGGATGTCATCCTAGGAATGGTTGGTTAACCACCAACAAAGGATTTATTGACTGCTTCAACCGGACAGTAATCCTTACCCACCATCACGGGAAGACAATAAAAGTTTCAGCTCAAGAGAGACAAATATCCCGGCAACCGAGGTTGAACAAGGTGGACGCTTTACGAGTTAAGCAAGGTTCCAGTAGTGTGTGAGTTTCCAGATGTATTTCCCGAAGAACTACCAGGCATGCCACCAGACCGGGAGATAGAATTCAGCATTGAGCTAGCACCTGGAACCACCCCATTTACAAGAAACCATACAGAATGGCACCCTCATAGTTGGTGGAATTAAAGAAGCAAATAAAAGAATTACTGGACAAAGGATTCATTCGAGCCAGCTCCTCACCTTGGGGCTCTCCAGTTTATTTGCCAAGAAAAAGGATGGGACATTGAGATTGTGTATAGACTATCGAGCACTCAACATGGTCACAATCAAGAACAAATATCCGATGCCACGGATAAATGATTTATTTGACCAGCTCGCTCAAGCCAAGGTTTTCTCAAAGATTGACTTAAGGTCGGGATACCATCAATTGAAAGTACGGATGAAGATATCCCCAAGACAGCCTTCACCTCCGTGACACGGGCTGTATGAGTTTACAGTGATGCCGTTTGGTCTGACCAATGCCCCCGCATATTTCTTCCACCTCCTGAACAAAGTGTTTATGAGATTTATGGACAAGTTTGTTGTGGTGTTTATCGATGATATTCTGGTATACTCCAAGACACCAGAAGAGCATACTGAACATCTCAGAATTGTACTAGGGGAATTAAGGAAAAATCAATTATACGCCAAGTTCAGCAAATGTGAATTTTGGTTGAGACAAGTTGGTTTCCTAGGCCATGTGTTAACACAGGAAGGTATTGCCGTAGACCCACAGAAGGTCAAGGCCGTACATGGTTGGAAACCACCAGCCAGCGTAATGGATGTAAGAAGTTTCTTGGGAATGGCAGGGTATTACCGAAGGTTCATTGAAGGGTTCTCCACCATAGCAAAGCCAATGACGCGGTTGCTCAAGAAGGACAAGAAATTTGTTTGGACGGAAGCTTGCGAGGAAAGTTTCCAAGACCTCAAAAGGAAATTAACAACAACACCAGTATTGGTTGTGCCAGACATACACAAAAGTTTTGAGGTATATTGTGACGCCTCCAGGAAGGGCCTCAGATGAGTATTAATGCAAGAAGGCTAGGTAGTCGCGTATGCCTCCAGGCAATTACGCAAGCATGAAGAAAATTATCCTACACATGATTTGGAACTGGTAGCAGTCATTCATGCACTCAAGGAGTGGAGGCACTTTTTACTCGGAAACCGCTAGAAATATACACGGACCATAAAAGCCTCAAGTATATTTTCACACAACCGGAACTCAATTTACGGCAACGGCGCTGGTTAGAATTAGTGAAAGATTATGATGTCGGTATTCACTACCATCCAGGAAAGGCGAATGTTGTGGCAGATGCGCTTAGCCGAAACCCCAGTTCGGGCAACGACAGTATGCCATCCTTGAGACCTGAATTTCAGCAAGAGTTCACCAAACACAACATGGTGATGGTCGCCGAAGGCGACGTGTCAAACTTGGATATACAGCCTACCTTAATGGAGCAAATTAAGGAGGCTCAGCATGGACACCCCAACATCGAAGGCATAAAAAGGAAAGTGAGTTTGGGCAAGGCCTCTGAATATATCATAGAAAATGAGGGAATACTATGGTACGGAGAAAGACTTTGCATACCAAATATAGAAGACCTCAAACAGCAAATCCTAACCGAAGGCCACACTGCTCCGTATTCGATCCACCTGGGAGGAACCAAAATGTACAAAGACATCCAGGAAAAGTTTTGGTGGCACGGTATGAAGAGGGATATAGCCACCTTCATTGCATGTTGTGATTCGTGTCAACGCATTAAGGCCGAGCATCAAAAATTGGCAGGGTTATTGCAGCCAAACAGGATACCTGAGTGGAAATGGGATGAGATCGGGATGGACTTTATTGTTGGACTACCTCGGTCACAACACGGAAATGATGCCATATGGGTCATCACAGACAGATTAACCAAGGTGGCACATTTCATTCCTGTGAAGACAACCTACACCACTCAGAAGCTTGCTAAGCTTTATCTCTCTCGCATAGTTTGCCTGCATGGTGTCCCAAAGACTATAATATCTGACCGAGGCACTCAATTCGTCTCTAGATTTTGGGATCAATTACAACAAGCCTGGGTACTCAACAAAGATTCAAGACAAAGCATACCACCCCCAGACCGATGGGCAAACTGAACGCGTAAACCAAATACTAGAGGACATGCTGAGAGTGTGTGTCCTCACCTATGGGACCAGTTGGGAGGAGAGCTTGCCATATGCCGAGTTTGCATACAACAACAGTTACCAAGCCAGCCTGCAAATGGCACCCTTCGAAGCCTTGTATGGACGGAGATGTCGTACTCCATTGAATTGGTCAGAGACCGAAGACAGCCGTATCTTCGGCCCTGATATGCTCAAGGAAGCCGAGGAGAAAGTTAGGCTAATCAGGGACAGACTCAAGACAGCTCAAAGCCGACAGGAGAGTTATTACGATCGGAAACATCGGGGAGTCAGTTTTGAACACGGTGAGTATGTGTACCTCCGAGTATCTCCTATGACGGGCCTACAACGGTTCAAGGTTAAAGGAAAGCTAGCACCAAGATTTATCGAACCCTTCTGTGTAGTAGCACGAAGAGGCATAGTAGCCTACCAGCTAGACCTACCCGAAGAGCTGTCCGACGTCCATGACGTGTTCCACGTCTCGCAGTTGAGGAAATGTGTGAGCAACCCAGAAAAGTAGGTATCCCATGAGAACATTGATGTACAGCCAGACCTCATCTACAGGGAATGCCCGATAAGGATATTAGAAGAGTCTGAAAGGAGGACCCGTCAGAAGGTAATCAAGTTTTTCAAAGTAAAGTGGAGCAATCACACCGAAGACGAGGCAACATGGGAAAGAGAGGATTTTCTTCGAGCAGAACACCCACACCTATTTGAGGATCAGCTAAAATCTCGTGGGCGAGATTCTTCTTAAGGGGGTAGGTGTTGTGACACTCCAAAAATTTTACTTGGTTTTTGAAAAAACCCTTTTATTTGACTTAAAGGAGGCCATTCAAAACCTTTCCAAAAGCCCCTCCTTATCAAATTATTTTTCACATATGACAAGTATTTTATTTTTGTATCTTCCTCAACCTTGGTGTTTGGTTTTAAAAAAAACCTTCCTTCTGATTTTAACTCATCTCAATAAATTGTTGGAAATTAAATTTCTTTTAAAAAGAAACTTTATGGGTTTTGGGGCTATTCTTTTGTTTTGCAACCACCCTTTGTTTTACCATGTCCCATGTTTATATTTCTCCCAAATCCCCTCCCTCCACTTTGGGCCAAGCCAAATATTCTATTCCAACAAGTTCAACCCATTTTTGAATTTTATTTCATTTATTTTATCCCCAAAAGTAATTATGCCTCTTATTTTGGGCCTAGGTGATTTACAAAGGAAGTGTCTGATTTCCTTTGAGTTTTGACCTCAAACCAACTCCTCTGGCTAGTCCGTAGCACCCCCAACCTAGATCCATCAAGATCCACTCTTCCTTAGTTCAAAATTTTCAAGTTTCACACACTGCAAGTTTGGACCAGATTTGGCAAATTTGATGAAATTCATACATTTCCTTCTCCAAAAATTCTACCAAAATTCAGGCAGCGCCCAGGTGCATTGAGAGGACACCCCACCAAAGATCAGCTCCAGATGAAATCCCCACATGCCAAAATCATTTCATCAAACACCTGACAGGCACTGTTGCTGTTCATGTTCAAGGTTCAGTGTTCAGTCGACTGTCAGTGTCGTTTTCTACAGAGTCGGGGCATCGATCTCACCAGTGCCCACTCTGGAGCCTTGCGCACTGCACCATCCTCTTATCCAGAGCGCCGCACGGTCCCTTGGACGGACACCACCGTCGGTGGTAACGTGTCCCGCCGACGCCGGCAGCTTCTGCGGTGGCAGAGCCAACCGAGGCGCCCAGCAGGGATCAGCCCAGCTTTCGGCGCTGTCCAGCACCGCCCAAACCACCCAAGGCCTCCGCATGGCCGTCTGCTTGCCTGTGCATGCTGTGGCGCTGTCGCCGTGGCTTCGATCGGTAAGAGCGCCTCCTCGCCACGACGTGTTCAGGCGCCGTTCCGTTCGGGACTTGGATTAGCAGCCAAGGCAGGCCAAGTTTAGTGCCTAAACCAAACCAGTAAACCTCCACGGTGATGCCTAGCCCCCCTAAACCGCCTAACCAACCGTTGCACCGCAGTAATCGTCGCCGGAGATTTCCTGTTCACAACCACCGCCTCGGATCATCTATAAAAGGGGGTCCCGAGCGCGTTCACGACCCCGCACCACCACTCCACCTCACCAGAGCCCCGCCAAGACAACAGGAGGACCCCGAGGAGGTCTCCTTCCCCGACTCCGGCCACCCCGATCCGCCTCGGGCTCCAGCTTGATCCACTCAGGTGAGGCCACCTCCGCCTCCCAAACCACGTCAGCAACCCTCGGGTGCACCCAGTGTTCTAACCCGAGCCTCAATTCGTTCTATGTAGCCCTCCCCAACGAGATCCACCAACGCCCGAACCACCGCCCGCCGGAGTTGAGGCCGCCGTTGACGTGGTGCTCGCCGTCGACCAACTCCACCACCCACAGGTGCGGAAGGACCCAAGGAACCCGTAGGTACCACCCACTCCTCCTGACTCGCCGTGGATCGCCGCCGGCGACCACCGCAGCTCTCGGGCGCCGGTGACTCTGTTCAGAGTTTAAACCCGACAAGTGGGACCCCCCGTCAGCTTTTTATTCTTTTCGAAACGTTTTCTGAAAACGCCTTCGGGCAGGATACGTCTTCTGTTGGAGTTGGCGGGTTTTTAATCGAACCGTTTTCTCTTTTTATAAGCTAGCCCCTGGGAACTTTCTGTTTCATTACAGACAAGTCCCTGGACTAAAACCTTTATAACTTTAAACAGAAAATGACTTTTGATTGATTCTTTTTCTGTCACGTTTTTTTTCTGTCTAGTTTTTTATCATGTTTATTTGAAAAATATTTGGAACACTTTTTGTGCACACACGGTATTTACGTTAGTACGTATCTTTTTCTGATACCGTAGATACCGGAAGAGGTGACGGGACCGCGAACTTCACCGAGCTAGACTCCGACTACTCCGAACAAGGCAAGCATGTTTGAACCTTTGATATGATGAGTGTTTTGCATTGTTTGCATTGAGTGGTCAGTTCATGGCATGAATATATGCATATTGGTAAGGGTCATATTACATGCAAAGCCGTTGCAAGTGAGCTTCGAAACTCGATGTGTGATTCGATATGAGGTTACATGATCATGTGGTGACATGATGGGTGGTAAGATGGTATTGTTGTAGCATGCCAGTCTTATGCCAAACAACTTAACTCTAGTGTTAACGTGAATCAAGTCACGTGATCACCCGTTCTTTTCCTTGTACTACCACATGATTTCTTTTGGGAATATGGTTTAGTAAGTTGCAAACCTCTTTCCTGGTACACACCAAACAGAGGGGCCGGGACGAGGGTTCCATTGGCCTAGATTAAAGCCCGTCATCTGGTAAGGGGGCATGGGAGTTTCCGGTTGGGACCGAGAGGGGGGCACCCCTTAGAGCGCGCGAGATAAATTTGATCCCATGCTATTCGAGGTTGTGACCTCCCAGCCTTAGAGTTTTTCTTGAATGTTGCCTAGGGTGATTCCTGGCAGCGGAATGTGGAATTGGGTGTGTACTGGTTAGATGTGTTTCTTCTAAAATACCGTAAACGGAACTAGTCCCTTGCGACTACTGAAATCCGTTGGCTGTGGTTTAATAGTACAAACTCTGCAGAGTCAAACTCATCCAAGTAACCGTATCTAGGATCAAAGTCGGTGTTCAACTTGTCCTTGTCAATATCAGTGTCAGTATCCTTGACGATCTCCGGTTAACAACCATGTGTGGAAAACATGGCTATACGATTACTCCTGTGGATGGACAAACCCGTTTATTATTATTATTATGTGCTGAGGCTTCTCCTTGGAATGGTCTATGCTGCTTGAATACGACGATGAAATATGAGCCCTTTATGTGATGTCGCTCAGACTTCCGACTGTGGCATTTATGTTGTTTACTTCTGATATATGCCCTTTATGTGATGTCGCTCAGACGTTCGACTGTGGCATTTATGTTGTTTACTTTCGATATAAGCCCTTTATGTGATGTCGCTCAGACGTCCGACTGTGGCATTTATGTTGTTTATTTTCGATATAAGCCCTTTATGTGATGTCGCTCAGACGTTCGACTATGGCATTTATGTTGTTTATTTTCGATATAAGCCCTTTATGTGATGTCGCTTTGACGTCTGACTGTGGCACGCATTGTCAGTTACCTTTCAATATAAGCCCTTTATGTGGTGTCGCCGACGCTTGATCTATGACATGTTAATTTATTCGTTCACCATTCGAGGCGTCGTTTCAGACACTCGATCGGTTTTCAGTTATTTCTGTTGGGATTTCGGGAGGACTACCGCTCGATTTCCTTTTATTATTCATGTCGTGCAAGTTTATTATTTGAGTGTGCATTGCAAATTACTCATGTTGCATCATGCTTACATTTGTTATATCTTATGTCCGAACTGTCTTGCGAGTACATTCAAAGTACTCACCTGGCTTGTTGATTTGGCCAGATGTTGACGAAGGCGATCTTATGGATGAAGAGTTCGATAGCGAGTCCGACGCCTAGAGGAGTCCCAGTCAGTCCCGTGCGATCCTGGAATTTATCACTTGTACCATATCCGCTTCCGCTACCCGAATAAATCATCGAGCCTCACTACGACGCTCGATGAGCTGCAAGAGTAGAAGTCAATGTCACCCACTTCACTGTGACATATCCACCACCACGTTTAAATACGAGTCAGTAGTATGCCACCACACCCCTGTGCCATATCCGCCTTTATGTATATTATTGGCGTGCTTGTAATAAAATTGTTGAGCAACCTCAGCTCAACCTTGTAATATATTTAGTACTTCTGGATTTCTGTATCAAGAATTTGTCTACCAATAAGGAGGACTCTCTTGTACTGGGAATAACAAGATCGGTGTCTCAATAAGTATTTTATTGAAAAACCGGTCGTGACAGAAGAGGAGATGCCCGGATCTGCAGGCGATCTTCTGCAAGAGCTCTCACAACTTCACGAACAAGTTCGGCAGGTGATGCAGGGCATTGCCCAGGCCTTGTGGCCATCCGCCTCCCTGCCAGGAGGCATGGGGGAGCTCGTAGAGGTGCTCAAGGGAGCACGGCGGCGCTTCCAATTACGGAAGATATCGGCTTGCCGACAAGGTGCAAGGGAAGCCTGGGCCATGGTGAAGACACGGTATACCAACGCTGACCCGAACCACATGGCCGAGGTCGGACCTGTAGGGTCTGATGGGAAAGAGATTCCCGTTAGTCTGGTATAAACCAGATAAAATTAGCTGCAAAGTATTACCAACAGGATTGTAGGCTAGACAGCCTGTTGGATGGTACAGAAGAAGAATTTAGTCAGTCTAAGTGACTGTGTACTTCAAATGACATATTTTGTCCCTAGCCGGATTGTAAATCATTTGTCATGGCAGACCTTTTTGCTTCGACCTCCGGACCCGACAGTCCGGAGTGTATCTGAATACCCGCTCAGTTATGTAAAAACAGGTTCATAAGTGCTTGAACAGACAAGTATCCAACTAGCTATTTTATATTACATGGATAGTAAGAAACATCTTCTAGGCAGAATAGTTCCGTTAAGGGTTCCTTTCCCTGGGTACGCATGTCCAAACTGTGAAAAGAGACGCAGGATATAAACATCTGGGGGCATGTATTACAATAAGTAAAAGTCATCTTTTGTTCACCGACCGAATATTCCCTTAAGAACGCTAGCTTTCGGCTTCACCCAGTCTGAGGTACACACCCGGCTGACCCGGCAGTAACAATCGCAGAGGTGCTCCCCTTATGCCCTAGCCGAATTAAAGGGAATGTAGGGCATAAACACAAGAGCCAGGCAACCCAGCTTGGCAAAAACTTAAGTCATATCGATGCATATAATGGCGAAGAAAAGGTACATGTGGAGAAGTAACACATGTGCGGGGAGCATAAAGCCCTGAATATAATTATACTTAAACTTCTATATAAGAAGCCCCCATGTATAATGAGCAAGCATGGCGCGTCAAGATTGTGTAGTCAAGACATACTTTTAGCTTTTAATGCCATGAAGAAAAAGGGAAGAAGGAAAGAAAGAAAGACAAATAGCGGATATATATATGTATAAAAGGGCTGAGGGAAGGAGAAGAACACAGAGTCCGGCACTAGGCATAGAATCTTTGGAGTCTGGCCGCGTTCCACGGGTTTGGCTTGAGTCGATTGTCCGATGCATCACGCAGACGGTACACTCCACCGGTCAGAAGTTTATCGATGATGAAGGGTGAGGGAGTCCCGGATTAGGGGGTGTCCGGATTGCCAGACTACCATCATCGGCCGGACTATCATCATCAACCGGACTCCAAGACTATGAAGATACAAGATTGAAGACTTCCCCCCGTGTCCGGATGGGACTTTCCTTGGCATGGAAGGCAAGCTTGGCGATACGGATATGTAGATCTCCTACCATTGTAACCGACTCTATGTAACCCTAGCCCTCTCCGGTGTCTATATAAACCGGATGGCTTTAGTCCGTAGGACTAGAATCACAACAACCCTTACAATCATACCATAGGCTAGCTTCTAGGGTTTAGCCTCCTTGATCTCGTGGTAGATCCACTCTTGTAAACATCCACAACATCAATATCAATCAAGCAGGACGTAGGGTTTTACCTCCATCAAGATAGCCCGAACCTGGGTAAACATCGTGTCCCTTGTCTCCTGTTACCATCCGCCTAGTTCGGGACCCCCTACCCAAGATCCGCCGATTTTGACACCGACATTGGTGCTTTCATTGAGAGTTCCTCTGTGCCGTCACTGATAGGAAGGATGCCTCCTCCCGTCTTCAAGGACGGTATTTTCGCCAAAGGAGCCTTGGCCGCCGGCCAAACTATCCGGCTAGGTGGTTTTCTTATGACCGCCTGTCCGGCCATCGCTTCGACAATGACCTCTCAAGTCGTCAAAAGCAATTTTCACGTCAGCTCGGAATTCGCCGAGCAGCTGAATCCAATAGAGCTCTCATCCGTAAACGAGATCTTGGATCGCGCCGCATACAGGAGTCGCTTCATGAGACTATGATCAGATTGGGCTTAAAACCGATCCGAGAGAGATTAACTCTCCCAGGTCACCCACCACGTTGCGATGGTAGAGGAACAATGCGCGACGCTTCTCCTGTATTGAAAACTAGTCATGTCCGGACCCCGAACCCCCATACCGGATTCCAGCGGAGGGACGGGCTTCGATCAAACACTGAACTTAAAGTCGGGCATCGGACGGACTTCGTTGGACAACGCCCGAAATCCAAACTTCAAAATTGGAAACTTCTCGGCCTTCGAGCCTTGAGATGGGTAGGGTTCCGGACTTAGTTCCACCCACCCGCCCAGACATATGCGATCTATCTCTAATTCGGCAAGAGCCCGCCGAGACAGTACATCACTACTGGGCCAGATTCCTCCTGGTTATGGACAGGATAAAGGACTGCCGAGAGGAAAATGCAATCTCAATCTTCTGCAATAATTGCACGGACAAGGGAATCCTAAACGCCATAAGTCGTCACGAAATTACGCGCTTTGCGGACTTGGTGACCATCGTACAAAAGTACTGTGCGATGGAGAGCGCCTGGAAAACCGAAAGTAAATTTTGGGATAATCCGGCCCCGAATACATCCCTAGTCCGGAACCAAAGGGTGCATCATTATCAAGCACAGGTTGAATACCAAAAACCAAAACCCACTAAAAGTGCGGAACCGTCTTTGGAGGGCTGGCTAAGCGGACCCGGCAAAATTCATAGCACGGAGGAGCCACTCCAACTCATAGCCTTTGAGCATGTTGGATACTACGGCAGGTGGCCAAAAGTGGCGAAGAGCTTCTAGCTTCAGAATCCCAGCCCAGCAACACCAGTACGGTGTTAACAGTCTTTGAGACTTTCGCATCAAATAACATGCAAAAACGACAATTCCGCAATCTGGCCGAAGTCTACCAAGTAGCAACAATAAATCCATGGAGTGACACGGCTATCACCTTCAATGCCAAAGGATTTAACCTAAATTCGAACTGCCGGGCACCGGCCGCATTGGTCCTCGGCCCGATAGTAGGCGGCTTTTCGCCTTACTAAGGTACACATGGATGGCGGCAGCGGACTAAACCTCAACTATGAGGAAACCCTCCGAAAATGGAAATAGACTGGAACCGCATTGAGCGAAGCAGCACAACCTTTAGAGCGAATAATCCCCGGCCGGAAGCATGCTGCACAGGAAAAATCACGCTGGGCGTAGTGTTCGCTCACGGACAATTACAGGTCCGAGGAGGTCACATTTCAAGTGGCCCCGTTCAACAGCGGATATCATGCTTTATTAGGACGAGAGGCATTCACAATTTTTCAAGCTATACCCCATTATGGGTACATGAAGCTTAAAATGCCCGGTCCCAACGGAATCATCACTCTCGCTAGTGATCCGAACATAGCACTCTGCGCCGAAAATAAGACAGCCGCACTAGCCCTCGAGGCACTATCCGAAGCCCTAGCGGCCGAGGAGCTCACCGCGATGCGCTCCACGGTGAACAGGGACGATGTGATACTTGATAAAAGATCCAAGTCCACCTCTTTTAAACCAGCGGATGAAATAGTCAAATTCCAAGTCCATAGCGGACCTCGCAAAGACGGCCTCCATCGGGCACAATTAAACCCTGATGTAGACGCGCAGCACGAGAAATTTCTACAAGAAAACTGGGACATCTTTGCATGGCACCCTTGAGACATGCCAGGAATCCCACATCACTGGCGAGCACAGCCTAAATATCCTAAAAGGATTCAAGCGGTCAAACAGGCCCTTCGACGATTTTCCGAACCCAAAAGACAGGCAATGGGAGAGGAGCTAGCCAAACTATTGGAAGCCGGATTCGCCGAGACATCAAGCATACGGATTGGCTAGCAAACCTGGTAATGGTACCAAAGAAGGACAAATCCTGGCGCCTATGTGTCGATTTCAAAGACCTAAATAAAGCCTGCCCAAAGGATCCCTTCCTCCCCGCAAGATCGACCAAATCATCGATGCCCGCTGCAGGCACGATTCATTGTGCTTCACGGACGCATACTCTGGCTATCACCAAATCAAGATGACAAAAGCGGATCAAGCATAGCGGCATTCATTACTCCATATGGACCATTCTGCTTCAACACGATGCCCTTCGGCCTTAAAACGCCCGGCGCAACATATCGCGCATGATTCGGACATGTCCGGCTACCCAGATCGGCAAAACAGTAGAGGCATACGTGAGCGGCGTAGTCGTCAAAACTAAACACGCCGAAGCTCTAGTAGACGACTTGAGGCTCACATTCGACAACCTCGGAGCATATGACATCAAGCTGAATCCGGAAAAATGCGTTTTGGCGTACCAGCCCGGAAAAGCTGGGCTTCATCGTATCCGGGAGAGGAATTGAAGCAAACCCAGCCAAGATCCGAGCTCTATCACAGCTAGATATCCCAAAAGACCTCAAGAAAATACAAAAATTGACTGGATGCGTGGCGGCACTAAGCCATTTTATCTCCCGTCTAGGAGAAAAGGCATTACCCCTCTATCGCCTACTTAGGCGCACCGAACACTTCGAGTGGACGGATGCTGCCACCGCCGAACTCGAAGAAATAAAGGCCATATTAGCAACAAATCCGGTCCTGGCTGCGCCCAACCTGGGCGAACCAATGTTGTTATACATCGCAGCTACGCATCAAGTCGTAAGCGCGGTACTCGTCGTCGAACGAGAAACAGAAGGGCATAAATTCCCTCTTCAAAAACCAGTATACTACGTATCCACTGTGTTAACCCCACCGCAAGTCCGTTACCCGCACTATCGAGAAGATAGCATACGCGGTGTTCATGGCATCCGGAAGCTCCGACACTACTTTCAAGAGTGTTCGATACTTGATGGCCTCTGAAGCACCACTCAACGACATTATAAACAATTGCGATCACGACGGGCAGGATTGCAAAATGGGCCATTGAGCTCTTACCATTTGATATATCTTACAAACCTCGGCGAGCTATAAAGTCACAAGTTTTGGCTGACTTCGTCGCTGAATGGACCGAAGCCGAACTCCCAAAAGAATACGGCGCATACTCCAATTGGATTATGCACTTCGACGGCTCCAAAATGTTAGCCGGATTGGGGGCTGGCGTCGTATTAGCGTCCCGACCGGGGACACAGTCCAATCGTGCTTCGGATAATGTACACGGACTCCAACAACGCGGCGAATCTGAGGCCCTTTTACATGGTCTCCGGATGGCAATCTCCATGGGCATTCAACGCCTAGAGGTGCGCGGGGATTCAAACCTCGCAATATCCCAAATAAACGGAGACTTCAACGCCAAAGATCCCAAAATGGCAGCATATCGCAACGCTGTCCTAAAAATGTCAGCCCGGTTCGAAGGACTTGAATTCCATCACGTCGCCCGGGATAATAACCAAGCAGCCGACATACTGGCACGCATTGGCGCCAAAAGCAGCGACGCTGTCCCTCCTAACATCTTCCTGGAACGGCTCTTCAAGCCATCCGTACTATGGGAAGAGGAGTCCGGAACTAACAAACCGGAACAAGCCGCACCAACCGGCGATTCAGCCAATGACATAACACCTTCCGCCCACCACATAATGGCAGTAATTGCCCCGTGGACAGAACCATTCCTCACCTACTTGCTTAGGCAGGAGCTTCCCGAAGACCAAAATGAGGCCCGCTGCATTGTCCGGCGATCTAAAGCCTACAAGGTCTCTGAGGGAGAACTTTATAAGAAAAGCACAACCGGAGTCCTTCAAAGGTGTATCTCCGAAGAGGAAGGGCGGAACCTCCTGGCTGAAATTCATGCGGACTAGGCGGACACCACGCCGCAGCTCGGGCCCTTGTAGGAAAGGCATTCCAGACAGGCTTTTCTTGGCCGACGGCCCGGCAGATGCTCAGGACTTAGTCCAAAGATGCATCGGTTGTCGACTCTTTGCTAATCGAGCCATATGCCACCCACCGCCCTCAAAACTATACCCATTACCTGGCCGTTCGCTGATGCAGGGGGCTTGACATGGTTGGAGCACTTAAAGGGGAACCCACAAGCAAAGGTACCTATTGGTCATGGTGGATAAATTCACCAAATGGATAGAGGCCAAGCCAGTTAAAGCGGCAGAGTCCGGACCAGTGCTAGACTTTATCTCCGGGGTAGTACACCGTTATGGTGTCCCCCACATCCTCATCACCGATAACGGCACGAACTTCACCGCCGATGAGGTTAAATCATGGTGCAAAAATATGGGCATCAAGCTCGATTACGCTTCAGTCTATCATCCTCAA
Source organism: Aegilops bicornis (assembly GCA_021605145.1). Taxonomy (NCBI): domain Eukaryota; kingdom Viridiplantae; phylum Streptophyta; class Magnoliopsida; order Poales; family Poaceae; genus Aegilops; species Aegilops bicornis. The sequence goes on from CM038675.1 coordinate 776,038,235, forward strand.
ACCAACGGTCAAGTGGAGCGAGCAAATGGTCTAATAATGAGCGGCATCAAACCGGACTAGTGCGGTCCCTTATGAAATCTGACACGCACTGGGTAGAGGAGCTTGACTCCGTACTCTGGGGGCTGCGGACAAAGCCCAACCGTACTACCGGATTCACACCATTTTTTATGGTATACGGTGCAGAAGCAGTTTTGCCCTGCGACATCATTCATGACTCACCTCGAGTGCGCATGTACGAAGAAAGAGAAGCCGAGTTGGATCGGCAGGACAGCTTGGACGCATTGGAGGAAGAGCGGCGGCGTCGCCAAGGCTCGTTCCGCATTCTATCGGCCAGCAGGCTCGCAGATATCAAAGTAGAGAAATGCGGGCCAAGACTTACAGCGTTGGCGAACTGGTTCTCGCGCCGGACAAGAAAAAGGACAAGCTCAAGCCCAAATGGGAAGGACCCTTCATCATTGATCAAGTCCTGACGGCGGAGCGTACTGCCTCTGAAATGCATCGGATAACCGACTCGAGCCGAACCCATGGAACGCAGCCCGCCTCCGACGATTCTATGCCTAGCGCCGGACTAAGAGTTCGTTCCTTTCTCCCCGTCCAAATTTTTTTTTATTTTTTTTTTACTTCAGCTGCCTTTCGTTTATCTTTTTCTTCTCAACCCTATTCATCCAAGCCTTAAAGGGCCTACTGGCGCAACGTTTGCGCGCAATTGATGTGCTATCCGCACTCATTATACCTAGGGGCTTCTTTACCAGAAGCTTAATTATATGGGCTTCATGCCCAGCACATGTGTCAAGCCTCCACATGTACCTTTTATTCACCATTATATGCATCGATATGACTTAAGTTTTGTCCAAGCTGGGTTGCCTGGTTCCTGTGCTTACCCCTACGTACCCGATTATTCGGCTAGGAGGTAAAGGGAGCACCTCTGCGATTGTTACTGCCGGGTCAGCGGATGTGTACCTCGACCGGGTGAAGCCGAAAGCTAAGCGTTCTTAAGGGAATATTGATTCGGTGACTTAAAAGATGATTTTTATCCACTTATTTATCTGCCTCCGGATGTTTTTTCTGCTTTTTTATGATCAGGACATGCACTTTAGGGCATGCCACCCCAGAGGAAAGGAACCCTTAACGGAACTATTCTCCCTGGAAGATGTTTCTTACTACCCATGTAGTATACCATAACTAGTTGGGCACTTGTCTGATAAAGCACTGATGACCCCTACGCTTGGTCTCCATGCATACCCTGGTTGTTTCATAACCGAGAAGGTATTCGGACACACTCCGGACTCTAGGGTCCCGAGGTCGAAGCGAAAAGGTCGGCAAAGACAAACGATCTACAATCCGGCTAGAAGGCATTTTGTATGTCATTTTATAATACATTGTCAAATCAACTGATTGTATTCTTCCTCAATCCCGTCTAACAGGTTGTCTAATTTACAGTCCTGTTGGGAAAATTTCACGGCCAACTCCACTTGGCCGTACACTAAACTCACAGGGATCTCCTTCCAATCGGGCCCCACAGGTCCGACTTCGGCCATGTGGTTGGGATCCGCCTTCTTGTACCGCGTCTTTACCATGGCCCAGGCCTCCCTGGCACCTTGGCGGCAGGCCGAAATCTTCCATAAATGAAAGCGCTGCCGCACTCCTTGCAGCTTCTCCATAAGCTCCCCAAGACCCTCGGGTATGGAGAAGGCTGGCCATAACGCCTGGATGGCGCTGCTCATAGCCCGAAGTCGTTCGATCAGTTGCAACAATTCCGGAAGTTGATCACCCGTTATTACGGGCATCTCCTCCATGAGGCGACTTGTGAGCATACCTCTGAGACATATTACATCAAATTGACTTCCTCGCCGAACTCTTCTTTTCAAAGGAGTTCGCTCAAGCACTTACTATATATGTCGCGACGAAGCCGCTGATTCTCCTTAACGGAGCCCGACAGCTCGGCCCGAACGCCTTTCAGCTCTTCTCCAAGCTGGGCATGGGCATCCTGGAGCTTGTTCCTTTCATGCTGCACCTTATGCAGCACCCTCTCGCCGGCCTTTAGTTGGCGCAGAAGTTCTTACTGTCCAGGATCTTGTCCGGCAGCACCTGCAATGTTGTTTTTTAGACTTGCGCAAAGGCCAAACGCTACTTATCTTTCTAAAATAATGCGTTACCAGGAGAGGTCCTTGCATTTCCTCCTGCGCCAGAGAGTGCGGCCTCAAGTTGGGCCTTGCACTCTTGCAGCTCCTGAGACAGTTGGGTATTCTTCTCGGTAAGATCCTACGTTTCATATGATCCTTAAATCAGTTAATATAACTACTTTAAGTCTCGGGGCTCTTGGCATATATAACTATTAAATTCTCTTACCCGTATGTCTTTTACATACTGCTCCGTGGCTCTGGTAAAACTATCTTGAGCAGCACGAAGGTCATGACCCCGTGTTAAAGGCATTCAACGCCTCGGGGAGAAGCACGCGTCACGAAATACTGTCCGTGGCGGCGCTGTGATTCAGGGCACTCTCCACCTCAGACTTGGTGGCGGACAGTCTGTCGGCATCCTCCGTCGGAGGAACGTCCGGCTCGCGCCTTGCGCTCGCCTCCCCCTCCTGACCAGGTGCGGGAGCCTGGCTGGTAGAGGTTGGATTGGCAACCTCCACGCCCACAGTCCGGCGGGCGCTTTTTTCCCTATAAAAGTCATGAGCACTCAAACGCTTCCTAGGAACGTTGCTCTGAAGATAATGAATTGTGAGCTACACCTTTGCGGCGACGTTTCAGTCCGTGCCACGCTCCTCTTCCGCCTACTGGTCGAATCGGCCCTTGTTGGTCAGCCACATGAGCTCGGCTTCTCGCCTAAGGCGACTCCTACACAGATGCCATCATATACGGTGGTTAGAAATAAGCAAGGAAGGAATGACGGTGTCAGGGCTTCGGCCGCAATCACCTCGGAAGCCGGATATAGTCTGGGATAATCGGCCGTGATGGCGACTAAAGAATTGTCCATGCTGATCTGATGGAACACCCCGTCGATTAGCTCCACCTTTATGTCCGGATCCTCTTCGGAGGCCGGATCCCGGGATCTCTCTGGATCCTCAGGCTGCGGAGCCGGACTTAGCATTCCCTCCACGGTCCGGCGCAGTTCCTGCGTCGAAAGAAGAACACAATATGAGAAACTTAAGTTTCAAAAGTCACGGGTCAGACATGCTTTGAGTGTTAAACACCCAAGGCGAGGATTGTTCATGGAAAACCCATTTAACGGGTTCGTCCAAGGAAATCCTCCTTCTCCCCTTATACAGGCGGACAAGATCATCACCAGATCTTGGCCGAATCCGCCCTTCTTGCCATGACGGGTGGCATCGTCCTCCCCGTTGAAATCCCACATAGGGTGGCCCCTGTATTGTAATGGCTGCACCCCCCGCGTAATGCATGTTGCCATGACTCCAATCATGGTCTACCGGGCATGGGCCAGTAACCTTATTCGGCCCATCAAATAATGGACGCTCTTGTCTTCCTCCAGACGGGGGCTCCGCGGACGCCAACTAAGGCGTTTCTTCAGAGGAGCATTGCTGAACTCCGGGAGGCCGATCCGAACAGGGTCCGGCGGCGGAGCGTCTTCTATATAAAACCATTCCGAAGGCATGTCTTCGGGCGCCTTCTTAGGGGTTCCGGATGGATATCCGGTCCCGGCAATGCGCCATATTTCGGCGCCGCCCACTTGATATATAGACCCCTCGTGAGAGCGGGGTACAAGGCAAAACAACCTCTTCCACAGCGCGAAGTGGGGCTCGACGCCCAGGAAAAGCTCGCAAAGAGCTACGTAACCCGCAATATGTAGGATTGAGGCGGGCGTGAGGTGATGAAGCTGGAGTCCGTAGAACTCCAGGAGCCCGCGGAGGAATGGATGTACAGGAAATCCGAGCCCTCTTATCAGATAGGGGACGAAGCATACCCGCTCCCCTTTGTTGGGATTTTGGGTAACCTCCGCTTGCTTCCCACCTTTGTAGGTGGCTAGCCCGGCTCGAACCGGAACCATGAAGGCCGGAGGGAGATATCCCCCCACTTGGAGCTTCACCAGCTCGTTGTGCGGAACAGAGCATCTCCTCCAATCTCCTGGCAAAGGGCCGGGAGCACGAGAAGAGGAGCCGCGTTGATGACCCATGATGGAATGGATTCTTGGTCGAAAGCGCTCCGATGAGTATTTGCGAGAGGAAGATGGTGAATTGGATCTGGATTCTTGCCTCCCTTATAGGCAGATTATTAGCACAACTAGGGGGTAAAACATAAAAGACACCCTGGATTTTCACGTTCGCGCGACGCGTGGAAGAAGGCCATTATTGGGCGTGGAAGCCATGACGCGCAACATTGATGAGGAAGCTAGACACTGTTCGGCAGGTACGTGGAACTTGAAGGAGAACCCGCCTTGCAACGCCGAAGACTACACGCATGCTGGACTTATCATCATTGAAGCCTGGTTCAGGGGCTAATGAGGGAGTCCGGGATTAGAAGTGTCCGGATTGCGGACTACCATCATCGGCGGACTATCATCATCAACGGACTCCAAGACTATGAAGATACAAGATTGAAGACTTCCCCCGTGTCCGGATGGGACGTTCCTTGGCGTGGAAGGCAAGCTTGGCGTCTGGATATGTAGATATCCTACCATTGTAACCGACTCTATGTAACCCTAGCCCTCTCCGGTGTCTATATAAACGGATGGCTTTAGTCCGTAGGACTAGAATCACAACAACCCTTACAATCATACCATAGGCTAGCTTCTAGGGTTTAGCCTCCTTGATCTCGTGGTAGATCCACTCTTGTAAACATCCACAACATCAATATCAATCAAGCAGGATGTAGGGTTTTACCTCCATCAAGAGGGCCCGAACCTGGGTAAACATCGTGTCCCTTGTCTCCTGTTACCATCCGCCTAGACGCACAGTTCGGGAAGCCCTACCCGAGATCCGCCGGTTTTGACACCGACAAAGGGACCTTCCCATTTGGGCTTGAGCTTGTTCTTTTTCTTCTCCGGTAGGCGTAGAACGAGTTCGCCGATGCTATACATTTGGCCCGTACTTCTCTGCTTTGATACCGTCGAGCCTGTTGCTGATAGAATGCGGAGCGGGCTTTTGCTACATCACGCTTCTCCTCCAGGGTGTCCAAACTGTCTTGCCGATCAAGCTCGGCTTCTTTCTCTTCTTACATGCGCACTCGAGGTGAGTCATGAATTATGTCGCAGGGCAGTACCGCCTCTGCACCGTGTCGGTGTACTAAGGTAGGGGTACCTTAGTACCCCGAACCTGTACACGGGCAGTCGCAGCGTACCCGAGGCAAGCCTTGCCGGGCGTCTATCAAGACCCTCCGCGGCCCTTCAGAAAACAAGACTCCGGCAAGAGGAGCTTGCTGGTGAGCCATTCAAGAACAAAGTAATCAAGACCCCGGCAAGAGGAGCTTGCCGGGAAGGCCACTCGGTAGCGAAGGAAACAAGGCCCGGCAAGAGGAGGTTGCCGGGAAGGCTTGGCGCGCCGAGCCCCAAGCGCGACAAGGTTCCTGCCGCGGCAAGGCGCTTGCCGGGGCGGGCGACCTCTCTTCATCTCCGCTCCAGCTCACCCGCCAACGTGTCACCACGGGGCTCTCCCAAGTACGCGTGTCGACGGGCTGTGCAGCCAGCGGGGAGTAGCGACAAGCGGCGCTGACAAGCTACCATCGTGGCAAACGGAGGCGCACTTGACGGTCCCTGTTATAATCGTTTCTAAGGCGATCGAGACGGGCATTGATGACTCTTGTCCCTTGCCGTCAGAGTTAGGTATAGATTACTGTACACTGTACAAAGCGGTGTACCAACCTATGTTTTTACCAACATACCCTTGTCTACTTGCCCCATGTGGTAAACCCTTTGTGCCTATAGAAGGAGGCCCAAGTGCAACGTAGAAAGGGTTCGGTCTAGCTCCGGCTTAGTTCATCACATTCATACGAAACCACACTCAGGCTAGGTTTTGTAGCTCCCATTGCTCCCTAGCAAGAACACAAGATAATCCACAAAGCAGCAGTAGGAGTATTACCTCCCCGGAGAGCTCCGAAGCTGGGTAAATCCGCTCGTGTGCATCGCCTCGATCCGCTCTTTGTGCAATCTCCGCCCCCCTCCGAACCACAAGGGACCCAGGTCTCGTAGGTGCTCGTGGGACACGATCAGTTCTCCCCCGACATCTTTGGCGCGCCAGGTAGGGGGCGTCGAGGCTGTGTGAACCCGATCCGGCGGTCACACGAGCAACTTCATCGCCATCTTCATCGACATGGCGCCAAAGAAGAAGTCTTCGGCAGCAGCTGAGCCGTCCGCGTCGAACCCACCACCACCGGAGCCGTCAGGTGGTGGGGGAAACGCTGGCGGAGGAACCGGCGTCGTCGAGAGAGCCCACGATGCCGCCAGGTCCAAGGACAAGGCAGCGCCGGCGTCGGCGTCCGAATCTGCACCGCGTCCTTCGCAGGAGGCGCTGGACCGACAGCATCATGATACTCGCGGCACCATACGCTCGTTGGATCAAGGCCAAGCTGGAGGATCCCGAGGCCCTCGAGACCCGCATGCACCTCAGCATGCCGGTTCGAGTGGAGTACGTTCGTTTTGGCGGGATGCTGCTCCTCCTAACTTGGTTAGGAGTCCGAGTACATCCCGTTATTCGCTCCGTACGCCGTTGCCGCCAACCACACCAGCGGAAGCCTTGGCAAGAGCTCAGTTACTTCTAGATTACCCTCCAACGGCCGATAAGGTCGACGAATGGAGGGCCACAATTCAGAGTCTCATCGGCCGCTTAACGGCGTGTCCGCTGGCAATCGAGTGCCGTAGCCGCGGCGAGGCGACAAGGCGCGAGCCGATGGCGACGAGACTTGTGGGGGTGCACCCACCGTACACTCCACTTTCCGAAGGCCAAGATCGCCGGCTCGCCGGATCCACCTCAACAGCGACTCCACAGCGTCGTCGGATCCGCGAGCTCGTCGCGACCAACGCCAAGTTCTTCGAGAACGGCAAGAAGAAGACGCTCGAACCCGTATTGAGCGCCGGAGAGAAGCGCGGCGTCAATCTGACCGGTGCGCCGGGCCCACTGTCGATATGCATGCGCCAGGGGAACCAGGCGACTTGCCGTACGCGGTAGGTTGCCCTGCGTTCACTCGTGAGCTGCGGCAAGTCCGGTGGCCCGACAAGAAAAACTTCAAACCAGACGTGCCGGAGAAGTATGACGGCGGGACACATCCATCGGAGTTCCTCAGCATCTACACCATCGCGGTGCAAGCTGCGGGGGGACGAGACGACAAGATCCTCGCCAACTACTTTCCCTTGGTGCTCAAGCAAAACGTCAGGTCTTGGCTCATGCACTTGCCGGATGGCTCTATTTCTTCTTGGGCAGATTTGTGCCACCAGTTTGTTTGCGCCTTCACAGCGCCACAAGCCTCATGGCTGGAGAGTGATCTCCACCTGCTTGCCCGAAGGAGGGGAGTCTGCGCAAGAAATTCATCCAGAGATTGATCGAGTGCACTACAACATCCAGACGTCCACCCTGCTGCTGCAGTGATCGATGCATTCCATCGAACGTCTGAAATCGCGGGATGAGGGAGGAGATGGCGGCGATGCAAAGTGAAAGACGTCGTGAGCTCTACGCCTGGCCGACAAGTGTGCACGCTACCGAAGAAGGAAGAAGACTCCCAGGAGAGAATGTGGGAGCAGAGTCTGACAGTGAGGGGATCACCCCGGCAAGAAATAGCCGGCGGCGGAACAACAGGAGGAAGAAAAACCAAGAAATACTAGTTGTCGAGCAGTCCGGCAAGGATGGTGCTGCCAACAAAGCCAAGGCTGGTGGCTCCGGCAAGGAGGATGTCACGACGCCGACCGGGCCAAGTAATGGCGGCCGACAAGCCCCGACAGCTCCAACAAGCAAGATCAGAAAATCCACCGCACTAAGGGCCACGATCTCCAGAGTTGCAAGAAAGTCGAGCAGCTTGTTGAGCTCTGAGAGCTGAGTCTGAGCGGCGAGACAAGGAAAAAGGCCCAAGAAGGTGCAGGTGTAGCAAGTAAGAAGAGACCCGGTCGGGGAGGGCGCCGCGGCAAAGCCAAGCAGCGGCAAGGAGACAGACCTCCCCGTGGCCGCGACAAGGAAGAAGATGAAGATGAAGATGACGAGGACGATGAAGACGATGAAGCTGATGAGCAGGAGTTTCAAAAGGCAACGGAGGTCCTTTGCGTCGACGGTGGTGCGTCTCTGCATACCTCGCACCGCCAACTCAAGCAATGGATGCGTGAGGTCAATGCAGCAGAACCATCCATAGAGTCACGCAAACCTCTGAAATGGTCCAGCACGCCCATCATCTTTGACATTGAGGATCACCCTGATCGCATCACTGCAGTCGGGTGCCTGCCGATGTTGGTCTCACCAACCATCCGCAACCTCAAAGTCACAAAGATGCTGGTTGACGGTGGGGCCGGCCTGAATTTGATCTCCTCTGCAGTGCTCCAGAAACTTCAAATCCCTGACAGCGAGCTCGAAGAAACTGGTACTTTCCAAGGAATCAACCCAGGAAGGAGCAAGCCCAAAGGGAAGATCACGTTGCCGGTAACATCGGCAGCGAGCTCAACTTCAGAACTGAGAGGGTCACGTTTGACGTCGCCGATTTCCCATTGTCCTACAATGGCATACTTGGCCGTCCAGCACTCGCCAAGTTTATGGCCGCCTCTCATTATGCTTACAACCTACTCAAGATGCCCGGCCCGATAAGCGTCATTTCTGTCCATGGCGACAAGAAAGATGCACTTATCTGCACTGACAAGATTTACCGGGATGCAGCAGCCGCGACAGAGAGTAAATCACTTACCGCTGAAGCTCCCGGGGGGAAGAAGAAGACCACCAGGTCCGGCAAGAGCTCGGTTGCCCACTCCGGCAAGCGCACCTCTTCGGAGTGCTGCGCTACCGTCGAGGACGCACCATCGAGCTCCACCGGCAAGTGCAACAGGACGATGGCAGCTCCGCTAAAGACCAAGAAGGTGCCGCCAAGGAGGGCGGCACTTTGGTGGTACCTTCACCATCGAGTGCCACGCTTGATCCTAAATAGGAAGGCGAAGCTCGTTGCTTTCCTGCGGGCGAATGTCGATGTGTTTGCATGGCAACCATCCGACATCCCGGTGTTCCTGTGAAGGTAATTGAGCACCACCTAGCTGTCTGTCCTCACGCGGCCCGTCAAGCAAAGAGTTAGGAAACAGGCAGTGGAGCGCCAAGAGTTCATAGCAGAAGAAATCAAGAAATTAGAAGCAGCAGGGCTTGTCAGAGGAGTCCTCCACCCCACGTGGTTGGCCAATCCGATAGTTGTACGCAAGGCTAATGGGAAATGGAGACTTTCTATTGACTTCACTGACGTTAATAAAGCTTGTCCCAAAGACCCATTTCCCTTGCCGCGTATCGACCAGATTGTTGACTCCACGGCTGGATGCGATCTGCTTTCGTTTCTTGATGCATATTCAGGATATCATCAGATCTTCATGGCAGAAGAGGATGAAGAGAAAACCGCATTCATTACACCATGTGGCACGTACTGCTTTATACAGATGCCTTTCGGTTTGAAGAATGCCGGTTCAACCTTTGCGAGGGTAGTCCATGATGCCTTTGGACCACAGATACACAGAAATGTAGAAGCTTACATGGATGACATAGTGGTCAAGAGCAAAGATAGAGCGACTCTGGTTCAGGATTTGGATGAGACGTTTGCGAATCTGCGCAAGATCAACCTCAAGCTCAACCCCGAGAAGTGCGTGTTTAGAGTCCCTTCGGCAAGCTTCTCGGGTTCTTTGTGTCTCAGCGGGGAATTGAAGCCAATCCCGACAAGATCAAGGCCATTGAGCAAATCGAAGCACCAAAGCGCGTCAAGGATGTCAGGAGGCTTGCCGGTTGTGTGGCTGCTCTCAGCAGGTTCATCTCTAAGTCTGCTGAACGCGCCCTGCCGTTTTTCAAGATTTTGAAAAAGGCAGGTCCAATGAAATGGACTCCCGAAGCGGCGGCTGCGCTGCAGGACTAGAAGAGATACCTGTCCTCCGCTCCAATACTTGTCGCACCTAGGCCACAAGAGAAGTTGTTGCTGTATATAGCGGCAACCAATCAAGTGGTTAGTGCTACGTTAGTAGCAGAGAGGGAGGCAGATGATGAGCCGGCAACCGAGGCAAGCGCATCCAGCGACAAGCAAGGGGCTTCGCCGTCAAGCTCTGGTCCCGACAAGAACAGATCAGCGCAGGGTTGCGACAAGATACAGAAAAAGATGGTGCAGCGCCCAGTCTACTTTGTCAGTTCCCTTCTGCAGGGAGCTAGGTCAAGGTACTCTGGTGTGCAGAAGTTGCTCTTCGGCCTCCTCATGGCCTCGAGAAAGCCGCGCCATTACTTTCAAGCACACGAGATAACAGTTGTCACTCGCTTTCCGCTAAAGAGGATATTGCAGAATCCGGAAGCAACAGGCAGGATTGTCGAGTGGGCACTGGAACTGTCAAGCTTTGGTCTCAAGTTTGAAAGAACTTCAACTATCCAGAGCAGAGCATTGGCAGAATTGATAGCAGAGTGGACGCCCACGCAAGACGAAGAAATTCCAGAGACAAGCATCCCCGTCAAGGAGACAAACAAAGAGTGGCTGATGTACTTTGATGGAGCTTTCTCGCTGCAAGGCGCCGGTGCCGGCGTGATGCTTATCGCACCCACCGGAGAGCACCTCAAGTACATAGTCCAGATGCACTTTCCCAAGGAACAAGCAACAAACAATACTGTAGAGTATGAAGGTTTGCTTGCCGGTCTCAGGATTGCTGTAGACCTTGGGATTGAGAAGCTCATCGTCAGGGGGGACTCACAACTTGTCGTCCGACAAGTAAATAAAGATTATCAAAGTCCATTGATGGAAGCCTACGTCGATGAAGTGAGAAATCTAGAAGAGCGCTTTGAAGGCCTACGGATGGAACACGTTCCAAGAGCTCAGAATGATATAGCTGATGGCCTCTCCAAATGTGCCGCACTTAAGTTGCCTGTGGAACCAGGAATTTTTGTGCTCAAGCTGACTCAGCCAACCGTAACATCATCAACAGGACAGAGCAAGAAGAAAATTGGTTTTCGGCGACTACCTTCAGCAGAGCTTTCTCAAGCCGCCCCCAAGAAGGTCCCTAAAACCAGCATAAGTATCACTGAGGAGCAGTCTGCTCCGACAAACCATACAGTTTGTATCGTTGAAGCAAACGCTCCCGACAAGTTTAGCTCCGGCAAGCTTGCCGGGGATCATCAAGCTCCGGCGGACCCAGAGGTCCTTGCCGAAGAAGCTGATGTTCCGCAGATGATAGATGAGCCTTTAGTCCTTGTTATCGAGCCACGAGCTCCAACATGGGCACGACAAATCGTCCATTTCCTTGAGAGGAGAACTTCCGAAGAGCAAGAAGAAGCGGAAAAAGTAGCCCGGCGGTCAAGTATGTACCAGTTTGTTGACAACATCCTGCGAGAAGAAGACTCAACGGAGTGAAATTGAAGTGTATTTGCGGGAAGATGGGATGAGCTGTTGGCGGAGATACACGGAGGCATATGTGGTCACCACATTGGCGCAAGAGCACTTGCCGGCAAAGCTTTCCGATAAGGTTTCTTCTGGCCAGAAGCCCTCCAGGATGCGACTGCACAAGTAACCAAGTGTGAAGCGTGCTAGTTCCATTCAAAACAGATACACCAACCAGCTCAAGCTCTCCAGGCGATCCCTTTATCCTGGCCCTTTCGGTGCTGGGGCTCGACATTCTCGGCCCCTTCCCCCGAGCTGTCGGGGGCTTTGAATACTTGTACGTCGCAATCGACAAGTTCACAAAGTGGCCGGAAGTGGAACCAGTGAGAAAGGTGACAGCACAGTCAGCCGTCAAGTTCTTCAGTTCAATTGTTTGCCGTTTTCGGATTCCTAACCGGATCATCACCAACAACGGCACACAGTTCACGAGCCGTACCTTCATGCAGTACGCCCAAGATCTTGGCACAAAGATCTGCTTTGCTTCTGTTGCTCATCGGAGGAGCAACGGTCAAGCAGAGAGAGCCAACGCTGAAGTGCTGCGAGGACTCAAGACCAGAACTTTCGACAGGCTGCGCAAGTGCGGAAGGAACTGGATCGAGGAGCTGCCGGTGGTTCTTTGGTCGATCAGGACGACGCCAAATCGAGCCACTGGCCAGACACCCTTTTCTCTAGTCTACGGAGCAGAGGCAGTTTCTCCCCACGGAACTCGTGTACGGGTCACCTCGAGTGCTCGCTTATGATGAGCTTGAGCAAGAGCAGCTGCGATAAGATGATGCGCTGCTCCTCGAGGAAGATCGTCTTCAGGCTGTTGTACGAGCTGCTCGTTACCAGCAAGCTTTGCGTCGCTACCATAGCCGCAAAGTTAATGCCAGAAGCTTCGAGGAAGGAGACCTTGTTCTTCGGCGCATTCAATCCGCCAAGAATTCCAACAAGTTGACGCCAAAGTGGGAAGGCCCTTATCTGGTGAAACGAGTCACTAGGCCCGGCCATTGCTCGGGCTTTGAGACCGAAGATGGTCTTCCGGTGAGCAATTCCTGGAATATAGAGCATCTTCGCAAGTTTTACCCATGAGGCGCGGTTGCCGGAACTCGTTTCGGCAACCACCCTTTTGTACAAGTCTTGCCGCTGTTGCATGTAATCCTTTGTACAAAGCCGGGCGCAGACCCCGTGCCCCAGTAAAGCCTATGTGTTGCGCACATTTTGTCAATACATGCCCTCATAATCATGTATGCATGTGTTTACTAACATTTTGTGCAGCATCCGCACCCGGTAAGCGATGGCGAGCCATTAGGCTCCATAACTTTATTTTTCTCTTCTTTCTTCTCAAACAAGAAGAAGGTTCATCCACCCACAAGTTCACCGGGGGGGGGGGGGGAAGGAGAAGATAATGGTGTGGGCATGGCGTCGCTTCGAGGGACTGATAAGCCTTGCGGAAAATGCACAACAGAAAAGCTAAGTTGCTAAGTTTAGATGACCAGTTTTAAGTTTTTAAGTTATCTTCCTTGAACGATAGTACTTTGTATGGAAAACCCGTGCGCGGAGGAACCGACTCGCGACTAGCTTGCGCCCTTACTTTGTTTCGAGTCCGCTCAACAACTTAAGTGAGCTGCAGCTAGTCCGCGACAAGGTTGCTTGTCGATAGCGACCCGCCACCGGCTCTTTGAAGTTCCACTTTTCGGCGCTTTCATGGCAAGGGTGCCCGCACCGGCAAGTTCCCCTGAAAGCGTAGGGTATAAACATACAAGGGAAGAAATCGAGTAAAGGAAGTAACATAGCAAGTACTGCCCAGAACAAAGTTATATTACAAAAAAAACTTATTGCGGCACTAGCTAAATTGTCCTCAGAACTGAAATAACAGCGAAGAGGGGAAGAAAGGTGCGCCGGCGTCCAAGCCCCGGCGAGCCAGAGTTGCCGAGGGTTGCGGCAAGCCAGAGTTGCCGGAGGCTGTGGCAAGCCAGAGTTGCCGGGGGCTGCGGTATCAGATAAGCCTTTCGTCCCTTCTCAAAAATCCTTTTTTTTCATTAAAAACATTCTACTCGGATACAGTCCGTGGAGAATGAAAAACATGCAAGAGAGGATTACAATTTTTTAAATGCGGATAAGGCCCGAAGGCTTACAAATTAAAAAGATAAGATGCCCGTAATCCTTTTCCTGTCCCTCTCTTCAGGAGGTAGGTCAAGGAGGCGGGAAGGGCAAAGGAGCGCCTCTTGAGCTACAGTGCGAAGGCACCAAGAGAACATCCGGGGGCTCCGAGGGCTTAACGGGACGACGGCGCCGGAAGCAGGACTCAAGACGGGCGGCAGGGGCGTCAAGACGCTGTCGAGGGCACTCACGCCCTCGTACTCCGACTTGACGGCCTTTGTCGCCATCCCTCTTCCCCTTCCGCAGCCTCCCTCGCCCGATCGCCCAAGGAGGCGACCCGGGGAGTTCAAGGAGCCGGGCGACGCGGATGATGGGAGTCGCCGGTGGCGCCTTGGCGGCGCCGACAACTAATCGGGCCCGCTACCCTCATCGTCGTTGTCGCTCCCTCCTCGTCACTCTCGCCGAGGGGGAATCTTCGCTGTCGGAGGAGCTATCCACGCAGCACTTCGCCCGAAAGTGCCGAGATCCCGAAGACCTTGACGGAGAGGAGATCACCCTCCATTAACTTAAAATGGAGGGTAAACCCCGCCCTCAAGCTGTGGATGCGAGTGAACGTCTTCCACCCACGGTCAAGATACATCACATTGGGGGCTGGGAATACAACACGGACTCGCATGCCGCTGATTCCACAGCCCCTCATGTGCAGTCTCAGTGTCTCGGCGTGGATCCGACTCCATCAGCCATGAATGGAGCTGGAAGCCGAAGGCGACGACGAGGCGCCCGGCGCAGCCTGACGAAGAACTCACAAGGGTCGTCCCCCGTATGGACCGCCGCAGGGAGGGGAACCGCCGGCGGAGGCGGAGACGGTGCGCCGCCCCATCCGCCTCTTCCCCGAGCACCTCGACCTCGTCCGCGACCTCGCCCCCTCCCTCTTCCTCTTGTGGCTGGTCCTGCCACCCCGGGCGTGGGATTGGGAGGGGGGCTCTGCCTAGAGGCGACCCTCGCCGCCACCGATGAAGAACCAAGGTTCCCTTTCTCCATGACGAATGAGGGAAAGGAGAGCAGAAGCTGAGGAAAGGAGGAGATGGGAGAGTGCGGGCTTCTGCGCTCCCATTCCGCTCTTTTTAAGGAAGCAAGGTGGGGGCTCGGCCGCCCCGCTCAGCGAATCAGGGCGGGGAATCAGGGCCGACCTGCTGCCTCTGCTCGCAACGGCCAAGTTTCCCATCTCCACCGTCCGCGACCCCGAGAGCATGGAAGCCACATGGCGGGGATGCGAAACCGAGGCGACAGGTGAGGCGACCTCGCACGCCACCTACCTCCCCCACGGCCTTGCCAAGAATTGGCGTGCCGTTCTGAGGAACGAGCGGATCTGGAATGGGTTTGGTTTGGACTCAGGCAGCGTGCCGTGGCAGCCTGTTTTGGGCCTGGCCCAACAGCGCTCGGCACCGTGTATGGCCCAGACCTGGGGCTCCTGTCGGTGTACTAAGGTAGGGGTACCTTAGTACCCCGAACCTGTACCGCAGGCAGTCATGGCGTGCCGAGGCAAGCCTTGCGGGCGTCTATCAAGACCCTCGCGGCCCTTGAGAAAACAAGACTCCGGCAAGAGGAGCTTGCTTTGGTGAGCCATTCAAGAACAAAGTAATCAAGACCCGGCAAGAGGAGCTTGCGGGAAGGCCACTCAGGGCGCGAAGAAACAAGGCCCGGCAAGAGGAGCTTGCCGGGAAAGGCTTGGCGGGCGCCGAGCCCCCAAGCGACAAGGTTCTGCGCGGCAAAGCGCTTGCCGGGCGGGCGACCTCTCTTCATCTCCGCTCCAGCTCACCCGCCAACGTGTCACCACGGGCTCTCCCAAATCTGCAGCGTGTCGACGGGCTGTGCAGCCAACGGGGAGTAGCGACAATCGGCGCTGACAAGCTACCATCGTGGCAAACGGAGGCGCACTTGATGGTCCCTGTTACACTGTTCGGGCGACTGAGACGGGCATTGATGACTCTTGTCCGTTGCCGTCAGAGTTAGGTATAGATTACTGTACACTGTACAAAGCGGTGTACCAACCTATGTTTTTACCAACATACCCTTGTCTACTTGCCACATGTGGTAATCCCTTTGTGCCTATAAAAGGAGGCCCAAGTGCAACGTAGAAAGGGTTCGGTCCAGCTCCGGCTTAGTTCATCACATTCATACGAAACCACACTCAGGCTAGGTTTTGTAGCTCCCATTGCTCCCTAGCAAGAACACAAGATAATCCACAAAGCAGCAGTAGGAGTATTATCTCCCCGGAGAGCTCCGAAGCTGGGTAAATCCGCTCGTGTGCATCGCCTCGATCCGCTCTTTGTGAAATCTCCGCCCCCTCCGAACCACAAGGGACCCAGGTCCCGTAGGTGCTCGTGGGACACGATCAGTTCTCCCTACACCGCTTTGTACAGTGTACAGTAATCTATACCTATCGGACGTGGCGTCGTGGGGGAGATCGTGGGGCTTTCTTTAATGGGAAAAATCGGAACGCCCGTCCCCTCTTCCCTTTATAAGCGGGGGAACCGGGGCAGGACGCCCACTTGCCCTTGCTGTCACATCGTAAAACCCCGCCGCTTTCCCTTTCTTCTCGAGCCCAAAGAGAGCGACGCCCGCCCCTCCATTCCATCAAAAGGTGCCACCAACGCTGTCGGCATCCTCCACCACGACTCCCTATGGCTCCGAAGGCCGATAAGGGAAAAGGCGTGAAATCTGCCGAGGCGCAGCGGCTCGCGGCGCTGCGGAAGGAGCGGGCCCTCTTCGATCCCCTGCTCAACAGGAAGGAGCTGCGGGAGCTATACTACCTCTTCTGGTCGACGGTGACCCGGGCGCACCCGCGCACGAGGGTCATCTCGCCGCCACATCTGCTAAGGTCTCCATCGGGTACCCCTTCCTCGCGATTTTCTTCTGGTGCGGGCTCTGCCCGCCCTTTTCTGAATTCTTCTGCGATGTCATGAACACATATGGCCTCCGCCTCCTTGACTTCACCCCCAACGCCATCCTTACCATGGCCGTTTTCGCACATCTCTGCGAGAACTTTGTCGGGGTCCACCCAAACGTCGCACTCTTCCGCCACTACTTCTCACCCAGCGTAGAGAGGAGAGCCGCTGTCGGAGGAATTGCATGGACCTCTAGGATCGGCAAGAAGGAAGCATATCTTGACGGAGAGTTGCGCAGCAAGTGGGAGGAGTGGAGGGCTGACTGGTGCTGGATCTTAGAGGAGGAGCCACAGCCTTTTATCGCCTGCGCCAAGAAGACCCCCATAGTTCGCGGGCACGATTGGAGCAACTTGGCGCCGGAGGATCGACAAGTTGAAGATTGCCACGACTAGGATTTATGCGTCTCCCAAGCAGGGCTTACCGTAGGGAGTAGTTGCGCGGACTTCCTTCGCGCGCTGCATTGCGCCTTTGCAGAGGAGAAAGGGAGGCCTGCTTGGGAATTCCAGAACGCGGCGGATATTATGAGGCTGCGCCCAGGTCTGAATTGGAATTTCACAACCCTGGATCTTGACGGCATGCTGCGGGAGCTGTTCAAGCCTGAAGCGGATAAACCTGGATGGTGCATGTTGCCGAGGGAAGTTGTGCCCTTGTGCAACAACTCGTCGCTTGATAGCATCCGCGCGATAATGCCGTTAGCGATTCCCATGGGATCGCTTCCAACTTGGCGAGAGCCCGCCGATGACATAGTGCAGCAGTTCTTCGACAACTTGGTTGAAGTGCCGATCCGCGCCGACGAGAAGAGGCGGCTCACCCACGACACCACTGCACGGGAGATGGCGCCAGACGCCACAAGGTTGGAGGAGGCTGCAGAGGCCGCTGCCGCTGGCGCGTTTGGTTTCACTGTCGAGGAGGCAGAGAGGGCCGAGGCGGCAAGCCTTGCCGACCAAGAAGAGTTCGTCGGTGAGGAGGAGCAGACCGAGCCCGACAATGACCCAAGTGAGCCTGCCGGGGGCGCCTCTCCTCCGCCTTCAAGTAGCTTGCCGCAGGAGGAGCTCGCTGCCCCGCCAAGGAGACGTCTCCGGAAGACCGGAGAAGTGGCGGGGGAGCATACGGTCCAACAGCCGCCTCGCCTCGACGCGCTCCACCGCGGCAGAAATCTGTTGCTGGAGCGCCTCATTCCGCCACGGCGACGGGCGCAGGGCCTTCTGGAGTCGCGGCCCCTGCACCCGCCAAGCGTCAGAGGGAGTCGTCTCCCCCAATCCGTCGTGCCGGAGCAGAGTTTGATCTCTCCGCCCTCAGCTCCGAGGAAGAAGAGGAAGAGTAAGATCTTGTCGCTGCTATTTGTAATCTCCCAATTTATTGCTTCATCTTATATCTGACTGGTTCCACTCCGAACTTTCTTCTTCAGGACGTTGGTTCAGAGAGCGTCGAAGAGGGCCAAGACGCCGGTGGTTGTCGTCTCAGATGACTCCCCTGTAGCAACAGGGGACACGTCCGGGACTCCCTTGCCGGATCCGGCAACCCTTCAACAGAGCAGCCTCCAAAGACAAAATTTCAGCTGTAAGTGTGCGGTATGCTTCTCGTGGTTAGGCGCGCTTGGGTGCTTTTTCCGTTCTTGATATCTGGTTTGTTGGATTTTGTAGGAGCAGAGCAGCCACATCATGGAGCACCGGAGGCTACCTCGAGGTCCAGCCTCATCAGGAGGCCCCGGAGGTCACTCCCGAAATTCTGCTTGCTTCAACTACGCCACCAAGGGAGAATTATCCGCCAAGGGAGCACTCTCCGGCAAGGGAGGCTTCTCCGACAAGGGGAGCCTCCCCGACAAGGGCTGACGCCGACAACCCTCCGGTGGTGGAGACCGCGCCACTGCACTCCCACCGCAGTAATCTTCTTGTTTGATAGTTTCCCTTGGGTCCTTTTCTTCCGTTTTCTCTTCGAATATCTGCTTGATTTGTGCTTTCTTCTTCTGACCATCAGATCCATCTGCCGGAGATCCGATGGAAACCGAGGCTGCCGGCGAGGAAGACGCTTGCGGCGACAATGTCGACGCCGCCAACATGGAGGAGGAGGCTGGCGCTAACAGGCCCGGCCGCAGGAGGTTGCCGAGATACCGGGCGCAGAGGTCGGGAGGAATCTGGCGATCAGATCGGGACGGCCCGGAGGCCGCAGGAGCGCCAGCGCTGCACCGATCACGATCCCCCGCCACCGATGCCGCACTGCACTCCGAGGAGCCTCAGCCCGGCGCCACCAAGGCCGGCGAGGGTGTCTTCATCAAACTCCCATGGGCATCAAGCTCTGTGGCGCCCGGTCGAGGGGGAAACTTTCGATGCGAATCGCTTGTTTCCACCGGGCTGTCGCTGGTTGATGCCCCGAGCAGCAGCAGCGGTGAGCCCGAGGAGGAGGAGCTACTAAGGAAGCTGCTGTCACTCTACCGCGCCCGCCAAGCCAAACTGGAGTCCAGGGAGGCGCTTGTCGCGAGGGCGGGAGCTGACTTGGAGAAACGCGCGGAAGAGCTCCGGCGCGCCAACAAAGAAACCCTCCGGGATATAGCGGAGGCGCGTGAGCAGCTTACTGAGGAGCGCACGGCCTTCATCTTGGAGAAGGGCGAGGTCGAAGAGCAGCAGAGGCTCGCCGGCGAGAAGCTCTCCGCGCGAGAAAGTGAGATGGCGCAGCGGAAGATCAACCTCGATAGCTATGAGGAGGATCTCGCCGCACGCGAGCAAACCGTTGGCGGGCCACTTCAGGAGGCAAAAGATGCTGCTGCGGCTGCCGAGGCCGCCAAGAGGGAATTGGAGACGAGGGTGGCTCAGCTGGAGTCCACCCTCCAGAAGAGTGTCGAGGAGGTCGCCGGGTTGAAGCGCGAGCGTGAGAAAGACGCTTACACCCTCGGTGAGCTGCAGGGTCGTTTTGCTGAGAAGATCAAAGAGCTAGATGCCGCCAAGGACTCAAAGGCGGATCTGGAGCTGAAATTGACCACCTTGACGGAGACGCTGAACGGCGCCAAGGAGCGGGAAAGCGGCCTGCCGGAAAAGATCAAGGCCATCGAGGGAGTTGCTGTCGAATGCTGTGACCGCCCAGAATAATCTTCAGGACAGCATAATGCATTAGACAGAAGGTCTTGTGAACACCGCCGCCGGCATCCATAATGAGCTGATGGAGTTGGGGATGACAGATCTTGGGTATTCCACCGACGAGAACCTCCAACCCAGCGTCAAGCTCAGCCTATTCATCAAAGGCGTGTTGGCGGGTATCCAGCGGCTCCGGGATGAGGTTCAAGCAATCGGGCGGAGGAATCACGCCAAGTCTGTGCCGAGGCACTCCAGAAGGTGTTGATGAAGGTGGCCTTCCGCAACCCAGGCGTCGACTTCACCAAGGCCCTCAAGTCCCTGCCTCCATCCGCCGATGTTGAAGCGCTCAAGACCCTTGTCGCACCCATCGTGCACAGGGTGAGCGGAGTTAAGAGGCTCGAGGGCGACCGCGTGGACTAGGCCGCCAAGTCTATCTTCCTCTTGTCGTTGTAGATCATGTTTAAGCGAAAAATCTATTAGATCCGCGACAAGTTATTATGTAATATACACTATCTTAGGCAATCGAATGCAATGTTATTTCCTTTACTCGATTTCTTCCCTTGTATGTTTATACCCTACGCTTTCAGGGGAACTTGCCGGTGCGGGCACCCTTGCCGCGAGCGCCGAGTGCGGAACTTCAGCAGCTACAAGGGAAGTCGCTATCAAGCAACCTTGTCGCGGACTAGCTGCAGCTCACTTAAGTTGTTGAGCGGACTCGAAACAAAGTAAGGGCGTTAGCTAGTCGCGAGTCGGTTCCTCCGCCGCACAGGTTTTCCATACGAAGTACTATCGCTCGAGGAAGATAACTTAAAAAATTAAAACTGGTCGTCTAAAATTAGCAAATTAGCTTTTTTTTTTTCCATTTTCTGGCAAGGGGACATTTCCTCGAGCGACGCTTGGGGGCCCACACCATTTTCTTCTCCTTCCCCGGTGAACTTGTGGGTGGATGAACCTTCTTCTTGTTTGAGAAGAAAGAAGAGAAAATAAAGTTATGGAGCCTAATGGCTCGCCATCGCTTACTGGGTGCGGATGCTGCACAAAATGTTAGTAAACACATGCATATATGATTATGAGGGCATGTATTGACAAAATGCGCCAAGAACACATAGGCTTTATCGAGGCACGGTCTGCGCCCGGCTTTGTAATGAAGGATTACATGCAACAGCGGCAAGACTTGTATTAAAGGGTGGTTGCCGAACGGGTTCCGCAACCGCGCCTCATGGGTAAAACTTGCGAAGATGCTCTATATTCCAGGAATTGCTTACCGGAAGACCATCTTCGGTCTCAAGGCGGACAGCGCCGGGCCTAGTGACTCGTTTCACCCGATAAGGGCCTTCCCACTTCGGCGTCAACTTGTTGGTATTCTTGGCGGATTGAACGCGCCGAAGAACAAGGTCGCCTTCCTCGAAGCTTCCTCCCTGGCGCCTTGACGGCAGGCCGATATCTTCCATAGCCGGAAGCACCGCCGTGCTCCTTGAAGCCGCTCCGCCAGCTCAACAATGCCTTGGGGCAGGGAGATAGATGGCCACAAGGCTTCGCCGATGCCTTTCATCACCTGCCGGACTCGTTCGTGCAGCTGACGCAATTCGGGAAGATGATCACCCGAAGAATTGGGCATCTCCTCCTCAGGACGACCCGTGAGCAAACCTACAAACATGTTTATGTTAGTGGCCTTCCTCGCCGAACTCTTTTCAAATTTCGCTCAAGCACTTACTGAAAATGCCGCGACGAAGCTGCCGATTCTCCTTCACGAAGTCAGATAACTGGGCACGAACATCCTTCAGTTCCTCACCCAGCTTGGTGTTGGCGTCTTGGAGGTTATTCTTCTCCTGCCGCACCGTTGTAAGCACACTCGCCGCCTTTAATCGGGCGTAAGAGTTGTTGCTTGTCCGGATCTAGTCCGGCGCCATCTGCAATGTTTTTGTCAGATTTACACACCCGCCGCACTTCATAAATTATTTATCTTCTGAAAAGCGTATATTACCATAGGGGGTCTCTGTGGCTTCCCCCGTAGCGGCTAGTGCAGCCTCAAGTAGGGCCCTGCACTCTTCTAGCTCCTGGGATAGTCGGGTATTCTTTTCTGTAAGATCCTGCATAACGAAGTGATCCTTAAATCAGTTATTCTAACTATTTTAAGTCTCGGGGGCTACTGGCATATATAACTGTCAAATTTCCTTACCCGTATGTCCTTCACATACTGCTTCGTGGCTCTGGCTAGACCATCTTGAGCGGCACGGAGGTGCGCATCTCCCGAATCAAAGGCATTCAAGGCCTCTTGGGAGAAACACGCGTCACGAAGAACTGTCTGGCGGCGCCTATGATTCAAGGCGCTCTCCACCTCGGGGTTGGTGGCGGACAACATGTCGGCATCCTCTGTCGGAGGAGCATCCGACGCACGTCTCGTGCTCGCATCAGCCTCCGGACCCGGCTTTGAAGCTTCCGGTGAAGGTTCGATCGGCAGCCTCTCCGGACTCACTCCGGCGAGCGCTCTTTTTCCTGAAAAGAGCATCAGCGTTAGTACGCCTTCCAGGAATCAATCCTGGGAGTATGGTGACATGTCATACCGTTGCGGTGGAGTTTCGATCCGGACTGCACTTATTTTTAACCTGCGGGGCCGCGCTGCCCCTTGTTGGCCAGCCGCCACAAGCTCGGCTTGCCGCCTCGAAGGTACCCCCTGCGAAACACCATTGGTATACGGTGATAAAAAATAAGCACGGATGGGTCATTATCAGGGTTTTGGGATCTTGGTCTCAGTTACCTATGGGGCTGGAAGTATTCCGGGGTAATCGGCCGTAATGGCTACCAAAGCATCGTCGATGCTAAGTTGGTAGAACACCCCGTCGATTAACTCCACCGTTATATCTGGATCCTCTTCGGAGGTCGGATCGAGGGACTGCTCCGGATCCTCGGGTTGTGGGGGCGGGTTGTGTATCTTCTCCACAGTCCGGCGCGGTTCCTGCGCAAAAACCATGAAATGAGATATTTAACTACGGGAACATGGATCGGACAGGTCACAAGGATGTTTGCTTACCCAGCTTCGAGGATCATTCGAAGAAAACTCCTTCAGTGGGTTGACATAGAGGAAATCCTCCTCCTCTCCTTTGTACATGGCAGACAAGATATTCACCAGTTCGGTGACCGATCCTGGCCCTTTATGCCATGGCGGTGGCATCGCCCTCCCGCTGAAGTCCCACATGGGTGGCCCTCAGTATTGGAGCAGCTGCACTCCCCTCATAATGTAGATTGCCATGACTCCTGTCATGGTCAATCCGGCATGAGCCAGTAACCTTATTCGGCTCATCAAATAACGGACATCCCGGTCATCTTCTCTCCGGGGGCTCCGAGGGCGCCAGCTTAGGCGCTTCTTCAGAGGAGCATTGCTGAACTCCGGAAGGCCGATCCGAACAGGATCCGGCAGCGAGACGTCCTCCATGTAAAACCATTCTAAAGGCCAGTCTTCGGACGCCTTCTTTTGGGTTCCAGATAGGTATCCGGTCCCGGCGATGCGCCATAGCTCGGCTCCGCCCACTTGATATATTGACCCCTCATGAGAACGGGGTACTAGGCAGAATATTCTCTTCCACAGCCCAAAATGAGCCTCGACGCCCAGGAACAATTTGCAAAGGGCCAGAAAGCCCGCGATGTGCAAGATGGAGGCAGGAGTAAGATGGTGCAGTTGGAGGCCGTAGAACTCCAAGAGCCCCCGGATAAACGGATGGATTGGAAATCCGAGTCCTCTTACTAGATAAGAGATGAAGCACACCCGTTCTCCTTTAGAGGGATCAGGGACGCTCTCCGCTTGCTTTCCGCCCTTGTAGGTGGGAAGTCCGGCTCGAACCGGAACCATGAAGGCCGGAGAGAGAAATCCCTTGGCTTGGTGTATAACTAGCTCGCTATGCGGGACTGAGCATCTCTCCCAATTTCCTGGCTGGGGGCTGGGAGCGCGAGAGGAGGAGCCGCGTCGACTGTCCATGATGGAATGGGCTTTGGTCAGAGGCGCTCCGATGAAAGCTCGCAAAGGGGGGATGGTGTGACTCAGATCTAGATCCTTGCCCCTTTTATAAGCGGCTCCTTTGCGCGGCTAGGGGGGTAATTGTAAAAATACCCTCGCTTTTCGCATTCATTCAAACACGTGGAAGATGGCCATTATTGGGCGCAAAAGCCGAGGAGCGCAGCATTTATCAGAAGCCGGACACTATTCGGCAAGTATATGGAATTTGGAGAAGAACCCGCCTCGCAATGCCGAAGACAATCAACGCGCTGGAATCATCGTCATTGAAGCCTAGTTTGGGGGCTACTGAGGGAGTCCCGGACTAGGGGGTGTCCGGATAGCCGGACTATCGTCACGGCCGGACTCCAATACTATGAAGATACAAGATTGAAGACTTCGTCCCGTGTCCGGATGGGACTTTCCTTGGCGTGGAAGGCAAGCTTGGCGATACGGATATGTAGATCTCCTACCCTTGTAACCGACTACTGTAACCCTAACCTATCCGGTGTCTATATAAACCGGAGAGTTTCAGTCCGTGGGATCTAACAACAATCAATCATACCATAGGCTAGCTTCTAGGGTTTAGCCTCCTTGATCTCGTGGTAGATCTACTCTTGTACTACCTATATCATCAGTATTAATCAAGCAGGAGTAGGGTATTACCTCCATCGAGAGGGCCCAGACCTAGGTAAAAACATCGTGTCCCTTGTCTCCTGTTACCATCCGCCTAGACGCACAGTTCGGGACCCCCTACTCGAGAACCACCGGTTTTGACACCGACAGGTACAAAAAGTGCACCCCTCTTTTTGTACACCGACACGTTTCGCTCTCCATCATCTCCGGCGGCAAATCCCCTGACGAGGAGATTGTTGAGGGAGTTTGCGGGCCGGACTGCAACACGTAATCTAATATTATTCCCAGAATTCAAAAATAAGTGGATGTGTGTAGAGCATCCTTAGATACTTACGATTCAACAAGGGGCTTAACCCTGGGGCGGTGTTTCGGGACAGCTTCAGCTTCGAATCTGACCCATCCGACAGGGATATCTTTCCCCTCTTGGGTGCCTCCACCTCCATGTCTTCGGAGGCCGCCCTTTTCCTCCCATCGGGAGGAGGGTTATCTCCTTCTTCCTCCTCTTAGTCTTCGGAGGAGGGAGCCTCGGTCCCCCCGGACATAGCGTCTGATGTACCTTCAGGGTGAAGGCCACCTTCGGCCTTCTTGCTCTTCTTCTTCTTGTCCTTCTTCGTCGATGCTTGGTACGGCACCGGGACCAGCAACTTCATTAAAAGAGGATCAACTGGGTTTTCGGAAAGTGCAGCCGAGCACCTGATCCGCTCCGCCTTCTTTATCCAGCCCTGATTAAAGGATGGAATTCTTAGTGCGTCACCTTAGATTAATGACCTAAGCTATGTTCAGAAACTGAGCACTTACCGGGGTGTCCGGATGGTTGCAGTCGAGGCCGATGTCCTCGGATGTGTCCAGCCATGACTTTTGACCCTTGAAGAGCAGTTTCCAAATCCCTTTGTGTGTTGTGCCTAAGAATCACTGTAGGGTCCGCGGCCCTTCTGGATTTAACTCCCACATACGGAGAGACCGTCGCTGGCACGGAAGGGTTCGGCGGACAAGCATCACTTGGATCACGTTAGTAAGACTGGTGTCTTTTTCGATGATACTTTTGATGCGCTTTTGCAGCATCAGCACCTTGTCGGACGATCCCTAGTCCAGACTCATATTTATCCACGATGCGAGACACAGTGGGGGACCAGATCTGATTGCTGGAGCAGCTGCCCATTTGGTACCGCACGCTTCGGTGATATAGAACCACTCCCGCTGCCATACCTTGACGGTTTCCATGAAGACCCCCTTTGGCCTGGTAACGTTGGCGAGCTTGCTCAGAATAGCGCGGCTGTAGGATTGAAAGTATTTCTAGAGGGGGGGTGATTAGACTACTTGACCAAATAAAAATCTAGCCTTTTCCCAATTTTAGTTATTGGCAGATTTTAGAAACTTTGGACAAGTCAAGCAATCTTAACACAATTCAAGCAAGCATGCAAAGAGTATATGAGCAGCGGAAAGTAAAGCATGCAACTTGCAAGAATGTAAAGGGAAGGGTTTGGAGGATTCAAACGCAATAGGAGACACGGATGTTTTTGTCGTGGTTACGATAGGTGACACCGAAATGTTACAAAAGGGAAACAAAAAGTTCACATTGCAATCTCGGTGGGACCGATCGCTCATCTCGGTGGGACCGAAACGTTACGAAGGGAAACAGAGAGATTACAATCCCTTCTCGGTGAGACCGAGATCCCTATCGGTGAGACCGATTTGCCTAGGGTTTGTGGCAGTGGCTATGACATCCCCGAACTTCGGTGGCGCCTTTGGATAGAGAGAATCGGTGGGGCCGAGTTTGACTTTTGGTTTAGGTCATATGTGGATGTGAGAAAGTAGTTGAGGGCCTTGGAGCATATCACTAAGCATTTTGAGCAAGAGCCTCATTAAGCAACACCTCATCCCTCCTTGATAGTATTGGCTTTCCCTATAGACTCAATGTGATCTTGGATCACTAAAATAGAAAATGTAGAGTCTTGAGCTTTGAGCTTGAGCCAATCCTTTTTCCTTAGCATTTTGAGGGGTCCACTTTTCTCATCCATGCAATGCCAATCATTGAGCTTTCCTGAAATATTACTCTTGAAATAGCATTAGCTCAATGAGCTATATGTTGTTAGGAATTACCAAAACCACCTAGGGATAGTTGCACTTTCAATCTCCCCCGTTTTGGTAATTGATGACAACATATAGATCAAAGCTTCGACAAATGATAATAAGAGTGAAAATCATTGTCGCTTTGAGAAGTATGTGAAAAGCAAGAGCTCCCCCTAAATTTGTGCATAGTTTAAGATTTGCTTTGGACTGCAAATGCACAATGTGTTATGATCATGGGTTACTCTTCTATGTCACATACATCTTGGTGGAGCGCTCAAAATGATAATAATTAAATACATGCACTCATCACCAAGCAAAGTGAATGATCATATGGGGATATAAAAGGATAATGTCATCCAACAAGCATTAAGGTAGCATATGATCAAACACATGATCATCCAAGTATCACACAAAAGCATAACGTATCTCAAACAAGCAAATAACAAAGTTCAACCACCAAAAAGCAAGAGAGAACAAAAAGCAACACTCTCTCTCGAAGCCTATGATCTATACATTTTCTCCCCCTTTGGCAACAAGTTACCAAAAAGTTCATAAAAAATGCATAGTGCTAGATCGACTCTCAGGCTTGGTCTTCAGGTGGTGGTGTAGATAAAACTCCAAGGACGAAGGCATCAGTTGATGTAGATGTAGCTGGTGGAGTGTAACATCCCAAATTTCCAATTTGGAATGTTATACATTAGGTCATCATGCATATCATATTTTCTCGCATTTTTCCGATCCTAGAAAATTTCACGCAACTCAAGGACCCTCGGAGAGAGTTGGAAGTTTCATTATTTTCATATTTTGGATTTCTCAAATTATGAAAATATAGGATCATTGGATTTATTAAATATCTTCATAAGTTTTTCCGATAAAAAAAATAATATATGGAATAATATGAATTTCCCAACATTTACGAAAAATTAATATTTTATAAATAAATAAAATTTTGGTTTTCGAAATTTTTTTTTCTTTATGCAAAAAAAAAAGAGCATTTTAAAAATATGCATATTTGCCCTGCTTTTAAAGTTCATTTTGTTCGACTCATTTTTATGAGTCGGGAAAATTTATTTTATAAAATTGGAGTCCGCTTTGGTTTGATTTTATTTTCGCTTAGTTTTGTTTAAAAAAACCGCGCTCACTTTGGGCCAAGGCCCAACCGGAGCCGCCTGGCCCATCTCCCCCTCCTCCTGCTGGAGGAGCCCGCCGCCACAAGACGCCACCCGCCGCTGAAGTCCGGCTCGCCACGCGGACCCGCCGTCGCCCCCTTCCCCAAGGCAACCGGACCCCCCCTCCTATTTAACCCCGCCGCCCCCTCCTCTCCCCTCACCCCAAGCCGCCGCCGCCGCCCTCATCCCGCGCCCGCCGCGCCCTTGAGGCCGCCCGCGCCTGCCGCCGCCCCTGCCCGGCCCTCGCCACCGTCGACCCACCCGCCCGACCCGCCGTCGCCCGACCCGCCGGAGCCCCGGAGCCCCGCCGGCGACCTCGCCGGAGGTAGCCGACCTCGCCGCCCCGTGCCGATCCGGTTTTGCTTTAAAACCGATCCGGTTTTCTCGCGTTGTTCGGTTTTTTTTAAAAAACCCTAGATGGTTTTTTTTTATTTTTTTTTCGGTTTTCTTATTTAGTGAACGTTCACCGACCCGTTCGTTTCAGTGAACGTGTTCGTCGGAGTAGTTCTGTTAACGAACGTCCGCTGTTTAATCTGATCGTCTTTTTCTTTTAATCGGATTTAATCTGTTATTTTTCTGATTCGATTTCCGATTCAATTTTCAAATCTGTTTATTTTCTCGCTCGTTTATCGGAATCAGGTGATTCAAGTGCCTGGAGTTTCGTCACGAAACCGCCGTTCCGACTAACCTACTTAAACCAAGTTTTGCTACTGTAAAGTTTTGACCTAGTTCAGATTGCTAAAACCGAGTCGTTCTCTCTCGACTTTCGACTTTCGATGCTTTATTTGATTTGATTCTTTTGGAACCAGGGTTCTTAAGTTGAACGCTCTGGTTAGATCTTTTATTCGAGATTTCCCTGTGCATTAGATGAGTACTTATTGTATGCTTGTTGTTTGTCTACGTTAGATCACCCGGAGTGCGCCGCTTGTTACTTGAATCTCTAGGTCTCATGGATCATCGGCAAGGCAAGTAACACTTGATCATACCTTTTCTACTACCTAGTTTTTATGCATTAGATCAAACCTCAAACACTTGCATGTTTAGGATCTAATTAAATTGTGGGATTGGGAAGTAGATTTGAGGTAGTACCTATTACCTGCTTACTTATGAAACCTTGGGAGTTACTTCTACGTTGCTTATTATGCCATGCTATGCTAGTAGACGTGGATTGGGTGAGTGAATATCCATGACAGATGTGAGATTGTTAATTAAGGTTTATCTAAGGTGGCAACCTAAACACACATCTGGGTGGATTGAGGCACCTGGTTTCTATCAGGACTTGCTCAGATTTCTTCGGACCGCCACCTGTGCTCTAAGGGATCATAAGATTATTCAAACTGGAAACTTCCGTGCAGCCACAAGCCAATTATGGGCTCGTGTAGTTGACTAAGTTGTGCGAACTCTTACGGGTAGGCTAGATGATGTAGGGGATGTAGGTTGGTACGGTCTACCCACATGTAAGGTGCTAGCGCACGAAAGACTATGTCTCGGTCATCCGCTTCTCAAACACCATGTAAAGTGCGAGAACCAAGCGGAGGCGATCGAGTCTTGTGGGGAAAAGTGCTAAACCTCTGCAGAGTGTATAAACTAATCATGATTAGCCGTGTCCCCGGTTATGGACGTTTTGAGTATCTGGTAATTGAATATCATGTGAATCTCAACATGTTACTTCTAATAAATGTATTGGGTTTGATGAGTACTTTTAATTGGGATTGAGGATGCTGTCAATCATTCTCAATGTTTAACAACCACCATGATAGTTAAATAAAATTATTCCTTTGTTGTAGGGAAAAACTAGCTTTATGCAAAATGTAAATCAGAGAGCTTTACCACCAGCCATATATGCATGTAGTATAGTTTATTCTTTCATTACTCTCTATGTGTTACATTGCCGGCATATTCCATGTGTCAATTGCTGGCTGCAACTTTCATGTTGCAGACTTTTCAGAGGACGAGTAAGGTGTTAGGTCGTGGTTCTATACTCAGTGATGCTGTTGGAGTTGATGGACTCACTTATCTTCCAAGCCTTCCGCTGTTATTATTAGATGGCCTTAAGCCATATTATTGTAATAAGTTCCCTTGTGGACAACGTTGTAATAAGTGTGTGATTGCTACTCGCTATAAACCCTTCAAGTCTTGTGTGGTGTCATTACATCGATCCAGTGGATGACACCGAGCACGAGACTTGATCCATTCGGGTCTGGTCGCCACAGAGAATGGTATCGAGCACACACCGATCAGAGGACACGACCACTAAGTTAAAGCCATAGATCACTAGTCTCTTCTCATTTTCTAACTCCTCATCTTTTCTACCTCTTTAGGATGATTTGACAAGATCAAGTACACCCAACCAGATGAAGGCACACCTTTTGGATTTCACTTGAAGGAAGTCACCAAGTACACGAACATCGGACTACCCAGCTTCACCGGAAATTTCAACGCCACTCTTGCACTTTGAAGAGGAGTTGGAAGATTCAAGCTCACGTTCGGGAAGGACATTCGCCCCAATCACCAAGCCTATAGATAGTGTTTTCAAAGGCACCAACTTGGAGTCCAGGGAAAGAGCATGGCAGCTCACATCACCATGGGACGCATTGGAGAAGTATATCAAGAAGACCTCAAGGACACTATCTACCAGATTTGCGGACGCCGAGATGACAAATGGGACATAGTCAGCACCAAGAAGGATAGATCCATTGCAGCATTCATCCAGGAGTTTAACCAGCACAATCGACGCCAGGAGAACCAAATGTGCAACGATATGTTGGAGTTGCAGAAGGCAAAGGGAAGGATCATCGAACTTGAAGAAGAACTAAAGACCACACGCAAGGACTACATGGACGAGATCGTAGCTCTAGCAAGACACAATAACGATCTTAAGTACGTAGATCAAGAACTCAAGAAGAAGTTGGCGCCAGGAATGAAGACCAAGATGTCGGTTGCCCAAGCGACTACATCAACATCGCATTTACACCGATTCGGATCCAAGTGAACCCGACTTTGAAGACGAAGCTGGAGCAGACATCATGGAATCTTCCACCGGTTCAAATTAGTAGAAGTCCCCCACATATTAGTAGTATTCCCTCCATGTAAACATTTTAGTACACGCACTTTTGCGATAGTTAGATCGTTGTAAGCCCTTGTTTGATTGAATGAAGTGATATTGTGTGCATTTGCTCATGTGCATTTGGGTAGTGATTCCCCTTAGACCTCATTCTACTCTTAATTTCTCTTCTTTTCTAAACCCATCAGATGCCTCCGAGACGTGACCCCGGATTTGTTTTCCCGCCAGAGATCACCCAACTGATCCAGCAGCAGAATACCCTGATTCAAACATTGGTGCAGAACCAGGGCAACAACAACAACAACAACAACAACAACAACAACAACCCACCACCACCACCCCCTGCGGATCATCTGACTCGTTTTCTTAGACTGAATCCGCCGGTGTATTCGAGTAGCACCGAGCCGATTGTGGCAGATGATTGGCTCCGCAAGTTAGGAAGGAGTTGACCAACGCATGATGCATGATGGAGAAAGAGTGAAGTTTGCAGCACATCAGCTAGAAGGACCCGAAGCAGCATGGTCGGAGAATTTTACAGCCACTTACCCCGTAGACACCGCCACATGGGATCGGTTTGGCCAAGCTTTTCAGACCGCCCATGTTTCAAAGAGGAGCCATGGCCATGAAGAAGCGTGAGTTTCGCAACTTACGCCAAGGAGGAAGGACTGTTGGCACAAGATGTGGATGATTTTAGTAAGTTAGCACGTTATGCCCCGGATGACGTTACTCTTAACGCTGCTAAACAGGAGAAGTTTCTAGAAGGACTGAATGATGAGTTCAAGATGCCGTTGATGGTAGCAAGTTTCAACAACTACCAGGAGTTGGTAGACCGAGCCCTCATGATTGAAGGAAAGCAGCAAAGAATTGAGAACTGCAAGCGGAAGTATGGACAAGGGAAGTATAACTCGAGCCCAGCAGGCCTCGTTATACCCCTAAATCAGGAATTCGGCCAAAGCATACCCATGGAGGAGGTAATTCACATAACCATAATGGCACCAAGAATGGAAACGGGAATGGAGGAAGCAATGGACAGAACCGCCCCAACCCGTCAACACCATCCAAGGTAGACCTGAGTCACCTTAGTTGCTTTAAGTGCCGCAAGACTGGGCACTATGCCAATGACTGTCCAGAAGGCCAGAACGGAAATGGCAATGGAAGCTCTGCAAAGAAGCCCAACCCTTTCAACAGGGGACAGGTGAACCACATTGATGTGGAGGAGGGTCAAGATCAGCCCGATGCAGTAATCGGTAAGTTTTGGTTAAGTCATTTACTGCAGTTGTTCTTTTCGATACTGGTGCATCGCATTCATACATATCAAGGGGATTTGTGGATAAGTACAAATTACATACCCAAGCCCTTAGGTCACCCATGCTAGTAACCTCACCCGGAGCAGAATACATGGCTAGTAAATGGTGTGATCGACTGCCATTAAGGATTGGACACTATGTTTTTCCCTCAGACCTAATAGTTCTGGAATCCCAAGGATTGGATGTGATATTAGGAATGGATTGGTTATGAAAGTATGGAGGGAACATAGATTGCACCACAAAGTCAATTTTGCTCACCACACCAGAAGGAAGAAGGATTAAGTATGTATCACGGCACGAGCCGAGGAGAACGCAAGTAAATTGCCTATCAGGAGTGGTGCAGGAAGAAGTACCAGTGGTGAAGGATTTTCCTGATGTATTTCCGGAAGAGTTGCCAGTTATGCCACCGGATAGAGATATTGAGTTTTTGATCGAACTCTTGCCAGGAACAGGCCCGATATCGAAGCGACCGTACAGGATGCCCGCACAGGATTTGGCAGAAATCAAGAAGCAGATTAAGGAACTATTGGATAAAGGTTTTATACGCCCAAGTTCTTCACCTTGGGGATCACCCGTATTGTTAGTGGAGAAGAAGGATGGATCGTTAAGAATGGTTGTTGATTATCGTGGATTGAATGAAGTAACAATAAAGAACAAGTACCCCCTACCTATGATAAATGATCTGTTTGATCGTTTGCAAGGAGCTAAAGTATTTTCCAAGATTGATTTGCGATCAGGATACCATCAGTTGAAGATTCGGGAGCAGGACATACCCAAGACAGCGTTTACCACGAGATATGGACTGTATGAGTATACCGTTATGTCATTTGGACTTACTAACGCACCAGCCTATTTCATGAACCTGATGAACAAAGTGTTTATGGAATTCTTGGACAAGTTCGTCGTGGTGTTCATTGATGACATTTTGATTTTCTCGAAAAATGAAGAGGAACACAAGGAACATTTGCGATTGGTTTTGGAGAAACTGAGGGAACACCAGTTGTATGCCAAGTTCAGCAAATGTGAGTTTTGGCTAAAGGAAGTTGGATTTCTCGGACATGTTATATCCGAAGAAGGAATAGCAGTTGACCCCACAAAGGTTGAGACCGTAACCAAATGGGAAGCACCAGAGATTCGGAGTTTCCTTGGACTCGCAGGATACTACCGAAGATTCATTGAGAATTTCTCAAGGATTGCTAAGCCTATGACTGAATTGTTGAAGAAGGATAACAAATTCATATGGACTGAGGACTGTGAGGCAAGTTTTTAGGAGTTGAAGAAAAGATTGGTTACCTCACCAGTTTTAATATTGCCAGATCAGACCAAGGATTAAGAGGTGTATTGCGACGCTTCACGTCGAGGACTTGGAGCCGTGCTTATGCAAGAAGGAAGAGTTGTTTCGTATGCTTCACGACAACTTAAGCCCCATGAGTTGAATTATGCCACACATGATTTGGAGTTAGCAGCCGTTGTGCATGCCTTGAAGACATGGAGACATTTTCTCATTGGAAATCATTGTGAAGTATATACGGATCACAAGAGTTTGAAGTACATCGTCACACGTAAGAATTGAATCTCAGACAAAGGAGATGGTTAGAGCTTATCAAGGATTATGATATGAGATTGCATTATCACCCGGAAAGGCTAATGTCGAAAGGCAGACGCATTGAGCCGTAAGAGCCACGTCAATACCCTAATGATGGGAGGGATACCCAATGAGTTAGCCGAGGACCTTCGAGAGCTATGTTTGGAAATAGTTCCGAGAGGCTATGTAGCAGCATTGGAGATTCAGTCGACACTGATGGACAAAATCAGAGAAGCCCAAAAGGCAGATAAGGAAGTTGCCTCTATAAAAGAGAAAATGAGCAAAGGAAAAGCTAAAGGATTTTGGGAGGATGAGCACGATACCCTATGGTTTGAAGACCGTGTTTTTGTGCCCAATAACATGGAGATCAGGAAGTTGATTTTACAAGAAGCTCATGATTCACCTTATTCGATTCACCCAGGAAATACCAAGATGTATTTGGATTTGAAGAATACTTTCTGGTGGACCGGAATGAAGAAAGATATTGCGGAGTATGTAGCAGTTTGCGATGTATGTCAGAAAGTAAAGGCAGAACATCAGAAGCCAGCAGGATTGTTACAACCATTGCCGATACCCGAATGGAAGTGGGATAAACTAGGCATGGATTTCATCACAGGTTTGCCAAAGACTCGTTCAGGATATGACTCGATTTGGGTTATAGTCGATCGCTTGACGAAGGTAGCTCATTTCATTCCAGTCAAGACTACCTATAGCAGAGCTAGGTTGGCAAAGATATACATGACCAGAATTGTGTGTTTACACGGAGTTCCGAGGAGCATCGTATCGGATAGAGGAACCCAGTTTACCTCAAAATTTTGGAACCAGTTGCACGAAACATTGGGAACCAGACTGGAATTCAGTACAGCTTTCCACCCACAGACCGATGGACAGACTGAGAGAGTCAATCAGATTTTGGAGGATATGCTGAGAGCTTGTGCACTAGATTATGGATCTAGTTGGGATGATAATTTGCCGTATGCAGAATTTTCTTACAACAACAGTTACCAAACCAGCTTGAAGATGGCACCTTTTGAGGCTCAGATGGAAGGAGATGCAGGACACCGTTGTCATGGGGTAAACCGGAGATCGCCGCTTGTTTGGACCAGATTTGGTTAAGGAGTCTGAGCAGAAGGTTAAGTTGATTCGAGACAGGCTCAAGGTAGCCCAGTCCACACAAAAAAGCTATGCCGATTCAAAGCGCAAAGCGATTGAGTATGAAGTTGGAGACAGAGTATATCTTAGAGTATCCCCGCTTCGAGGAGTTAAGCGTTTTGGAGTTAAAAGAAAGTTAGCACCACGTTTCGTTGGACCGTATAAGATTTTGGAACGCATGGGAGAAGTTGCTTATAAGCTGGAATTGCTAGAAGGACTGTCAGGAGTTCATGATGTATTCCATGTTTCTCAGCTGAAGAAATGTCACCCCGAGATAGCAGAGGTACCGTTAAGAGACACAGTGCCACTGGAAGCAATTCAGTTGAAGGATGACTTAACATATGAGGAAAAACCGGTTAAGATTCTCGATTATGCTAGCAGAGTTACTCGCAGCAAAGTTATCAAGTTTTGCAAAGTTCAGTGGAGTCACCACACTGAAGATGAAGCCACCTGGGAAAGAGAGGAAGTTTTGCTCAAGGACCACCTCACCTATTTTCTAGTTAACCCGAATCTCGAGGGCTAGATTCATCTTATAGGTTTGTAACATCCCAAATTTCCAATTTGGAATGTTATACATTAGGTCATCATGCATATCATATTTGCTCGCATTTTTCCGATCCTAGAAAATTTCACGCAACTCACGCAATTTGGAATGTTATACATTAGTTTCATTATTTTCATATTTGGGATTTCTCAAATTATGAAAATATAGGATCATTGTATTTATTAAATATCTTCATAAGTTTTTCCGATAAAAAAATTAAGAGAGGGAATAATATGACTTTCCCAACATTTAGGAAAAATGAAGATTTTATAAATAAATCAAATTTTGGTTTTCGAAAGTTTATTTGCTTTATGCAAAAAAAAAGAGCATTTTAAAAATATGCATATTTGCCCCGTTTTTAAAGTTCATTTTGTTCGACTCATTTTTATGAGTCGGGAAAAAATTATTTTATAAAAATTGGAGTCCGTTTGGTTTGATTTTATTTTCGTTTAGTTTTGTTTAAAAAAAAACCCGCGCCGCCCGCCTGGGCCAAGGCCCAACCGGAGCCGCCCCGGCCCATCTTCCCCTCCTCGCTGGAGGAGCCTCACACAAGACGCCGCCGAAGTCCGGCTCGCCACGCCAGACCCGCCACGCCTGGCCCCCAAGGCAACCGGACCCACCCTCCTATTTAACCCCGCCGCCTCCTCTCCTCACCCCGAGCCGCTGCCGCCCTCATCCCCGCGCCGCCCCTAACCCGAGGCCGCCGCCTGCCGCCGCCCCTCGCCACCCGTCGACCCGCCGCCGACCCCTGTCGCCTCGACCACGGGAGCCTCGGAGCCTCGCGGCGACCTCGCCGGAGGTAGCCGACCTCGCCGCCCCGTGCCGATCCGGTTTTGCTTTAAAACCGATCCGGTTTTCTCGCGTTGTTCGGTTTTTTTAAAAAACCCTAGATGGTTTTATTTTTTTTTATTTTTTTTCGGTTTTCTTATTTAGTGAACGTTCACCGACCCGTTCGTTTCAGTGAACGTGTTCGTCGGATTAGTTCTGTTAACGAACGTCCGCTGTTTAATCTGATCGTCTTTTTCTTTTAATCGGATTTAATCTGTTATTTTTCTGATTCGATTTCCGATTCAATTTTCAAATCTGTTTATTTTCTCGCTCGTTTATCGGAATCAGGTGATTCAAGCGCCTGGAGTTTCGTCACAAAACCGCCGTTCCGACTAACCTACTTAAACCAAGTTTTGCTACTGTAAAGTTTTGACCTAGTTCAGATTGCTAAAACCGAGTCGTTCTCTCTCGACTTTCGACTTTCGATGCTTTATTTGATTTGATTCTTTTGGAACCAGGGTTCTTAAGTTGAACTCTCTGGTTAGATCTTTTATTCGAGATTTCCCTGTGCGTTAGATCACCCGGAGTGCGCCGCTTGTTACTTCGAATCTCTAGGTCTCGCGGATCATCAGCAAGGCAAGTAACACTTGATCATACCTTTTCTACTACCCAGTTTTTATGCATTAGATCAAACCCTCAAACACTTGCATGTTTAGGATCTAATTAAATTGTGGGATTGGGAAGTAGATTTGAGGTAGTACCTATTACCTGTTACTTATGAAACCTTGGGAGTTACTTCTACGCTTTGCTTATTATGCCATGCTATGCTAGTAGACGTGGATTGGGTGAGTGAATATCCATAGCAGATGTGAGATTGTTAATTAAGGTTTATCTAAGGTGGCAACCTAAACACACATCCGGGTGGATTGAGGCACCTGGTTTCTATCAGGACTTGCCTGTATTTCTTCGGACCGCCACCTGTGCTCTAAGGGATCATAAGATTATTCAAACTGGAAACTTCCGTGTGCAGCCACAAGCCAATTATGGGCTCTGGTGTAGTTGACTAAGTTGTGCGAACTCTTACGGGTAGGCTAGCTGATGTAGGGGATGTAGGTTGGTACGGTCTACCCACATGTAAGGTGCTAGCGCTTCTGAAAGACTATGTCTCGGTCATCCGTTTCTCAAACACCATGTAGTGCGAGAACCAAGCGGAGGCGATCGAGTCTTGTGGGGAAAAGTGCGCAAACCTCTGACCCGTTTTCGGGCTGCAACTTTCATGTTGCAGACTTTTCAGACGACGAGTAAGGTGTTAGGTCGTGGTTCTATACTCAGTGATGCCGTTGGAGTTGATGGACTCACTTATCTTCCAAGCCTTCCGCTGTTATTATTAGATGGCCTTAAGCCATATTATTGTAATAAGTTCCCTTGTGGACAACGTTGTAATAAGTGTGTGATTGCTACTCTGCTATATACCCTTTGAAGTACTGTGTGGTGTCAGCATTACTGATCTAGGGATGACACTGAGCACAGAGAATTGATCCATTCGGGTCTGGTCGCTACATGGAGTGGGTGCTGGAGCTGGTGGCACAGAAGCTGTCGTGGAATTGTCACGGCAAATGTCCTCATGAAAGGACTTAGTCGTAGGGCCATCGTACGGGTTAACCTAGAGGGGTTAAAGCGGACACAAGACACGGGAATTATACTGGTTCGGCCCCTTCGATGAAGGTAAAAACCTACGTCCAGTTGGGATGTGATTGATATGATTTCGGCGACTAGGGGGCAATAGCTTTGCCTTAGCCTCAATTCTCTCCCTCAACTTCGCCGGGTCGCCCCCTTATATACACGGGTTGACGCCTTGGCCGGTCTCTGAGTCCCGATCCGCTCATACAAGCGTCCGGCTCGGTCTCTTCTTTCTCAACTTACAACACAAGTTACAATACTAAGGCGGTTTACATAAATGGACCATAATTGCCTTCTGGGCTCCGTGCCTCCTCCGTGGGCCTGAATCATGGGCGAGGTAAACCGGCCCCTCGGCGGTTCACGCTCAATAGTTGTATCCCCAACATTAGGCCCCAGATTGACTTGAACCGGTTCATGTTAATCTTCAACACCTTCAGGAAACTCTTGATCTCTTTTCACATTTTGTCAACCGCCAGCTGCTTGAACCGCCGTGATGTCATCTTCCGATCCGCGTGTCAGGGCGTCTTGACTTCATTTTTAATAAAGAAATCCAAACAGTAAGATTCCCTTCATTTAATGCCATCCCGGAAATCGAGGCGGCTGCTGCACCGTCCGCCGCTTTTGACTCCTCGAATCTCGCGCCCGTTGATTGCTCCGGTTCCTCATAAATAGACCGGCCGCCACCTGTCTCTTCTTCTTCTCCTTCCTCGCGACGCTCCAGTCTTGAAGCTCCGCCGTCGCCTCCGACCTTCGAACGACGCTATTAACGCTGGCCGCCAGATCGACCTGACCGTGACGTAGTCTTCCGGCGCTCCTCGGCTTTGCTCATCAGGTAAGGTCCTTTTTCAACCCCTAGATCGCATCTGTAGACCCTGTTCATCCCGCAGTTCATCTCGGTTTCTTCACACCTGCTCCGCCATGGCCATGCGATCCAGTCGCATCGTATATCCTGTGCAGGGGACTGCCCCGCCGTCCATCTAACCCTTCACGCATCGGCTTTTTTCCGTAGATCCTCGAGTTTAGAATACCCGAACCCTCCTGTTCTTTCTGAGGTTTGCATAGGTCGTGAAGGTTTTTTCTTACTGGAACTTCGGTAGATCTTGATTACTTCCCTTCGCATGTGAAAACTATTTCTGTCCATACTTAGCAGATTTTTCAATTCTGCCTTATTCGGCGGTTTAACTTTTGATAGCTAATCCGTCACTCCATTAGCCCTCGCTTAAACCGGAATGGGAGGCCGCCGCTGAATCGCCGGTTTAACAATGCATAATAAGCCTGAACCGTTTAATGGTGAACTGCTTTCTCCCTTTATTCCACAGCTTAGTCTTCCGGAATGGCTCCTCAATTCTCAGCTTGCAATTGGGTCCGGTCAAAAATCATCAAACGCAACTCAACGGCTATGTCACCACTAGCGGTTTGGCTCCAAAAAGTGCCCTCCACGGGCGTGTTCCGGAGGGCGAGTTTCCTCCGGAGCCACAAGAGGGCGAAGTAATTGTGTTTATGCAGCATTTAGACCGGGGTTCTGCCCGCCCGTTCAAAATTTTTCCGGACGCCCTTGCAAGCTTGCAACTCCATCCGCAGGATATCGGCCCGAACTCGTGGTCAAACATATGCAACTTTCAAGTCTTCGTGAAGTCTATCTTCGTGAAGAGCCCTCTGTGGAGCTATTCCGGGATTTCTTTCACTTGAACCGCCAGACGGAGTTTTCTCGATGGTCCCAACACGTAACTAGGCGGCGCTTTCAATCCGTAAAAGGAAGGAAGCGGACTTTCCTCACGCCAAACACCACAGCCATCCAAAGGATTGGAACCAAACCTGGTTCTATTGCCGAACACCGCTCCCGCCAACGAGAATCCCTTTGCCGGGTTACCGTCCTCACCGCTCAGCAACAACCATCCGCTGCATTTACGCTTAACCGCCGCGGAACGGAAGAACTTTGCACCTCAGATCATAAAACTCCGGGCTCTAATGGCCAATGGACTAACTGGTGTGGACATTGTGCGATGCTGGGTTTCTTGGGGCATCTTGCCCTTAAGCCGCCGGCCCGGATTGATGCACGAGTATACTGGCAGCCTCAAAGACCCTCAAAGACGTCACGAATTACCAATAACTGAATCTGAGGTTACAGAGGCTGTAAAAAAGATGCTTGATGAACCAATCTCCGTCTGCAGCCTAACCGGGTTGGCTCAGCTTACGTGTTGCCAACCCGCCACCGCGGTAAGACTTTGCTCACCGCTGGCTTTAACATTTTGTTGATATTCATTAATCCTTGCTACCTCGCAGTCGACAGCTCCTTCGGAGACGGACCAAACCGCCCGAGCTCCGCGTATAAAGTCCAAGGCTACCAAAAGGCTGGCAAGAAGACCACCGGGTCTTCTGATCCGCCGGAAGATGAAGAATCTGAAGCTGAGGTAAAACTTGATATCCTTACGAGGGAGCCACCGTAAACCGGCTCTCCTCCTTGTGTTTCTTATGATTTATCCCTCTATTCTTCCCTGTACTGATAAATGTAACTCCCAGGATGATGCTGAAGCCAGCCATGCCGACCATGTTGAGGTAATCCTTCTTTCTTCCGACCCGACCTCATGCGGTTAAAAGAATTCGCGCTACTGCTCGGAAAGTGAAAAATCTCATTTCTCTACTTATTTGAAGACACAAAGAGTCAAGAGCGTCAGACAACCCGCATGATGGTCAACAGATTCTATCCTCCAGTTCACCAGATACACCAAACCGAAGGCCGCCCAGAGGTGACTTGTTCTCCGAAAACGTTATCCTTTAAAGGGTTTCTTCCGATGTCCTCTTAATTCATCCGACCAATTATCGTGCCTCTTCCAACTCTTCCGGCGGTTCATCAACCACGCAATCGCCTCCGCTGAAAGTTGCTGCGTAGGTATGTAATCGCTGTCCATCGATTCGATTTACAACTGCCTTGGTTGATTTGCCTTAATCCAATTCGAACATTGCAGCACCAAGGCTCGCTTGAGTAAGAAAGCGAAAACCTTGACCCTCTGCGGATGTTGATCCGTAAAAGACCGGAACAAACCCACAAAAATCCTGAAGTCGCCAAAGATAGCTCTGGCGAGTTGTACAAAGACGACATCATTGCTGATCCGCGGAAGCTGAACCGGAGGTCCAAATGGAAACTTCACAGCTGCTCCACCAAACCCGCCGATA
Organism: Aegilops bicornis; assembly: GCA_021605145.1. Lineage (NCBI taxonomy): Eukaryota > Viridiplantae > Streptophyta > Magnoliopsida > Poales > Poaceae > Aegilops > Aegilops bicornis. Next base: position 776,078,995 of record CM038675.1, read on the forward strand.
GAGCGAGTCGTAATATGATTGAACCGTCGAGCCAGAGTAAGCAAACATCAAGCCCAAAGAAGACCGCCGAAAATGACGATGTTATTGTGACAGGTACTAGCTACGCTGCTCCTAGCCAACCGGTCGCTTTAACAAAACATAGTGCCAAGGGCGAGTCGGCCGCCGTGAGTAAAGATAAAGGAAAAACAGACCTGTCAGCTTACGACAACTTCTCTGCCCAAGAACTGCACTGGGTTTCGAACTGCTCTATACCAGCCGTGACCTTGAAGCTGGTGCAGTAAACCGGATGAAGGACCGCTATGAGGTAATGAATTGTGTCTTTCCTGTACTTTTAGCTGTATAGTAGCTCTCAAGGGTCGGTTCAACTTAGCATAGTTAAACCGGGACTTAATTTCTGTACCCAAATGGCAAACTGAGATCAATTAGCCATTAGCCCCCAAGTGCCAAGGTGAATATGTATATTGAGCTTGGGACTTGATAATGAGACACCTAACATGCTTCCTTTGTTACCAGAATGAAATAGAGCAGCAAAGCGTGCAACTCAAAGACCTGCGAGCCAATCTGGAGACTCAGCAAGCAGAAACTACTAAGGCCAAGGACGAATTGAGAACGGCCTTGGCCACTATGGAACAGCTGAAGGAGTGGTATAAATCCGAACGGGCCAATCGGGACACCGAGAAGGCCGGGTTGAAAAACGGGCGGAAGAAGCCAAGCAGCCCTTAAACCGTGGATCAAGAGCTTATCGGACTCAAGCGCCAAGTGCATGCCATGACCTCTGCCGTCTTTGGTAAGAAACTATGCAATCGACTATCTTAATTTTGATATTTCCGCCGGTTTATCCTGAGTTGTCTTAAACCGGTGCAGGCAAGCGTATTGCACATATGGGCTCTGATGTGCGGAAGAAGCTCAAGGCCGCTTATACGCTGATTGTGCAGCTGTATACCGGCACCCAGCGAGTCATATGTGCTACATCATACGACAACACGACGCCGTCCCTGATCAGAGAAACCCTGGACCGGTTGTCCATGGTTCCGGGGCAGCTTGAAGAGTTGAAGCGATCCGCGGCTCGGGCTGGCACCTTACTGGCTCTGACGCGCGCCAAGGCGTGGATAGCAGATCTTGATCCGGCCGACATAGCCAAAGGTTTCCCCAGTGCTCAAGAGAATGGTGAAGCCTTTGATAACGACGCTCAAACGGATCACAAAGGAAATGCGTCATTGGCGAAGTCAAGCTGGCAGACGAAGCCAACCCGACGGTTCACCGCCTTTTATGACGCCAACAACAAGTGGGTGGAGTTTGTCATCCCTGAAGTGCAGAGCCTTGTTCCCCCAATCCGTAAGCACACTTATGCCCCTGACGTTGATCCGACTGAGCTGATAAGTGAAGAAGCTGTCTTTCAGGCCTTAACCCGGATTGACTGGTCTACCAATGACTTCCGGGCTTTGGGTGAGGAAGAAGAAGAAGTTGAACCGACGTCAGGCGCCTCTACCTCACGCCAACTGGCGGCAAGCAGAATTCGTCAAGCCGGGTGACGCCTCCGAAGCTTCAAGGCATAACCCCACATGAAACGCCGGGCCTCAAAAGGCTTTGTAATGGGATAGTACTTTGTTTTGAACAATTCCGTTACAACCTCAGTCTGTAAACTTTTGCATGGCGGTGCTGGATACTTTGGTTTTGAAGTAGTGAATCCTTCAACATATTTTGCCTGCAATCACAAATTCTTAACCCGCCATGGCGGCTTATGCCTCTAGCCGGATTGTGATGCCAATATATTTATATAAGAAAATATCGAGGTATACGATCAAAATTTTGTGATACAAACATATCTGCCGATGTCGGGCACACAGTTGGCTTTAGCCAACTCAAGCGGAGGCTTTATAAACCATCACCGTCAAAGGAGAACAATCCACATGTGTATAATACCGATTTACCGTGTAAATCGTGTCGGCATGATAAGCCCTGTTACTCCATAATGGGATGTTAACAGCAAAATCAAACCGAACAATCAATCGCCGGATTTAAAAATGGACCAAATTCTGAAAACTTGAATCCGGTTCAAAGAAGGTTTGTCGGTTTAAGAAAACAAACAAAAGCCAAATTATACGTATAAAAAAACACATGGAAGCAAAAACAATGACAAAGACTATTTGCAAAAAAAGGCTTTATTGAGTCTGATCAGATGGCGTTACCATGGTCGGACAGGACCAAGCTCCCTATAAGGTGTAGCGATGGTTCAAGTCAGCCAGGTCCCCAACTGACATCGTGGCATTACGCCGATCAAGTGGCATTGCATTGGTTCGGGTTCGACCAAGCACCCAAGTGATTCTATGGCCTTAGGCTGACCAAGAGGCGTGATCGGTTCAGACGTGACCATGTCCCCAAGTGATCTGGTGGCTTTCGCCTGTCAAGAGGTGTTGCATTGGTTCGGACACGACCAAGCCCCCAAATGATCTGGTGGCTTTCGCCTGCCAAGAGGTGTTGCATTGGTTCGGATACGACCAAGCCCGCAAGTGACAAAAATTTCACAAAGACAAGGCCAAGGGTTAAACCGTAGGCCGTTTCACGACAGCATCTCCATGTACCCAAACCGGACTTTTATACAGAACAGACACCCCGCTTTAGCCGAGGATCCGGTTTATTGCCTTTATTCATAATATATACATTGTCTTAATATGTACATAAGTGGAGCCAATGGCTCGGTATAATAAGGCGAAGATGAGCTATGTTCCACGGCCTGTTGGTCTCCTCCTCTGACGTGCGTGAGTCCTTTCGCTCTCGAACATCAATCAGATAGTAGGACCCGTTGTATAGATTCTTGCTGACCACAAAAGGCCCCTCCCAAGGTGGGGATAGCTTGTGCATATCTTTCTGGTCTTGAATGAGCCGCAGCACTAAGTCTCCTTCCCGAAGGTTCTGGTTTTAACTCATGGCTGTGATACCGACGAAGATCCTGGCCGGTAAACCGCCGAACGAGCAGCTGCCATATCGCGCTCTTCATCCAATCGATCCAAATCGTCTTGCCGTGCTGCCTCGCTATCTGCCTCAACATAAGCTGCCACTCGAAGTAGTCGTGACGGATATCGCTGGGAAGGACCGCCTCGCTCCATAGACCATAAAGAACGGCGTGTATCCGGTGGATCGGTTGGGGTAGTATTTATACTCCATATCACCGATGGTAGCTCTTCCACCCAACAACCCAGCGTCCTCTCTAAAGGGACCATAAGTCGGGGTTTGATACCTTTCAAGATCTCTGATTAGCTCGTTCCGCTTGACCATTGGATTGCGGGTGGGCTACGGAAGAAACATCAAGCCGGATGTGCTCTCGAAAACAAAATTCCTTCATAGCTCCTTTGGACAAATTGGTGCCATTGTCCATGATGATACTTTGAGGAAACCCAAACCGGAAAATCACCATTTTGATGAACTGAACCGCCGTGGCCGCATCACACTTGCTAACGTGCTCGCCTCAACCCACTTGCTAAACTTATCAACCGCCACCAACAGGTGGGTCTTTTTGTCCTTGGACCTTTGAAAGGTCCAACCATATCCAGCCCCCAAGTCGCAAACGGCCAAGTAATTGGAATCATCCTCAATTCTTGGGCTGGCACATGAGCACGCCTGGAGAACTTTTGGCAACCATCACATCGTCTGACCAGATCCTCCGCATCAGCATGGGCAGTCAACCAATAGAAACCATGGCGGAACGCTTTGGCCACCAAGGACTTTGAACCGGCGTGGTGACCACAATCCCCTTCATGGATCTCTCGCAATATCTCACAGCCCTCTTTAGGGGACACACAACGCTGAAACGCATACGACATTAATCGCAATGGTGCAACTCGCCATTAACAATGGTCATAGACTTAGACCGCCGAACTATCTGCCGGGCCAACGTCTCATCTTCTGGTAACTCGCCCTGGTTCATGTATGCCAAATAAGGGAGCGTCCAATCCGGAATGACATGCAGAGCCGCCACCAATTGAGCCTCCGGATCAGGGATAGCCAAATCAATTTCATCCGGAAGCTTAACTGACGGATTGTGCAGTACATCAAGGAAGACGTTGGGTGGGACCGGTTTACGTTGAGAGCCCAGCCGGCTTAAAGCATCACCGCCGTTCTTCCGACGATCCACATGGTCCACCTGATATCCTTTAAAATGTCCCGCAACAACATCCACCTCCAGACGATATGCAGCCATGAGTGGATCTTTGGAATCCCAAGTACTGATACTTGCTGGGCCACCAAGTCCGAGTCACCAAAGCATTTAACCGGCTGAGATTCATTTCCTTAGCCATCCGGAGACCATGGAGCAAAGCTTCATACTCAGCTGCATTGTTAGTACAAGGGAACATTAGGCGGAGAACGTAACAGAACTTGTCACCTCGCGGGGAAGTTAATACGACTCCAGCCCCCGAGCCCTCCAATTGCCTGGACCCATCAAAGTAGATGGTCCAATAGGTATGATCCGGCTTCTCTTCAGGCGCTTGCAACTCCGTCCAATCATTAATGAAATCCACAAGTGCCTGAGATTTTACGGCCGTCCGAGGCACATACCTTAAACCGTGCGGCCCAAGTTCTATAGCCCATTTAGCAATCCGGCCAGTCGCTTCCCGGTTCTGTATGATATCGCCCAAGGGAGCCGAACTGACCACTGTGATGGGGTGCCCTTGGAAATATTGCCTTAGCTTCCGGCTTGCCATAAAAACCCCATATATCAGCTTCTGCCAATGCGGATATCTCTGCTTAGACTCAATAAGGACCTCGCTGATGTAATAAACCGGCCGTTGAACCGGATACTCCTTCCCTGCCTCCTTCCGCTCCACCACGATAGCCACGCTTAATCGCCACGGCATTAGCGGCAACATATAGCAGCAGCGGCTCTTTGTCAATGGGGCGGCTAGAACCGGCGGGTTGGCCATCTGCCGCTTCAAATCCTCCAATGCTTCCTCTGCGGTTGATCTCCAGACAAACTGATCCGTTTTCTTCAACATCTTGTACAAAGGAATGGCCTTCTCGCCTAGACGGCTGATAAACCGGCTTAGCGCAGCAATCCGGCCTGCCAAACGCTGGACGTCGTTGATGCACTTCGGCTTAGCCAAGGAGGTGATAGCCTTAATTTTTTCGGATTAGCTTCGATTCCCCTGTTGGACACGAGAAAACCCAATAACTTGCCTGCCGGAACACCAAAAACGCACTTGGCCGGGTTGAGCATCATCTTGTACACCCGCAAGTTGTCAAAGGTTTCCTTTAGATCCTCAATCAAGGTTTCCTTCTTCCTTGACTTAATCACGATATCATCCACATAAGCATGCACGTTACGGCCGATCTGTTCGTGCAAGCAACTCTGAACGCAACGTTGATAAGTCGCTTGGGCGCTCTTGAGTCCAAAAGGCATAGATACATAGCAGAAGGCTCCAAAGGGGGTGATAAACGCCGTCTTCTCCTGGTCCTTAACTGCCATCTTAATCTGATGATAACCGGAGTACGCATCCAAAAAGCTCAAACGCTCACAACCCGCCGTAGCATCAATAATCTGGTCAATGCGGGAGGGCGAAAGGATCACCGGACAGGCCTTGTTGAGATCTGTGTAATCCACACACATGCGCCAAGTGCCATTCTTCTTAAGAACCAACACCGGATTGGCAAGCCACTGGATGAAAGACTTCGACGATAAACCCTGCTGCCAAGAGCCTAGCAACTTCTTCTCCGATGGCCTTGCGCTTTTCCTCATTAAACCGGCGAAGAAACCGCTTTACCGGTTTGTATTTTGGGTCAACATTAAGAGTGTGCTCAGCGAGTTCCCTCGGTACACCTGGCATGTCAAGGCTTCCATGCAAAATGTCCCGATTCTCACGGATGAACTCGATGAGCGCTTTCCTATTTAGGATCCAAGTTGGTACCGATGGTGAACTGCTTGGACGAATCGCCGCACAAAATCAACAAGCTTCGTCTCAGCCGCCGATTTGAACTTCAAGTCCGGATCATGCTTTCCGTAGTTGGCTTCTTCAAAGGGGTCATATCCGCCGGATCAACATTGTCTTTATAATATTTTAGCTCTTGATGGCACAAACCGACTCTGCGTAAGCCGCATCACCTTCCTCGCACTCCAAAGCGATCCGCGGCTCCCATGAACTGCTATCGTTCCTTTGTGACCCGGCATTTTCAGCTGTAAATAAACATAACAGGGCCGTGCCATAAACTTAGCATAAGCCGCCGCCCAAAGAGGGCGTGGTAAGGGCTTTGAATTTTCACCACCTCAAATGTCAATGTTTACGATCCGAGTCATGTTCGTCCCCAAAGGTCACCTCCAGAGCTATCTTACCGACCGGTACGCCGACTTGCTGTGCACCACTCCGTGGCTCTTTGTCTTTGGATGGCCTAAGATGCCTATCCGTCAACCCCATACGCCGGAAGGTCTCGTGAGTACAGGATGTTGATGCTGCTTCCTCCATCCATAAGAACCTTGGTAAACTTGTACCCTCCTACCGGGTGCCACCACCAGGGCTAATCGACCCGGATTGTAAACCCGGGAGGATGGTCCTCTCTGCCCACACGATCGGTTGCTCGGACTAGCGTGAGGTAATGCGGCGCAGCCGGTTCAACGACAATCGACCGCCCGCCTGAAGTTTTCGGTCTCGTCTGTCCAAGCTAGTGGTAAAGACGTGGTAATATCCACCGTTCAACTGCTTTGGGTTACTTTGATAACCCGATCGCTGCTGTTGTTGATTGTAGCCCCTTGGTTCTGATTGTTACGACTGTTACGATTACTTTGATTATTCTGATTGCCTTGCCCGCCCGGATTACCACGAATCTCGGGCGAATTTCCACCACCAGAACCGGGCGGACCACGAACCGCCGCTGGCCCTTGATCATACCGGAAAGAGTTGGAGTTTTGAACTCCTACATAATGTAACAATCCTTCCAAAGGTGGTTCGCGGTGCCTCCTTCGTCCCATGCTTCGGACAAGGTTGATTCAATATGAAATTCAAACGATCCAGATTGTGACCGCCCGGTTTGATTGCCTACCCTCGCGCCGCTGACCCTTGTCCTCGCGTTGGTGTTAAGCCACAAAGCCCATGTTGCCATTCGCTACGCTTGTTCCCTCCATTGCTCGCCGAATGATGCTGCTGGCCCTGAGTTGCCGTTCTGTTTTCCTTCCCCACTTCATCATTCTGAGATTCGGGACCCTTGGTACTATCAGAATCAGCGCATTTTACCAAAACGCCCATTAGAGTGCCCATGTCATGGCAAAACGCTTCATGCGCCCAGCTTCAATTTCAATGGCTCGAACCGCAATTGGCTTCCAAGGTCAAGATCGCAGAATCAGGTTGATCCGGTCTGAAGAATGTAAAACTTCAAACGCAGGCGCACCCAATGGGTTGTGGATTCTCCTCCGCCAGACACAAGCTGCTAAATCCACCACAGACATGGGCTGCTTACAGGTGTGTTTGAAATTTTGGATGAATCGGGTTCGCGAATCGGGTCCACGAACCGATAGAGTTGGGCGGCAAATTTTTCAACCAAGTCCGGGCCGTTCCTTCCAACATCATTGTGAAGTACTTGGCGCATGCGGCTTCATCCACATCTAGCATCTCCATGGCCATCTCATAGCTTTCTATCCATGCTTCGAGCCAAATCGGCAAGATAATTGGGCACCTTGCGCCCCTTGAAGTCCTTGAGCAAGCGCACGTTGCGTAAAGCGGGACGAGGCAAGGCACCCCAAAGAGCCGACGTGACCCTGGTTCGAAGATGGTCGGACGAACGGCGCGGCGGATGATCCTCTCGCTTGTGCTGCTAACTCGGCCTCCCTACGTGCCTGGCGCGGTCCACTACCACTTGAGCATCCTCAAAGCCGCCCGCCGGATTGTTGCCGCGAGGCGGACCACGCTGCGCATTGCTTGACACGGCCGGTTCGTCGACGCGTCGGCTATAGCTCCGGCTTGGGCGGGGGGTGGAGTGGATCCGATCCCGACTGTATGAATACGCTTCTTGCTGAGCAAGGGCCATCCTGAGGAGCTCCTTAACCCAGCGTGTCTCTACCGCCTGTGGTGAATCGCCTTCAATTGGAATTGCCTCCAACCGTGCCGCAGCCGCCACGAGGTTATCCATCGGGTTGGAGTAGTGACCCGGAGGTGTCTGCACGGTCTGGGGCGCACCGGTATGATGGCGAGGTAGATCTATCACACGGGGCTGAACCGGTGCGGCCGTCCCAGGTGCTTCCGGCCGGTTTACCAACGGCGGCGGATTACTGGTCCCTGCCCCTGGGGTATTGAAAAGCTCCCTTCCCTCAAAAACTGAAGGTAAACGGGACCTGTACTTCCTTTTCATGACTTCCTGTGACGCGCTCTGGTCCAGCCTGAGCCAATAAGCCTGTGCATCCAAAGCGGCCCGTTCCGCCGCCATCCTTTCGTCCACGGCTGCTAGGTCCGCTTTAGCATTAGTGACCTGTTCCCTCACCTTTGCAATCTCCGCGTTGTGCAGGTCCGGATCCGGCGGATTAGCTTCCGCCATGAGCACAGCCAATGCGTCGAAAAGCTCTGACAAAACTTGAGCCGGCGGGCGCACAGGGCCTCCTTCCCCGGCTGCCATCACCGCTGTTGAACCGACGACCAGGGGCGCCGCGGTCGAAGAGTGAAGCGCCGCCAGACCGCATCGCCATGAAGATCCCCACCCGGTTGGGTAGATCGAAGGGGTCCGGAATACTCTCACCGTCGGAACAGCCCCCGATCTGGCCATCTTGCAGCTGGTATAGAGACTCAGTTTCTCCGGCCGACGATTCGTCGCCAGAGTAGACAACAGTTTTGTCACCAGATGTTGATCCGTCCTCGTAGCCTCCGTGGACGACTCCCACGAAAACATGTCTGGCCGCTGGTTTAGCCAGGGCAGGACTCTTCTTCGCCCGCTGAGCCGTCTCGACGAGGTCAGTGCAGACGTCCGGCCCAGGCCTTGGCTCGCCGATCTTGCCGATGAACACGTGTATGCCGCCAAAGGGGACCCGGTACCCGTACTCAACTGAGACGGCCTCGGGGTCCCAGTCCGCATCGTCGATGTAGAGCTTGCCGCGACGACTCTTAGTCATCCGGCCCACTGCATAACCTTCGAGTCCTTCGAACTTACCCTCTAAGATCATCAAACCATCGTGCGATAGCCCACGGTGGGCTTAACCGCTGTCATGGAATTGTCACGGCAGATGTCCTCATGAAAGGACTTAGTCGTAGGGCCATCGTACGGGTTAACCTAGAGGGGTTAAAGCGGACACAAGACACGGGAATTATACTGGTTCGGCCCCTTCGATGAAGGTAAAAGCCTACGTCCAGTTGTGATGTGATTGATATGATTTCGGCGACTAGGGGGCAATAGCTTTGCCTTAGCCTCGAATTCTCTCCCTCAACTTCCGCCACTGGTCGCCCCTTATATACACGGGTTGACGCCTTGGCCGGTCTCTGAGTCCCGATCCGGCTCATACAAGCGTCCGGCTCGGTCTCTTCTTCACAACTTACAACACAAGTTACAATACTAAGGCGGTTTACATAAATGGACCTTAATTCGCCTCTGGGCTCCAGGCCTCCTCCGTGGGCCTGAATCATGGACGAGGGTAAACCGGCCCCTCCGGGGCGGTTCACGCTCAATAGTTGTATCCCCAACAGAAGCTGTAGCTGGTGCAGATGAAGTTTCTCTGTTATCTGTAACTGGCATTGCAGCAGATCTCTGTCCTCTGGGCACTTTAGCAAAAGCATCAGTAGTAGTCTTGCCCTTCTTCTCCTGCACTTCATCCTGAAGTTGCTCAACAAATGACTATACCTCGGTGACCTTCACATCTAAATCATAGAACTTCTGCTCCATGATCCTCTCCAAGCTCTCCTGGTTTTGAGTCAGGGTGGCCAATCCCTTCTCAGTCCTCAGAGTGGAGGCAATCAAGTAGCCAAGCTGATCTTGCTTGCTCTTCAGAAGATACTGAGATGGCCCAATCAATGGTTGGCATCTTTACAGCCTTTTCAATCCTTGTCTTCTCCCTCTTTGCTTGTGCTTGCATAGAAGATGGTTCATTTTCATCCATTACCACAGTGTTGTCCTCAAAGTCGGGGTAGATGGACATATGTTCCTTGTCCAAGAGATATGTGTTAGTGCCCATCTTGGAGTTGATCAGCTCCTGAATCTGTGGGGCATACCCACAACTTCTCTTCTGATCTGCAGCTATTCTCTTTATGGTTTCCACAATTAGGCTCATGACTTTGAACTTTTGAGGAACATCAAATATATGCAGCAAGTTGACGGAATGTCTCTGATCATTCTGTGATCTCCTGATTTTGGCAATAGAGTGTGCCTGAGGATCCAGTTGATTGTAGGCAGGCCTGACAGCAAGTGTTTCACAGAACCAAATTGGTGAGTCTCAAGATCTGCATCAGGAATGTCCTTGTACATGCTAGCCATTGAGTTGTGATCCTTCTTCTTCTTGGCATAGACATCCAAGTCATCTTCTTTTTCTTCTGGGGCATTGATCAATTTTGCCCATTCTTCAACTGTTGACTGGTACCTAGTACCTTCAGACATCCAGACAATTCTTCCATCTGGGTAGAAATGAGCTATGGAGTAGAACCGCATAATAAGCTCATCATTCCACTTTGAGAGCTTCTGAGCCACAAACTTATCAACTCCACATGCCTTGAAACTAACATAGACTCCAGGATAGTGTTCTTCACTTTCCTTGATGTACTCCCAGTCAACCCATCTCATGTCACACACTATGGGCTTCTTGTCAAGCAGAATTGTCTCATAGAAGTCCCGTTGTTCCTTAGTGTAAAATCTATAGTCCGCAGCAGTCCTTCTCCTGGTAGCATATGGACCAGACTCTCTCCATAGTCTCAATCTTTAATCCTTCCTGATTTTCATGTTCTTAGCTACTGGATGAGCATCATTGTGATCTGGAATTTTGGGCTTCAACTTCCTCAAGACATGTGACTCATCATCTTCTTCTTCTATAGCAGCTTCAGGCACTAGGGCCTTGTTCTTCTCTGCAGCTGGGATGTTCCTGGTGCTCCTCTTGGGTGCAGCTTTGGGTTTTGGAGCAGCTGCCTTGGGAACTTCTTTGGGCTTAGATGGAGCTGCCCCTGATCTTATAGCATCTCCCATAAGCTTTTGAGCTTTAGGTGCTGGTGCAGCAACCTCTTCCACTTCATCTTCCATCATTGAGGGCTTCCCAATAACTCTGGCAGTGGTCTTCTTGACCCTTTCTTTCCTCTTCATCTCTGCCACAACCTGTTCTTTCGGTGCAGATCCCAAAGTTTCTTGAGTGGATGATCTGGCCTTTGACATTGGAACTCTCTTGGCAGGGACCTTTATCTTCATTCTTGGCTTAGTGGCAGCAGCTGTGCCATATTGCTTTTTCAGAATTTCTTCTTTGAGGTGGCCTCTTCCTCAACAGCCACATAGTCCTCATCCTCAGAATCTGAGGTTCTCTTCTTCCTGGCCCTGGTGGCAGCCTTTGGCAAGTTGCTGGGTGTGCTCCTACTGCCTTCATCATAGCTGCTAGAGGGACTAGTGCCCTCACTCATGTGAACTTGCTCCTCAGACTTGTTCTGACTGTCACTCTGATCTGACATGATGCAAACACTGACAGCAGACTCTATGAATAGATATAGATGAGATAGATTGGATGAGAATCACAAAGTGCAGAGGTTTTTGCAAAAGAATGAGTCAAAAACTTAGTTTTAGTTTTCCACAGAAAGCAATTTGGATCTACCGATTCGAAATCTTGGTGATACCGAAGCAGCTTTTGGAACCTAAACTGGTGAACTCGGTCAGACCGAGTCACAGTTCGGTGGCACTGAGACTGCTAGGATTTCACAAAGAATTGAACTCGGTCACACCGATTTGCAATTCTCGGTCAGACCGAGAATCACATGTGCAATGGCCTTAGCCAAATCGGTGGAACCGATTTCAACAACTCGGTTGGTCCGAGATGATTTCGGCGGAAACCTAACCCTAAATTTTCAATCCATAACTAAACTACGGAGTGATTTCGCTGGATAGAGTGATCTCAATCGTGGCAAGATACATGGAAAAACAATGTGCTAGGAATCGGAGTGAGATTAGCACAAAGATCAAGTCCATACCCTAAGTGCAGCGATGGACCTGCTACAGCGGCAACGGCGGAGTCGATTTTAGTTGACGGCAGCGGAGACCAGCGGCGAGAGGCAGCTGGCGATGAGGAAGATGATCCGGAGACCCAGGGAGGCAGAGAAAGATGAGCTCGAGCGAAGGGGTTCGAAAAGTTTTCCAAATTTTGGCCCGGGGATATATATAGCCTGACCCTGTCGGTGTGACCGAGTGGAACAACTCGGCGGCACCGAGATGCATAACTGCAAGCAGTTACTGCAACTCGGTGGGACCAAAAAGTTCAAATCGGTTGCACCGACATTGAAAACCTAGATCGACTTAGTGATCTCGGTATGACCGAAATGGATGAATTGGTCAGACCGAAACGCACAAAGAAGTTTTGGAAGTTTAAGTATGTGACGAATCGGGGACTCCGAGTGCTCCTCACACAGAGTGGTTCGAATCTGACTTGATCAAACTTTGTGATGTAGCATGAATAGAGTTTGAGACAAGAAGACCATAGATAGCTAGAGAAGTTTCTTAGGCATTCTTGTCCATCCACTTGGCAAAAGAAAAAAGGAACCAAACAATCAAAACAACAAGAGGATGTCCTCGAATAAGTAAATTATGCAACCAACATGCTCACACAATAAAATGGCAAATGAAATATGTGGCAAAGCATGCACAGCCAATTCTAGCATCTATCAAGCAATTGGCGATGACTAGGTCATCTATATATGAGTATATTGACTTAGGAGTCAAATGAGAACATTTGATCATAGGTCATACTCATCGCTTTAAGCACAAGTGGGGTTACCACTTTTACATAAAGCGTTGTTGTGTTCACACCATTAGAGTTGCTTTAGCTCAATTCTTAGAGTAAAGCTCCCCCTAGATGTGAGATCCCCCCTAAGAGGGATGAACTAACGGGTTTTGTCGATGATGACTTCATGTAGGTGTTGAAGATGTGGATGCTCAATGTTGATGTAGATCTTTTGGAGTAATCCTTTGGAGTGAGTTGCACTTTCAATACCTAAATGGGTTAGTCCCACAAGGAACAAACAAGGATATCCATAGACATAGAGTGATGCACACACAAGATGATGTCTATGAAAGCATTAGGTTACCTTGTCCCTTGTCTTACCAAAAAGAGAGTTTGTGACTCCTTGAACTAGTGCAAGATGTGGAAGTTGATTACACTTGTTCTTGCCAAAATGATAAGAGTGAAGTATGTTGGCGGAGTCACCCTCAAGAACTCTCTAGTTCTTCTTCTTCTGGATCCGCACCATCTTGATGGGAATCCTCGGAGTTGTAGTTGTACTTGATGAAGTAGAACTTGATGTAGTCTTGGGAACCAACTTGACCAAGGCCTTGGGAGCTTCTTCAAATGCATCAATTTCCTCTTGAAGCTTATCCTTGCGTTTTTGCTTGTGGTCTTGTGGTGGAAGATCATCTTGAGCTTGTGTCCCTTTGAAGGAAGTAGGATCATACTTCTCTTGTTGAGGAACAAACTTCGTCTTGGGGTATTGATCTTCTTCCCACTCAACTCCATTGGCATTGAACTTCCGTTCAAAACCAACACCTTGGTTCTTCCGGTGCCTTCCTTGCTTGCGTACAATTTCCTCGAATTGCTTACTCCCGGCAAGGCTCTTGTACACACCTTTCTCTATAATTCCCTTCAATGAGCTATTTTATTGCTCAAGTGTAACTTGGCTAAGAGAATCATTAGTGGGATCAAGAGAACTACTAGAAGCAACAACATTGGATTTAGATGATTATTGTTACTACTAGAGGAAGAATCTTTCTTGCTCTTGTTACTAGACTTGACTTGAGGCATGTAAGTGGATAAGAGTAAACGCTTGGCAATGTAAGAAGAACTTTTCTTGCGAACATCATCATTGATTGCCTTTAAGAACTCATGCTCTTGCTCAAGGTTGAGCTTTTCAAAACGTAATTTCTCATGAGTCCTTAAAAGTTCTCGATGATCTCCTAAGATAGTTTCATGAGCTAACTTAAGAGTGTTTAGTTATTTAGTTAGAAACTCAATCTTCTCCTTATCATTGTCATTCGTTTTATCTTGATTAGCATGATTAATTGATGTTGCATCATAGTATTCATCACTAGAGTTGTCAACAAGTAAATCATCATCACCTAACAAGTCATCTTCATCACTATTGGAATCAACATACTCGGGTGTGATACCTTTGGGCCTTTAGCCATGAAGCATCTTCCAGGTCCTTCATTTGGTGAATCAAATATGTCGTAGGAGTTGGTTGAAACAAGTGCTAGACCGGCAACACCTTCATCTTGAGTATATTTGGATTCGGAGTGATAGCTTCTCTCGGAGTGATTGCCGGAGTCGGAGCCAGATACCCATTCACCAACATGAGCTTGATGTCTTTGTTTTGTGTAGCTCCTTGATGACTTGTCCTTCCTTTCCGAATCCTTGCTTCTCCGGGATGTTCTTCATTCATAATGATCATCTCTACTCCTTCTCTCTCTTGATGGTGATTCTTCTCTTCTATTTCTTCTTTTTGGATAATCTTCTCTTCTCTTGTAGGGTGCCGTACACTCATTGGAATAGTGTGCGGGTCTTCCACAATCGTAGCAATTTCGCTCTCGACTAGAAGATCTTTTTTCATTGTAGGACCTTGACTTGGAGCTTCTCTCTTTGCTTTTACTCTTGTAGAACTTGTTGAAGTCCTTCACCACTAGGCTCAATTCTTCATTGAAGGTTTGTTTCTCACTTGATGATGTGGGAGCTTCACATGAGGGTTTGTAAGCACCACTTGACTTGTTATGGAGCTCCTCCTTATCCTTGAGTGACATCTCATGAGCAACAATTCTTCCAATGACTTCTGTTGGCTTGAGATCTTTGTAATTGGGCATCATTGGATCAATGTGCATACGGTATCATATTTTCCGTCCAAAGCTCTTAGGATCTTCTTGATGATGAATTTGTCGGTCATCTCTTCACTTCCTAAGCCGGCGATCTCATTTGTGATAAGAGCAAGCCTAGAGTACATTTCAGTGACACCTTCACCATCCTTCATTTTGAACTTGTCAAGCTGACTTTGAAGCACATCCAACTTGGATTCCTTGACGGAGTCGGTACCTTCGTGCATATCAATCAAAGTATCCCAAATTTCCTTTGCATTCTCAAGACGACTGATTTTGTTGAATTCTTCGGGGCACAATCCGTTGAAGAGGATATCACAAGCTTGAGCATTGTAGTGCAGCATCTTCAACTCTTCCGCGGTAGCTTCACGGTTCGGTTCTCTCCCATCAAAGAATTCACCTTGCAAGCTAATACACACAATAGCCCAAACGGCGGGGTTATGTCCAAGAATATGCATTTTCATATTATGCTTCCAACTAGCAAAATTAGTACCATCAAAGTAAGGACCTCTACGGTGGTAATTTCCCTCGCTAGACGCCATACTCTCCTAGGTTGTGAAACCAAGGCTGTGATTACCAAAAGCTATGGAAATCAAAGCAAATGGAGACCAAAGCTCTGATACCACTTGTAGGATCGAAAGTATGTCTAGAGGGGGGTGATTAGACTACTTGACCAAATAAAAATCTAGCCTTTTCCCAATTTTAGTTATTGGTAGATTTTAGCAACTTTGGACAAGTCAAGCAATCTTAACACAATTCAAGCAAGCATGCAAAGAGTATATGAGCAGCGGAAAGTAAAGCATGCAACTTGCAAGAATGTAAAGGGAAGGGTTTGGAGGATTCAAACGCAATAGGAGACACGGATGTTTTTGTCGTGGTTACGATAGGTGGTGCTATCGTACATCCTCGTTGATGGAGACTTCAACCCACGAAGGGTAGCAGTTGCCTTGAGTCCATGGAGGGCTCCACCCACGAAGGGTCCACGAAGAAGCAACCTTGTCTATCCCACCATGGCCGCCGCCCACGAAGGACTTGCCTCACTACCGGTAGATCTTCAATGAAGTAGGCGATCTCCTTGCCCTTACAAACTCCTTGGTTCAACTCCACAATCTTGTCGGAGGCTCCCAAGTGACACCTAGCCAATCTAGGAGACACCACTCTCCAAGAAGTAACAAATGGTGTGTTGATGATGAACTCCTTGCTCTTGTGCTTCAAATGATAGTCTCCCCAATAGGGATGGCAATGGAGTCGGGTTTGGGGCGGGTGGAGTTGGTCCAAATCCAACCCATGACCCATCTTCCCGCCCTCTGCCCATCCACCAAAGTATCCATGGGCACAACTTGTGCCCATGCCCAAATCCACTAGATACCCAGATACCCATGGAGCTCCATGGGCATAGAAAAATCAGCATGAAGACGTCCCACAGAACAAATCAAAACAGAAGTTGCATAAATAAATAAAGTACGTAGCATATTTAAATTCAAATGCACTACCAACATTATGTGCACTAGTAATTGGAGACCCATCCGATTGTCCACATGAGCACACTTGGCTCCAAATTAGTTTTCAGTAATGATGGAGTCATTTTCATCCCGACATATGGTCCCATGTGTCATAAGGGTATCCACTGGATATCCATGGAGCAGAAATTGTAACCGTGCCCAACCCGACCGTTCGCGGGTATCCAGATCCACGGATCCATGGGCAGAAATGCGCTCCATACCCTTGCCCAACCGGGTCAGGTATCCACGGATATCCAGATCCATGTATAAAATTGCCATCCCTACTCCCCAACACTCAACTCTCTCTCACAGGATATGGATTTAGTGGAAAGAAGATTTGAGTGGGAAGCAACTTGGGGAAGGCTAGAGATCAAGATTCATATGGTAGGAATGGAATATCTTGGCCTCAACACACGTGTAGGTGGTTCTCTCTCAGAAAATGTAAGTTGGAAGTGTAGGTTCGTTCTGATGGCTATCTCCACGAATGAAGAGGAGGTGGAGGGGTATATATAGCCTCCACACAAAATCTAACCGTTACACACAACTTGCCAATCTCGGTGGGACCGAATTGATAAACTCGGTCGGACCGATTCAACAAATCTAGTGACCGTTATGATTTTTGGTGGGACCGACATGCAACTCAGTAGAACCGATATGGTTAGGGTTAGGGCATAACGTAATATCGGTGAGACCGATTACACAAACTCGGTGAGACCGATTTTGGTAATAAGCTAACCAGAGAGTTGGTCAGGTAAACTCGGTGGGACCGATTCGCTCATTTCGGTGAGACCGAAATGTTACAAAAGGGAAACAGAAAATTTACATTGCAATTTCGGTGGGACCGATCGCTCATCTCGGTGGGACCGAAACATTACGAAGGGAAACAGAGAGATTACAACCCCATCTTGGTGAGACCGAGATCCCTATCGGTGAGACCGATTTGCCTAGGGTTTGTGGCAGTGGCTATGACATCTGAACTCGGTGGCGCCGGATAGAAAGAATCGGTGGGGACTTTTGGTTTAGGTCATATGTGTATGTGAGAAAGTAGTTGAGGGCTTTGGAGCATATCACTAAGCATTTTGAGCAAGAGCCTCATTAAGCAACACCTCATCCCTCCTTGATAGTATTGGCTTTTCCTATAGACTCAATGTGATCTTGGATCACTAAAATAGAAAATGTAGAGTCTTGAGCTTTGAGCTTGAGCCAATACTTTTGTCCTTAGCATTTTGAGGGGTCTACTTTTTTCATCCATGCCATGCCAATCATTGAGATTTCCTGAAATATTAATCTTGAAATAGCATTAGCTATATGAGCTATATGTTGTTAGGAATTACCAAAACCACCTAGGGATAGTTGCACTTTCAGCGGCCACACTCCGCGTGCTCCCCATCGACCACCTTTGGCTTCACGTTAAATATCTAGAGCCACAGGACGAAGTGTGGGGGGATGCGGAGAAAAGCCTCGCACATGACGATAAACACCGAGATATGGAGGAAGGAGTTCGGGGCTAGATCGTGAAAATCCAGCCCATAATAGAACATAAGACCGTGAACAAAGGGGTGGAGTGCAAACCCTAACCCGCAGAGGAAGTGAGGGATGAACACAACGCTCTCACCAGGCTTTGGTGTGGGGATAACCTGCCCTTGGGCAGGGAGCCTTTGCGGGATTTCCGTAGTCAGGTACCTCGCCTCCTGGAGCCTCGTGATGTCCTCCTCGGTGATAGAGGAGGCCACCCACTTGCCTTGAGAGCCGGATCCGGACATGGCTCGAGTGCTTGGTGGCAATGGAAAAGATCAAGACTTGGGCGCTGGAGCTTGAGGATGGGAGGGCTGAGGAAGAAGAAAGCGTGGGGGGAAAAGATGGGTCCTTATCCCTTTATAAAGGCAATGAATATCAAGCGCCCCCTTACAAGCCTTAAGACTCGCCTATTCCCAAGGAGTCGTGCAAACGGCACGGTTGGATTATCCAAACCCGTATTGACAAGAATCCCGTAATAAGGAGACACGATATATGCTTGGACAAGACGTGTCAATAAGGGCCACGCCTCGGGACGTGAAGAGAGAGGCTCAAAACGGTTCGAAACAATAAAGTGGCCAGACGTAACATTTCGCCAGTAAAACTGTCAGGGAAACATGCCTTGTTGTTGATTAAGTATTATGCCCTTGCGGTTGAGGGTTGTAACGGTTGAACAGAGCCGGATATAACTCTCATGTTTGGAGGATTACTTTGGAGTATCCGGAGGAGGAACCCGCCTTGCAATGCCGAAGACAATCTACGCGCCAGACACGGCGCCAGAAATCCTTCTTGCTACGTCGAGCTTGCGTTGGTTTTCCTCGAAGAGGAGAGGGTGATGCAGCAAGTGTAGCGTAAGTATTTCCCTCAGTTTTTGAGAACCAAGGTATCAATCCAGAGGGAGGCTTCTCAAAAGTCCCACGCACCTACACAAACAAGCGAGAACTCGCAACCAACGCAATAAAGGGGTTGTCAATCCCTTCACGGGCACTTGCGAAAGTGAGATCTAATAAAGATAGTATGATAAGATAAATATATTTTTGGTATTTTACAATATAGATGCAAAAAGTAAAGATGCAAATAAAAGTAGATTGGGAGCAAATATGATAAGAGTTAGACCCGGGGGGAATAGGTTTCACTAGTGGCTTCTCTCAAGATAGCATAAGTATTACGGTGGGTGAACAAATTACTGTCGAGCAATTTATAGAAAAGCGCATAATTATGAGATTATCTAGGCATGATCATGTATATAGGCATCACGTCCATAACAAGTAGACCGACTCCTTCCTGCATCTACTACTATTACTCCACACATCGACCGCTAACCAACATGCATCTGGAGTATTAAGTTCATAAGAACAGAGTAACGCATTAAGCAAGATGACATGATGTAGAGGGATAAACTCATGCAATATGATATAAACCCCATCTTGTTATCCTCGATGGCAACAATATAATACGTGTCTTGCAACCCTTTCTGTCACTGGGTAAGAACACCGCAAGATTGAACCCAAAGCTAAACACTTCTCCCATGGCAAGAAATACCAATCTAGTAGGCCAAACTAAACTGATAATTCGAAGAGACTTGCAAAGATAACTTAATAATACATAAAAGAATTCAGAGAAGATTCAAATATTATTCATAGATAAACTTGATCATAAACCCCCAATTCATCGGATCTCGACAAACACACCGCAAAAAGAGTTTACATCGAATAGATCTCCACAAGAGTGGGGGAGAACATGGTATGGAGGTCCGAGAAGAGAGAAGAAGCCATCTAGCTAATAACTATGGACTCGTGAGGTCTGTGGTAAACTACTCACAACTCATCGGAGGGGCTAGGATGTTGATGTAGAAGCCCTCCGTGGTTGATTCCCCCTCCGGCAGAGTGCCGGCAAGGGCTCCAAGATGAGATCTCGCGGATACAGAAGGTTACGGCGGTGGAAATTGTGTTTCGTGGTGCTCCTGGATGTTTTCGGGGTACGTAGGTATATATAGGAGGAAGAAGTACGTCGGTGGCCGCCCGAGGGGCCCACGAGACAGGGGGCGTGCCCTATAGGGGGGCGCGCCCTCCTATCTCGTGGAGGCCTCAGCTGCTTCTTGACTTGCACTCCAAGTCCTCTGGATCACGTTTGTTCCAAAAATCATGTTCCCGAAGGTTTCATTCCGTTTGGACTCCGTTTGATATTCCTTTTCTTCGAAATACTGAAATAGGCAAAAAAACAGCAATATGGGTTGGGCCTCCGGTTAGTAGGTTAGTCCCAAAAATGATATAAATGTGTAAAATAAAGCCCATAAACATCCAAAAGGGGTAATATTATAGCATGGAACAATCAAAAATTGTAGATACGTTGGAGACGTATCAAGCATCCCCAAGCTTAATTCCTGCTCGTCCTCGAGTAGGTAAATGATAAAAGAGAATATTTGATGTGGAATGCTACCTAGCATAATTCATACTGTAATTTTATTTATTGTGGCATGAATGTTCAGATCCAAATGAATACAAAATAAAAGTTCATATTGATAAAAGAAATAGTAATACTTCAAGCATACTAATCAAAGTAATCATGTCTTCTCAAAATAACATGGAAAAAGAAAGTTCATCCCTACAAAATCATATAGTTAGGCTATGCTTCATTTTCGTTACACAAAGATGTTCCCAACTTCTATACCCCCGATGACAAGCCAAGCAATTGTTTCATACTTAAATAATCTCAAACTTTTTCAACCTTCACGCAATACATGAGCGTGAGCCATGGATATAGCACTATGGGTGGAATAGAATATGATGATGGGGATTGTGTGGAGAAGAAAAAAAAAGAGAAAGGCTCACATTGACGAGGATAATCAACGGGCTATGGAGATGCCCATCAATTTATGTCAACATGAGGAGTAGGGATTGCCATGCAACGGATGCACTAGAGCAATAAATGAATTCTCAACAAAAGAAAACTAGTGGGTGTGCATCCAACTTGCTTGCTCATGAAGACCTAGGGCATTTGAGGAAGCCCATCGTAGGAATATACAGGCCAAGTTCTATAATGAAAAATTCACACTAGTATGAAAAAGACAACTTATGAGACTCGCTATATGAAAAACATGGTGCTACTTTGAAGCACAATATATGAGACTCACTACATGAAGAACAAGGTGCTACTTTGAAGCACAAGTGTGGAAAAATAGATAGTAACATTGCCCTTTTTATTTATTTTCTTTTTTTTGGGCCTTCCTTTTTTTATTTTTGGCCTTCCTCTTTTTTTTTGATTGGGCAATGCTCTAATAATGATGATCATCACACTTCTATTGATTACAACATAAGGATTACAACTCGAAACTAGAACAAGATATGACTCTATATGAATGTCTCCGACGGTGTACCGGGATGGTGCAATGAATCAAGAGTGACATGTATGAAAAATAATGCATGGTGGCTTTGCCACAAATACGATGTCAACTACATGATCATGCAATGGCAATATGGCAAAAGTAAAGTATGTCATGATGATGATGAACGAACGGTGGAAAGTTGCATGGCAATATATCTTGGAATGGCTATGGAAATGCCATAATAGGTAGGTATGGTGGCTGTTTTGAGGAAGATATAGGGAGGTTTATGTGTCATAGAGTGTATCGTATCACGGGGTTTGGATGCACCGAAGTTTGCACCAACTCTCAAGGTGAGAAAGGGCAATGCACGGCATCAAGAGGCTAGCAAAGGCGGAAAGGTAAAACTGCGAATAATCCGTGGACTCAACATTAGTCAAAAGAACTCATATACTTATTGCAAAAATTTAGAAGTCATCAAAAATCAAGTACTACGCGCATGCTCCTAGGGGGATAGATTGGTAGGAAAAGACCATCGCTCGTCCCCGACCTCCACTCATAAGGATTCACAAGCCAGGTACACTTCATGTTTCAAATTTGCTACACAACTTTAACCATACGTGCATGCTATGGGACTTGCTAACTTCAACACAAGCATTCTTTAAATTCATAATCACCCAACTAGCATGACTTTAATATCACTACCTCCATATCTCAAAACAATTATCAAGTCTCAAATTGATCATAGCATCCAATTCACTTCCTATGATAGTTTTTATTATACCCAACTTGGATGCCTACCATTCTAGGACCAATTTTATGACCATAGCAAATACCATGCTGTTCTAAAAGACTCTCAAAATAATATAAGTGAAGCATGAGAGACTAGCAATTTCTTCAAAATTAGACACCACCGTGGTCTAAAAGATATAAGTGAAGCACTTGAGAAAAAACTATCAAGCTCAAAAGATATAAGTGAAGCACATAGAGTATTTTAGAAAATTCTAATCAAATAGGCTGCTCAAAAGGTGTGTACAGAAAGGATGATTGTGGTAAACTAAAAAGAAAATACTAATATAATACACGACGCTCCAAGCAAAACACTTATCATGTGGTGAATAAAAATATAGCTCCAAGTAAAGTTACCAATGAACGAAGACGAAAGAGGGGATGCCTTCCCGGGGCATCCCCAAGCTTAGGATTTTGGCTATTATTGAATGTCTTGGGGTGCCTTGGGCATCCCTAAGCTTAGGCTCTTTCCACCCTTTATTCCATAGTCCATAAAAGCTTTACCCAAAACTTGAAAACTTCACAACACAAAACTCAACAAGAAATCTTATAAGCTCCGTTAGTGAAAGAAAACCAAACCACCACATAAGGTACTGCAATGAACTCATTATTTATTTAATTTGATGTTAAACCTACTGTATTACAACTTCTCTATGGATTATAAACTATTTTATTGGCCATAGATTCATCAAAATAAGCAAACAACACACGAAAAACAAAATCTGTCAAAACCGTAGCAGTCTGGTAATCTGTAACTAACGCAAACTTCTGGAACTCAAAACATTCAGAAAAAATAGGAAGACCTAGGAATTTGTTTATTGATCAGCAGCAATTGGGATCACTATTTTATCACGTTCTGGTTATTTTTAACAATTGTTTTCGTGAGCCGAAAGTTTCTGGAAATTACGGCAAGATCAAATAACTATCATCCATGAAGATCCTATTGGTTCTACTTGGCACAAACACTAATTAAAACATAAAACCACATCTAAACAGAAGGTAGATGGATTATTTATTCCTAAACAGAAGCAAAAACAAAAAACATAAAGAAAATTGGGTTGCCTCCTAACTAGCGTTATCGTTTAACGCCCCTAGCTAGGCATAAAAGCGAAGATAGATCTAACGAGTGCCATCTTTGGCACTAAACTCATAAGTAGAACGCATGATAGATTCATAAGGTAATTTAACTTTCTTTCTTGGAAAGTGCTCCATGCCTTTCTTTAATGGAAATTGGAATCTAATATTCCCTTCCTTCATATCAATAATCGCACCAATCGTTCTAAGGAAAGGTCTACCAAGAATAATAGGGCAAGAAAGATTGCAATCTATATCAAGAACGATAAAATCTACGGGCACCAAATTTCTATTTGCAACAATAAGAACATCATTGATCCTTCCCATAGGCTTTTTAATGGTGGAATCAGCAAGGTGCAAATTTAAAGAACAATCATCAAGATCATGGAAACCTAGAATATCGCATAAAGTTTTCGGAATTGTGGAAACACTAGCACCCAAATCACACAAAGCAAAACACTCATAATCTTTAATTCTAATATTTATAGTAGGTTCCCACTCATCGTTAAGTTTTCTAGGTATAGAAACTTCCAAATTAAGTTTTTCATCATAAGATTGCATCAAGGCATCAACAATATGCTTGGTAAAAGGTTTGTTTTGACTATAAGCATGAGGAGAATTAACAACGGCTTGCAACAAGGAAATACAACCTTTTATCGAGCAATTATCATAATTAAATTCCTTGAAATCCGAGATAGTAGGTTCAACATTATTAGAAGTTGAGGATTCTCCAATCTCACTTTTACCAAATTTAAGATCTAAAGACTCTGAATTCTTGGGACGCCTTCCAGGCAAAGTTGATTCATCATCAGTCACATAATCATCAAAATTCATATTGCAAAACATAGATCTAATCGGAGACGCATCAATAACTTTAAGATCCTCATCATTATTTTCATGGAAACTAGAAGAACACGCTTATAAAGCTTTCTTTCTTAGCACGCAATCTAGCGGTTCTTTCCTTGCACTCGTCAATGGAAATTCTCATTACTTTGAGAGACTCATTGATATCATGCTTAGGAGAATAAGATCCAAGTTTAAGAGAATTAACATCAAGCTTAAAGTCTATCAACGTTCCTAGCCAATTCATCAACTTTCAGCAATTTTTCTTCAAGCAAAGCATTAAAATTCTTTTGAGAGATCATAAATTCTTTCACACTATTCTCAAAATCAGAGGGCATCTTATTAAAATTACCATAAGCATTATTGTAGGAATTTCCATAATTATTAGATGGATTACTAGGGAACGGTCTAGCATTAAAATTTCCTCTATAAGCATTATTTCCAGAACTATTCCTACCAAAAAATTCACATCCATAGATTCATTATTATTCTCAATCAAAGAAGACAAAGGCATATCATTGGGATCAAGAGGACTAGTTTTGGTAGCAAAAATCTTCATAAGTTCATCCATCTTCCCACTCAAAACATTGATTTCTTCTATAGCATGCACTTTTTTACTAGAAGATCTTTCGGTGTGCCATTGAGAATAATTAGCCATATTTTATCAAGAAGTTTTGTAGCATCTCCTAATGTGATTTCCATAAACGTGCCTCCCGTGGCCAAATCTAAGAGATTTCTAGAAGCAAAGTTCAAACCGGCATAATTTTTTTTGTATGATCATCCATAAATTCAAACCATGAGTGGGGCAATTACGAAGCATCAATTTCATTCTTTCCCAAGATTGGGAAACATGCTCATGATCAAGTTGTTTAAAATTCATAATATCGTTCCTAAGAGTGATGATCTTAGCGGGAGGAAAATACTTAGAGATAAAGGCATCTTTGCACTTGTTCCAAGAATCAATACTATTCTTAGAGAAAGACGAAAACCAAACTTTAGCACGATCTCTAAGTGAAAACGTAAATAACTTTAATTTGACAATATTGTTATCCGTATCTTTCTTCTTTTGCATATCACACAAATCAACAAAGTTGTGTAGAAGAGTAGCGGCATCTTCGCTAGGAAGGTCGGCGAATTGATCTTTCATAACAAGATTCAGCAAAGCGGTATTGATTTCACAAGACTCATAATTATTAAGAGGAGCAATCGGAGTACTAAGGAAATCATTATTATTGGTATTCGAGAAGTCACACAATTTGGTATTATCTTGCGCCATGGCAACAAGTAATCCAACACACAAGCAAATAGAAAAACGGCAAGCGAAAAGAGAGGAGGAGATTGCGAAAGAGAGGGCAAATAAAACGGCAAGGGTGAAGTGGGGGAAAGGAAAACAAGAGGCAAATGGAAAATAATGTAAATGCGAGGGAGATGGGTTTTTGATGGGTACTTGGTATGTCTTGACTTGAGCGAAGACCTCCTGTGCAACGGCGCTGTAAATCCTTCTTGCTACGCCTTGAGCTTATGCTGGTTTTCCTCAAGAGGAGAGGGTGATGCAGCAAGTGTAGCCTAAGTATCTCCCTTAGTTTTTGAGAACCAAGGTATCAATCCAGTAGGAGGCTTCTCAAAAGTCCCACGCACCTACACAAACAAACTGAGATCTTGCACCACACGCAATAAAGGGGTTGTCAATCCCTTCACGGCCACTTGCGAAAGTGAGATCTAATAAAGATAGTATGATAAGATAAATATATTTTTGGTATTTTATAATATAGATGCAAAAAGTAAAGATGCAAATAAAAGTAGATTGGGAGCAAATATGATAAGAGTTAAGACCTGGGGGCCATAGGTTTCACTAGTGGCTTCTCTCAAGATAGCATAAGTATTACGGCGGGTGAACAAATTACTGTCGAGCAATTGATAGAAAAGCGCATAGTTATGAGATTATCTAGGCATGATCATGTATATAGGCATCACGTCCATAACAAGTAGACCGACTCACCGCATCCACTACTATTACTCCACACAGCGACCGCTATCCAGCATGCATCTAGAGTATTAAGTTCATAAGAACAGAGTAACGCATTAAGCAAGATGACATGATGTAGAGGGATAAACTCATGCAATATGATATAAACACCATCTTGATATCCTCGATGGCAACAATACAATACGTGTCTTGCAACCCTTTCTGTCACTGGGTAAGAACACCGCAAGATTGGATCCAAAGCTAAACACTTCTCCCATGGCAAGAAAGACCAATCTAGTAGGCCAAACTAAACTGATAATTCGAAGAGACTTGCAAAGATAACTTAATCATACATAAAGCAATTCAGAGAAGATTCAAATACTATTCATAGATAAACTTGATCATAAACCCACAATTCATCGGAACTCGACAAACACACCGCAAAAAGAGTTTACATCGAATAGATCTCCACAAGAGAGGGGGAGAACATTGTATTGAGATCCAAACAGAGAGAAGAAGCCATCTAGCTAATAACTATGGACCCGTAGGTCTGTGGTAAACTACTCACAACTCATCGGAGGGGCTAGGATGTTGATGTAGAAGCCCTCCGTGGTTGATTCCCCCTCCGACAGAGTGCCGGCAAGGGCTCCAAGATGAGATCTCGCGGATACAGAAGGTTACGGTGGTGGAAATTGTGTTTAGTGGTGCTCCTTGATGTTTTCGGGGTACGTAGGTATATATAGGAGGAAGAAGTACGTCGGTGGCCGCCCGAGGGGCCCACGAGACAGGGGGCGTGCCCTATAGGGGGGGGCGCCCTCCTATCTCGTGGAGGCCTCAGTTGCTTCTTGACTTGCACTCCAAGTCCTCTGGATCACGTTTGTTCCAAAAATCACGTTCCCGAAGGTTTCATTCCGTTTGGACTCCGTTTGATATTCCTTTTCTTCGAAATACTGAAATAGGCAAAAAAACTGCAAAATGGGTTGGGCTTCCGGTTAGTAGGTTAGTCCCAAAAATGATATAAATGTGTAAAATAAAGCCCATAAATATCCAAAAGGGGTAATATAATAGCGTGGAACAATCAAAAATTGTAGATATGTTGGAGACGTATCACCCCCGCCTCCTGTTACCTTCAATCCTCAAGCGCACAGTTTGGGACCCCCTACGCAAGATCTGCCGGCTTTGACACTGACACCCAGTCTCAAACTGCAAAAAGAAAAGAGCTTACAAATAATCAAAGAAAAACTCCCAATGGAGTCAAAACCTTTACTTTATCGCTTGGGAACCGCCACTAGCGTGCTTAGCATGGAAGATATTGATAACTGATGGTCGTGAAGTAAATGACAAGGGTACATGTCTCGAAATATCATTTACCGCTGTTTTAAAACTTGAGCTCTGGCACCTCTGAAATCACTGCTTCCCTCTGCGATGGGACTATCTATTTACTTTTATGTTGTGTCATCACCTTCTGAAATAAGCGCCAAAACCTGAGAGCACTGCTGTCTAATAACCCACAAGTATAGGGGATCGTTTGTAGCCTTCTTCGATAAATAAGAGTGTCAAACCCAATGAGGAGCTAAAGACAGAACAAATATTCCTCAAGTTCTATCGACCACCGATACAACTCTACGCACACTTGACGCTTGCTTTACCGAAACAAGTATGAAACTAGTTTGTAGGAGTGATGCTAAAACTACTTTGCAATAATAAAACTAGAAGTACTTTGCCAGATAATAAAAGTTAGGTGTTTAGTAAAAGGATTTTTGTCAACAAGAAGGTTATTTGTCCCTAGGCAATCGACTACAAGTACCAGCAATCATTCTTGTAATTATATATGAGGGAGAAACATGAGCTAACACAATTTTTGTACTTGGATCATATGCACTTATGATTGGACCCCTAGCAAGCATCCGCAACTACTAAAGATCATTAAGGTCGTGAAACCCAGCAATAGCATTTAGTATCAAGTCCTCTTTACTCCCATACGTCATACGCCACCTACTCGGGTTTAAGCTTCTGTCACTCTTGCAACCCACCATAAGCGAACCATGAACATATTGCAACACCCTACAGCGGGGGCCCCTCACGTTTGTGCGAGACAGAGGGCACCGTAGGACAGCACCATAAATAAAATATACAATCATACCAACCAAGATCACGATTAACCCACAGGACAAAATGGATCTACTCAAACATCATAGGATAACCATAGATCATTGGGAAATAATATATGGAGTTGAGAACCATGTTTAAGTAGAGATTACAGTGGGAGGAAGACGTGTTACACCGCTGCGTAGAGGGGGGGAAAGTTGGTGTTGACGGTAGCAAGATTGTTGATGTAGATCGCCGTCTCGATCGTTGCCCCGGTGGCACTCCGGCACCACCAGAAGCGAGGGGGACAGAAACCCCTACTTCTTCTTCATCCTTGGCCTCCCCCCTAGATGGGGAGGAGAGCTCCCCCTCTGGTCCTTGGTTTCCATGGTGGCGGAGGGGCGGGAGCCCCTCCGAGATTGGATCTCCCTCTCTGTTCTCTTCTGTTTCGCATTCCCAGATCTGGCCGAAAACTGTTTCTTATATTCCCGGAGATTCGTATCTCCGATTGCGCTGAGATTTTAACATGATTTTTATCCGGACATAAGCTTCCTTGCGCCCTAAGTAGAGCTCCAACCGACGTTCGAGGCGGGCACAACCCACCACGCCACGCCTGGCTCTGGGACCGCTCCCTGGTGGGTTGTGCCCACCACGGGCCTCCGTTTGCGGTGATTCCAACTCCCAAAATCACATATATTCCAGAATAATTCTCCGTGAAATTTTATTGCATTTGGACTTCGTTTGATATGATTTTCTATGATACAGAAAACAGGAATTGGCACTGGGCACTGGATCAATAGGTTAGTCCAATAAATCATATAAATTATTGCCAAAAACATGTGAAAGTTGTATAATATTGGCATGAAACAATCAAAAATTATAGATACGACGGAGACGTATCACTGTCATGCTTATGCATTGTGTGTAGCTAATGTTGGGTGCATCATGCCTGGATCTTTTCTACCATGAATTACAATGTTTAGTCGCTGCTTGAACTTTGGAGGTGCTCTGCATTTATGTTTTGCGATCTCAGAAAGGGCTAGCGAGATACCACTATTGTCATATTATATCATGGTTGTTTCGACAACGTGTTGCCATTTGAGATATCTTATTATTGCTCGCTAACTGATTATGTCATTGATATGATTTAATATATTTTTTAAGAGTTATTGTTGGCATGGTTAGTCATAGTATTGGCTGAAAACCTAGATGTTGTTTAAGGTTATTTATGCAAACAAGAGCAAAAGAGTTCATAAAAGTTTTTCTTTTTCACTTTCAGTTTATCAACTGAATTGCTTGAGGACAAGCAAAGGTTTAAGCTTGGGGGAGTTTATACGTCTCCAATGTATCTACTTATTCTAACGCTTTTCCTAACGCTTTTCCTCTTGTTTTGGACTCTAATTTGCATGATCTGAATGAAACTAACCTTGGACTGACGCTGTTTTCAGCAGAACTACCATGGTGCTGTTTTTGTGTAGAAATAAAAGTTCTCGGAATGGAACAAAACTTTGCGAGGATTTTTATACAATAGATAAGAATTTCTGGAGCCAAGATCCACCGGAGGGGGCACCTGGGTGGGCACGACCCAGCAGGGCGCCTCCTCGGGCGCGCCTGTGGGTTGTCCCCACCTGGTGGCCCCGTAGACCCTAAAACCTATGCTATAAAATCCTATTTTTCCATAAAAAATCAAGGAGAAAGAATTATCGCATTCCACGAGACAGAGCCGCCGTCACCTCCTATTCTTCATTGGGATGCCAGATCTGGAGTCCGTTTTGGTGAACTGCAGCTAGTGCCATATTGCCCTAGGTTATAACTGTCTCATGATGAATATCATCCAACAAGTCACCGATCCAATGCCTACGAATTTATCTTATATTGTTCTTGCTAAGTTACTACTGCTGTCATTATCAAGGTAATTTGCTACAAAAATACTACTATCACTGTTATTGTTACTATTGCTGTTGTCACTACTATCAAATCTATCATATTGCTTTGCTACTAATCACTTTCTTGTAGATAATTAATCTCCATGTGTGGCAGAATTGACAACTCAGTTGTTAATACTTACAAGTATTCTTTGGATCCCCTTGTCTCAAATCTATAAATTTGGGTTGAATACTCTACCCTCGAAAACTGTTGTAATCCCCTATACTTGCGGGTTATCAAGGTGTCTCGGTCATGTCTACATAGTTCTCGAACCCGTAGGGTCCGCACGCTTAACGTTCGTTGACGATATATGAGTTATATGTTTTGGTGACCGAATGTTGTTTGGAGTCTCGGATGACATCACAGACATGACGAGGAGTCTCAAAATGGTCGGGAGGTAAAGATTGATATATAGTACGATGGTATTTGGACACCGGGAGTGTTTCGGGACGTACCGGGAAGTAATCGGGGCACCAGAAGGGGTTCCGGGCTCCCCCCCCCCCCCCTCGGCAAGTTATGGGCCTTATGGGCCAAAGGAGGGAACAGACTAGCCCACAAGGGGGCTAGTGCACCCCTTACCTTGGTTGGCCACACCTAGGGAAAGAACAGGGGGAGGGCTAGCCCCTCCCGCCTTTCCCTCTCATGGGAGAAAGGAAAGGCGGGGAGCGCCACCCTCCCCTGCCTTTCCCCACGCTCCAAATAAGGAAAGGGGGCGCGCGGCTTGTGAGAGACACCAAGTAGGATTCGCCCTACTTGAGCACCTCCCTTGGCTGCTCCTCCCCCCCACCTATATATATGTGGGAGGGGGGCTCCTAGCACATAACAGACAATTGCCCAGCCGTGTGCGGCGCCCCCTTCCACCGTTTACACCCCCGGTCATATTTTCGTAGTGCTTAGGCGAAGTCCTGCAGAGATAACTTCACCATCATCATCACCACACCGCTGCAAGGCGTCGTGTTGTCGGAACTCATCCACTACCTCGCCATCTTGCTGGATCAAGAAGGCGCGGACGTCACCGAGCTGAACGTGTGCTGAACGCGGAGGTGTCATACGCTCGGTACTCGATGGGGTTGGATCGCGAAGGAAGTTCGACTACATCAACTGCGCTAGAAATGCTTCCGCTTACGGTCCCACGAGGGTACATAGACACACTCTCCCCTCTCATTAATATGCATCTCCTTGATAGATCTTGCGTGGGCGTAGGAATTTTTTTCGTTTTCATGCAACATTCCCCAACAGTGGCATCATGAGCCAGGTCTATGCGTATATGACATGCACGAGTAGAACACAAAGAAGTTGTGGGCGATGATGTTGATACTGCTTACCACCAACGTCTTATTTTGATTCGACGACATTGTGGGATGAAGCGGCCTGGACCAACCTTACATTTCCACGCGCATGAGACCGGTTCCACCGACTGACATGCAACTAGTTTTGCATAAAGGTGGCTCGCGTGTGTCTGTTTCTCCTACTTTAGTTGAATCAAATTTGACTGCGGCCGGTCCTTGAAGAAGTTTAAAACAGCAAACTTGATAAGAACGGTTCTTGCTAGAAACCCGTAGCAGCCACGTAGAACTTGCAACAACAAAGTAGAGGACGTCTAACTTATTTTTGCAGGGTATGTTGTGATGTGATATGGTCAAGACATGATGTGATATACGTTATTGTATGAGATGATCATGTTTTGTAATTTATCGGCAACCGGCAGGAGCCTTATGGTTGTCTCTTTACTGTATGGAATGCAAATGCCATGTAATTGATTTACTTTATCGCTATGCGTTAGCAATATTTATAGAAGCAACAGTTGCACTACTACGGAAAACCCTATACACAGAACTTTAGCAGTAGCGTGGGTCAAGAAAGCACGCTGGTGCTAATTAGCAATAGCGCGCCTGAGGTAATCGCGCTGCAGATAAAGATATAGCAATAGCGCGTCTTGCTGTACACACGTTACTACTAAAATTCCCACGGCTTAGCCCATAAGCTACACATAGTAGTAGCGATCTAGGACGAACCGCGCTACCGCTATGCTGTTTGTAGCAGCGCGTTTTAATGTAAACGCGTTGCTG
Organism: Aegilops bicornis; assembly: GCA_021605145.1. Taxonomy (NCBI): domain Eukaryota; kingdom Viridiplantae; phylum Streptophyta; class Magnoliopsida; order Poales; family Poaceae; genus Aegilops; species Aegilops bicornis. Next base: position 776,111,083 of record CM038675.1, read on the forward strand.
CTAAAGGTTATAAAATTAAATGGAAAGAAAATGGAAAGATAATTGAAAATGAAAGAAATAGAATAAGGTGAAAGGAAACAAATAAAATGTGAAGGAAACTAAATGAAAAAGGGCAAAAAGAGAAAGGAGTAGCAGTAGCGTGTATCGAACGCTAGAAGCTAATGTAGCGGCAGCGCTTTTCTTGAACGCAGCCATCGCTACTTCGACTTAACCACGGGCCGGGTTCGTCCTTCCCACGCCCACACTTTCCCCAAATCTCTCCACTCACCGCCTGTCGCCTGGTCCGCCACAAGACTCAAGGCACCATCCACGCCTCGACCCCCGACCTCAACGCCGCCCGCCTCGACCTCAACGCCGCCTCGACGCCGCCTCGACCTCGACCTCGACGCCTGCCCCTCCTCGTCAGAGGCACCCGAGGTGAGCACGCCCGCTCTCCCTCTCCCCTACCTGATCTGCCTAGGGTTTTTGTATATTTTAGTTGCATATTAAGTTTATTTTTATTTATAGTAAGTTTATTTTAGTTGCGTATTAAGAACTAAGTACTAATAGTGTCCCACTACTCAGTTTTGCCATTAGAAGTTACAACTGCTCAAAAATGATGAGGAGGACGCGCACGTCCGTCTCTACTTGTTTGCGTTGGAGCCCAGGTCGTTCTCCAATACCTGGCAGGTTCTCCAGGGATCTCACTGGAGCTATGATCCCGTGATGGTTCCTTCTCTGTGGGTGTCCACCGCCCGCGCCGATACCCGTCGTGTGCTAGGGGTTTAGTCGTATTAGTGATGTTATATGTATGACACTATTCGTGATGTATTAGTGATAATATTCGACGATGTAGGGACGCATGAGATGATTTACTTTTGCTTATTGAATGCATGCTAATTTCAGTCCTATAAGATATTTTGAAATGTATATCTTGTGTTGCTCAATATCCAAGTGGCCGGTCATGTTTGCATGTTACACCTCCGAGTGGCCTATGTTTTGCCGGAGTGTTGATTCATTTCCGTTACGGCAAATTTCAGGCGCTCGATATGTCATATTTTAGCAAAGGTCATGCCGGATTTTTCCGTGAATTTTCGCATGACTTGTGCCAGAATATGTAGGAAATATCGAGTGCCCCGGATTTGTGTGTTGAGTATCCTGGTAGTTGTCTTCGATCGATTTTCAATTAATGTTTTAACTATGAACATAGGAAATGTCTGATGACGAAAAGGATTTCGGTATTTGCAAATACTGCGAAGACGAGCGCGGCCTATGCGACAGAATCTTCCTAGATGATGATAGGCGCTTCAGCATCAAGCTGGACGAGAACTTCGAAGTGGATACAGTAAGTCATAACGACAAGTCTTTTTTCGTAGCTGATGATAGGCGCTTCATTTGCTTGAACTTATTTTTTTTACTATTCTACTAGCGTATCCCCTGCCAAGCAAGAGTTTTTGTATTGGATAAGATAGGTTTCAGTCATACTACGGAGGTAAAGAAAGTTTATTTGAAGACCGAGCATGGTTATATTTTCCATGCAAAATTATACAATTCAGACGACTACACCTATTTTGGATGCAAAACATGGCGAGCACTATGCAAGACTTATGCATTTGAGCCTGATATGGTTATCACCTTTGATATTCGCCCGGAAGATGATATTGAAGGTAATACCGACATCTGGGTCGATGTGCACGCGCCTCCAGTTATACCATTATGTAAGTTTCTTAACCATATTTATGTCTTTTATATTGTTTATTCAAAAATAGTTGACAACTAATTTGTATTGTCAGCTTATTTCGGTGCAAGCAAACATGTCCAGCGCTTGCTAGACAGGACCTACTACTGTCCCGAGGCTGAACTAAACTACGAGGAGCTAAGTCATTATGTTTCATGGCTTGAGGATCTTGATACTGTCAAGGCAAAATTTCTTCCTGGATTTATAAATGTTAGTACTGAAAACGTGCGACCAATAGTGTTCGTAATGAACTACGGTCACATCCATTTAGGAAGGATGGTAAGATTTTTACTATTTTTCCTCATTGCATCTTTTCCATACATATTTTTTGAAGCTAAACTTCATTGCTAAGTATGTTACCATACAATGTTCTTCAACAGGGACTCCCGATGAATGTTGTGCCTTATGGGATCGAGACTAAAGGTAACATGAGTATTATCACCACGCCAAGATATCCACATGATTACTCTAGTGCATTCAAGATTAGCGACGGATGCTTAATAGTGCAAGACTGGACCAAATATGTGTTGGGGAGCGCAGAGAAGTACTAGGGGCCAGCAAGCAGGCGCTTTCCACGATTAGGAGACAGGTTCATCTGCATGCTCCAACTTGATCAAGGAGGAGAGCTACACATGTTTTATGTTGTTTTACCTAAGAGAGAGCAGCAGGAGTGATTAGCTAGCTAGAAATGAGTTTCAGGATGATGATGTGCTACACTATTACTATGATGATAAAATAGCTAGTGTTGGTGGTAATGACTATGATGATTATTATTAGCTAGTGTTAGTGGTGATTAAATAAATACTGTTGGTTGTAATGACCATGATGATGATTAAATATCTTGTGCTGGCGGATTAGATTCAAGTGGAGGCAACATGTGGTGCACATCGAAAGTACTACTAGTCCAAACTAGATCAAGTTTGGATTAGTAGTATACTTTGACATGCACCACATATTGCCTCCACTTGAACCTAATCCACCTTCATTTGACACACTGTTATGGACATAATGATGTAAACCTCATAACTAGTATTATACCAATATTTGTATGATGGCGCATAAATACAATAAAAATAAAAAAAATAAAAAGTACTAGTAGCGATGGGCAGAAACACGCTGCAAGTAGTTACCTTAGCAGCAGCGTGGTAACGAACAAACGCTGCAGCTATTTGTCCTAGCGATGGCGGCTGGCACGGGCTGCTGCTAAGCAATAGCTGCAGCGCCTTATTAGTAGCTCCTATACCCGCGCTACTGATACATCTAAAACCCGCGCTGCTGCTAGCCTTTTCCCTAGTAGTGTTGGCAAGACGGCCACGACGCAACAATGGAGATCAAGGTGTCGAGCCGGTGACGATGGATATCATGACGATGCTTTGGAGATGGAGGTCAAAAGCACAAGATGATGATGGCCATATCAAGTCGCATATTTTGATTGCATGTGATGTTTATCTTTTATGCATCTTACTTTCCTTAGAACGACGGTAGCATTATAAGATGATCCCTTCACTAAATTTCAAGATATAAGTGTTCTCTCCGGGTATGCACCATGGCGAAAGTTCGTCGTTTCGAGACACCACGTGATGATCAGGTGTGATAGACTCTACGTTCACATACAACGAGTGTAATATAGTTTAGCACGTGCAGAAGACTTGGGTTCAACTTGACGAGCATAGCATGTACAAACATGGTCTCGGAACACTGGAGACCGAAAATTCATACGTGAGTCATATAGTAGACACGATCAACATAGAGATGTTCACCATTGATGACTACTCCATCTCACGTGATGATCGGACATGGGTTAGTTGATTTGGATCAAGTATCTCTTAGATTACTTGAGGGATGTTTATTTAAGTGAGAGTTCATTAGTAATTTGATTAATTGAACTTTAATTTATCATGAACTTAGTCCTGATAGTATTTGAAAATTATGTTGTAGATCAATAGCTCGCATTGTAGCTCCCCTATGTTTTTGATATGTTCCTAGAGAAAACTAAGTTGAGAGATGATAGTAGGAATGATGCGGACTGGGCCCGTGATCTGAGGATTATCCTCATTGCTGCGCAGAAGAATTATGTCCTTGATGCACCGCTAGGTGACAGACCTATTGCAGGAGCAGTTGCAGACGTTATGAACATTTTGCAAGCTCGATATGATGACTACTTGATAGTTTAGTGCGCTATGCTTTAAGGCTTATAACCGGGACTTCAAAAACGTTTTGAACATCACGGAGCATATGAGATGTTCCAAGAGCTGAAATTGGTATTTCAGATTCATGCCTGTGTCAAGAGGTATGAGACCTCTGACATGTACTTTTCCTAGAAGATGGAGGAGAATAGCTCAACCAGTGAGCATGTGCTCAGAATGTCTGGGTACTACAATTTCTTGAATCAAGTGGGAGTTAATCTTCCAAATAAGGTAGTGATTAACAAAGTTCTCTAGTCACTATCACCAAGCTACTAGAACTTCGTGATGAACTATAATATGCAAGGGCGAAAATGATTCCTGAGCTCTTCGTGATGCTGAAATCGGCGAAGGTAGAAATCAAGAAAGAGCATCAAGTGTTGATGGTTAACAAGACCACTAGTTTCAAGAAAAAGGGCAAGGGAAAGAAAGGGAACTTCAAGAAGAATGGCAAGCAAGTTGCTGCTCCCATGAAGAAGCCCCAAGCTGGACCCAAGCCTGAAACTGAGTGCCTCTACTACAAAGGAAATGGTCGCTAGAAGCAGAACTTCCCCAAATACTTAGAGGATAAGAAGGATGGCAAAGTAAACAAAGTTATATTTGATATACATGGTCTTGATGTGTACCTTACTAGTGTTCATAGTAGCCCCTGGGTATTTGATACCGGTTCAGTTACAAAGATTAGTAACTCGAAACAGGAGTTGCAGAATAAATAGAGACTAGTTAAGGGCGAGGTGACAATGTGTGTTGGAAGTGATTCCAAGGTTGTTACGATCACCATCGCACACTCCCTCTACCTTCGGGATTAGTGTTGAACCTAAATAAATATTATTTGGTGTTTGCGTTGAGCATGAATATGATTAGATCATGTTTATTGCAATATGATTATTCATTTAAGTCAGACAATAATTGTTGTTCTATTTACATGAATAAAACCTTCTATGGTCATATACCCAATGTGAATGTTCTATTGAATCTTGATCTTAGTGATACACATATTCATAATATTGATGCCAAAAGATGCAAATTGATAATGATAGTGCAACATACTTGTGGCACTGTCGTTTAGGTCATATTGGTGTAAAGCACATGAAGAAACTCCATGTAGATGGACTTTTGGAGTCACTTGATTATGAATCATTTGATACTTGTGAACCATGCCTCATGGGCAAGATTACTAAACTACGTTCTCCCGAACAATGGAGCGAGCTAATGACTTATTTGAAATAATACATACCGATGTATGCGATCCGATGAGTGTTGAAGCACGCGGCGGGTATTGTTATTTTCTGACCTTCAGAGATGATTTAAGAAGGTATGGGTATATCTACTTGATGAACCACAAGTCTGAAACATTTGAAAAGTTCAAAGAATTTCAGAGTGCAGTGGAGAATCATCGCAACACGAAAATAAAGTTTCTACGATCTGATCGTGGAGGCGAATATTTGAGTTATGAGTTTGGCCTTCATTTACAACAATGTGGAATTGTTTCACAAATCACACCACCTGGAACACCACAGCGTATTGGTGTGTCTGAACATTGTAATTGTACTTTATTAGATATGGTGCAATCTATGAAGTCTCTTCCCGATTTACCACTATCGCTTTGGGGTTATGCATTAGAGACAGCCGAATTCACATTAAATAGGGCACCGCCTAAACTGCTGAGACGACCTTTGTATGAGCTATGGTTTGGCAAGAAACCTAAGTTGTTGTATCTTAAAGTTTGGGGTTGCGACACTTATGTCAAAAGGCTTCAACCTGATAAGCTCGACCCCAAATCGGAGAAGTGTGTCTTCATATGATACCATAAGGAAACAATTGGGTACACCTTCTATCACAGATCCAAAGGAAAGATCTTTGTGGCCAAGAATGGATCCTTTCTAGAGAAGGAGTTTCTCTCAAAAGAAGTGACTGGGAGGAAAGTAGAACTTGATGAGGTAACTGTACCTTCTCTCGAATTGGAGAGTAGAACATCACAGAAAACCATTCCCGTGATGCCTACACCAACTAGGGAGGAAGATAATGTTGATGATCATAAAACTTCAGATCAAGTTACTACTGAACTTTGTAGGTCAACCAGAACACGTTCCGCACCAAAGTGGTACGGTAATCCTGTCCTGGAAGTCATGTTACTAGACCAAGGCGAACCTACGAACTATGAAGAAGCTGTGATGAGCCCAGATTCCGACAGATGGCTTGAAGCCATGAAATCTGAGATAGGATCCATGTATGAGAATAAAGTGTGGACTTTGGTGGACTTGCGCGATGATCGGCAAGTCATAGAGAATAAATGGATCTTCAAAAAGAAGACGGGTGCTGATGGTAATGTTACTGTCTACAAAGCTTGACTTGTCATAAAAGGTCTTCGACAAGTTCAATGGGTTGACTACAATGAGACATTCTCACCCGTAGCGGTGCTAAAGTTCAGATGAATCATGTTAGCAATTGCCGCATTTTATGAAATCTAGCAATCCTTAACATGATACAACTAGAAGGTTTTGTCGATCCTAAAGATGTTAACAAAGTGTGCAATCTCCAGTGATCCATCTATGGACTGGTGCAAGCATCTCGGAGTTGGAATATACGCTTTGATGAGGTGATCAAAGCATATGGTTTTATACAGACTTATGGTGAAGCCTGTATTTACAAGAAAGTGAGTGGGTGCTCTGTAGCATTTCTGATATTATATGTGGATGACATATTGTTGATTGGTCATGATATAGAATTTCTCGATAGCATAAAAGGATACTTGAATAAGAATGTTTCAATAAATGACCTCGGTAAAGCTACTTATGTATTGGGCATCAAGATCTATAGAGATAGATCGAGACGCTTAATAGGACTTTCACAAACCACATACCTTGACAAAGTTTTGAAGAAGTTCAAAATGGATCAGTCAAAGAAAGGGTTCTTGCCTGCATTGCAAGTTATGAAGTTGAGTAAGACTCAAAACCTGACCAAGGCGGAAGATAGAGAGAGAATGAAAGTCATTCCCTATGCCTCAGCCATAGGTTCTATAAAGTATGCCATGCTGTGTACCAGACCTATTGTGTACGTTGCCATGAGTTTGGAAAGGGGGTACAATAGTGATCCAGGAGTAGATCACTATACAACTGTCAAAATTTATCCTTAGTTACCTAAGAGGACTAAGGAAATATTTCTCGGTTATGGAGGTGATAAATAGTTCTCGTAAAGGGTTACGCCGATGCAAGCTTTGACACCAATTCGGATGACTTAGAGTCTCAATCTGTATACATATTGATAGTGGGAGCAATTATCTAGAGTAGCACCATGCAGAGCATTGGGGACATAGAAATTTGCAAATATACATACAAATCTGAATGTGACAGACCCATTGACTAAACTTCTCTCACAAGCAAAACATGATCACACCTTTGTACTCTTTGGGTGTTAATCACATGGCGATGTGAACTACATTATTGACTCTAGTAAACCCTTTGGGTGTTGGCCACATGGCGATGTAAACTAGATTATTGACTCTAGTAAACCCTTTGGGTGTTGGACACATGGCCATGTGAACTATGGGTGTTAATCACATGACGATGTGAACTATTGGTGTTAAATCACATGGCGATGTGAACTAGATTATTGACTCTAGTGCAATGGGAGACTGAAGGAAATATGCCCTAGAGGCAATAATAAATTTGTTATTTTATATTTCCTTATTCATGATAAAGGTTTATTATTCATGCTAGAACTGTATTAATCGGAAACTTAAATACATGTGTGAATACATAAACAAATACCGTGTCCCTAGTAAGCCTCTACTAGACTAGCTCGTTGATCAAAGATGGTTAAGCTTTCCTAACCATGGACATGTGTTGTCATTTAATAACGGGATCACATCATTAGGAGAATGATGTGATGGACAAGACCCACCCGTTAGCTTAGCATAATGATCGTTCAGTTTATTGCTATTGCTTTCTTCATGTCAAATATTTATTCCTTCAACTATGAGATTATGCAACTCCCGGATATCGGAGGAATACCTTGTGTGCTATCAAAGGTCACAACGTAACTGGGTGATCATAAAGATTCTCTACAGGTATCTCCAAAGGTGTTTGTTGAATTGGCATAGATCGAGATTAGGATTTATCACTCCGAGTATCGGAGAGATATCTCTGGGCCCTCTTGGTAATACACATCATAAGCTTGCAAGCAAATGACTAAGGAGTTAGTCGCGAGGTGATGTATTATGGAACGAGTAAAGAGACTTGCCGGTAACGAGATTGAACTCGGTATGAAGATACCGACGATCGAATCTCAGGCAAGTAACATACCGATAGACAAAGGGAATTACATATGTTGTCATAACGGTTCGACCGATAAAGATCTTCGTAGAATATGTAGGAGCCAATATGGGCATCCAGGTTCCGATGTTGGTTATTGACCAGAGAGGTGTCTCGGTCATGTCTACATAGTTCTCGAACCCATACGGTCCGCACGCTTAACGTTCGTTGATGATATGGTGTTATATGAGTTATATGTTTTGGTGACCAAATGTTGTTCGGAGTCCCGGATGAGATCACGAACATGATGAGGAGTCTTGAAATGTTCGAGAGGTAAAGATTGATATATAGGACGATGGTATTTGGACACCGGGAGTGCTTCGGGACGTATCGGGAAGTAATTGGGTCACCGGAAGGGGTTTCGGGCACCCCCCGGGAAGTTATGGGCCTTAATTATGGGCCAAAGGAGGGAACAGACCAGCCCAGAAGGGGGCTGGTTCTACCCTTCCGTTGGTTGGCCAGCCCTAGGGAAGGAAAAGTGGGAGGGCTAGCCCCTCCTGCCTTTCCCTCTCATGGGAGAAAGGAAGGTGGGCGCCACCCTCCCCTGCCTTTCCCCGCGCTCCAGATAAGGAAAGGGGGGCGCAACTTGGGAGAGACCCCAAGTATGATTCCCCCTACTCGGGCGCCCCCCTTGGCTGCTCCTCCCTCCCCCCACCTGTATATATGTGGGAGGGGGCGCCTAGCACATAACAGACAATTGCCTAGCCACAGGCGCGCCTCTTCCACCGTTTACACCCCGGGTCATATTTTCATAGTGCTGAGGTGAAGCCCTGCGGAGATAAATTCACCATCACCGTCACCACGTCGTCGTGTTGTCGGAAATCATCCACTACCTCGCCTTCTTGCTAGATCAAGAAGGCGCAGACGTCATCGAGTTGAACGTGTGCTGAACGCGGAGGTGTCGTACGTTCGGTACTCGATCGGTTGGATTGCGAAGAAAGTTTGACAACATCAACCGCGTTGTGAAACGCTTCCTCTTCACGGTTCACGAGGGCACGTAGACACACTCTCCCCTCTCGTTGCTATGCATATCCTTCATAGATCTTGCGTGGGCATAGGAATATTTTTTTCATGCAACGTTCCCTAACTTTCTAATGCCCCCAAGAAGACGATAATCGATTATGCAGTTATCACCGCCCCGGCTTTGACCTTTCCGACTAAGGTATGATCTATCCCCTGGGTGAGCTGGGTGGGAATGAGGCAGCACTCCTTGTGCAGCCGCCGCTGTTGGTGTCAAAACCGGCAGATCTCGGGTAGGGGGTCCCGATCTGTGCGTCTTAGGCCGATGGTAACAGGAAACAAGGGACACAGATGTTTACCTATGTTCGGGCCCTCTCGATGGAGGTAAAACCCTACTTCCTGCTTGAATAATATTGAAGATATGGGTAGTACAAGAGTAGATCTACCACGAGATCATAGAGGCTAAACCCTAGAAGCTAGCCTATGATGGTATGATTGTAATTGTGATCGGCCTTCTAGGACCAACCTCTCCGGTTTATATAGGCACCGGAGAGGGCTAGGGTTTACATGCAATCGGTTACAAGGAAGGAAATATAATATCCGGATCGCCAAGCTTGCCTTCCACGCCAAGGAAAGTCCCATCCGGACACGGGACGTAAGTCTTGAGTCTTGTATCTTCACGCTTCAATAGTCCGGACGATGTATATAGTCCGGCTGTCCGGATACCCCTAGTCCAGGACTCCATCAAGAGCTCCCAACCAGGCTTCCATGACGATGAGTCCGGCGCGCAGTCTTGTCTTCGGCATTGCAGGGCGGGTTCCTTCTCCGAGTACTCCAAAGTAATTATCGAATACTTGAACCGTGTTTGGATCCACAAAATGATCTTCACATGCTACCGTAGAGAGGCTGGTATTTCACAAATGCAATCTGCTGACAACTTTTTAGGCGACGCGACGTGTCATTACGGTCGGGTCATTATACGAACCGTTTTCCCACAACCAGCCACAACGCATATTGCGAGGCGGTTTTCTTGACACGTCTTGTCAAAGCAGAGATCGTGTCCCCTTATCATGGGATTCTCATCAATATGGGTACGGGTAATCCCACCACATCATCAATCGTGGGCGCTTTGGGAAGCAAATGATTCCCAACGGGCAAGTGGGGAGGCGCACCGCTTTCGTCGCCTCTACAAAGGGATAAGATTTCCCCATTTTTACCCATGCCTTCTTCCTCCTTTGCCCTATCTTGCCTTCTCGAGCTCCAGCGCCCAAGCCCAAGTCTTCTCCGCACAACTAAACATGTCCGGAGCAGGAAGCAAGTGGGTGGCTTCCACCGTCAAGGAGAAGAATATCGCAAATCTTCGGGCAGCCGGATACTTGGTCGCATACATAGCGCACCGGCTACCGGATGTTGGGCAGGTCATTCTGACCCCGGGACCCCACGAGAGGGTCGTGTTCGTCGCCCACTTCGTCCGTGGACTGGGGTTTCCACTTCACCCCTTCGTCCGCGGGCTCATGTTCTACTACGGGCTAGAATTCCATGATCTAGCCCTGAATATCGTCCTCAACATCTCGGCGTTCATCGTCAGATGTGAGGCCTTCCTCCGCATCCGCCTTACTTCGCTCAGGCTGCAAATCTTCTGCGTGAAGCCGAAGATTTTAAGCGGCCAGCAAGCGAAGTGCGGAGGGGCCATGGTGGGCAAGATGCCTAACGTCACCTGGCTGAACGGCTCCTTTGCGGAGACCGTAAAAGGGTGGCAATTGGGGTGGTTCTACATCACCAAGCCGCGCGGCGCCAACTGGGCGGCGGCCCCCGAGTTCCGACCTGGAGCCCCCATGCGGCTCACCTCCTGGGAAAAGAAGGGCCTGACTTGGGGCGAACCTACAGAGCTGACCAGACTCCAAACCTGCATCAAGAGCATGAAGGACAAGAACATCAAGCTTGTCAACGTGATCTAGGTCATGCTCGTTCGCCGGATTTACCGTGCCAAAGGCGGGCATTCAATCTGTGGGAGTTCGTCCCGGCCGAACATCAGACACTTCAGAGGATCTATGGCATGAAGCACAAAGACGCGTGGAAGGCGTTGTTTAAGGCCTCCGAAGTACCTCCTCCCACATCCGAGGACCGCGGACTTCATGCAGCATGGCCCCCGCGTCCGGTGAGTTTTGGGACTACCACCGGATTCGGTTTTTCCCAATACATTCATGGGGGAGTCTTAAGTATTTGTGTATATTTGATCAGGACTATGTGAAGACAGCGGAGCAGATTGACTGTCCGGCTCCGCTGCCAGAAGATCCAGCTGATGCTCTCTTGATAGAGATGCTGATCCCGCGCCTACAAGGCACCGGAGAAGAAGGCCGAAAAGAAGGCCCCGGGGACCAGGAAGGGTCTCCGGCGTAAGGTTGTGCCGGAAGCCTCGTCCGAAGACGACCAGGCACACTCCTCCCCGGAGGAGGAGGAGGAAGAAGAAGAAGAAGCCGCCCCATCCGGAAAGGATGAGAGGCCTGAGGAGACGGGCCGTGGGGCCGGGAGAGGTCCTCGACGCAAGGCCGCCATACCCACGTCGTCTGATGACGACGTAACAGATTCCTCCCGCGGAGGTGGGGGCAAGCAAGAAGAAACTCTACCTCCCCGCACTGGGGAGGAGAAAAAGAGGAAAACCGCCCCAGAGGGGGAGGCTGGGACGCCCAAGAAGGGAAAGACGTCCCTTCCGGACTACTCCACCACAGACGCTCATAGCGAGGAAGAATGGCTGCCCAGGGGGAAGCCCCTAGCGCGATCGTAAGTGTCCGCACTCTACCGCGATTTTACTTCATAGTTGTTTAATAACGCTGAACATATATGCAGTCCGGCCAGGGCTCATCCGGAGGTGTCATCTTCGGATGGTTCTTTGAGCGCTTCAGAGATGAACTCGCTCCTGACGGACACCACTCCTCAGCCTGCTGATGACACGGAGGTGTTGTCTCAAGGTTCCCCGGCGGGGAGGTGACTCGGAGACGCCCAAGGCGGAGTTCCAGATGTCGGACATGCGGGGTTCAAGATCCCCGCGGATCGGGTCGATGAGAGCCATAGCAAGGCGGACTCTCGACCGAACACTGTTCCGGAACCCTTGACGGTTTCGGATTTAGGCGGGCAGCCCCTCGTTAGGGAGGGCGAGCCGTCCGTGCCGAGGGCTTCCATAATGCCAGCGGCGCCGGATAGTCTGGTGGAAGCGCTTCGAGGCGCCTCCATGGATGACGAGCACTGTACTCTTATGAGTGCGGTGATTCAAAAGGTTCTGTCCGCCAAGAGCGGACTAACCGAAGCCTGCACAAGCCTCCTGACGGGCTTCGAGGTAAGTAATAAAAATGTGTGAAATTACCACCTGATAGGTAGTAGCCCCTGATATTCTGATTGGTGTTCGGAAAGAAAAGCCAAACGAACGGTCAATTATAATCCGCAAGAGTCTAATAAGTGTATATGTGACTAAGCAGAATGTGCTGCTTGCCGCTGCTGCCCGCACAGCCGAGGTTGCCGAACTAAAGCGGGACCTGGAGCAGGCGCAGGGAGAGCTCGATCTCACGAAGAGGCGGCTCGAAGAGAGCAAAGGTGAGTGATTCTCCGCTCTCTTATATATGTAAAGATAGATAAATTTGTTTAGTCTGACGACGGTTGCCGTCAGGATCAGGTGGCAGTGGTCCACCGCCGAAGTGGCGTCCCTGAAGAAAGCACTATCCGAGGCCGAAGACAAGGCGGCCTTGGAATGCAAAGAGCGCGAGAAGCAAAGTGCTAGAGTGGGCGAGGTACAGCAAGAGCTCCAGGACCTTGGAAATAAGTTTGAGTCCGTGGAGGATTATCTGAAGATGAAAGTGGCTGAGCTTGCGAAGGCCCATGTGAGTATAAAAGACGCCAAGGCCGAACCGAGAAGGCACAGCAGGAGATCCAGGAGGCCAAAAAGATAGCGGCGGGTAAGAAATTCTTTTTGCAAAGCAAACATGTGGAGGAGGCATTTCTTTTACTTAATCGAATTCGGAGCTCTCCAGGGGCATTCGCAAATCTGCCACGCAGCGTATCAGATGCCGCGGAATTCTACCGTGCCCAAGAGGGGAGCTCAACGGATTAGTTGTTCTGGTCCCAGTATGCTAGGGCCGAACACCCAACGCCTCTGAGTGATCAACTGAAGCAGTTGGTCGAATCACAGGTCGTCTAAAGTGGCTATGAAAGATTTCAGAGTCCGGATGTGGCCTGGTGAGCCCCTGCCCACTAGCTAATTCAGCCTGATCAAGCGGATGGTCAATGCATGTCTGCGACTTGAAGTAATCAAGCGATTCGTTTGCATCAAGGGTGCCCCCCGTGCCTTTGCCCACGAGAAGGTGCATTGGGGCAAGCTGGGTGCGGAGAAGCTGGTGAAGGACGGTCCACCCGAGGGCAAGGAGCATCATCGTCCCGAGAAGTACTATGATGGCGTTATGAAAGGCGCTCGTCTCGTGGCTGATGAGTGTTCCAAGGACAAGATCTTTGACTAAATGTACCTCTGCCGCTATAGTAATTTAAAGACGAAGTTACTTGTGCTATGTAGCACTGTTTTATTTAAAATATTACCTTCTATGCGGCTGTTTATAGAATACTGAAAGTAGGGCAGTCATCGGCTTCCGCCCCCACGCAACTAGTGTCGTGGTGTTCCTGGAAAAACCCGGATACTCTTTGTCCAAATGTTTGGTCCCTTCAGGAGGTATCCGGCGCAGCGAACAAGGCAATCGGACTATGCGGCTTTATAACTTTCACTTAGCCATAGAAGTCTATAATTTTAAACTTCGGCAAAGCCCCTAGAATCCGGACGGCCGAATTGGGGCGCTATATACGCCTAGATCGGACGAAGCCGATTTATCGCCTAAAGCAGAAAATATTTAAGGATTTTAAGACCTCTCGAACAGCGACCAGCTCTCGCCACATCATGCCGGTCAGTTTTTGGCTTTCTCTAGTGAGGTGCTCGTCCGGAAGAACCGGGACACAATCGCAGTAGTTCTCCCTGCGCTACCTTAGCCGATATAACGGAACGTAAGGTACCAAAACAAGGGAGCCGGGCTAACCCAACTGTAGACCCAAGACATGATTCGGAGCTGATGCATATAGTGCTATAAGTTCGGGGTGCCGCACTGTTTAAAGTGTTCGGACTTTAGTTTCCGTAGAACGGGGCACCGTAGGAAGCCCCTGGCAAACGGACCATACCAAAGTATACGGATGCAATATAAAAGAGACATTTGTAAGAGAAATGTTCAAACAAGAATAATGAGCTGACGCTATATAATATCCCATTGATGAAAATACGTTTAAGAGTATGTTTACAATGAATGCATTAAGCGGAGATAAATAGGACTATTTAACATGTCCTATCTAGGGGAAGGCCGGGTATGGATATATAAAACAGGTATAACGATCATAAATAGATTCCACCTGGGTGTTTCCTTCCGTGCGCGAAGCCTGCTGCCTCCTTGGTTTTCTCTCCTATGTAAGTCCGGTAATCTGGCTCTTCTGAAGAGGTTGCTCTAAAGCAATGTACTGAAAAGGAAGAAGGACGGGTTATAAAGGTATGTGGCGGTTATCCAGCACTATTGACCGAGTCGTTGTTGCGCCTCCGCCTACGCCCATGGTATCTTGAGTGCATAATTCTGTACGCATGGCGCGAATGCTGCTTTGCTGGGGCTTAAGCGGAGGCTGGACTGCTAGTCACGCTCTTGGCGTGCCTGATGATCCTGTTGCGGGGTGCTCCGGACTCTCTTGACGGTGCTTGAAGTTGCTGTCGCCGGATTGGTTTGTCGGAGGAGGCCACATTGTACTTACGCCGTGAGCGCTGTAGTATGTTCTTCTATTCGGAGAGAGTGGTCCATATTTCCGTTCACTGTTATGACCCCGCGTGGTCCTGGCATCTTGAGCTTGAGGTATGCATAGTGTGGTACCACATTGAATCTAGCGAATGCGGTTCGTCCGAGCAGTGCATGGTAACCACTGCGGAGAGGGACGATATCAAAGATTAACTCTTCGCTTCGGAAGTTATCTGGAGATCCGAAGACCACTTGCAATGTTATAGAGCTCGTGCAACGGGCCTCTACTCCAGGAATCACACCTTTAAAGGTGGTTTTGGTGGCTGATACGTCTCCAACGTATCTATAATTTTTTATTGTTCCATGCTATTATATTACCTGTTTTGAATGATTATGGGCTTTATTATACACTTTTATATTACTTTTGGGACTAACCTATTAACCAGAGGCCCAGCCCATATTGTTGTTTTATTGCCTGTTTCAGTATTTCGAAGGAAAGGAATATCAAACGGAGTCCAAACAGAATGAAACCTTCGGCAACGTGTTTTTTTGGAAGAGTATCATCGTGGAGGCTTGGAGATCAAGTCAGAAGATCCTCGAGGAGCCCAGGAGATAGGGAGCCCCCCCACAGTATGCCCCGCCTCGTGGGACCCTCGAGCACCCCGACCGACTTCTTTCGCCTATATATGCCTCACGCATCTAAAAAATTAAAAATCAAGATAGATCGGGAGTTCTGCCGCCACAAGCCTCCTCAGAGCCACCAAACCTCTCGGGCGCCTGCTCCGCACCGCCGAGGGGAACCCATCACCGGTGGCCATCTTCATCATCCCGGTGCTCTCCATGGCGAGGAGGGAGTAGTTCACCCCCGGGGCTGAGGGTATGTACCAGTAGCTATGTGTTTGATCTCTCTCTCTCTCTCTCTCTCTCTCTCTCTCTCTCTCTCTCGTGTTATCTCTATGGCACGATCTTGATGTATAGCGAGCTTTGCTATTATAGTTGGATCTTATGATGTTTCTCCCCCTCTACTCTCTTGTGATGAATTGAGTTTCCCCTTTTGAAGTTATCTTATCGGATTGAGTCTTTATTTGAGAACACTTGATGTATGTCTTGCCGTGTTTATCTGTGGTGACAATGGGATATCACGTGCCACTTGATGTATGTTTTGGTGACCAACTTATGGGTTCCGCCCATGAACCTATGCATAGGGGTTGGCACACGTTTTCTTGACTCTCCGGTAGAAACTTTGGGGCACTCTTTGAAGTACTTTGTGTTGGTTGGATGAATTTGAGATTGTGTGACGATATCCTATAATCATGCCCACGGATACTTGAGGTGACAATGGAGTATCTAGGTGACATTAGGGTTTTGGTTGATTTGTGTCTTAAGGTGTTATTCTAGTACGAACTCTTGAATAGATTGATCCGAAGAATAACTTTGAGGTGGTTTCGTACCCTACCATAATCTCTACGTTTGTTCTCCGCTATTAGTGGCTTTGGAGCGACTCTTTGTTGCATGTTGAGGGATTGTTATATGATCTATCTATGTTATTATTGTTGAGAGAACTTGCACTAGTGAAAGTATGAACCCTAGGCCTTGTTTCCTATCATTGCAATACCGCTTACGCTCACTTTTATCATTAGTTACCTTGCTGTTTTTATATTTTCATATTACAAAAACCTATATCTACCATCCATATTGCACTTGTATCACCATCTCTTCGCTAAACTAGTGCACCTATACAATTTACCATTGTATTGGGTGTGTTGGGGACACAAGAGACTCTTTGTTATTTGGTTGCAGGGTTGTTTGAGAGAGACCATCTTCATCCTACGCCTCCTACGGATTGATAAACCTTAGGTCATCCACTTGAGGGAAATTTCCTACTGTCCTACAAACTTGTGCACTTGCAGGCCCAACAACGTCTACAAGAAGAAGGTTGTGTTGTAGACATCAAGCTCTTTTCTAGCGCTGCTGTCGGGAGGTGAGTGCTTGAAGCTATATCTTTAGATCTTGCAATCGAATCTTTTTGTTTCTTGTTTTATCACTAGTTTAGTTTATAAAAGAAAACTTCCAAAAAATGGAATTGAGTTTGTCTCATACGCTTCGTCTTTTTAATATCTTCCGTGAGTTTGATGAATAGGAAAATTGTGCTCACGTGCTAGAAGAAGAAATTTATAGAATGCTTGGTACTAGATCTTTTCTCGGTGTACTAGAGTAGGGGTACCCTAGTATCCCGAACTCGTGCACGGGCAGTTGCAGCTCCCCGCGGCAGGGCTTGCCGGGTGACCGCCAAGGTCCTCCGTGGTTCCTTTGGAGCCATTCAAGAACAAAGTATTCAAGCCAAGGAGACAAGGCCCCGGCAAGAGGAGCTTGCCGGGAAGGCCAACCACGGCATCAGGAGCCATCCAAGAACAAAGTATTCTAGCCAAGGAGACAAGGCCCCAAAGAAGAGGAGCTTGCCGGAAGGCCAGCCAAGGCATTTCAAGGAACTTGTCATGACGCTACCACGCGTCTCCGGCAAGGCCCGGCGAGCGACAAGCTTCCGGACGCGACAAGACAACGATCATGGCAAGGCGCTTTGCCGCATGACAAACTACCACTCAGTACCTCGCTCCAAAGCACATCCACCAACGTGTCGCCATACAGGACCTTTCAGCGCTGCGTGGCAAGAGGTCAGGCGGCCAGCGTGCGCGGTGGCAAGCGGCGCCGACAAGATTGCCATCGTGGCAAGCGGTGGCCCCCCGACGGCCCCTTTCCGGTGCTTTGGGCGACGTAGACGGGCATTTAATGCCTTTGTCCCCTGCCGTCAGGGTTAGGTATGATACAATGTACAGGTAGTTGTACCAACCGCAATTCCTTTTCCATTTTTACCCTTGTCTACGTTGCAACCTGTCGGAGACCCCTTGAGCATATAAAAGGAGGCCCATGCGCAACGTAGAGAGGGGGGGGGGAAGGCAGAAAAACACTCACGCTCGGTCTCGTTAGCAACTCGTGTGTACTGTAGCACTCAGCGCTCCCGAGCAAGAACTCAATACACTCAGACATGCAGCAGTAGGAGTGTTATCTCTCGGAGAGCTCCAAGCTCGAAACTGCTCATGTGCTTCGCCTCGATCCGCTCTTCGTGCGATCTCCGCCCCCCCGCCGAACCGAAAGGGGCTCGGTCCGCCGGTCTCATAGGTGTTCGTGGATCAGCTTCCCCGACATCTTAGGCAGAAAAACACTCACGCTCGGTCTCGTTAGCAGCTAGTGTGTACTGTAGCACTCAGCACTCCCGAGCAAGAACTCAATACACTCAGACATGCAGCAGTAGGAGTGTTATCTCTCCGGAGAGCTCCGAAGCTGGGTAAACTGCTCGTGTGCTTCGCCTCGATCCGCTCTTCGTGCAATCTCCGCCCCGCCGAACCGAAGGGGCTCGGTCCGCCGGTCCCATAGGTGTTCGTGGATCAGCTTCCCCGACATCTTTCGCGCGCCAGGTAGGGGGCGTCGAGATTGTGTGAACCTGATCCAGCATTCACACGAGCTAGATCTTCATCTTCTTCATCGACATGCCACCAAAGAAGAAGGCTTCGGCGGCAGATGTTCCGTCCGCGTCGAACCCACCGCCACCGGAGCAAACGTGTGGTGGGATAGACGCTGGTGGAAGAACAGGCGTCGACGAGGGAGTCCACGGTGCTGCCAGGTCCAAGGACAAGGCTGCGCAGACCTCGGCGTCCGTACATGCACTGCGCCCATCTCAGGAGGCGCGGGACCGATAGCGCCATGGTATTCACAATGACATACGCTCGTTAGACCAAGATCGGGCTGGTGGATCTCGGGATGCTCAAGACCAGCATGCACGCCAACACGCTGGCACGAGCAGGGCACGGTCACCTGGACGGGATACTGCTCCTTCTAACATAGTTAGAAGTCCGAGCATATCCCGCTCCTCGCGCCGTTCGCCACTTCCGCCCACCACTCCAGCAGAAGCTTTGGCAAGAGCTCAACTGCTCCTAGATTACCCTCCAACGGCAGACAAGGTCGATGAATGGAGGGCCACCATTCAGAGTCTCATCGGCTTTGCCAACGGCGACACTCCGCGGCAGCCGAGTACATCGCTGCTGCGGCAGGACTACCAAGCACAAGCCGATGGCGACGAAATTGGTGGGGGTGCAACCACCATGCACTCTCCACCCCGAAGGCCAAGATCGCAGACTCGCCGGATCCACCTCGACAGCGACTCCACCGCATCATCGGATCCACGAGCTCGTCGCGATCAACACCAAGTTCTTCACGAACGACAGCAAGAAGACGATCGAACTCGCATCGAGCGCCGAAGAGAAGTGCGGTGTCAATCGGACCAGCGCGCTGGGCCCTCTGTCGACATGCATGCGCCAGGGGAACCAGGTGACTTGCCGTATGCGGTAGGTTGCCCTGCGTTCACTCATGAGTTGCGGCAAGTCCAGTGGCACAGCACGAAGACCTTCAAGCCAGATGTACCAGAGAAGTATGACGGCAAGTCGCATCCGTCGGAGTTCCTCAGCATCTACACCATCGCGGTGCAAGCTACCGGGGGGCGAGACGACAAGATCCTGGCCAACTACTTCCCGCTGGTACTCAAGCCCAATGTCGATCCTGGCTCATGCACTTGCCGGACAACTCCATATCCTCCCTGGCAGATCTATGCCATCAGTTTGTCGGCGCTTTACAGCGCCACAAGCCTCATGGCCAAGAGAGCGACCTTCATCCGCCGCCCGGAAGGAAGGAGAGCCCCTGCGCAAGTATATTCAGAGATTCAGCCACAGACAAAGACAACATCCCAGATGTCCACCCCGCCATGGTAATCAGCGCTGCTCCATCGAGCGTCGCGAAACCGCAGGATGCGAGAGGAGATGGCGATGTGCAAGATCAGAGACGTCAGTGAGCTATATGCCCTGGCCGACAAGTGTGCACGTGCTGAGGAAGGGAGGAAACTCTCCGGAGAGAATACCGAAGCAGGAGGATCTGATAGTGAGGAGGCTGCCACGGCAAAGAAAAACCGGCGGCGGAACAACAGAAAGAAGAAAGACAAAGGTGTGCTAATCGTTGAGCAGTCCGGCAACGGAGGTGGCGCCAAGAAAGCCAAAGCTGGTAGCTCCGGCAAGGAGATTGCCGCGGGCACCAACTACCAGGCTGTGGCGGTCGCCGACAAGCAGGACGGCTCCAACAAGCAGTACTGCAAGATCCACCGCACCAAGGGCCATGACCTCCAGAGCTGCAAGAAGGTCGAGCAGCTTGTCGAGCAGCAAAAGGCTGAATACGAGCGACGCGACAAGGAGAAAGCCCAGGAAGGTGCTGGAGGAGCCGGCAAGAAACGCCTGCCGGGGAGGACGCCGCAAGGCCAAGCTGGGCAATGCAAGGAGACAGACCTCCCCGCGGCCGTGACAAGGATGAAGATGACAACGACGATGAAGATATGGATGATGACGAGACCGATGGGCAGGAGTTCCAGAAAGCCACAGAGGTCTTGTGCGTTGACGGCGGTGCTTCTCTGCATACTTCACACCGCCAGCTCAAGCAGTGGATGCGTGAAGTCAATACGGCAGAACCATCCGTTGAGTCACGCAAGCCTCCGAAATGGTCCAAAGAGGCCTATAATCTTTGATATTGAGGACCACCACGATCGCATAATCGCGGGTCGGGTGCTTGCCGATGTTGGTTTCACCAACTATCCGCAACCTCAAGGTCACTAAGATGCTAGTTGACGGCGGGGCCGGCTTGAACCTGATCTCCTCCGCGGTAATCCAGAAACTCCAGATCCCTGATGGCGAGCTCGAAGAGACCGGCACATTCCAAGGAATCAATCCAGGAAGGAGCAAGCTGAAGGGAAAGATCATGTTGTCGGTGACATTTGGATGTGAGTTGAATTTCAGGACTGAGAGGGTCACTTTTGACGTTGCTGACTTTCCATTGCCTTACAATGGGATACTCGGCTGTCCAGCACTCGCCAAATTCATGGCAGCCTCTCACTATGCATACAACATGCTGAAGATGCTAGGCCCGATAAGTGTCATTTCTGTCCCTGGCGACAAGAAGGATGCTCTTATCTGCGCCGACAAGATCTACCGGGAGGCAGCAGCCGCAGCGGATTGCAAGTCACTTGCCGTTGAAGCTCCCGGGGCGAAGAAGAAGACCAAGTCCGGCAAGAGTTCTGATGCCCACTCCGGCAAGCGCACCTCTTCGGAGTGCTGCGCTACAGTCGAGGACGCACCATCGAGCTCCACCGGCAAGTGTAAGAAGACAATGGCAGCTCCAGCAGAGACCAAGAAGGTGTCCGCCAAGGAGGATGGCACTGGTGGTCCCTTCACCATCAGTGCCACTCTCGACCCTAAATAGGAAAGCGCGCTCGTTGCTTTCCTGCGGGCGAACGTCGACGTATTTGCATGGCAACCGTCTGACATCCCCGGTGTTCCTAGGAAAGTAATCGAGCAGCATCTTGCCATCTGTCCTCATGCACGGCCCGTCTGCGTAAAGTCGAAGGTGGGAGCGCCAAGAATTCATCGCAGAAGAAATCAAGAAGTTGGAAGCAGCAGGCCTTGTCAGAGGAGTGCTCCATCCTACGTGGTTGGACAATCCTGTAGTCGTGCGCAAGGCAAACGGGAAATGGAGGCTTTGTATCGACTTTACCGATGTTAATAAAGCTTGTCCCAAAGACCCATTTCCCTTGCCGCGCATCAACCAGATTGTTGACTCCATGGCCGGATGTGATTTGCTTTCATTTCTTGATGCATACTCAGGATATCATCAGATCTTCATGGCAGAAGAAGATGAGGAGAAGACCGCATTCGTCACCCCATGTGGCACATACTGTTTCGTACGGATGCCTTTCGGTTTAAAGAATGCTGGTTCAACATTTGCAAGGGTGGTCCATGACGCTTTTGGGCCGCAAATGCACAGAAATGTGGAAGCTTACATGGATAACATAGTGGTTAAGAGCAAGGACAAGGCGACTCTGATTCAAGATTTAGACGAGACCTTTGCAAATCTGTGCAAGATCAACCTCAAACTTAACCCCGAGAAGTGTGTGTTTGGAGTCCCTTCCGGCAAGCTTCTCGGGTTCTTCGTGTCTCAGCGGGGAATTGAAGCCAATCCCGACAAGATCAAGGCCATTGAGCAGATTGAAGCACCAAAGCGCCAAGGATGTCACGAAGACTTGCTGGTTATGTAGCTGCTCAAAGAGTTTATCTCTAGGTCCGCTGAAGGCCTCGCCATTTTTCAAAATTTTGAAAAAGGCAGGTCCGATGAAATGGACTCCGGAAGCGGAGGCTGCGCTGCAGGACTTAAAGAGATACCTGTCCTCCACTCGAACACTTGTCGCACCTAAGCCACAAGAGAAGTTGCTGCTATATATAGCGGCAACCAATCAAGTAGTTAGTGCTGCGTTAGTAGCGGAGAGGGAGGCGGATGATGAGCCACCAACCACGGCAGATGCATCCAGCGACAAGCAGGGGACTTCACCGGCAAGCTCTGGTCCCGATAAAGATGGATCTGCGCATGCGCATGAGAAGATGCAGAAAAGAATGGTGCAGCGCCCAGTTTATTTTGTCAAGTTCCCTCCTGTAGGGGGCTAGGTCAAGGTACTCTGGTGTGCAGAAATTTCTTTTCGGCCTTCTCATGGCCTCGAGAAAGCTGCGCCATTACTTCCAAGCACATGAGATCTCAGTCGTCACTCGTTTTCCGATGAAAAGGATAACGCAAAATCCGAAGCAAGCAGGCAGGATTGTCGAGTGGGCCTGAACTCTCAAGCTTTGGCCTCAAGTTTGAGAGCACTTCAACTATCCAAAGCGAGCATTGGCGGAGTTCATAGCAGAATGGACGCCCACACAAGATGAAGAAATTCCGTAAACAAGCATCCCGGCCAAGGAGGCAAGCAAAGAGTGGCTGATGTACTTTGATGGTGCCTTCTCGCTGCAAGGTGCCGGTAAGGGCGTGCTATTTGTTGCACCCACGGAGAGCACCTCAAGCACGTAGTCCAGATGCACTTTCCCAAGGAGCAAGCAACGAACAATACCGCAGAGTATGAAGGTTTGCTTGCCGTCTCGTGGATCGTAGCGAGACCTTGGGATCAAGAAGCTCATTGTCGTGGGTGACTCACAGCTTGTCGTCCGCCAAGTGAACAAGAATTATCAGAGTCCGTTGATGGAAGCTTACGTTGATGAAGTGAGAAAGCTAGAAGAGCACTTTGACGGCCTACAGATGGAACATGTTCCAAGAGCTCAGAACGACATTGCCGATGGCCTGTCGAAGTGCGCCGCACTTAAGTTACCTATGGAACCAGGGACCTTTGTGCTCAAACTGACTCAACCATCTGTAACGCCATCAACTGGGCAGACCAAGAAGAGGAAGTTGATTTCTAGTGACTATTTTCCAGCAGAGCTCCCCGAAGCCGCCGCCAAGAAGGTCCTCAAGATCAACACCGAAGGTGCTGAGGAGCAGTCTGCTCCGGCAAGCCCTAGGGTTTGTTCCGTTGAAGCAGACGCTCCCGACAAGTTTTGCTCCGGCAAGCTTGCCGGGGAACGTCAAGCTCCGGCTGAGCCCCAGGTTCTCGCCGTAGAAGCGGATGTTCCCGCAGCAGCAGATGTGCCTTTAGTCCATGTTGTCGAGCCGCAAGTTCCAACATGGGCACAGCAGATTATCCGTTTCCTTCAGACAGGAGAACTTCCCGAAGAGCAAGAAGAAGCGGAAAGAGTAGCCCGGCAGTCAAGTATGTACCGGTTTGTCGACAAAGACACTGCATGTAAGAAGACTCAACGGTGTGAAATTGAAGTGTATTCACCGGGAGGACGGACAAACACTGTTGGCAGAGATACATGGAGGCATATGTGGTCACCACATTGGCGCAAGAGCACTTGCCGGCAAAGCGTTCCGGCAAGGTTTCTTTTGGCCGACAGCCCTCCAGGATGCAACTGCACAAGTAACCAAGTGTGAAGCGCCCAGCCCATTCCAAGCAGATACACCAGCCAGCTCATGCTCTCCAGACGATCCCTTTATCCTGGCCATTTTCGTCCGGGGCTCGATATCCTCGGCCCCTTTCCCCGAAGTTGTCGGGGCTTTGAGTACTTATGCGCTATGATCGACAAGTTCACAAAGTGGCCGGAAGTGGAAGCAGTGAGGAAGGTGATAGCACAGTCAGCAGTCAAGTTCTTCAGGTCGATTGTTTGCCGCTTTGGAATCCCTAACAGGATCATCACCGACAACAGACGCAATTCACGAGCCACACCTTCATGCAGTACGTCCAAGATCTTGGCGCCAAGGTCTGCTTCGCTTCTGTTGCTCATCCGAGAAGTAACGGTCAAGCGGAGAGGGCGAATCGTCAAGTGTCACAAGGGCTCAAGACCAGGACTTTCGACAGGCTGCACAAGTGCGGAAAGAACTGGATTGAGGAGCTGCCAGTGGTTCTTTGGTCGATCCTGTTAGATAATACATGCAAATAGGTTATGAAAGCATGAATTTGACGATCTTTGCGCAACACATAGGCTTTACTGATGCACGGGGTCTGTGCCCGGCTTTGTACAAAGGATTACATGCAACAGCGGCAAGACTTGTACAAAAGGGTGGTTGCCGGAACGGGTTCCGACAACCGCGCCCTATGGGTAAAACTTACGAAGATGCTCTATATTCCAGGAGTTGCTCACCGGAACGCCATCTTCGGTCTCAAAGCAGACAGCGCCAGGCCTTGTGACTCGTTTCACCCGATAAGGGCCTTCCTACTTCGGCGTCAACTTGTTGGAATTCTTGGCGGATTGAACGCGCCGAAGAACAAGGTCGCCTTCCTCGAAGCTTCTGGCATGAACTTTGCGGCTATGGTAGCGGCGCAAAGCTTGCTGGTAACGAGCAGCTCGTGACAGAGCACGAAGACGATCTTCCTCAAGGAGCGGTAGCGTCATCTTGTCGCAGCTGCTCTTGCTCAAGCTCATCATAAGCGAGCACTCGAGGCGATCCGTATCTGAGTTCCGTGGGGAGAACTGCCTCTGCTCCATAGACTAGAACAAAAGGTGTCCGCGGTGGCTCGATTTGGCGTCGTCCTGATCGACCAAAGAACCACCGCAGCTCCTCAATCCAGTTTCTTCCGCACTTGCGCAGCTCGCCGAAAGTTCTGGTCTTGAGTCCCCGCAAAGCACTTCAGTGTTTGCTCTCTCGCTTCACCGTTGCTTCTCGGATGAGCAACGAAGCAAAGCAGATCTTGGCGCCAAGATCTTGGGCGAGTGCATGAAGGTGCGGCTCGTGAACTGTGTGCCGTTGTCGGTGATGATCCCGTTAGGTATCCCAAAACGACAAACAATTGACCAAGAACTTGACTCGACCGTGTCACACCTTCCTCACTGCTTCCACTTCCGGCCACTTTGTGAACTTGTCGATTGCTACGTACAAGTACTCAAAGCCCCCGACAGCTCGGGGGAAGGGGGGCGAGGATGTCTAGCCCCCAGACCGAAAAGGGCCAGGATAAATGGATCGTCTGGAGAGCTTGAGCTGGCTGGTGTATCTGTTTGGAATGGAACTGGCACGCTTCACACTTGGTTACTTGTGCAGTTGCATCCTGGAGGGCTTCTGGCCAGAAGAAACCTTGCCGGAAAGCTTTGCCGGCAAGTGCTCTTGCGCCAATGTGGTGACCACATATGCCTCCGTGTATCTCTGCCAACAGCTTCTGTCCATCTTCCCGGCAAATACACTTCAATTTCACACCGTTGAGTCTTCTTCTGTACAGGATGTTGTCAACAAACTGGTACATACTTGACTGCCGGGATACTCTTTCCGCTTCTTCTTGCTCTTCGGGAAGTTCTCCTGTCTGAAGGAAATGAACTATCTGCTGCAACCATGCTGGAGCCTGCGGCTCGACAACAAGGACTAAAGGCACATATATCGCTGCGGGAACATCAGCTTCTACGGCATGAATCTACGGCTCAGCCGGAGCTTGATGATCCCCGGCAAGCTTGCCGGAGCAGAGCTTGTCGGGAGCGTCTGCTTCAACGAAGCAAACCCTAGGGTTTGTCGGAGCAGACTGCTCCTCAGCACTATTTGCGTTGATTTTAGGGACTTTCTTGGCGGCGGCTTCAGGGAGCTCTGCCGGAAAGTAGTCGCCAGAAATCAACTTCCTCTTCTTATTCTGCCCAGTTGATGGTGTTACGGTTGGTTGAGTCAGCTTGAGCACAAAGATCCCTGGTTCCATTGTAGCTTGAGGCGGCGCACTTTGACGAGCCATCAGCAATATCATTCTCGAGCTCTTGGAACATGTTCCATTTGCAGGCCTTCAAAGTGCTCTTCTAGCTTCCTCACTTCATCGACGTGAGGCTTCCATCAACGGACTCTGATAATAGTTATTTACTTGGCGGACGACAAGTTGCGAGTCACCCCTGACAATGAGCTTCTTGATCCAAAGGTCCACCGCGATCCTGAGACCGGCAAGCAAACCTTCATACTCTGCAGGATTGTTTGTTGCTTGTTCCTTGGGAAAGTGCATCTGGACTATGTACTTGAGGTGCTCTCCGGTGGGTGCGATAAGCAAAGACGGGCACCGGCGCCTTTGCAGCGAGAAGGCACCATCAAAGTACATCAGCCACTCTTTATTTGCCTCCTTGACGGGATGCTCGCTCTGGAATTTCTTCATCTTGTGTTGGCGCCCACTCTGCTATGAATTCTGCCAATGCTCTGCTTTGGATAGTTGAAGTGCTTTCAAACTTGAGGCCAAAGCTTGACAGTTCCAGTGCCCACTCGACAATCCTGCCTGTCGCTTCTGGATTTTGCAATATCCTCTTTAGCGGAAAGCGAGTGACAACTGTTATCTCATGTGCTTGGAAGTAATGGCGCAGCTTTCTCGAGGCCATGAGGAGGCCGAAAAGCAGCTTCTACACACCAGAGTACCTTGATCTAGCCTCGCAATGTGGAACTAACAAAGTAGACTGGCGCTGCACCATCCTTTTCAATCTTGTCGCAATCCTGCGCAGATCTGTCCTTGTCGGGACCAGAGCTTTGACGGTGAAGTTCCTTGCTTGTCGCTGGATGCGCTTGTCTCGATTGTTTGGCTCATCATCCGCCTCCCTCTTCGCTACATTAACGCAGCACTAACCACTTGATTGGTTGCCGCTATATATAGCAGCAACTTCTCTTGTGGCCTAGGTGCGACAAGTATTGGAGTGGAGGATAGGTATCTCTTCAAGTCCTGCAGCGCAGCCTTCGCTTCGGGAGTCCATTTCATCGGACCTTCCTTTTTCAAAATCTTAAAAAATGGCAGGGCGCGCTCAGCAGACTTAGAGATAAACCTGCTGAGAGCAGCTACGCAACCGGCAAGTCTTCGTACATCCTTGACGCGCTTTGGTGCTTCGATCTGCTCAATGGCCTTAATCTTGTCGGGATTGGCTTCAATTCCCCGCTGAGATACAAAGAACCCGAGAAGCTTGCCGGAAGGGACTCCAAACACGCACTTCTCGGGGTTGAGCTTGGGGTTGATCTTGCGCAGATTTGCAAAAGTCTCATCGAAATCTTGAACTAGAGTTGCTTTGTCCTTGCTCTTGACCACTATGTCATCCATGTAAGCTTCTACATTTCTGTGTATCTGTGGCTCAAAAGCGTCGTGGACTACTCTTGCAAATGTTGAACCAGCATTCTTCAAACCGAAAGGCATCCGTATGAAACAGTATGTGCCACATGGTGTAATGAATGCGGTTTTCTCTTCATCCTCTTTCGCCATGAAGATCCGATGATATCCTGAATATGCATCAAGAAATGAAAGCAGATCACATCCAGCTGTGGAGTCAACAATCTGGTCTATACGCGGCAAGGGAAATGGGTCTTTGGGACAAGCTTTATTAACATCTGTGAAGTCAATACAAAGTCTCCATATCCCATTAGCCTTGCGTACAACTACCGGATTGGCCAACCACGTGGGATGGAGGACTCCTCTGACAAGGCCTGCTGCTTCCAACTTCTTAATTTCTTCTGCAATGAACTCTTGGCGCTCCACTACCTGTTTCCTAACTTTTTGCTTGACGGGCCGCGCGTGAGGACAGACAGCTAGGTGGTGCTCAATTACTTTCCTGGGAACACCGGGGATGTCAGATGGTTGCCATGCAAACACATCGACATTCGCCCGCAGGAAAGCAACGAGCTCGCCTTCCTATTTAGGGTCTAGAGTGGCACTGATGGTGAAGGTACCACCAGTGCCGTCCTCCTTGGCGGGCACTCTCTTGGTCTTCGGCGGAGCTGCCATCTTCTTCTTGCACTTGCCGGTGGAGCTTGATGGTGCGTCCTCAATGGTAGCGCAGCACTCCGAAGAGGTGCGATTGCCGGAGTGGGCATCAGATCTCTTGTCGGACTTGGTGGTCTTCTTCCCCCCGGGAGCTTCAGCAGCAAGTGATTTGCTATCCGTCGCAGCTGCTGCATCCCGATAAATCCTGTCGGCGCAGATAAGAGCATCCTTCTTGTCGCCATGGACAGAAATGACGCTTATCGGGCCGGGCATCTTGAGTAAGTTGTAGGCGTAATGAGAGGCTGCCATGAACTTGGTGAGTGTTGGACGGCCAAGTATGCCATTGTAGGGCAATGGGAAATCGGCAACGTCAAACGTAACCCTCTCAGTTCTGAAGTTGAGCTCGCTGCCAAATGTTACCGGCAACGTGATCTTCCCTTTGGGCTTGCTTCTTCCTGGGTTGATTCCTTGGAAAGTACCAGTCTCTTCGAGCTCGCTGTCAGGGATTTGAAGTTTCTGAAGCACTGCAGAGGAGATCAGATTCAAGTCAGCCCCGCCGTCAACCAACATCTTTGTGACCTTGAGGTTGCGGATAGTTGGTGATACCAACATCGGCAAGCACCCGACCGCAGTGATGCGATCAGGGTGATCCTCAATGTCAAAGATGATGGGCGTGCTGGACCACTTCAGAGGTTTGCGCGACTCTATGGATGGTTCTGCTGCATTAACCTCACGCATCCATTGCTTGAGTTGGCGGTGCGAGGTATGCAGAGAAGCACCACCGTCAATGCAAAGGACCTCCGTTGCCTTTTGAAACTCCTGCTCGTCAGCTTCATCGTCTTCCATGTCTTCGTCATCTTCATCTTCGTCTTCTTCCTTGTCGCGGCCACGGGGAGGTCTGTCTCCTTGCCGCTGCTTGGCCTTGCCGCGGCGTCCTCCCCGACCGGGTCTCTTCTTACTAGCCGCACCAGCACCTTCCTGGGCCTTCTCCTTGTCTCGCCGCTCGTATTCAGCCCTCTGTAGCTCAACAAGCTGCTCGACTTTCTTGCAGCTCTGGAGATCGTGGCCCTTGGTGCGGTGGATCTTACAGTACTGCTTGTTGGAGCTGTCAGGCTTATCGGCGGCCGCCACAGCTTGGCGGTCGTTGTCAGCGGCAACCTCCTTGCCGGAACCACTAGCCTTGGCTTTGTTGGCGGCACCATCCTTGCCGGACTGCTCGACAACTAGTACTTCTTGGTTTTTCTTCTTTCTGTTGTTTCGCCGTCGGCTCTTCCTTGCCGGGGCGGTCTCCTCACTGTCAGACTCTGCTCCCACATTCTCTCCTGGGAGTCTTCTTCCTTCTTCAGCGCGTGCACACTTGTCGGCCAGGGCGTAGAGCTCGCTGACGTCTTTCACTTTGCACATCGCCATCTCCTCCCTCATCCGCCCAAGAAGAAATAGAGCTGTCCGGCAAGTGCATGAGCCAAGACCTGACGTTTGGCTTGAGCACCAGAGGGAAATAGTTGGCGAGGATCTTGTCGTCTCGTCCCCCCGCAGCCTGCACCGCGATGGTGTAGATGCTGAGGAACTCTGATGGGTGTGTCCTGCCATCATACTTCTCCGGCACATCTGGCTTGAAGTTTTTCTTGTCGGGCTACTGGACTTGCCGCAGCTCACGAGTGAACGCAGGGCAACCTACCGCATACGGCAAGTCGCCTGGTTCCCCTGGTGCATGCATATCGACAGTGGGCCCGGCGCGCTGGTCGGATTGACGCCGCGCTTCTCTTGGCGCTGGCGCGGGTTCGGCGTCTTCTTCTTGTCGTTCCTTAAGAACTTGGCGCTGATCACGGCGAGCTTCGTGGATCCGGCGACGCGTGGAGTCGCCGTCGATGTGGATCCGAGGAGCTGGTGATCTTGGCCTTCGGAAGGGAGTGCATGGTGGTGTCACCCTGCAGGTTTCGCCGCCACCGGCTCGCGTTTTGTCGCCGCCGCGGCAAGGAAGTAGTTGGTTGCCGCGGAACGTCGCCGTTGGCAAAGGCGATGAGACTCTGAATTGTGGCCCTCCATTCGTCGACCTTGTCGGCCGTCGGAGGGTAGTCTAAAAGTAACTGAGCTCTCGCCAAGGCTTCCGCCGGAGTGGTGGGTGGCAATGGCGTACGGAGCGAGGAACGGGATGTGCTCGGACTCCTAACCAAGTTAGGAGGAGCAGCATCCCGCCCAAGCGACCGTACTCCGCTCGTACCGGCATGCTGGTGTGCATGCGGGTCTCGAGGGCCTCGGGATCCTCCAGCTTGGCCTTGATCCAACGAGCGTATGGTGCTGCGAGCAACATGACGCTGTCGGTCTGCGCCTCACAGGAAGGACGCGGTGCGGACTCGGACGCCGACGCCTGCGCCGCCTTGTCCTTGGACCTGGTGACGTTGTGGGCTCTCTCGACGACGCCCGTTCCTCCGCCAGCGTCTTCTCCACCACCTGTCAGCTCCAGTGGTGGTGGGTTCGACGCGGGCGGCTCTGCTGCAGCCGAAGACTTCTTCTTCGGTGCCATGTTGATGAAGATGATGATGAAGTTGCTCGTGTGACCGCTGGATCAGGTTCACACAGCCTCGACGCCCCCTACCTGGCGCGCCAAAGATGTCGGGGAAGCTGATCGTGGCCCACGAACACCTATGGGACCGAGTCCCTTGTGGTTCGGAGGGGGGCGGAGAATGCACGAAGAGCAGATCGAGGCGATGCACACGAGTGGATTTACCCAGCTTCGGAGCTCTCCGGAGAGATAATACTCCTACTGCTGCTTGTCTGATTATTTGTGTTCTTGCTTGGGTGCATTGGGTGCTAAAAAACCTTGCCTGTGTGTAGTCTCGAACGAGTCGAACGAACTAACCGGAGCTGAACCGAGAACCGAACCGACCCCCCCCCCCCATTTCTACGTTGCACTTGGGCCTCCTTTTATAGGCACAAGGGGTCACCACAGGTGGCAAGTAGACAAGGGTAAGATAGTATAAACAGAGGTTGGTAAACCGCGTTGTA
This sequence comes from Aegilops bicornis, assembly GCA_021605145.1. NCBI lineage: Eukaryota > Viridiplantae > Streptophyta > Magnoliopsida > Poales > Poaceae > Aegilops > Aegilops bicornis. Next base: position 776,142,261 of record CM038675.1, read on the forward strand.
CAGGGTACAGTGATCTAAACCTAACTCGACGGCAAGGGACAAGAGTCATAAATGTCCGTCTCGGTCGGTCAACAAAGGTAACAGTGGACCGCTGCGCGCCTCCTTTGCCACGATGGTAGCTTGTCAGCGCCGCTTAATCCTGCTCCCCGCTGGCTGCACAGCCCATCGACACGCGTTCCTGGGAAAAACCCCGCGGCGACACGTTGGCGGATGAGCTGGAGCGGAGATGAAGAGAGGTTGCCTGCCGCGGCAAGCGCCTTGCCGCGGCAGAACCCTTGTCGCGCTTGGGAGCTTGGCGCTCACCAAGCCTTCCCGGCAAGCTCCTCTTGCCAGGGCCTTGTTTCCTTCGTGCCTAGAGTGGTCTTCCCGGCAAGCTCCTCTTGCCGGGGCCTTGATTACTTTGTTCTCGAATGGCTCCAAAGGAGTCGCGGAAGATCTTGATGGTCACTAGGCCAGCCCTGCCGCGGGGTGCTGCAACTGCCCGTGCACGAGTTGGGGTGCTAGGGGTACCCCTACTCTAGTACATCGACACAGGACGACGCCAAATCGAGCCACTGGCCAGACACCTTTCGCTCTAGTCTATGGAGCAGAGGCAGTTCTCCCCACGGAACTCATATACGGGTCACCTCGAGTGCTCGCTTATGATGAGCTTGAGCAAGAGCAGTTGCGACAAGATGACGCGCTGCTCCTTGAGGAGGACCGTCTTCAGGCCGCTGTACGAGCTGCTCGATACCAGCAAGCTTTGCACCGCTACCATAGCCGCAAAGTTAATGCCAGAAGTCTCGAGGAAGGCGACCTTGTTCTTCGGCGCGTTCAGTCCGCCAAGAATTCCAACAAGTTGACGCCGAAGTGGGAAGGCCCTTATCGGGTGAAACGAGTCACTAGGCCTGGCGCTGTCCGCCTTGAGACCGAAGATGGCATTCGGTGAGCAACTCTCGAACATTGAGCATCTTTGTAAGTTTTACCCGTAGGGCGCGGTTGCCGGAACCTGTTCTGGCAACCACCTTTTGCACAAGTCTTGCCGATGTTGCATGTAATCCTTTGTACAAAGCCGGGCGCAGACCCCGTGCATAAGTAAAGCTCATGTGCTCCGCACGTCTTGTCAATTTCAAGCTTTCTACTTCTTTTGCATGCGTTATCTGACACTTTGTGCAGCACCTACCCTCGGTAAGCAATAATGAGCCATAAGGCTCCATATCTTTATTTTCTCTTCTTTCTCTTTCTCAAAGAAAGGAAGGTTCCCTCGCCCACAAGTTTGCCGGGGGGAAAGGAGAAGATAATGGTGTGGACCAAGCGTCGCTCGAGGAAGTTTCGCCTTACCAGGAAGCAAACGACAGAAAAGCTAAGTTGCTAAAGTTTGAGCAATCAGTTTTAAAATTTTTAAGTTATCTTCCTCGAACGACCGTGCTTTGTATGGAAAACCTGTGCGCAGAGGAACCAACTCGTAGCTAGTTGCGCCCTTACTTTGTTTCGAGTCCGCTCAACAACTTAAGTGAGCTGCGACTAGTTGCGACAAGGTTTCTTGTCGGTAGCGGCACCGCCAGCAGGCTGCTGACGTCCCGCACTCAGCGCTCGCGGCTAGGGTGCCTGCGCCGACAAGTTCCCTAAAAGCGTAGGGCAAAAACATACAAAGGAAGGAATCAAGTAAAGGAAATAACATAGCAATCACTACCCGAAATAGAGTTATATTACAAGATAGCTTGTCGCAGCACTAATAGATTGTTCTCATAACATGACCAGCAGCGGCAAGAAAAAGAGAAAACGGGCGGCCTAATCTACGCGATCGCCCTCAACCCTCTTGATCCTGCTCACCTTGTCCATGATGGGTGCGACAAGGGTCTTGAGCGCTTCCAGATCAGCATCCGGCGGCAAGGTCTTGACGATGTTGGTGAGGTTGAGGCCTGGGTTGCGAAAGGGCACCTTCATCAGCACCTTTTGAAGAGCTCCCGTGCAGATCTGGCGCGACTCGTCGGCCAGCTGCTTTGGGATCTCTTCCCGAAGTCGCTGGAGGGCCGTCGCCACCCCTTTGAAGAACAAGCTGAGCTTGGCGCTGGGTTGGAGGTGCTCATCGGAGGAATACCCGAGATCCTCCATCCCCAGCTGTGCCAGCTCCCTGTCGATGGCTGCGGCAACATCCACGAGACCCTCGGTCCAATGCTCCACATTCTCCCTAAAAGTGTTCTGGGCGGCAGCAGCACTCGCCAGCAGCGCCTCGTCGGCCTTGATCTTCTCCTTCAAGGCCACCTCCCGCCTCCTCGGGCGCCGGCCCAGTCTGGGTCAAAGTAGTCAGCTTCAACTCAAGATCTGCGTTGGAGTCCTTGGCGGTGCTAAGCTCCTTGCTCCTCTCGGCGACACGACCCTGCAGCTCGCCAAGAGTGTAGGCGTCCTTCTGGCGCTCACGCTTGAGTGCAGCAAGCTCCTCGCCGCTCTCCTTGAAATTGGCCTCCAGACGCGCCACTTTCGTCTCCAGCTCCTTCTATGCGGCCTCGGCAGCTGCGGCAGCATCCTCTGCTTCCTTGAGAGCCCCGCCAAATGTTTGCTCGCGCGTGGCAAGCTCCTCCTCGTGGCTGTCAAGGTTGACCTTCCGCTGCACCAAATCGCTTTCCTACGCAGACAGCTTCTCGGCAGCAAGCCGCTGTTGCTCTTCAACTTCAGCCTTCTCGAGGAGGAAGGCTTTACGCTCCTCGGCAAGTCACTCCCACTCCTCTGCCAAGGACCGGAGAGCTTCCTGGTTGAGGCCCCGGAGCTCCTCCGCGTGCTTCTCAATGTCTGCTCCCGCCTTCGCGACAAGCGCTTCTCAGGATACCAGCTTGGCTTGTCGGGCGCGGTAGAGCGACAACAGCTTCCGTAGCAGCTGCTCCTCCTTAGGCTCGCCGTTGCTGCTGCTCGGCGCGTCGACCAGCGTCAGCCCAGCGGAGGCAAGCAACTCTTCATCAAAGGTCTCTCCTTCAGTCGGAGCTCTGGAGCTCGACGCCCAGGGGAGCTTGATGAAGACGCCATCGCCAGCCTTCAAATAAACGCCGGGCTAGGGCTCTTCGGAGCCTGACGCTGCAGCAGCGGCGGAGGGATCGGCGGTCGGCGCAGCGCCTGGCGCTCCTGCAGCCTCGGGGCCATCGGTCGATCGCGGACCCCTCGCCCGGCTTCTGCGGCGGCGGCAGCTTTAGCGGCCTCTCCGCTGGGATCATCGGCGTCGACTTCTTCTTGATGGATGTAGCGTCGTCAGTATTACAAGCGTCCTCCTCGCCGGCGACCTCGGTCTCCATCGGCTCCGTGGCAGATGGACCTGACGACCGAAGAAGGAAGAAAAGTCAAGCAAACATTCAAAAAGAAAATCAGAAGAAGAAGAACCCAAGGGAAGTTTGCAAGCGAGAGGATTACCTGTGCTAGGATCTGCAGTCGTGGTCTCAACCACCGGAGGGTCGCTGGTGCTATCCCTTGCCGGAGAACTGTCCCTTGCCAGAGAAGTCTCCCTTGCCGAAGAACACTCCCTTGCCGAGGAATCCTCCCTTGGCGGTGTAGTCGAAGCAGATGGCATTTCGGGAGCGGCTTCCGGGCACTCCTGGTGAGGCTGCTCTGCTTCTACACAAACCAACAGTCAGATATCAGCAAAGAAAGAGCACCCATGCACGCCTAACATCAGGAAGTAAACCATATACTTACGTTGGGGACTGCGCTGGGGGCTGCTTTGAGGATGGGTTGCCGGGTCCGGCAAGGTGGTCTCGGACACGCCTCCTGCTGTCGCGATGGGTTCGTCCTCGATGACAATCACCGGGACCTTGGCTCTCTTCGACGCTCTCTGGGCCAGCTTCCTGAAAAGGAATGGGTTTAGAGTGAAGCAAATCAGATACAAGACAAAACAACAAGAATTGAAGAACTACAAGTACAGCAAAGAATCTTACTCTTCTTCTTCCTCGTCGGAGCTGAGCGTGGAGAGATCAAATTCCGGCTCGCCTCCGGTGCGACGAGGCGGAGGAGTGGGTTCCCTTGGCCGCTTGGCGGGAGCGGAAGCGGTGGTCCGGGAGGGCCCTGCTCCAGTTGTCGCAGCGGCGTGAGGTGCTCCCGCGGCAACAGTGCTTGCCGCGGTGGAGCGCGTGGCGCGGCGCGGCAGCTGTTGACCCGTCTGTCGCCCCGCTACGTCCCCGGCCTTGCGGAGATGCCTTCTTGGTGGAGCTGGGGGCTCCGCTTGCGGCAAGCTGTCTGAGGGTGAGCAAGAGGAGGAGGCGATCTTCAACGAGTCGCTCGCGCCCTCGGCGGGCTCGCTCGACTCAGCTTCAGGATCGACAAGCTCTTCCTCGCCGGCAAGCTCCTCTCGCTCGACAAGGCTTGCCGCCTCTGCTGCCTCTGCCTCCTCCACGGTGAATCCGAACTCGCCCGCGGCAGCGGCTGCTGCCGCCTCTTCTAGCCTGGTGGCGATGCGCTGCATCTCATCATCGGTGGTGTCGCGGGTGAGGCTCTTCTGTTCATCGGGGCGGACCGACACTTCTACCAAGCCGTCGAAGAACTCCCGCACGACGTCGTCTGCAGGCTCTTGCCAAGTTGGGACGTTCCATGCGAGTCGCACAGCGGCATCATTGCACGGATGCGGTCGAGCGAGGAGTTGTTGCACAGCGGAACGACACTCCTCGGCAACCTGAACGCTCCGGGATGTTCAGGATCGTGCTTGAACAGTTCCAGGAGCATCGCATCCAGTTCCAGGACAGTGAAGTTGAAGTTGAGGCCCGGGCGCAGCCTCATGATATCCGCCGCATTCTGGAACTCCCAGGAGGGTCTCCTCCTCTCCTGCAGGGGGGCGATGAGGCGGCGAACAAAATATGCGCCAACGGCGCCTACGGTAAGCCCGGCAAGCCTAAGGCGTAGGATCCGGGTGACGGCAATCTTCAGCCAAGCGTCTTCCGAGGCCACGCTGCTCCAATCGTTGCCGCGCACTACTGGGGTTTGGCGCTGGGCGGTAAATGGCTGCGGGTTCTCCTCGACAATCCAGCACCAGTCTGCTCTCCATTCTTCCCACTTGCTGCGGAGCTCTCCCTCCAGATAAGCTTCCTTCTTGCCGGTCCTCGAGATCCAGGCGATTCCACCGGATAAAGGCTCCCCTCTCTCAACCCGGGGCATAAAGAAGTGGCGGAAAAGAGCTACGTTTGGATAGACTCCGACAAAGTTTTCGCAGAGATGTGCGAAAACTGCCATGGTCAGAACGGTATTGGGGGTGAAGTCAAGGAGGCCGAACCCGTAGGTGTTCATGATATCACAGAAAAATTCAGAGAAAGGCGGGCAGAGCCCGCAGTAGAAGAACAGCGCGAAGAAAGGGTATCCATTCGGAGCCAGCTCCGAAGTGGCAGCTGGGAGTACCTTCGTGCGCGGATGCGCTCGCGTCTCCGTCGACCAGAACAGGTAGTAGTACTCCCTTAGATCCTTCGCGGCGAGCTGAGGGGGGAAGATTGCCCGCTCCTTTCGCAGTGCCGCGAGCCGCTGCGCCTCGGCCAACTTCACGACCTTCCCCTTGTCGGCTTTCGGAGCCATGGCGGAGGTGGTGGGGGAGATCGACGACGTTGGTGGTGCTGGTGGCGATGGGGGGCGGAGCGCTGCTCTCTTTTCAGCCTTGGGAAGAAGGGGGGAGCGGCGGAGGTTTTTTGAGATTGAAGTAGCAACCGGCGAGATGGGCGAACTGCCCCTGTTTCCCCTGCTTATAAAGAGGGAGGGGGCAGACGCCCGTCTTCCGAATAAAGAAACCACCCACGATCTCCCCACGACGCCGCATTCGACGCTGCGCTGCCTGTGGAGGGCGTGGTGGGTCCGGAGCGAGATACGGGCGTAACTTTCGGGCCGCGTGCCGTGCCCTGTTTTGGGCCTGGCCCAACAGCGCTTCGGCACCGTGTGTGGCCCAGGCCTGGGGCTCTGCTGCTGTACTAGAGTAGGGGTACCCTAGTATCCCGAACTTCGTGCACGGCAGTTGCAGCTCCTCACAGGTGGCTTGCCGGGTGACCGCCAAGGTCCTCCGTGGTTCCTTCGGAGCCATTCAAGAACAAAGTACTCAAGCCAAGGAGACAAGGCCCCGGAAAGAGTAGCTTGCCGGGAAGGCCAACCACGGCATCAGGAGCCATCCAAGAACAAAGTATTCTAGCCAAGGAGACAAGGCCCCAGCAAGAGGAGCTTGCCGGGAAGGCCAGCCAAGGCATTTCAAGGAACTTGCCGCGACGCGCCACGCGTCCCGGCAAGGCCCGGCGAGCGACAAGCTTCCGGACGCGACAAGACAACGACCGCGGCAAGGCGCTTGCCGCGGCAAACTACCACTCTGTACCCGCGCTCCAGCACATCCACCAACGTGTCGCCCTGGGACCTTTCCAGGCGCGCGTGGCAAGAGGCTGTGCGACCAGCGGTGCGTGGTGGCAAGCGGCGCTGACAAGATTGCCATCGTGGCAAGCGGTGGCGTCCCTGACGGTCCCTTTTTGCACTGTTTGGGCGACGTAGACGGGCATTTAATGCCTTTGTCCCCTGCCGTCAGGGTTAGGTATGATACATTGTACAAGTAGTTGTACCAACCGCAATTCCTTTTCCATTTTTACCCTTGTCTATGTTGCCACCTGTCGGAGACCCCTTTAGCATATAAAAGGAGGCCCATGCGCAACGTAGAGAGGGGGGGAGGCAGAAAAACACTCACGCTCGGTCTCGTTAGCAGCTAGTGTGTACTGTAGCACTCAGCGCTCCCGAGCAAGAACTCAATACACTCAGACATGCAGCAGTAGGAGTGTTATCTCTCGGAGAGCTCGAAGCTGGGTAAACTGCTCATGTAACCGCCTCGATCCGCTCTTCAGGCGATCTCGCCCCCACTTGAACCGAAAGGGGCTCGGTCCGCCGGTCTCATAGGTGTTCGTGGATGAGCTTCCCCGACATCTTTGGCAGAAAAACACTCACGCTCGGTCTCGTTAGCAGCTAGTGTGTACTGTAGCACTCAGCGCTCCCGAGCAAGAACTCAATACACTCAGACATGCAGCAGTGGGAGTGTTATCTCTCCGGAGAACTCCGAAGCTGGGTAAACTGCTCGTGTGCTTCGCCTCGATCCGCTCTTCGTGCGATCTCCGCCCCCCGCCGAACCGAAAGGGGCTCGGTCCGCCGGTCCCATAGGTGTTCGTGGATCAGCTTCCCCGACATCTTTGTATGATGAGCATGATTGCAATGTTGTTAGTATGAATTTCTTGAATACCCATGATGCTAATGATATGCAAAGCCACAAGCTTGGGGAAGCTATGTTTGATGAATATGATATATTTTGTCCCCCAAGCTTTGATGAGCAAATTTTTTTTCATGATAGCATGCCTCCTATTTATGATGATTATATTGATGAAAGTGGGTTTGGAAGAGTGTCAACTTTAGAAAGTAGTGATCCCACTATTTTGGAGGATGTTGATTCTTATTGTGATGAACATGAAAGTGGATTTGGAAGAGTGTCAACTTTATTTAGTGATGATTCCACTATTTCGGAAGAGGTTCCAATTGATTATGAGAACAAAGTTGCTATCTATGATGATTATTGTGATGAATTGTATGCTAGTAAGAATAATGATAACCATGAATCTTGTCATCATGATTTTAGTTTTCAATTGGATTATGCCTCACATGATAATTATCTTGTTGATTTTGCTCCCACTATTATTCATGAGAAGAATTTTGCTTATGTGGAGAGTAGTAAATTTTCTATGCTTGTAGATCATGAAAAGAATGCTTTAGGTGCTGGTTATATTATTGAATTCATTCATGATGCTACTGAAAATTATTATGAGGGAGGAACATATGCTTGTAGGAATTGCAAGAATGTCAAGTTTCCTCTCTATGTACTTAAAGTTTTAAAGTCATGCTTGTTTTACCTTCCTATGCAAGTTGATTATTGTTCCCATAAGTTGTTTGCTCACAAAATCCCTATGCATATGAAGTAGGTTAGACTTAAATGTGCTAGTCATATTCTTCATGATTCTCTCTTTATTTTTAAATTCTTATCTCTTATGTGAGCATCATTGAAATCATCATGCCTAGCTAGGGGCTTTAAACGTTAGCGCTTGTTGGGAGGCAACCCAATTTTATTTTAGTTTCTTGCTTTTTGGTTATGTTTAGTAATAAATAATCCATCTATCTTCTTTTTAGACGTGGTTTTATGTTTTAATTAGTGTTTGTGCCAAGAAGAACCTTTGGGAAGACTTGGGTGAAGTCTTTATGATCATGCTGTAAAAAAACAGAAACTTTAGCGCTCACGAGATTAGCTTCAACTTTTTACTGGAGAGAGATATTTAGTTGATTATTTTTGCATATTATTACTAGACAAATTCCTCAGGTCCACCAATTTATTTTAGAATTTTTGGAGTTCCAGAAGTTTGAGTTAGTTACAGATTACTACAGACTGTTCTGTTTTTGACAGATTCTGTTTTTTGTGTGTTGTTTGCTTATTTTGATGACTCTATGGCTAGTAAAATAGTTTATAAACCATAGAGAAGTTGTAATACAGTAGGTTTAACAACAATATAAATAAATAATGGGTTTATTACAGTAACTTGAAGTGGTGTTTTGTTTTCTTTCGCTAACGGAGCTCACGAGTTTTCTGTTAAGTTTTGAGTTGTGAAGTTTTCAAGTTTTGGGTAAAGATTCGATGGACTATGGAATAAGGAGTGGCAAGAGCCTAAGCTTGGGGATTCCCAAGCCACCCCAAGGTAATATTTAAGGACAACCAAGAGCCTAAGCTTGGGGATGCCCGGATGGCATCCCTCTTCGCCTTCGCTCATCGGTAACTTTACTTGGAGCTATATTTTTATTCACCACATGATATGTGTTTTTCTTGGAGCATCATTTTATCTTGTTAGTATTTGCTTGATGTTATTTATAATAATGTTTTTCACCTTTAGTTTCAATAAAAAAGTCAAGGATAGCCTTTGCCATGCTTATTTTGCTACTATACATGTTGCTGTTTGAAAACAGAAAATTTACCGCTGTTGCAAAAATTCCCTAGAAAATTCAGAGCATGATATAATGTTGAAATTTTTTGCATAATGAGATATGATAAATTTACTACAATGGGAATTTTATTTCATAACTTTTGGAGTTCGGGAAGTATTTATACTCTTGCATTATTTACAGACTGTACTGTTTTGGCAGATTGCTGTTATGTTTGCATTGTTTGCATATGTTTTCTTTTTTAATGATTCTATTTGAGGATAGGAGTATTAAATATGCAGAGGAATTTAGTATGCAATGTTGAATAATAATCTTAGTGATTTGTTACAGTAGAAAGTGATAAGGTTTTGCATTGGTTTATACTAACCTATCTCATGAGTTCTTGTTGAGTTTGGTGTGGATGAAGCTTTTGAGAAATAGAGAAACCATGATATGAGAGGAATTAAGGAGACACAAAAGTTCAAGCTTGGGGATGCCCAAGGCACCCCAAGATAATATTTCAAGATGTCTCAAGCATCTAAGCTTGGGGATTCCCCGGTTAGCATCCCACCTTTCTTCTTCAACAACTATCGGTTAGTATCGGTTGAGCCTAAGTTTTTGCTTCTTCACATGAGTTGTGCTATCCTTACAATTTCATTTTATTTTATTTTGCTTGCTGTTTGAATAGAATACCAATATCTGAAATTCCTTAATGTTAGAGAGTCTTCACATAGTTGCACAATTATTTAACTACTCATTGATCTTCACTTATATCTTGTTGGAGTAGTTTGTCGTTTGCTCTAGTGCTTCACTTATATCATTTAGAGCATGGCGGTGGTTTTATTTTGTAGAAATTAATGAACTCTCATGCTTCACTTATATTATTTTGAGAGTCTTAAACAACATGGTAATTTGAACGAAAACGTTCATAGGAGGTGAACTGGATGTTATGATCAATTTGATACTTGATAATTGTTTTGAGATATGGCGGTAGTGATATTAAAGTTATGCTAGTTGGGTGATTATGAATTTAAAGAATGCTTTTGAAGTTAGCAAGTCCCGTAGCATGCACGTATGGTTAAAGTTGTGTAACAAATTTGAAACATGAAGTGTACCTGGCTTGTGCATCCTTATGAGTGGCGGTCGGGGAGGAGCGATGGTCTTTTCCTACCAATCTATCCCCATAGGAGCATGCGCGTAGTGCTTGATTTTTGATGACTTCTAAATTTTTGCAATAAGTATATGAGTTCTTTTGACTAATGTTGAGTCAATGGATTATACGCACTTTTACCTTTCCGCCATTGCTAGCCTCGTCGGTACCGTGCATTGCCCTTTCTCACCTTGAGAGTTGGTGCAAACTTTGTCGGTGCATTCAAACCCCGTGATATGATACGCTCTATCACACATAAGCCTCATTATATCTTCCTCAAAACAGCCACCATACCTACCTATTTATGGCATTTCCATAGCCATTCCGAGATATATTGCCATGCAACTTTCCACCGTTCCATTTATCATCATTATGACATACATTACTTTTGTCATATTTCCATTGCATGATCATGTAGTTGACATCGTATTTGTGGCAAAGCCACCATGCATTATTTTTCATACATGTCACTCTTGATTCATTGCACCATCCCTGTACACCGTCGGAGGCATTCATATAGAGTCATATTTTGTTCTAGTTTTGAGTTGTAATTCATATGTTGTGATCAATGAAAGGTGATGATCATCATTATTAGAGAATTGCCCAAAAAGAAAAAAAAAGAAAAAGAAAAAAAGACGAAATGCCAAAATAAAAAAAAAGAAGGCCCAAAGAAAAAAAAGGAAAAGGAAAAAAAAGGGCAATGCTACTATCTCTTTTTCCACACTTGTGCTTCAAAGTAGCACCATGTCTTTCATATAGTGAGTCTCATATGTTGTCACTTTCATATACTAGTGGGAATTTTTCATTATAGAACTTGGCTTGTATATTCCTACGAGGGGCTTCCTCAAATGCCCTAGGTCTTCGTGAGCAAGCAAGTTGGATGCACACCCACTAGTTTTCTTTCGTTGAGCATTAATTTATAGCTCTAGTGCATCTGTTGCATGGCAATCCCTACTCCTCATGTTGACATCAATTGATGGGCATCTCCATAGCCCGTTAATTATCATCGTCAATGTGAGACTTTCTCCTTTTTGTCTTCTCCACACAATCCCCAATCATCATATTCTATTCCACCCATAGTGCTATATCCATGGCTCATGCTCATGTATTGCGTGAAGGTTGAAAAAGTTTGAGATTATTTAAGCACGAAACAATTGCTTGGCTTGTCATCGGGGTATAGAAGTTGGGAACATCTTTGTGTGACGAAAATGAAGCATAGCCTAACTATATGATTTTGTAGGGATGAACGTTCTTTTGCCATGTTATTTTGAGAAGACATGATTACTTTGATTAGTATGCTTGAAGTGTTACTATTTCTTTTATCAATATGAACTTTTATTTTGAATCATTTGGATCTGAACATTCATGCCACAATAAAGAAAATTACTTTGAGAATCATGCTAGGTAGCATTTCACATCAAAAAATATGTTTTTATCATTTACCTACTCGAGGACGAGGAGGAATTAAGCTTGGGGATGCTTGGTACGTCTCCAACGTATCTATAATTTTTGATTGTTCCATGCTATTATATTACCTGTTTTGAATGATTATGGGCTTTATTATACACTTTTATATTACTTTTGGGACTAACCTATTAACCGGAGGCCCAGCCCATATTGTTGTTTTATTGCCTGTTTCAGTATTTCGAAGGAAAGGAATATCAAACGGAGTCCAAACGGAATGAAACCTTCGGCAAAGTGTTTTTTTTTGAAGATTATCATCCTGGAGGCTTGGAGATCAAGTCAGAAGATCCTCGAGGAGCCCAGGAGATAGGGGCGCCCCTGCTGTATGGCGCCCTGTCTCATGGACCCCTCGAGCACCCCCGACCGACTTCTTTCGCCTATATATGCCTCACGCACTCCTAAAAACATTAAAAATCAATATAGATCGGGAGTTCCGCCGCCGCAAGCCTCTGTACCAACCAAAAACCTCTCGGGAGCCTGCTCCGGCATCCTGCCGGAGGGGGAACCCATCACTGGTTGCCATCTTCATCATCCTGGCGCTCTCCATCGCGAGGAGGGAGTAGTTCACCCTCGGGGCTGAGGGTATGTACCAGTAGCTATGTGTTTGATCTCTCTCTCTCTCTCTCTCTCTCTCTCTCTTGTGTTCTCTCTATGGCACGATCTTGATGTATCGCGAGCTTTGCTATTATAATTGGATCTTATGATGTTTCTCCCCCTCTATTCTCTTGTGATGAATTGAGTTTCCCCTTTTGAAGTTATCTTATCGGATTGAGTCTTTATTTGAGAACACTTGATGTATGTCTTGCCGTGTTTATCTGTGGTGACAATGGGATATCACGTGCCACTTGATGTATGTTTTGGTGACCAACTTGCGGGTACCGCCCATGAACCTATGCATAGGGGTTGGCACACGTTTTCTTGACTCTCCGATAGAAACTTTTGGGCACTCTTTGAAGTACTTTGTGTTGGTTGGATGAATTTGAGATTGTGTGACGCATATCCTATAATCATGCCCATGGATACTTGAGGTGACAATGGAGTATCTAGGTGACATTAGGGTTTTGGTTGATTTGTGTCTTAAGGTGTTATTCTAGTACGAACTCTTGAATAGATTGATCCGAAAGAATAACTTTGAGGTGGTTTCGTACCCTACCATAATCTCTATGTTTGTTCTCCGCTATTAGTGGCTTTGGAGTGACTCTTTGTTGCTTGTTGAGGGATTGTTATATGATCTATCTATGTTATTATTGTTGAGAGAACTTGCACTAGTGAAAGTATGAACCCTAGGCCTTGTTTCCTATCATTGCAATACCGCTTCACGCTCACTTTTATCATTAGTTACCTTGCTGTTTTTATTTTTTCATATTACAAAAACCTATATCTACCATCCATATTGCACTTGTATCACCTTCTCTTCGCCGAACTAGTGCACGTACAATTTACCATTGTATTGGGTGTGTTGGGGACACAAGAGACTCTTTGTTATTTGGTTGTAGGGTTGTTTAAGAGAGACCATCTTCATCCTACGCCTCCTACGGATTGATAAACCTTAGGTCATCCACTTGAGGGAAATTTTCTACTGTCCTACAAACCTGCGCACTTGCAGGTCCAACAACGTCTACAAGAAGAAGGTTGTGTAGTAGACATCAGTGGCCTTAATCCTTGAAGGGTCAATGCCCATTTTGCGCACTGTGTCCTGATAAAGCAGGTTCATTCTGATGGCACCGTCCATAAGGACGCGCGTGAGGTGGAATCCGTTGATGATTGGGTCTAGGACCAATGCAGCCGAGCCGCCGTGATGGATGCTAGTAGGGTGATCCCTACGATCAAAGGTGATCGGACAAGCTGGCCATGGGTTGAATTTGGGGGCGACTGGCTCCATCGCATAGACGTCCCGTAGTGCACGCTTTCGTTCCCGCTTGGGGATGTGCGTGGTGTAGATCATGTTGACCGCTTTCACACGGGGATTTCTTCGTCCCCGTGTTCGGACGTCGGGCTCCTCTTCATCGCCGCTGCAGCCCCTTGTCCTTGTCTTCGGCGTTTATCTTGTCGGCATGTTTGAATACCCAGCAATCTCTATTGGTGTGGTTATTGGCTTTGTCCGGTGCCATGAATTTGGCACGAAGCGCCCAAAGATGCGGTCCAGATCGACGGTCCTCGATATTCTTTGAACGGCTTCTTCCGGACGGGCTTGGATCCACTGAATCTGGCGTTGACTGTCGTGTCTTCAGTGCTGTCGCCGTTGTTCCGTCGCTTATGTCTGTTACGTCGTGGCTTGCCGTTATTGTCGCGGCCATCCAAAGTGCGAGAATGTGGCGTAGTGTTGCTTCGAGCCAACCAGCTATCCTGGCCCGCGCAAAAGCGGGTCATTAGTGTTGAGAGAGCTGCCATGGACTTAGGTTTTTCCTGGCCGAGGTGTCGAGAGAGCCACTCGTCACGGATATTATGCTTAAAAGCCGCCAGGCCTTCGGCGTCCGGACAGTCGACTATTTGGTTCTTTTTAGTTAGGAACTGAGTCCAGAATTTCCTGGCTGACTCTCTGGGTTGTTGGCTCAGGTCATCGGCGTCTGGTGGTCGCACATATGTGCCCTGGAAGTTGTCGAGGAATGCGTCTTCCAGGTTTTCCCAACTGCCAATGGAATTTGCTGCCAAGCTGTTTAGCCAGTGTCGGGCTGGTCCTTTGAGCTTAAGGGGAAGATACTTGATGGCATGTGGAGAAGGAAATCTTCGATCCATACTGCGGGGTCTGTTGTGCCATCGTATGATTCGATGTTTACGGGTTTGAACCCTTCCGGGAATTCATGATCCATTACTTCGTCAGTGAAGCAGAGGGGGTGTGCGGAGCCTCTGTGCCGGGCTATGTGGCTACGTTGTTGTGTTCACACCATTAGAGTTGCTTTAGCTCAATTCTTAGAGTAAAGCTCCCCCTAGATGTGAGATCCCCCCTAAGAGGGATGAACTAACCTTGGGTTTTGTCGATGATGACTTCATGTAGGTGTTGAAGATTTGGATGCTCAATGTTGATGTAGATCTTTTGGAGTAATCCTTTGGAGTGAGTTGCACTTTCAATACCTAGATGGGTTAGTCCCACAAGGAACAAACAAGGATATCCATAGACATAGAGTGATGCACACACAAGATGATGTCTATGAAGGCATTAGGTTACCTTGTCCCTTGTCTTACCAACAAGAGCGTTTGTGACTCCTTGAACCAGTGCAAGATGTGGAAGTTGATTACACTTGTTCTTGCCAAAATGGTAAGAGTGAAGTATGTTGGCGGAGTCACCCTCAAGAACTCTCTAGTTCTTCTTCTTCTGGATACACACCATCTTGATGGGAATCCTCGGAGTTGTAGTTGTACTTGATGAAGTAGAACTTGATGTAGTCTTGGGAACCCACTTGACCAAGGCCTTGGGAGCTTCTTCAAATGCATCAATTTCCTCTTGAAGCTTATCCTTGTGTTTTTGCTTGTGGTCTTGTGGTGGAAGATCATCTTGAGCTTGTGTCCCTTTGAAGGAAGTAGGATCATACTTCTCTTGTTGAGGAACAAACTTCGTCTTGGGGTATTGATCTTCTTCCCACTCAACTCCATTGGCATTGAACTTTCGTTCAAAACCAACACCTTGGTTCTTCCGGTGCCTTCCTTGCTTGCGTACAATTTCCTCGAATTGCTTACTCCCGGCAAGGCTCTTGTACACACCTTTCTCTATAGTTCCCTTCAATAAGCTATTTTATTGCTCAAGTGTAACTTGGCTAATAGAATCATTAGTGGGATCAAGAGAACTACTAGAAGCAACAACATTGGATTTAGCATGATTATTGTTACTACTAGAGGAAGAATCTTTCTTGCTCTTGTTACTAGACTTGACTTGAGGCATGTAAGTGGATAAGAGTAAATGCTTGGCAATGTAAGAAGAACTTTTCTTGCGAACATCATCATTGATTGCCTTTAAGAACTCATGTTCTTGCTCAAGGTTGAGATTTTCAAAACGTAATTTCTCATGAGTCCTTAAAAGTTCTCGATGATCTCCTAAGATAGTTTCATGAGCTAACTTAAGAGTGTTTAGTTATTTAGTTAGAAACTCAATCTTCTCCTTATCATTGTCATTCGTTTTATCTTGATTAGCATGATTAATTGATGTTGCATCATAGTATTCATCACTAGAGTTGTCAACAAGTAAATCATCATCACCTAACAAGTCATCTTCATCACTATTGGAATCAACATACTCGGGTGTGATACCTTTGGGCCTTTAGCCATGAAGCATCTTCCAGGTCCTTCATTTGGTGAATCAAGTATGTCGTAGGAGTTGGTTGACAAAAGTGCTAGACCGGCAACACCTTCATCTTGAGTATATTCGGAGTCGGAGTGATAGCTTCTCTCGGAGTGATTGTCGGAGTCGGAGCCGGATACCCATTCACCAACATGAGCTTGATGTCTTCGTTTTGTGTAGCTCCTTGATGACTTGTCCTTCCTTTCCGAATCCTTGCTTCTCCAGGATGTTCTTCATTCATAACGATCATCTCTACTCCTTCTCTCTGTTGATGGTGATTCTTCTCTTCTATTTCTTCTTTTTGGAGAATCTTCTCTTCTCTTGTAGGGTGCCGTACACTCATTGGAATAGTGTCCGGGTCTTCCACAATTGTAGCAATTTCGCTCTCGACTAGAAGATCTTTTGTCATTGTAGGACCTTGACTTGGAGCTTCTCTCTTTGCTTCTACTCTTGTAGAACTTGTTGAAGTTCTTCACCACTAGGCTCAATTCTTCATTGAAGGTTTGTTTCTCACTTGATGATGTGGGAGCTTCACATGAGGCTTTGTAAGGACCACTTGACTTGTTATGGAGCTCCTCCTTATCCTTGAGTGACATCTCATGAGCAACAATTCTTCCAATGACTTGTTGGCTTGAGATCTTTGTAATTGGGCATCATTGGATCAATGTGCATACGGTATCATATTTTCCGTCCAAAGCTCTTAGGATCTTCTTGATGATGAATTTGTCGGTCATCTCTTCACTTCCTAAGCCGGCGATCTCATTTGTGATAAGAGCAAGCCTAGAGTACATTTCAGTGACACCTTCACCATCCTTCATTTTGAACTTGCAAGCTGACTTTGAAGCACATCCAACTTGGATTCCTTGACGGAGTCGGTACCTTCGTGCATATCAATCAAAGTATCCCAAATTTCCTTTGCATTCTCAAGACGACTGATTTTGTTGAATTCTTTGGGGCACAATCCGTTGAAGAGGCTATCACAAGCTTGAGCATTGTATTGCAGCATCTTCAACTCTTCCGCGGTAGCTTCACGGTTCGGTTCTCTCCCTTCAAAGAACTCACCTTGCAAGCCAATACACACAATAGCCCAAACGGCGGGGTTATGTCCAAGAATATGCATTTTCATCTTATGCTTCCAACTAGCAAAATTAGTACCATCAAAGTAAGGACCTCTACGGTGGTAATTTCCCTCGCTAGACGCCATACTCTCCTAGGTTGTGAAACCAAGGCTGTGATTACCAAAAGCTATGGAAATCAAAGCAAATGGAGACCAAAGCTCTGATACCACTTGTAGGATCGAAAGTATGTCTAGAGGGGGGTGATTAGACTACTTGACCAAATAAAAATCTCGCCTTTTCCCAATTTTAGTTATTGGCAGATTTTAGCAACTTTGGACAAGTCAAGCAATCTTAACACAATTCAAGCAAGCATGCAAAGAGTATATGAGCATCGGAAAGTAAAGCATGCAACTTGCAAGAATGTAAAGGGAAGGGTTTGGAGGATTCAAACGCAATAGGAGACACGGATGTTTTTGTCGTGGTTCCGATAGGTGGTGCTATCGTACATCCTCGTTGATGGAGACTTCAACCCACGAAGGGTAATGGCTGCGCGAGTCCATGGAGGGCTCCACCCACGAAGGGTCCACGAAGAAGCAACCTTGTCTATCCCACCATGGCCGTCGCCCACGAAGGACTTGCCTCACTACCGTAGATCTTCACGAAGTAGGCGATCTCCTTGCCCTTACAAACTCCTTGGTTCAACTCCACAATCTTGTCGGAGGCTCCCAAGTGACACCTAGCCAATCTAGGAGACACCACTCTCCAAGAAGTAACAAATGGTGTGTTGATGATGAACTCCTTGCTCTTGTGCTTCAAATGATAGTCTCCCCAATAGGGATGGCAATGGGTCGGGTTTGGGGCGGGTGGAGTTGGTCCAAATCCAACCCATGACCCATCTTCCCGCCCTCTGCCCATCCACCAAAGTATCCATGGGCACAACTTGTGCCCATGCCCAAATCCACTGGATACCCAGATACCCATGGAGCTCCATGGGCATAGAAAAATCAGCATGAAGACGTCCCACAGAACAAATCAAAACAGAAGTTGCATAAATAAAGTACGTAGCATATTTAAATTCAAATGCACTACCAACATTATGTGCACTAGTAATTGGAGACCCATCCGATTGTCCACATGAGCACACTTGGCTCCAAATTAGTCTTCAGTAATGATGGAGTCATTTTCATCCTGACATATGGTCCCATGTGTCATAAGGGTATCCACTGGATATCCATGGAGCAGAAATTGAAACCGTGCCCAACCCGACCGTTCGCGGGTATCCAGATCCATGGATCCATGGGAAGAAATGCGCTCCATACCCTTGCCCAACCGGGTCGGGTATCCACGGATATCCAGATCCATGGATAAAATTGCCATCCCTAGTCCCCAACACTCAACTCTCTCTCACAGGATATGGATTTAGTGGAAAGAAGATTTGAGTGGAAAGCAACTTGGGGAAGGATAGAGATCTAGATTCATATGGTAGGAATGGAATATCTTGGCGTCAACACAAGTGTAGGTGGTTCTCTCTCAGAAAATGTAAGTTGGAAGTGTAGGTTCGTTCTGATGGCTATCTCCACGAATGAAGAGGAGATGGCGGGGTATATATAGCCTCCACACATAATCTAACCGTTACACACAACTTGCCAATCTCGGTGGGACCGAATTGATAAACTCGGTCGGACCGATTCAACAAATCTAGTG
Organism: Aegilops bicornis; assembly: GCA_021605145.1. Lineage (NCBI taxonomy): Eukaryota > Viridiplantae > Streptophyta > Magnoliopsida > Poales > Poaceae > Aegilops > Aegilops bicornis. Next base: position 776,160,823 of record CM038675.1, read on the forward strand.
ACCGTTAGGATTTTCGGTGGGACCAACATGCAACTCGGTAGAACCGATATGGTTAGGGTTAGGGCATAACGTAATCTCGGTGAGACTGACATACAAACTTCGGTGAGACCGATTTTGGTAATAAGCTAACCAGAGAGTTGGTCAGGTAAACTCGGTGGGACCGATTCGCTCATTTTGGTGAGACCGAAATGTTACAAAAGGGAAACAGAAAGTTTACATTGCAATCTCGGTGGGACCGATCGCTCATCTCGGTGGGACCGAAACGTTACGAAGGGAAACAGAGAGATTACAACCCCATCTCGGTGAGACCGAGATCCCTATCGGTGAGACTGATTTGCCTAGGGTTTGTGGCAGTGGCTATGACATCTGAACTCGTTGGCGCCGGATAGAAAGAATCGGTGGGGACTTTTGGTTTAGGTCATATGTGGATGTGAGAAAGTAGTTGAGGGCTTTGGAGCATATCACTAAGCATTTTGAGCAAGAGCCTCATTAAGCAACACCTCATCCCTCCTTGATAGTATTGGCTTTTCCTATAGACTCAATGTGATCTTGGATCACTAAAATAGAAAATGTAGAGTCTTGAGCTTTGAGCTTGAGCCAATCCTTTTGTCCTTAGCATTTTGAGGGGTCTACTTTTTTCATCCATGCCATGCCAATCATTGAGATTTCCTGAAATATTAATCTTGAAATAGCATTAGCTCAATGAGCTATATGTTGTTAGGAATTACCAAAACCACCTAGGGATAGTTGCACTTTCAGCGGCCACACTCCGCGTGCAACCCATCGACCACCTTTGGCTTCACGTTAAATATCTAGAGCCACAGGCCGAAGTGTGGGGGGATGCGGAGAAAAGCCTCGCACATGACGATAAACACCGAGATATGGAGGAAGGAGTTCAGGGCTAGATCGTGAAAATCCAGCCCGTAATAGAAGATAAGACCGTGAACAAAGGGGTGGAGTGCAAACCCTAACCCGCGGAGGAAGTGAGGGATGAACACAACGCTCTCACCAGGCTTTGGTGTGGGGATAACCTGCCCTTGGGCAGGGAGCCTTTGCGGGATTTCCGTAGTCAGGTACCTCGCCTCCTGGAGCCTCGCGATGTCCTCCTCGGTGACAGAGGAGGCCACCCACTTTCCTTGAGAGCCGGATTCGGACATGGCTCGAGTGCTTGGTGGAAATGGAAAAGATCAAGACTTGGGCGCTGGAGCTTGAGGATGGGAGGGCTGAGGAAGAAGAAAGCATGGGGGAAAAAGATGGGTCCTTATCCCTTTATAAAGGCAATGAATATCAAGCGCCTCCTTACAAGCCTTAAAACTCGCCTATTCCCAAGGAGTCGTGCAAACGGCACGGTTGGATTATCCAAACCCGTATTGACGAGAATCCTGTAATAAGGGGACACGATCTATGCTTGGACAAGACGTGTCAATAAGGGCCGCGCCTCGGGACGTGAAGCGAGTGGCTCAAAACGGTTCGAAACAATAAAGTGGCCAGACGTAACATTTTGCCAGTAAAACTGTCAGGGAAACATGCCTTGTTGTTGATTAAGTATTATGCCCTTGCGGTTGAGGGTTGTAACGGTTGAACAGAGCCGGATATAACTCTCATGTTTGGAGGATTACTTTGGAGTATCCGGAGGAGGAACCCGCCTTGCAATGCCGAAGACAATTTGCGCGCCGGACACGGCGCCAGAAATCCTTCTTGCTACGTCGAGCTTGCGTTGGTTTTCCTCGAAGAGGAGAGGGTGATGCAGCAAGTGTAGCGTAAGTATTTCCCTCAGTTTTTGAGAACCAAGGTATCAATCCAGTAGGAGGCTTCTCAAAAGTCCCACGCACCTACACAAACAATTTGAGAACTCGCAACCAACGCAATAAAGGGGTTGTCAATCCCTTCACGGCCACTTCATGTAAAGTGAGATCTAATAAAGGTAGTATGATAAGATCAATATATTTTTGGTATTTTATAATATATATGCAAAAAGTAAAGATGCAAATAAAAGTAGATTGGGAGCAAATATGATAAGAGTTAGACCCGCGGGCCATAGGTTTCACTAGTGGCTTATCTCAAGATAGCATCAACGGGCTATGGAGATGCCCATCAATTTATGTCAACATGAGGAGTAGGGATTGCCATGCAACGGATGCACTAGAGCTATAAATGAATGATCAACAAAAGAAAACTAGTCGGTGTGCATCCAACTTGCTTGCTCATGAAGACCTAGGGCATTTGAGGAAGCCCATCGTAGGAATATACAGGCCAAGTTCTCTAATGAAAAATTCCCACTAGTATGAAAAAGACAACTTATGAGACTCGCTATATGAAAAACATGGTGCTACTTTGAAGCACAATATATGAGACTCACTACATGAAGAACAAGGTGCTACTTTGAAGCACAAGTGTGGAAAAATATATAGTAACATTGCCCTTTTTATTTATTTTCTTTTTTTTGGGCCTTCCTTTTTTTTATTTTTGGCCTTTCTCTTCTTCTTTTTTTGATTGGGCAATGCTCTAATAATGATGATCATCACACTTCTATTGATTACAACATAAGGATTACAACTCAAAACTAGAACAAGATATGACTCTATATGAATGCCTCCGTGATGTACCGGGATGGTGCAATGAATCAAGAGTGACATGTATGAAAAATAATGCATGGTGGCTTTGCCACAAATACGATGTCAACTACATGATCATGCAATGGCAATATGACAAAAGTAAAGTATGGCATGATGATGATGAACGGAACGGTGGAAAGTTGCATGGCAATATATCTTGGAATGGCTATGGAAATGCCATAATAGGTAGGTATGGTGGCTGTTTTGAGGAAGATATAGGGAGGTTTATGTGTGATAGAGCGTATCGTATCACGGGGTTTGGATGCACCGTGAAGTTTGCACCAACTCTCAAGGTGAGAAAGGGCAATGCAGTCTTGAAGAGGCTATCAAAGGCGGAAAGGTAAAAGTGTGTATAATCCATGGACTCAACATTAGTCAAAAGAACTCATATACTCATTGCAAAAATTTAGAAGTCATCAAAAATCAAGTACTACGCGCATGCTCCTAGGGGGATAGATTGGTAGGAAAAGACCATCGCTCGTCCCCGGCCGCCACTCATAAGGATGCACAAGCCAGGTACACTTCATGTTTCAAATTTGTTACACAACTTTAACCATACGTGCACGCTATGGGACTTGCTAACTTCAACACAAGCATTCTTTAAATTCACAATCACCCAACTAGCATGACTTTAATATCACTACCTCCATATCTCAAAACAATTATCAAGTCTCAAATTGATCATAGCATCCAATTCACTTCCTATGATAGTTTTTATTATACCGAACTTGGATGCCTACCATTCTAGGACCAATTTTATGACCATAGCAAATACCATGCTGTTCTAAAAGACTCTCAAAATAATATAAGTGAAGCATGAGAGACTAGCAATTTCTTCAAAATTAAGACACCACCGTGGTCTAAAAGATATAAGTGAAGCACTAGAGAAAAAACTATCAAGCTCAAAAGATATAAGTGAAGCACATAGAGTATTTTAGAAAATTCTAATAAAATAGGCTTCTCAAAAGGTGTGTACAGCAAGGATGATTGTGGTAAACTAAAAATAAAAGAATATATAATACACGAGCTCCAAGCAAAACACTTATCATGTGGTGAATAAAAATATAGCTCCAAGTAAAGTTACCAATGAACGAAGACGAAAGAGGGGATGCCTTCCCGGGGAATCCCCAAGCTTAGGATTTTGGCTATTATTGAATGTCTTGGGGTTCCTTGGGCATCCCTAAGCTTAGGCTCTTGCCACCCTTTATTCCATAGTCCGTAAAAGCTTTACCCAAAACTTGAAAACTTCACAACACAAAACTCAACAAGAAATCTTATAAGCTCCGTTAGTGAAAGAAAAAAAAAACCACCACATAAGGTACTGCAATGAACTCATTATTCATTTAATTTGGTGTTAAACCTACTGTATTCCAACTTCTATATGGATTATAAACTATTTTATTGGCCATAGATTCATCAAAATAAGCAAACAACACACGAAAAACAAAATCTGTCAAAACCAGAACAGTCTGTGGTAATCTGTAACTAACGCAAACTTCTGGAACTCAAAAAATTCAGAAAAAATAGGAAGACCTAGGAATTTGTTTATTGATCAGCAGCAACTGGAATCAATATTTTATCACGTTCTGGTGATTTTTAACAATTGTTTTTGTGAGCCAAAAGTTTCTGGAAATTACAGCAAGATCAAATAACTATCATCCATGAAGATCCTATAGGTTCTACTTGGCACAAACACTAATTAAAACATAAAACCACATCTAAACATAAGGTAGATGGATTATTTATTCCTAAACAGAAGCAAAAACAAAAAACATAAAGAAAATTAGGTTGCCTCCCAACTAGCGCTATCGTTAAACGCCCCTAGCTAGGCATAAAAGCGAAGATAGATCTAACGAGTGCCATTTTTGGCACTAAACTCATAAGTAGCACGCATGATAGATTCATAAGGTAATTTAACTTTATTTCTTGGAAAGTGCTCCATGCCTTTCTTTAATGGAAATTGGAATCTAATATTCCCTTCCTTCATATCAATAATCGCGCCAATCGTTCTAAGGAAAGGTCTACCAAGAATAATAGGGCAAGAAAGATTGCAATCTATATCAAGAACGATAAAATCTACGGGCACCAAATTTCTATTTGCAACAATAAGAACATCATTGATCCTTCCCATAGGCTTTTTAATGGTGGAATCCGCAAGGTGCAAATTTAAAGAACAATCATCAAGATCATGGAAACCTAGAATATCACATAAAGTTTTCGGAATTGTGGAAACACTAGCACCCAAATCACACAAAGCAAAACACTCATAATATTTAATTCTAATATTTATAGTAGGTTCCCACTCATCGTTAAGTTTTCTAGGTATAGAAACTTCCAAATTAAGTTTTTCATCATAAGATTGCATCAAGGCATCAACAATATGCTTGGTAAAAGGTTTGTTTTGACTATAAGCATGAGGAGAATTAACAACGGCTTGCAAAAAGGAAATACAACCTTTTATAGAGCAATTATCATAATTAAATTCCTTGAAATCCGAGATAGTAGGTTCAACATTATTAGAAGTTGAGGATTCTCCAATCTCACTTTTACCAAATTTAAGATCTAAAGACTCTGAATTCTTGGGACGCCTTCCAGGCAAAGTTGATTCATCATCAGTCACATAATCATCAAAATTCAGATTGCAAAACATAGATCTAATCGGAGACGCATCAATAACTTTAAGATCCTCATCATTATTTTCATGGAACGCTTTTATAAAGCTTTCTTTCTTAGCACGCAATCTAGCGGTTCTTTCCTTGCACTCGTCAATGGAAATTCTCATTACTTTGAGAGAGTCATTGATATCATGCTTAGGAGAATAAGATCCAAGTTTAAGAGAATTAACATCAAGCGAAAGTCTATCAACGTTCCTAGCCAATTCATCAACTTTCAGCAATTTTTCTTCAAGCAAAGCATTAAAATTCTTTTGAGAGATCATAAATTCTTTCACACTATTCTCAAAATCAGAGGGCATCTTATTAAAATTACCATAAGCATTATTGTAGGAATTTCCATAATTATTAGAGGGATTACTGGGGAACGGTCTAGCATTAAAATTTCCTCTATAATCATTATTTCCAGAACTATTCCTACCAAAAAAATTCACATCCATAGATTCATTATTATTCTCAATCAAGGAAGACAAAGGCATATCATTGGGATCAAGAGGACTATTTTTGGTAGCAAACATCTTCATAAGTTCATCCATCTTCCCACTCAAAACATTGATTTCTTCTATAGCATGCACTTTTTTACTAGAAGATCTTTCGGTGTGCCATTGAGAATAATTAGCCATAATATTATCAAGAAGTTTTGTAGCATCTCCTAATGTGATTTCCATAAACGTGCCTCCCGCGGCCAAATCTAAGAGATTTCTAGAAGCAAAGTTCAAACCGGCATAAATGTTTTTGTATGATCATCCATAAATTCAAACCATGAGTGGGGCAATTACGAAGCATCAATTTCATTCTTTCCCAAGATTGGGCAACATGCTCATGATCAAGTTGTTTAAAATTCATAATATCATTCCTAAGAGTGATGATCTTAGCGGGAGGAAAATACTTAGAGATAAAAGCATCTTTGCACTTGTTCCAAGAATCAATACTATTCTTAGAGAAAGACGAAAACCAAACTTTATACGATCTCTAAGTGAAAACGTAAATAACTTTAATTTGACAATATTGTTATCCGTATCTTTCTTCTTTTGCATATCACACAAATCAACAAAGTTGTTTAGAAGAGTAGCGGCATCTTCGCTAGGAAGGCCGGCGAATTGATCTTTCATAACAAGATTCAGCAAAGCGGTATTGATTTCACAAGACTCATAATTATTAAGAGGAGCAATCGGAGTACTAAGGAAATCATTATTATTGGTATTCGAGAAGTCACACAATTTGGTATTATCTTGCGCCATGGCAACAAGTAATCCAACACACAAGCAAATAGAAAAACGGCAAGCGAAAAGAGAGGAGGAGATTGCGAAGAGAGGCGAATAAAGCGGCAAGGGTGAAGTGGGGAGAGGAAAACAAGAGGCAAATGGCAAATAATGTAAATCTGAGGAGATGGGTTTGTGATGGGTACTTGGTATGTCTTGACTTGAGCGAAGACCTCCCCGGCAACGGCACCAGAAATCCTTCTTGCTACGTCTTGAGCTTGCGTTGGTTTTCCTCGAAGAGGAGAGGGTGATGCAGCAAGTGTAGCGTAAGTATCTCCCTCAGTTTTTGAGAACCAAGGTATCAATCCAGTAGGAGGCTTCTCAAAAGTCCCACGCACCTACACAAACAAACTGAGATCTTGCAACAAACGCAATAAAGGGGTTGTCAATCCCTTCACGGCCACTTGCGAAAGTGAGATCTAATAAAGATAGTATGATAAGATAAATATATTTTTGGTATTTTATAATATAGATGCAAAAGGTAAAGATGCAAATAAAAGTAGATTGGGAGCAACTATGATAAGAGTTAAGACCTGGGGGGCATAGGTTTCACTAGTGGCTTCTCTCAAGATAGCATAAGTATTACGGCGGGTGAACAAATTACTGTCGAGCAATTGATAGAAAAGCGCATAGTTATGAGATTATCTAGGCATGATCATGTATATAGGCATCACGTCCATAACAAGTAGACCGACTCACCTTTGCATCTACTACTATTACTCCACACATCGACCGCTATCCAAAGCATGCATCTAGAGTATTAAGTTCATAAGAACAGAGTAACGCATTAAGCAAGATGACATGATGTAGAGGGATAAACTCATGCAATATGATATAAACCCCATCTTGATATCCTCGATGGCAACAATACAATACGTGTCTTGCAACCCTTTATGTCACTGGGTAAGAACACCGCAAGATTGGATCCAAAGCTAAACACTTCTCCCATGGCAAGAAAGACCAATCTAGTAGGCCAAACTAAACTGATAATTTGAAGAGACCTGCAAAGATAACTTAATCATACATAAAAGAATTCAGAGAAGATTCAAATATTATTCATAGATAAACTTGATCATAAACCCACAATTCATCGGATCTCGACAAACACACCGCAAAAAGAGTTCACACCGAATAGATCTCCACAAGAGAGGGGAGAACATTGTATTGAGATCCAAAAGAGAGAAGAAGCCATCTAGCTAATAACTATGGACCCGTGGAGTCTGTGGTAAACTACTCACAACTCATCGGAGGGCTAGGATGTTGATGTAGAAGCCCTCCGTGGTTGATTCCCCTCCGTGAGTCCGCAAGGCCTCCAAGATTAGATCTCATGGATCTGAGAAGGTTACGGCGGTGGAAATTGTGTTTCGTGGTGCTCTGGATGTTTTCGAGTGCGTGGTATATATAGGAGGAAGAAGTATGTCGGTGGTCATGAGGGGCCCACGAGGGCAGGCGTGCCCTATAGGGGGGGTGCCCTCCTATCTCGTGGAGGCCTCGGCTGCTTCTTGACTTGCACTCCAAGTCCTCTGGATCACGTTTGTTCCAAAAATCACGTTCCCGAAGGTTTCATTCCGTTTGGACTCCGTTTGATATTCCTTTTTTTCGAAATACTGAAATAGGCAAAAAAAATTGCAAAATGGGTTGGGCCTCCGGTTAGTAGGTTAGTCCCAAAAATGATATAAATGTGTAAAATAAAGCCCATAAATATCCAAAAGGGGTAATATAATAGCATGGAACAATCAAAAATTGTAGATATGTTGGAGACGTATCACCCCCGCCTCCTGTTACCTTCGATCCTCAGGCGCACAGTTTGGGACCCCCTACCCAAGATCTGTCGGCTTTGACACTGACACCCAGTCGCAAACTGCAAAAAGAAAAGAGCTTACAAATAATCAAAGAAAAACTCCCAATGGAGTCAAAACCTTTACTTTATCGCTTGGGAACCGCCACTAGCGAGCTTAGCATGGAAGATATTGATAACTGATGGTCGTGAAGTAAATGACAAGGGTACATGTCTCGAAATATCATTTACCTCTGTTTTAAAACTTGAGCTCTGGCACCTTTGCAAACCACTGCTTCCCTCTACGATGGGACTATCTATTTACTTTTATGTTGTGTCATCACCTACTGAAATAAGCGCCAAAACCTGAGAGCACTGCTGTCTAATAACCCACAAGTATAGGGGATCGTTTGTAGCCTTCTTCGATAAATAAGAGTGTCAAACCCAATGAGGAGCTAAAGACAGAACAAATATTCCCTCAAGTTCTATCGACCACCGATACAACTCTACGCACACTTGACGTTTGCTTTACCGGAAACAAGTATGAAACTAGTTTGTAGGAGTGATGCTAAAACTACTTTGCAATAATAAAACTAGAAGTACTTTGCCAGATAATAAAAGTTAGGTGTTTAGTAAAAGGATTTTTGTCAACAAGAAGGTTATTTGTCCCTAGGCAATCGACTACAAGTACCAGTAATCATTCTTGTAATTGTATATGAGGGAGAAACATGAGCTAACACACTTTCTGTACTTGGATCATATGCACTTATGATTGGACCCCTAGCAAGCATCCGCAACTACTAAAGATCATTAAGGTCATGAAACCTAGCCATAGCATTAAGTATCAAGTCCTCTTTACTCCCATACGTCATACCCCACCTACTCGGGTTTAAGCTTCTGTCACTCTCGCAACCCACCATAAGCGAACCATGAACATATTGCAACACCCTACAGCGGGGGCCCCTCACGTTTGTGCGAGACAGAGGGCACCGTAGGACAGCACCATAAATAAAATATACAATCATACCAACCAAGATCACGATTAACCCAGAGGACAAAACGGATCTACTCAAACATCATAGGATAACCATAGATCATTGGGAAATAATATATGGAGTTGAGAACCATGTTTAAGTAGAGATTACAGCGGGAGGAAGACGTGTTACACAGCTGCATAGAGGGGGAGAAAGTTGGTGTTGACGGTAGCAAGATTGTTGATGTAGATCGCCATCTCGATCGTTGCCCCGGTGGCACTCCGGCACCACCAGAAGCGAGGGGGACAGAAACCCCTACTTCTTCTTCATCCTTGGCCTCCCCCCTAGATGGGGAGGAGAGTTCCCCCTCTGGTCCTTGGTTTCCATGGTGGCGGAGGGGCGGGAGCCCCTCCGAGATTGAATCTCCCTCTCTGTTCTCTTCTGTTTCGCATTCCCAGATCTGGCCGAAAACCGTTTCTTATATTCCCGGAGATCCGTATCTCCGATTGCGCTGAGATTTTAACATGATTTTTATCCGGATATAAGCTTCCTTCCGCCCTAAGTAGAGCTCCAACCGACGTTCGAGGCGGGCACAACCCACCACGCCACGCCTGGCTCTGGGACCGCTCCCTGGTGGGTTGTGCCCACCACGGGCCTCCGTTTGTGGTGATTCCAACTCCCAAAATCACATATGTTCCAAAATAATTCTCCGTGAAATTTTATTGCATTTGGACTTCATTTGATATGATTTTCTATGATACAGAAAACAGGAACTGGCACTGGGCACTGGATCAATAGGTTAGTCCAATAAATCATATAAATTATTGCCAAAAACATGTGAAAGTTGTATAATATTGGCATGAAACAATCAAAAATTATAGATACGACGGAGACGTATCACTGTCATGCTTATGCATTGTGTGTAGCTAATGTTGGGTGCATCATGCCTGGATCTTTTCTACCATGAATTACAATGTTTAGTCGCTGCTTGAACTTTGGAGGTGCTCTGCATTTATGTTTTGCGGTCTCAGAAAGGGCTAGCGAGATACCACTATTGTCATATTATATCATGGTTGTTTTGACAACGTGTTTCCATTTGAGATATCTTATTATTGCTCGCTAACTGATTATTTCATTGATATGAGTTAATATAATTTTTAAGAGTTATTGTTGGCATGGTTAGTCATAGTATTGGCTGAAAACCTAAATGTTGTTTAAGGTTATTTATGCAAACAAGAGAAAAAGAGTTCATAAAAGTTTTTCTTTTTCACTTTCAGTTTATCAACTGAATTTCTTGGGGACAAGCAAAGGTCTAAGCTTGGGGGAGTTGATACGTCTCCAATGTATCTACTTTTCCTAACGCTTTTCCTAACGCTTTTCCTCTTGTTTTGGACTCTAATTTGCATGATTTGAATGAAACTAACCCCGGACTGACGCTGTTTTCAGCAGAACTTCCATGGTGTTGTTTTTGTGCAGAAATAAAAGTTCTCGAAACGGAACAAAACTTTGCGAGGATTTTTTATACAATAAATAAGAATTTCTGGAGCCAAGATCCACCGGAGGGGGGCACCTGGGTGAGCACAACCCACCAGGGCACCCCCCCCCCCCTCCTGGCGCACCCAGGTGGGTTGTCCCCACCTGGTGGCCCCGTAGACCCTAAAACCTATGCTATAAAATCCTATTTTTCCAGAAAAAAATCAAGGAGAAAGAATTATCGCATTCCACGAGACGGAGCCGTCGTCACCTCCTGTTCTTCATTGGGATGCCAGATCTGGAGTCCGTTTTGGGCTCCGGAGAGGGGGTTCTTCGTTCTTCGTCATCACCAACCCTTCTCCATCGCCAATTCCATGATGCTCCCCACCGGGAGTGAGTAATTCCTTCGTAGGCTCGCTGGTCGGTGAGGAGTTGGATGAGATTCATCATGTAATCGAGTTAGTTTTGTTAGGGCTTGATCCCTAGTATCTACTATATATGTTCGAAAATTGATGTTGCTATGACTTTGCCATGCTTAATGTTTGTTACTTTGGGCCAGGGTGCCATGATTTCAGATCTGAACCGTTTATGTTATCACCATTATATCCATGTTCTAGATCCGATCTTGCAAGTTATAGTCACCTACTACGTGTTATGATCCGGTAACCCCGGAGTGACAATATTCCACTCCTAGTGATGACCGTAGTTTGAGGATTTCATGTATTCACCGTGTGTTAATGCTTTATTTCGGTTCTCTATTAAAAGGAGGCCTTAATATCCCTTAGTTTCCAATAGGACCTCCGCTGCCACGGGAGGGTAGGACAAAAGATGTCATGCAAGTTCTTTCCATAAGCATGTCTGACTATTTACGAAGTACATGCCTAAATTATATTGATGAACTGCAGCTAGTGCCATATTGCCCTAGGTTATAACTGTCTCATGATGAATATCATCCAACAAGTCACCGATCCAATGCCTACGAATTTATCTTATATTGTTCTTGCTAAGTTACTACTGCTGTCATTACTGTTGCACTTGCTACAAAAATACTACTATCACTGTTATTGTTACTATTGCTGTTGTCACTACTATCAAATCTATCATATTGCTTTGCTACTAATCACTTTCTTGCAGATAATTAATCTCCATGTGTGGCAGAATTGACAACTCAGTTGCTAATACTTACAAGTATTCTTTGGATCCCCTTGTCTCAAATCCCTAAATTTGGGTTGAATACTCTACCCTCGAAAACTGTTGTGATCCCCTATACTTGCGGGTTATCAAGGTGTCTCGGTCATGTCTACATAGTTCTCGAACCCGTAGGGTCCGCACGCTTAACGTTCGTTGACGATATATGAGTTATATGTTTTGGTGACCGAATGTTGTTCGGAGTCTCGGATGACATCACGGACATGACGAGGAGTCTCAAAATGGTCGGGAGGTAAAGATTGATATATAGGACGATGGTATTTGGACACCGGGAGTGTTTCAGGACGTACGGGGAAGTAATCGGGTCACCGGAAGGGGTTCCGGGCACCCCCCCCCCCCCGGCAAGTTATGGGCCTTATGGGCCAAAGGAGGGAACAGACTAGCCCACAAGGGGGCTGGTGCACCCCTTCCCTTGGTTGGCCACACCTAGGGAAGGAAAAGGGGGAGGGCTAGCCCCTCCTGCCTTTCCCTCTCATGGGAGAAAGGAAAGGCGGGGAGCGCCACCCTCCCGTGCCTTTCCCCACGCTCCAAATAAGGAAAGGGGGAGCGCCACCCTCCCGTGCCTTGTGAGAGACACCAAGTAGGATTCGCCCTACTTGGGCACCTCCCTTGGCTGCTCCTCCCTCCCACCTATATATATGTGGGAGGGGGGCTCCTAGCACATAACAGACAATTGCCCAGCCGTGTGCGGCGCCCCCTTCCACCGTTTACACCCCCGTTCATATTTTCGTAGTGCTTAGGCGAAGTCCTGCAGAGATAACTTCACCGTCATCATCACCACACCGTCGTGCGTCGTGTTGTCGGAACTCATCCACTACCTCGCCATCTTGCTGGATCAAGAAGGCGCGGACGTCACCGAGCTGAACGTGTGCTGAACGCGGAGGTGTCATACGCTCGGTACTCGATGGGGTTGGATCGCGAAGAAAGTTCGACTACATCAACTGCGTTGTGAAATGCTTCCGCTTACGGTCTACGAGGGTACATAGACACACTCTCCCCTCTCATTACTATGCATCTCCTTGATAGATCTTGCGTGGGCGTAGGAATTTTTTTCGTTTTCATGCAACGTTCCCCAACAGTGGCATCATGAGCCAGGTCTATGCGTAGATGATATGCACGAGTAGAACACAAAGAAGTTGTGGGCGATGATGTTGATACTGCTTACCACCAACGTCTTATTTTGATTCGACGACATTGTGGGATGAAGCGGCCCGGACCAACCTTACATTTCCACGCGCATGAGACCGGTTCCACCGACTGACATGCAACTAGTTTTGCATAAAGGTGGCTCGCGGGTGTCTGTTTCTCCTACTTTAGTTGAATCAAATTTGACTGCGGCCGGTCCTTGAAGAAGTTTAAAATAGCAAACTTGATAAGAACGGTTCTTGCTAGAAACCCGTAGCAGCCACGTAGAACTTGCAACAACAAAGTAGAGGACGTCTAACTTATTTTTGCAGGGTATGTTGTGATGTGATATGGTCAAGACATGATGTGATATACATTATTGTATGAGATGGTCATATTTTGTAATTTATGGGCAACCGGCAGGAGCCTTATGGTTGTCTCTTTACTGTATGGAATGCAAATGCCATGTAATTGATTTACTTTATCGCTATGCGTTAGCAATAGTTTTAGAAGCAATAGTTGCACTACTAGGGAAAACCCTATACACAGAACTTTAGCAGCAGCGTGGGTCAAGAAAGCACACTGGTGCTAATTAGCGATAAGAGCGCTTTGAGGTAACCGCTGCAGATAAAGATATATAGCGATGGCAGCGTCTTGATGTACACATGTTACTACTAAAATTCCCACGGCTTAGCCCATAAGCTACACATAGTAGTAGCGATCTATGACGAACCGCGCTACCGCTATGCTGTTTGTAGCAGCGCGTTTTAATGTAAACTCGTTGCTGCTAAAGGTTATAAAATTAAATGGAAAGAAAATGGAAAGGTAATTGAAAATGAAAGAAATAGAATAAGGTGAAAGGAAACAAATAAAATGTGAAGTAAACTAAATGAAAAAGGGAAAAAAGAGAAAGGAGTAGCGATGGCGTGTATCGTGAACGCTTGTAGCTAATGTAGCAGCGCTTTTCTAACGCCATCGCTACTTCGACTTAACCACGGGCCGGGTTCGTCCTTCCCCACGCCACACTTTCCCCAAATCTCTCCACTCTCGCCGCCATGTGTCAGTCGCCAAGGCTCTCTCCGCACCTCTCGCCGCCTCGACCCCGACCTCAACGATGCCCCGGACGCCGCCCCAACCCCAGATTCAACGCCGCCCCAGCCCCCGACCTCAACGCCGCCCCGGACGCCGCCCTGACCCTTACCTCGACGCCGCCCTGCCCCTCCCTTGTTGCAGGCACCCGAGGTGAGCACGCCCGCTCTCCCTCTCCCTTACCTGATCTGCCTAGGGTTTTTTTATATTTTAGTTGCATATTAAGTTTATTTTTATTTATAGTAAGTTTATTTTAGTTGCATATTAAGAACTAGGTACTAATAGTGTCCCACTACTCAGTTTTGCCATTAGAAGTTACAACTGCTCCAAAATGCCATCGATCCGTGAGATGCTTGTTCAAAAATGCCATTAGATATCTAAAAAATGCCACCATCCCGTTAGATGTTTGCTCAAAAATACCATTAGACATTATTATTTTCATGTCAAACCCGTTGACCATGTTATATGACAAAAATAAGTCTAGACCCATATGTCAGTTCCTAAGTGTATCCCTACTTGTCAGGAGTAACCAAGCGAATAATTTTACAGGAAAATAAGAACGTTGTTAGGATTAAGTGGGCCCCACACTTTATTGTAGTGAGATAGAGGGAGAGCTGGCATGTTGGTTCATAGGTATTTATGTCACTATAACATAGCAAAAGGGTTTTGAGATCACAATAATGGTATCCAGTGGCATTTTTGAGCATGTACCTAACGAAGTGATGGCATTTTTGAGCAGTTGAAATTCCTAGTGGCAAAATTGAGTAGTGAGACGCAACCGGTGGCATAAGTGATAAAAACCCTTTATTTATAGTAAGTTTATTTTTAGTAAGAACTAGTTGAATTAATAGAACTAGTTAGTAAGAACTTGTTGCTATTTTTTAGTTAAAGCAATTTTTCCCGCCTCGACGTGGACGATGCCTATCCCGCATCCTCGCCATCGAGTCATGGAGGACGACACCTGCTTGACTAGATCGGCCATGTCCGAGACCAGGCTCCGCCGGGTGGTACTTGGAGGCGCTACCTACCGGGGCGCAGGTTGGTGAGGAGCCAGACTGTCATTGACCAACCTTCTTTGGTGGCGGTCGCGTGGGCGATGGCGATCCAGAGGCTTGAGGACTCCAGCGGAGGTGGTGCGTCACCGTGTTAGTGAGGAGGACGCAGCGTCCGTCTCTACTTGTTTGCGTTGGAGCACAGGTCGTTCTCCAATACCGGCGAGTTCTCCGGGGATCTCACTAGAGCTATGATCCCGTGATGGTTCCTTCTCTGTGGGTGTCCACCGCTTGCGCGCCGATACCCGTCGTGTGCTAGGGTTTTAGTTGTATTAGTTATGTTATATGTATGACACTATTCGTGATGTATTAGTGATAATATTTGATGATGTAGGGACGCATGAGATGATTTACTTTTGCTTATTGAATGCATGCTAATTTGAGTCCTATAAGATATTTTGAAATGTATATCTTGTGTTGCTCAATATCCAAGTGGCCGGTCATGTTGGCATGTTACACCTCCGAGTGGCCTATGTTTTGCCGGAGTGTTGATTCATTTCCGTTCCGGCACATTTCAGGCGCCGATATGTCCTATTTTAGCAAAGGTCATGCCGGATTTTTCCGTGAATTTTGGCATGACTTGTGCGAATATGTAGGAAACATCGAAAGTGCCCCGGATTTGTGTGTTGAGTATCCTGGTAGTTGTCTTCGATCAATTTTCAATTAATGTTTTAACTATGAACATAGGAAATGTCCGACGGCGAAAAGGATTTCGGTATTTGCAAATCTGCGAAGACGACGCGGCTTGTGCGATGTAATCTTCCTAGATGATGATAGGCGCTTCAAAGCATCAAGATGGACGAGAACTTGAAGTGGATACGATGAAGTCATAATGACAAGTCTTTTTGTAGCTAAGCATGACATCTGCTTCATTTGCTTGAACTTATATTTTTTACTATTCTACTAAGCGTATCCCCTACCACGCAAGAGTTTTTGTATTGGATAAGATAGGTTTCGGTCATCCGCGGAGGTAAAGAAAGTTTATTTGAAGACCGAGCATGGTTATATTTTCCATGCAAAATTATACAATTCAGACGACTACACCTATTTTGGATGCAAAACATGGCGAGCACTATGCAAGACTTATGCATTTGAGCACGATATGGTTATCATCTTTGATATTCGCCCGTAAGATGATATTGAAGGTAATACCGACATCCGGTTCGATGTGCGTGACGCCTCGGTTATACCATTATGTAAGTTTCTCAACCATATTTATGTCTTTGATATTGTTTATTCAAAAATAGTTGACAACTAATTTGTATTGTCGACTTATTTGGTGCATAAGCAAACATGTCCAGCGCTTGGTAGACATGACCTACTACTGTCCCGAGGCTGAACTAAACTGCGAGGAGCTAAGTCATTATGTTTCATGGCTTGAGGATCTTGATACTGTCAAGGCAAATTTTCTTCATGGATTTATAAATGTTAGTACTGAAAACGTGCGACCAATAGTGTTCGTGATGAACTACGGTCACATCCATTTAGGAAGGATGGTAAGATTTTTACTATTTGTCCTCATTGCATCTTTTCCATACATTATTTTTGAAGCTAAACTTCATTGCTAAGTATCTTACCATACAATGTTCTTCAACAGGGACTCAGATGAATGTTGTGCCTTATGGGATCGAGACTAAAGGTACCATGAGTATTATCACCACGGCCAAGATATCCTCTGATTACTCTAGTGCATTCAAGATTACCGACGGATGCTTAATAGTGCAAGACTGGACCAAATATGTGTTGGGGGAGCGCAGAGAAGTACTAGGGGCCAGCAAACAGAGGCGCTTTCCACGATTAGGAGACAGGTTCATCTGCATGCTCCAACTTGATCAAGCAGAAGAGCTACACATGTTTTATGTTGTTTTACCTAAGAGAGAGCAGCAGGAATGATTAGCTAGCTAGAAATGAGTTTCAGGATGATGATGTGCTACACTATTACTATGATGATAAAATAGCTAGTGTTGGTGGTAATGACTATGATGATTATTATTAGCTAGTGTTAGTGGTGATTAAATAAATACTGTTGGTGGTAATGACCATGATGATGATTAAATATATTGTCTTTGGCGGATTAGATTCAAGTGGAGGCAACATGTGGTGCACATCGAAAGTACTACTAGTCCAAACTAGATCAAGTTTGGATTAGTAGTATACTTTTGACATGCACCACATATTGCCTCCACTTGAACCTAATCCACCTTCATTTGACACACTGTTATGGACATAATGATGTAAACCTCATAACTAGTATTGTACCAATATTTGTATGATGGCGCATAAATACAATAAAAATAAAAATAAAAATAAAGTACTTGTAGCGATGGGCAGAAAACACGCTGCAAGTAGTTACCTTAGCAACAGCGTGGTAACGAACAAACGCTGCAGACTATTTGTCCTAGCCAGCGCTTGGTCGGCACGGGCTGCTGCTAAGCAATAGCTGCAGCGCCTTATTAGTAGCGCCTATACCCGCGCTACTGATACATCTAAAACCCGCGCTGCTGCTAGCCTTTTCCCTAGTAGTGTTGGTGAGACGGCCACGACGCAACAATGGAGATCAAGGTGTCGAGCCGGTGACGATGGATATCATGACGATGCTTTGGAGATGGAGATCAAAAGCACAAGATGATGATGGCCATATCATGTCACATATTTTGATTGCATGTGATGTTTATCTTTTATGCATCTTACTTTGCTTAGAACGACGGTAGCATTATAAGATGATCCCTTCACTAAATTTCAAGATATAAGTGTTCTCTCCGGGTATGCACCGTGGCGAAAGTTCGTTGTTTCGAGACACCACGTGATGATCGGGTGTGATAGACTCTACGTTCACATACAACGGGTGTAAGATAGTTTAGCACATGCAGAAGACTTGGGTTCAACTTGACGAGCATAGCATGTACAGACATGGTCTCGGAACACTGGAGACCGAAAATTCGAACGTGAGTCATATAGTAGATACGATCAACATAGAGATGTTCACCATTGATGACTACTCCATCTCACGTGATGATCGGACATGGGTTAGTTGATTTGGATCAAGTATCTCTTAGATAACTTGAGGGATGTTTATTTAAGTGGGAGTTCATTAGTAATTTGATTAATTGAACTTTAATTTATCATGAACTTAGTCCTGATAGTATTTGAAAATTATGTTGTAGATCAATAGCTCGCATTGTAGCTCCCCTATGTTTTTGATATGTTCCTAGAGAAAACTAAGTTGAGAGATGATAGTAGGAATGATGCGGCCCGTGATCTAAGGATTATCCTCATTGCTGCACAGAAGAATTATGTCCTTGATGCACCGCTAGGTGACAGACCTATTGCAGGAGCAGTTGCAGACGTTATGAACATTTTGCAAGCTCGATATGATGACTACTTGATAGTTTAGTGCGCTATGCTTTAAGGCTTAGAACCGGGACTTCAAAAACGTTTTGAACACCACGGATCATATGAGATGTTCCAAGAGCTGAAATTGGTATTTCAGATTCATGCCTGTGTCAAGAGGTATGAGACCTCTGACATGTACTTTTCCTAGAAGATGGAGGAGAATAGCTCAACCAGTGAGCATGTGCTCAGAATGTCTGGGTACTACAATCGCTTGAATCAAGTGGGAGTTAATCTCCAAATAAGATAGTGATTAACAAAGTTCTCTAGTCACTATCACCAAGCTACTAGAACTTCATGATGAACTATAATATGCAAGGGCGAAAATGATTCCTGAGCTCTTCGTGATGCTGAAATCGGCGAAGGTAGAAATCAAGAAAGAGCATCAAGTGTTGATGGTTAACAAGACCACTAGTTTCAAGAAAAAGGGCAAGGGAAAGAAAGGGAACTTCAAGAAGAATGGCAAGCAAGTTGCCGCTCCCATGAAGAAGCCCCAAGCTAGACCCAAGCCTGAAACTGAGTGCCTCTACTGCAAAGGAAATGGTCACTAGAAGCGGAACGTCCCCAAATACTTAGAGGATAAGAAGGATGGCATAGTAAACAAAGTTATATTTGATATACATGGTCTTGATGTGTACATTACTAGTGTTTGTAGTAGCCCCTGGGTATTTGATACCGGTTTAGTTACAAAGATTAGTAACTCGAAACAGGAGTTGCAGAATAAATAGAGACTAGTTAAGGGCGAGGTGACAATGTGTGTTGGAAGTGATTCCAAGGTTGTTACGATCACCATCGCACACTCCCTCTACCTTCGGGATTAGTGTTGAACCTAAATAAATATTATTTGGTGTTTGCGTTGAGCATGAATATGATTAGATCATGTTTATTGCAATATGATTATTCATTTAAGTCAGACAATAATTGTTGTTCTATTTACATGAATAAAACCTTCTATGGTATGTGAATGTTTTATTGAATCTTGATCTTAGTGATACACATATTCATAATATTGATGCCAAAAGATGCAAATTGATAATGATAGTGCAACATACTTGTGGCACTGCCGTTTAGGTCATATTGGTGTAAAGCACATGAAGAAACTCCATGTAGATGGACTTTTGGAGTCACTTGATTATGAATCATTTGATACTTGTGAACCATGCCTCATGGGCAAGATTACTAAACTACGTTCTCCCGAACAATGGAGCGAGCTAATGACTTATTTGAAATAATACTTACCGATGTATGCGATCCGATGAGTGTTGAAGCACGCGGTGGGTATTGTTATTTTCTGACCTTCACAGATGATTTAAGAAGGTATGGGTATATCTACTTGATGAACCACAAGTCTGAAACATTTGAAAAGTTCAAAGAATTTCAGAGTGCAGTGGAGAATCATTGCAACAAGAAAATAAAGTTTCTATGATCTGATCGTGGAGGCGAATATTTGAGTTATGATTTTGGCCTTCATTTAAAACAATGTGGAATTGTTTCACAAATCACACCACCTGGAACACCACAGCGTATTGGTGTGTCTGAACATTGTAATTGTACTTTATTAGATATGGTGCAATCTATGAAGTCTCTTCCCGATTTACCACTATCGTTTTGGGGTTATGCATTAGAGACAGCCGAATTCACATTAAATAGGGCACCGTCTATATCCGTTGAGACGACACCGTATGAGCTATGGTTTGGCAAGAAACCTAAGTTGTTGTATCTTAAAGTTTGGGGTTGCGACACTTATGTCAAAAGGCTTCAACCTGATAAGCTCGACCCCAAATCGGAGAAGTGTGTCTTCATATGATACCATAAGGAAACAATTGGGTACACCTTCTATCACAGATCCAAAGGAAATATCTTTGTGGCCAAGAATGGATCCTTTCTAGAGAAGGAGTTTCTCTCGAAAGAAGTGAGTGGGAGGAAAGTAGAACTTGATGAGGTAACTGTACCTTCTCTCGAATTGGAGAGTAGCACATCACAGAAAACCATTCCCGTGATGCCTACACCAACTAAGGAGGAAGATAATGTTGATGATCATAAAACTTTAGATCAAGTTACTACTGAACTTTGTAGGTCAACCAGAACACGTTCCGCACCAAAGTGGTACGTTAATCCTGTCCTGGAAGTCATGTTACTAGACCAAGGCGAACCTACGAACTATGAAGAAGCTGTGATGAGCCCAGATTCCGATAGATGGCTTGAAGCCATGAAATCTGAGATAGGATCCATGTATGAGAATAAAGTGTGGACTTTGGTGGACTTGCGCGATGATCGGCAAGTCATAGAGAATAAATGGATCTTCAAAAAGAAGACGGGCGCTGATGGTAATGTTACTGTCTACAAAGCTTGACTTGTCGTAAAAGGTCTTCGACAAGTTCAATGGGTTGACTACAATGAGATATTCTCACCCGTAGCGGTGCTAAAGTCTGTATGAATCATGTTAGCAATTGCTGCATTTTATGAAATCTAGCAATCCTTAACATGATACAACTAGAAGGTTTTGTCGATCCTAAAGGTGCTAACAAAGTGTGCAATCTCCAGTGATCCATCTATGGACTGGTGCAAGCATCTCGGAGTTGGAATATACGCTTTGATGAGGTGATCAAAGCATATGGTTTTATATAGACTTATGGTGAAGCCTGTATTTACAAGAAAGTGAGTGGGTGCTCTGTAGCATTTCTGATATTATATGTGGATGACATATTGTTGATTGGTAATGATATAGAATTTCTCGATAGCATAAAAGGATACTTGAATAAGAATGTTTCAATAAAAGACCTCGGTAAAGCTACTTATGTATTGGGCATCAAGATCTATAGAGATAGATCGAGACGCTTAATAGGACTTTCACAAACCACATACCTTGACAATGTTTTGAAGAAGTTCAAAATGGATCAGTCAAAGAAAGGGTTCTTGCCTGCATTGCAAGTTATGAAGTTGAGTAAGACTCAAAACCTGACCAAGGCGGAAGATAGAGAGAGAATGAAAGTCATTCCCTATGCCTCAACCATAGGTTCTATAAAGTATGCCATGCTGTGTACCAGACCTATTGTGTACGTTGCCATGAGTTTGGAAAGGGGGTACAATAGTGATCCAGGAGTAGATCACTATACAACTGTCAAAATTTATCCTTAGTTACCTAAGAGGACTAAGGAAATATTTCTCGGTTATGGAGGTGATAAAGAGTTCGTCATAAAGGGTTACGCCGATGCAAGCTTTGACACCAATTCGGATGACTTAGAGTCTCAATCTGTATACATATTATTAGTGGGAGCAATTATCTAGAGTAGCACCATGCAGAGCATTGGAGACATATAAATTTGCAAATATACATACAAATCTGAATGTGACAGACCCATTGACTAAACTTCTCTCACAAGCAAAACATGATCACACCTTTGTACTCTTTGGGTGTTAATCACATGGCGATGTGAACTAGATTATTGACTCTAGTAAACCCTTTGGGTGTTGGCCACATGGCGATGTAAACTAGATTATTGACTCTAGTAAACCCTTTGGGTGTTGGCCACATGGCCATGTGAACTATGGGTGTTAATCACATGACGATGTGAACTATTGGTGTTAAATCACATGGCGATGTGAACTAGATTATTGACTCTAGTGCAATGGGAGACTGAAGGAAATATGCCCTAGAGGCAATAATAAAGTTGTTATTTTATATTTCCTTATTCATGATAAAGGTTTATTATTCATGCTAGAATTGTATTGATCGGAAACTTAAATACATGTGTGAATACATAAACAAATACCGTGTCCCTAGTAAGCCTCTACTAGACTAGCTCGTTGATCAAAGATGGTTAAGCTTTCCTAACCACGGACATGTGTTGTCATTTAATAACGGGATCACATCATTAGGAGAATGATGTGATGGACAAGACCCACCCGTTAGCTTAGCATAATGATCGTTCAGTTTATTGCTATTGCTTTCTTCATGTCAAATATTTATTCCTTCAACTATGAGATTATGCAACTCTCGGATATCGGAGGAATACCTTGTGTGCTATCAAAGGTCACAACGTAACTGGGTGATCATAAAGATTCTCTACAGGTATCTCCGAAGGTGTTTGTTGAATTGGCATAGATCGAGAGTAGGATTTATCACTCCGAGTAGCGAGTATCGGAGAGATATCTCTGGGCCCTCTTGGTAATACACATCATAAGTTTCAAGCAAATGACTAAGGAGTTAGTCGCGAGGTGATGTATTATGGAACGAGTAAAGAGACTTGCCGGTAACGAGATTGAACTAGGTATGAAGATACCGACGATCGAATCTCAGGCAAGTAACATACCGATAGACAAAGGCAATTACATATGTTGTCATAACGGTTCGACCGATAAAGATCTTCGTAGAATATGTAGGAGCCAATATGGGCATCCAGGTTCCGCTGTTGGTTATTGACCGGAGAGGTGTCTCGATCATGTCTACATAGTTCTCGAACCCATAGGGTACGCACGCTTAACGTTTGTTGATGATATGGTGTTATATGAGTTATATGTTTTGGTGAACAAATGTTGTTCGGAGTCCCGGATGAGATCACGGACATGATGAGGAGTCTTGAAATGTTCGAGAGGTAAAGATTGATATATAGGACGATGGTATTTGGACACCGGAAGTGCTTCGGGACGTACCGAGAAGTAATTGGGTCACCGGAAGGGGTTCCGGGCACCCCCCGGGAAGTTATGGGCCTTAATTATGGGCCAAAGGAGGGAACAGACCATCCCAGAAGGGGGCTGGTTCTACCCTTCCGTTGGTTGGCCAGCCCTAGGGAAGGAAAAGTGGGAGGGCTAGCCCCTCCTGCCTTTCCCTCTCATGGGAGAAAGGAAGGGGGGCGCCACCCTCCCCTGCCTTTCCCCGCGCTCCAGATAAGGAAAGGGGGGCGCAGCTTGGTAGAGACCCCAAGTAGGATTCCCCCTACTTGGGCGCCCCCCTTGGCTGCTCCTCCCTCCCCCCACCTGTATATATGTGGGAGGGGGCGCCTAGCACATAACAGACAATTGCCTAGCCGCGTGCGGCGCCCCCTTCCACCGTTTACACCCCGGGTCATATTTTCATAGTGCTGAGGTGAAGCCCTGCGGAGATAAATTCACCATCACCGTCACCACGTTGTCGTGTTGTCGGAAATCATCCACTACCTCGCCGTCTTGCTGGATCAAGAAGGCGCGGACGTCACCGAGTTGAACGTGTGCTGAACGCGGAGGTGTCGTACGTTCGGTACTCGATCGGTTGGATTGCGAAGAAAGTTTGACAACATCAACCGCGTTGTGAAACGCTTCCTCTTACGGTCTACGAGGGTACGTAGACACACTCTCCCCTCTCGTTGCTATGCATCTCCTTCATAGATCTTGCGTGGGCGTAGGAATATTTTTTTCATGCAACGTTCCCTAACTTTCTAATGCCCCCAAGAAGACGATAATCGATTATGCAGTTATCACCGCCCCGGCTTTGACCTTTCCGACTAAGGTATGATCTATCCCCTGGGTGAGCTGGGCGGGAATGAGGCAACACTCCTTGTGTAGCCGCCGCTGTCGGTGTCAAAACCGGCGGATCTCGGGTAGGGGGTCCCGATCTGTGCGTCTTAGGCCGATGGTAACAGGAAACAAGGGACACAGATGTTTACCTATGTTCGGGCCCTCTCGATGGAGGTAAAACCCTACTTCCTGCTTGAATAATATTGAAGATATGGGTAGTACAAGAGTAGATCTACCACGAGATCATAGAGGCTAAACCCTAGAAGCTAGCCTATGATGGTATGATTGTAATTGTGATCGGCCTTCTAAGGACCAACCTCTCCGGTTTATATAGGCACCGAGAGGGCTAGGGTTTACATGGAGTCGGTTACAAGGAAGGAAATATAATATCCGGATCGCCAAGCTTGCCTTCCACGCCAAGGAAAGTCCCATCCGGACACGGGACGAAGTCTTGAGTCTTGTATCTTCACGCTTCAATAGTCCGGACGATGTATATAGTCTGGCTGTCCGGATACCCCCTAGTCCAGGACTCCATCAGTAGCCCCTGAACCAGGCTTCCATGACGATGAGTCCGGCGCGCAGTCTTGTCTTCGGCATTGCAGGGCGGGTTCCTTGTCCGAGTACTCCAAAGTAATTATCGAACACTTGAACCGTGTTTGGATCCACAAAATGATCTTCACATGCTACCGTAGAGAGGCTGGTATTTCACAAATGCAATCTGCTGACAACTTTTTAGGCGACGCGAGGTGTCATTACGGTCGGGTCATTATACGAACCGTTTTCCCACAACCAGCCACAGCGCATATTGCGAGGCGGTTTTCTTGACACGTCTTGTCAAAGCAGAGATCGTGTCCCCTTATCATGGGATTCTCATCAATATGGGTACGGGTAATCCCACCACATCATCAATCGTGGCGCTTGGGAAGCAAATGATTCCCAACGGGCAAGTGGGGAGGCGCACCGCTTTCGTCGCCTCTATAAAGGGATAAGATTTCCCCATTTTTACCCATGCCTTCTTCCTCCTTTGCCCTCTCTTGCCTTCTCGAGCTCCAGCGCCCAAGCCCAAGTCTTCTCCGCACAGCTAAACATGTCCGGAGCAGGAGGCAAGTGGGTGGCTTCCACCGTCAAGGAGAAGAATATCGCAAATCTTCGGGCGGCCGGATACTTGGCCGCAGACATAGCGCATCACCGGACGTTGGGCAGGTCATTACGACCCGGACCCCACGAGAGGTCGTGTTCGTCGCCCACTTCGTCCGTGGACTGGGGTTTCCACTTCACCCCTTCGTCCGCGGGCTCATGTTCTACTACGGGCTAGAATTCCATGATCTAGCCCTGAATATCGTCCTCAACATCTCGGCGTTCATCGTCGTATGTGAGGCCTTCCTCCGCATCCGGCCTTACTTCGGCCTGTGGCTGCAAATCTTCTGCGTGAAGCCGAAGATTTTAAGCGGCCAGCAAGCGGAGTGCGGAGGGGCCATGGTGGGCAAGATGCCTAACGTCACCTGGCTGAACGGCTCCTTTGCGGAGACCGTAAAAGGGTGGCAATTGGGGTGGTTCTACATCACCAAGCCAGCTGGCGCCAAGCTGGGCGGCCCCCAGTTCCGACACTGGAGCCCCATGCGGCTCACCTCCTGGGAAAAGAAGGGCCTGACTTGGGGCGAACCTACAGAGCTGACCAGACTCCAAACCTGCAGCAAGAGCATGAAGGACAAGAACATCAAGCTTGTCAATGTGATCTAGGTCATGCTCGTTCGCCGGATTCTGTCGTGCCAAAGGCGGGCATTCAATATGTGGGAGTTCGTCCCGGCCGAACATCAGACACTTCAGAGGCTCTATGGCATGAAGCACAAAGACGCGTGGAAGGCGTTGTTTAAGGCCTCCGAAGTACCTCCTCCCACATCCGAGGACCGCGGACTTCATGCAGCATGGCCCCCGCGTCCGGTGTGAGTTTTGGGACTACCACGGATTCGGTTTTTCCCAATACATTCATGGGGGAGTCTTAAGTATTTGTGTATATTTGATCAGGACTATGTGAAGACAGCGGAGCAGATTGACTGTCCAGCTCCGCTGCCAGAAGATCTAGCTGTTGCTCTCTTGATAGAGATGCTGATCCCGGCGCCCTACAAGGCACCGGAGAAGAAGGCCGAAAAGAAGGCCCCGGGGACCAGGAAGGGTCTCCGGCGTAAGGTTGTGCCAGAAGCCTCGTCCGAAGACGACGAGGCACACTCCTCCCCCGAAGAGGAGGAGGAAGAAGAAGAAGAAGCCGCCCCATCCGGAAAAGATGAGAGGCCTGAGGAGACGGGCCGTGGGGCCGGGAGAGGCCCTCGACGCAAGGCCGCCATACCCACGTCGTCTGATGACGACGAAACAGATTCCTCCCGCGGAGGTGGGGGAAGCAAGAAGAAACTCTACCTCCCCGACCGGGAGGAGAAAGAGGAAAGCCGCCCGAGGGGAGGCTGGGACGCCCAAGAAGGGAAAGACGTCCCTTAGGACTACTCCACCACAGACGCTCATAGCGAGGAAGAGTGGCTGTCCAGGGGGAAGCCCCTAGCGCGATCGTAAGTGTCTGCACTCTACCGTGATTTTACTTCATAGTTGTTTAATAACGCCGAACATATATGCAGTCCGGCCAGGGCTCATCCGGAGGTGTCGTCTTCGGATGGGTCTCTGAGCGCTTCAGAGATGAACTCGCTCCCGACGGCCACCACTCCCCAGCCTGCTGATGACACGGAGGTGTTGTCCCGAAGGTTCCCCGAGCGGGGGGGTGTGACCCTGGAGACGCCCCAAGGCGGAGTTCCAGATGTCGGACACGCGGGGTTCAAGATCCCCGCGGATCGCGTCGATGAGAGCCGCAGCAAGGCGGACTCTCGACCGAACACTGTTCCGGAACCCTTGACGGTTCCGGATTTAGGCGGGCAGCCCCTCGTTAGGGAGGGCGAGCCGTCCGTGCCGAGGGCTTCCATAACGCCAGCGGCGCCGGATAGTCTGGTGGAAGCGCTTCGAGGTGCCTCCATGGATGACGAGCACCGTACTCCTATGAGTGCGGTGATTCAAAATGTTATGTCCGCCAAGAGCGGACTAACCGAAGCCTGCACAAGCCTCCTGACGGGCTTCGAGGTAAGTAATAAAAATGCGTGAAATTACCACCTGATAGGTAGTAGCCCCTGATATTCTGATTGGTGTTCGGAAAGAAAAGCCAAACGAAGGGTCAATTATAAACCGCAAGAGTCTAATAAGTGTATATGTGACTAAGCAGGCCGTGCTGCTTGCCGCTGCTGCCCGCACAGCCGAGGTTGCCGAACTAAAGCGGGACCTGGAGCAGGCGCAGGGAGAGCTCGATCTCACGAAGAGGCGGCTCGAAGAGAGCAAAGGTGAGTGATTCTCCGCTCTTATATATGTAAAGATAGATAAATTTGTTTAGTCTGACGATGAAGCGTCGTGACTGTGTGGCAGGGTCCACCGCCGAAGTGGCGTCCCTGAAGAAAGCACTATCCGAGGCCGAAGACAAGGCGGCCTTGGAATGCAAAGAGCGCGAGAAGCAAAGTGCTAGATGGGCGAGGTACAGCAAGAGCTCCAGGACCTCGGCAAGAAGTTTGAGTCCGTGGAGCATGATCTGAAGATGAAAGTGGCTGAGCTTGTGAAGGCCCATGTGAGTATAAAAGACGCCAAGGCCGAACCGAGAAGGCACATCAGGAGATCCAGGAGGCCAAAAAGATAGCGGCAGGTAAGAAATTCTTTTTGCAAAGCAAACATGTGGAGGAGGCGTTTCTTTTACTTACTCGAATTCGGAGCTCTCCAGGGGCATTCGCAAATCTGCCACGCAGCGTATCAGATGCCGCGGAGTTCTACCGTGCCCAAGAGGGGAGCTCAACGGAGAAGTTGTTCTGGTCCCAGTATGCTGGGGCCGAACACCCAACGCCTCTGAGTGATCAACTGAAGCAGTTGGTCGAACTCCACAGGTCGGCTAAAGTGGCTATGAAAGATTTCAGAGTCCGGATGTGGCCTGGTGAGCCCCTGCCCACTAGCTACTTCGGCCTGATCAAGCGGATGGTCAATGCAAGTCCGCGGCTTGAAGTAATCAAGCGATTCGTTTGCATTGAGGGTGCCCCCCGGGCCTTTGCCCGCGCGAAGGTGCATTGGGGCAAGCTGGATGCGGAGAAGCTGGTGAAGGACGGTCCGCCCGAGGGCAAGGAGCATCGTCGTCCCGAGAAGTACTATGATGGCGTTATGAAAGGCGCTCGTCTCGTGGCTGATGAGTGTTCCAAGGACAAGATCTTTGACTAAATGTACCTCTGCCGCTATTGTAATTTAAAGACGAAGTTACTTGTGCTATGTAGCACTGTTTTATTTAAAATATTACCTTCTGTGCGGCTGTTTATAGAATCTCGAAAGTAGGCGGTCATCGGCTTCCGCCCCACGCAACTAGTGCCGGTGTTCTGGAAAACCCGGATACTCTTTGTCCAAATGTTTGATCCCTTAAGGAGGTATCCGGCGCAGCGAACAAGGCAATCGGACTATGCGGCTTTATAACTTTCACTTAGCCATAGAAGTCTATAATTTTAAATTTCGGCAAAGCCCCTAGAATCCGGACGGCCGAATTGGGGCGCTATATACGCCTAGATCAGACGAAGCCGATTTATCGCCAAAAGCAGAAAATATTTAAGGATTTTAAGACCTCTCGAACATCGACCAGCTCTTGCCACATCATGCCGGTCAGTTTTCGGCTTTCTCTACTGAGGTGCTCGTCCGGAAGAACCGGGACACAATCGTAGTAGTTCTCCCTGCGCTACCTTAGCCGATATAATGAGACGTAAGGTACCAAAATAAGGGAGCCGGGCTAACCCAACTGTAGACCCAAGACATGATTCGGAGCTGATGCATATAGTGCTATAAGTTCGGGTGCCGCACTGTTTAAAGTGTTCGGACTTTAGTTTCCGTAGAACGGGGCACCATAGGAAGCCCCTGGCAAACGGACCATACCAAAGTGTACGGATGCAATATAAAAGAGACATTTGTAAGAGAAATGTTCAAACAAGAATAATGAGCTGACGCTATATATAATCTCCCATTGATAAAAATACGTTTAAGAGTATGTTTACAATGAATGCATTAAGCGGAGATAAATAGGACTATTTAACATGTCCTATCCAGGGGCAGGCCGGGTATGGATATATAAAACAGGTATAACGATCATAAATAGATTCCACCTGGGTGTTTCCTTCCGTGCGCGAAGCCTGTTGCCTCCTTGGTTTTCTCTCCTATGTAAGTCCGGTAATCCGGCTCTTCTGAAGAGGTTGCTCTAAAGCAATGTACTGAAAAGGAAGAAGGACGGGTTATAAAGGTATGTGGCGGTTATCCCGCACTGTTGACTGAGTCGTTGTTGCGCCTTCGCCTACGCCCATGGTATCTTGAGTGCGTAATTGTGTGCGCATGGCGCGAATGCTGCTTTGCTGGGGCTTAAGCGGAGGCCGGACTGCTAGTCGCGCTCTTGGCGTGCCTGATGATCCTATTGCGGGGTGCTCCGGACTCTCTTGACGGTGCTTGAAGTTGTTGTCGCCGGATTGGTTTGTCGGAGGAGGCCACATTGTACTTACGCCGTGAGCGCTGCAGTATGTTCTTCTATTCGGAGAGAGCGGTCCATATTTCCGTTCACTGTTATGACCCCGCGTGGTCCTGGCATCTTGAGCTTGAGGTATGCGTAGTGTGGTACCACATTGAATCTAGCGAATGCGGTTCGTCCGAGCAGTGCATGGTAACCACTGCGGAGAGGGACGATATCAAAGATTAACTCTTCGCTTCGGAAGTTATCTGGAGATCCGAAGACCACTTGCAATGTTATAGAGCTCGTGCAACGGGCCTCTACTCCAGGAATCACACCTTTAAAGGTGGTTTTGGTGGCTGATCGTCTCCAACGTATCTATAATTTTTGATTGTTCCATGCTATTATATTACCTGTTTTGAATGATTATGGGCTTTATTATACACTTTTATATTACTTTTGGGACTAACCTATTAACCAGAGGCCCAGCCCATATTGTTGTTTTATTGCCTGTTTCAGTATTTCGAAGGAAAGGAATATCAAACGGAGTCCAAACAGAATGAAACCTTCGGCAACGTGTTTTTTTGGAAGAGTATCATCATGGAGGCTTGGAGATCAAGTCAGAAGATCCTCGAGGAGCCCAGGAGATAGGGGCCCCCCTACAGGGCGCGGCCCCTGTCTCGTGGACCCCTCGAGCACCCCCTGACCGACTTCTTTCGCCTATATATGCCTACGTACCCTAAAAAATTAAAAATCAAGATAGA
The DNA here is from genome assembly GCA_021605145.1 of Aegilops bicornis. NCBI lineage: Eukaryota > Viridiplantae > Streptophyta > Magnoliopsida > Poales > Poaceae > Aegilops > Aegilops bicornis. The sequence continues at coordinate 776,191,257 of CM038675.1, forward strand.
TCGGGAGTTCCGCCGCCACAAGCCTCTGTAGCCACCAAAAACCTCTCGGGAGCCCGTTCCGGCACCCTGCCGGAGGGGGAACCCATCACCGGTGGCCATCTTCATCATCCCGATGCTCTGCATGGCGAGGAGGGAGTAGTTCACCCCCGGGGCTGAGGGTATGTACGAGTAGCTATGTGTTTGATCTCTCTCTCTCTCTCTCTCTCTCATGTTCTCTCTATGGCACGATCTTGATGTATCGCGAGCTTTGCTATTATAGTTGGATCTTATGATGTTTCTCCCCCTCTACTCTCTTGTGATGAATTGAGTTTCCCCTTTTGAAGTTATCTTATCGGATTGAGTCTTTATTTGAGAACACTTGATGTATGTCTTGCCGTGTTTATCTGTGGTGACAATGGGATATCACGTGCCACTTGATGTATGTTTTGGTGACCAACTTGCGGGTTCCGCCCATGAACCTATGCATAGGGGTTGGCACACGTTTTCTTGACTCTCCGGTAGAAACTTACTTTGTGTTGGTTGGATGAATTTGAGATTGTGTGACGCATATCGTATAATCATGACCACGGATACTTGAGGTGACAATGGAGTATCTAGGTGACATTAGGGTTTTGGTTGATTTGTGTCTTAAGGTGTTATTCTAGTACGAACTCTTGAATAGATTGATCCGAAAGAATAACTTTGAGGTGGTTTCGTACCCTACCATAATCTCTATGTTTGTTCTCCGCTATTAGTGGCTTTGGAGTGACTCTTTGTTGCATGTTGAGGGATTGTTATATGATCTATCTATGTTATTATTGTTGAGAGAACTTGCACTAGTGAAAGTATGAACCCTAGGCCTTGTTTCCTATCATTGCAATACCGTTTACGCTCACTTTTATCATTAGTTACCTTGCAGTTTTTATATTTTCATATTACAAAAACCTATATCTACCATCCATATTGCACTTGTATCACCATCTCTTCGCCAAACTAGTGCACCTATACAATTTACCATTGTATTGGGTGTGTTGGGGACACAAGAGACTCTTTGTTATTTGGTTGCAGGGTTGTTTGAGAGAGACCATCTTCATCCTCGCCTCCTACGGATTGATAAACCTTAGGTCATCCACTTGAGGGAAATTTCCTACTGTCCTACAAACTTGTGCACTTGCAGGCCCAACAACGTCTACAAGAAGAAGGTTGTGTTGTAGACATCAAGCTCTTTTCTAGCGCCGTTGCAGGGGAGGTGGGTGCTTGAAGCTATATCTTTAGATCTTGCAATCGAATCTTTTTGTTTCTTGTTTTATCACTAGTTTAGTTTATAAAAGAAAACTACCAAAAAATGGAATTGAGTTTGTCTCATACGCTTCGTCCTTTTAATATCTTCCGTGAGTTTGATGAAAAGGAAAATTATGCTCACGTGCTAGAAGAAGAAATTTATAGAATGCTTGGTACTAGATCTTTGTATGATGAGCATGATTGCAATGTTGTTAGTATGAATTCCTTGAATATCCATGATGCTAATGATATGCAAAGCCACAAGCTTGGGGAAGCTATGTTTGATGATTATGATATATTTTGTGCCGCACGCTTTGTTGAGTAAATTTATTTTAATGATTGCATGCCTCCTATTTCTGATGATTATATTGATGAAAGCTGGTTTGGAAGAGTGTCAACTTTAGAAAGTAGTGATCCCACTATTTTGGAGGATGTTGAATCTTATTGTGATGAACATGAAAGTGGATTTGGAAGAGTGTCAACTTTATTTAGTGATGATTCCACTATTTCGGAAGAGGTTCCAATTGATTATGAGAACAAAGTTGCTATCTATTATGATTATTGTGATGAATTGTATGCTAGTAAGAATAATGATAACCATGAATCTTGTCATCATGATTTTAGTTTTCAATTGGATTATGCCTCACATGATAATTATCTTGTTGATTTTGCTCCCACTATTATTCATGAGAAGAATTTTGCTTATGTGGAGATTAGTAAATTTTCTATGCTTGTAGATCATGAAAAGAATGCTTTAGGTGCTGGTTATATTATTGAATTCATTCATGATGCTACTGAAAATTATTATGAGGGAGGAACATATGCTTGTAGGAATTGCAAGAATGTCAAGTTTCCTCTCTATGTGCTTAAAGTTTTAAAGTCATGCTTGTTTTACCTTCCTATGCAAGTTGATTATTATTCCAATAAGTTGTTTGCTCACAAAATCCCTATGCATAGGAAGTAGGTTAGACTTAAATGTGCTAGTCATATTCTTCATGATGCTCTCTTTATTTTTCAATTCTTATCTCTTATGTGAGCATCATTGAAATCATCATGCCTAGCTAGGGGCTTTAAACGTTAGCGCTTGTTGGGAGGCAACCCAATTTTATTTTAGTTTCTTGCTTTTTGGTTATGTTTATTAATAAATAATCCATCTATCTTCTTTTTAGATGTTGATTTATGTTTTAATTAGTGTTTGTGCCAAGTAGAACCTTTGGGAAGACTTGGGTGAAGTCTTTATGATCATGCTGTAAAACAGAAACTTTAGCGCTCACGAGATTAGCTTCAACTTTTTACTGGAGAGAGCTATTTAGTTGATTATTTTTTCAGATGATTACTAGACAAATTCCTCAGGCCCGCCAATTTATTTTAGAATTTTTGGAGTTCCAGAAGTTTGAGTTAGTTACAGATTACTACAGACTGTTCTGTTTTTGACAGATTCTGTTTTTTGTGTGTTGTTTGCTTATTTTGATGACTCTATGGCTAGTAAAATAGTTTATAAACCATAGAGAAGTTGGAATACAGTAGGTTTAACACCAATATAAATAAATAATGGGTTTATTACAGTAACTTGAAGTGGTGTTTTGTTTTCTTTCGCTAACGGAGCTCACGAGTTTTCTGTTAAGTTTTGTGTTGTGAAGTTTTCAAGTTTTGGGTAAAGATTCGATGGACTATGGAATAAGGAGTGGAAAGAGCCTAATCTTGGGGATTCCCAAGGCACCCCAAGGTAATATTCAAGGACAACCAAGAGCCTAAGCTTGGGGATTCCCCGGATGGCATCCCCTCTTTCGTCTTTGTTCATCGGTAACTTTACTTGGAGCTATATTTTTATTCACCACATCATATGTGTTTTTCTTGGAGCATCATTTTATATTGTTAGTATTTGATTGATGTTATTTATAATAATGTTTTTCATCTTTATTTTCAATAAAAAGTGAAGGATAGCCTTTGCCATGCTTATTTTGCTACTATACATGTTGCTGTTTGAAAACAGAAAGTTTACCGCTGTTGCAAAAATTCCCTAGAAAAGTCAGAGCATGATATAATGTTGAAATTTTTTGCATAATGATCTATGATAAATTTACTACAATGGGAATTTTATTTCATAACTTTTGGAGTTAGGGAAGTATTTATACTCTTGCATTATTTACAGACTGTACTGTTTTGGCAGATTGTTGTTATGTTTGCATTGTTTGCATATGTTTTCTTGTTTAATGATTCTATTTGAGGATAGGAGTATTAAATATGCAGAGGCATTTAGTATGCAATGTTGAATAATAATCTTAGTGATTTGTTACAGTAGAAAGTGATAAGGTTTTGCATTGGTTTATACTAACCTATCTCATGAGTTCTTGTTGAGTTTGGTGTGGATGAAGCTTTTGAGAAATAGAGAAACCATGATATGAGAGGAATTAAGGAGACACAAAAGTTCAAGCTTGGGGATGCCCAAGGCACCCCAAGATAATATTTCAAGATGTCTCAAGCATCTAAGCTTGGGGATGCCCCGGTTGGCATCCCACCTTTCTTCTTCAACAACTATCGGTTAGTATCGGTTGAGCCTAAGTTTTTGCTTCTTCACATGAGTTGTGCTATCCTTGCAATGTCATTTTATTTTATTTTGCTTGTTGTTTGAATATAATACCAAGATCTTAAATTCCTTAATGTTAGAGAGTCTTCACATAGTTGCACAATTATTTAACTACTCATTGATCTTCACTTATATCTTGTTGGAGTAGTTTGTCGTTTGCTCTAGTGCTTCACTTATATCTTTTAGAGCATGGCGGTGGTTTCATTTTGTAGAAATTAATGAACTCTCATGCTTCACTTATATTATTTTGAGAGTCTTAAACAACATGGTAATTTGAACGAAAACTTTCATAGGAGGTGAACTGGATGCTATGATCAATTTGATACTTGATAATTGTTTTGAGATATGGCGGTAGTGATATTAAAGTTATGCTAGTTGGGTGATTATGAATTTAAAGAATGCTTGTGTTGAAGTTAGCAAGTCCCGTAGCATGCACGTATGGTTAAAGTTGTGTAACAAATTTGAAACATGAAGTGTACCTGGCTTGTGCATCCTTATGAGTGGCGGTCGGGGACGAGCGATGGTCTTTTCCTACATCTATCCCCCTAGGAGCATGCGCGTAGTGCTTGATTTTTGATGACTTCTAAATTTTTGCAATAGGTATATGAGTTCTTTTGACTAATGTTGAGTCAATGGATTATACGCAATTTTACCTTTCCGCCATTGCTAGCCTCGTCGGTACGGTGCATTGCCCTTTCTCACCTTGAGAGTTGGTGCAAACTTCGTCGGTGCATTCAAACCCCGTGATATGATACGCTCTATCACACATAAGCCTCATTATATCTTCCTCAAAACAGCCACCATACCTACCTATTTATGGCATTTCCATAGCCATTCCAAGATATATTGCCATGCAACTTTCCACCGTTCCATTTATCATCATTATGACATACATTACTTTTGCCATATTGCCATTGCATGATCATGTAGTTGACATCGTATTTGTGGCAAAGCCACCATGCATTATTTTTCATACATGTCACTCTTTATTCATTGCACCATCCCTGTACACCATCGGAGGCATTCATATAGAGTCCTATTTTGTTCTAGTTTTGAGTAGTAATTCATATGTTGTGATCAATGAAAGTGTGATGATCATCATTATTAGAGAATTTACCAAAAAGAAAAAAAAAGAAAAAGAAAAAAAAAGAAGAAATGCCAAAAGAAAAAAAGGCCCAAAGAAAAAAAAGGAAAAGAAAAAAAAGGGCAATGCTACTATCTCTTTTTCCACACTTGTGCTTCAAAGTAGCACCATGTCTTTCATATAGTGAGTCTCATATGTTGTCACTTTCATATACTAGTGGGAATTTTTCATTATAGAACTTGGCTTGTATATTCCTACGATGGGCTTCCTCAAATGCCCTAGGTCTTCGTGAGCAAGCAAGTTGGATGCACACCCACTAGTTTTCTTTCGTTGAGCATTCATTTATAGCTCTAGTGCATCTGTTGCATGGCAATCCCTACTCCTCATGTTGACATCAATTGATGGGCATCTCCATAGCCCGTTAATTATCGTCGTCAATGTGAGACTTTCTCCTTTTTGTCTTCTCCACACAATCCCCAATCATCATATTCTATTCCACCCATAGTGCTATATCCATGGCTCATGCTCATGTATTGCGTGAAGGTTGAAAAAGTTTGAGATTATTTAAGTCTGAAACAATTGCTTGGCTTGTCATCGGGGGTATAGAAGTTGGGAACATCTTTGTGTGACGAAAATGAAGCATAGCCTAACTATATGATTTTGTAGGGATGAACTTTCTTTTGCCATGTTATTGTGAGAAGACATGATTACTTTGATTAGTATGCTTGAAGTGTTACTATTTCTTTTATCAATATGAACTTTTATTTTGAATCATTTGGATATGAACATTTATGCCACAATAAAGAAAATTACTTTGAGAATCATGCTAGGTAGCATTCCACATCAAAAAATCTGTTTTTATCATTTACCTACTCGAGGACGAGGAGGAATTAAGCTTGGGGATGCTTGATACGTCTCCAACAATTCTATAATTTTTGATTGTTCCATGCTATTATATTACCTGTTTTGAATGATAATGGGCTTTATTATACACTTTTATATTACTTTTGGGACTAACCTATTAACCGGAGGCTCAGCCCATATTGTTGTTTTATTGCCTGTTTCAGTATTTCGAAGGAAAGGAATATCAAACGGAGTCCAAACAGAATGAAACCTTCGGCAACGTGTTTTTTTGGAAGATTATCATCTTGAACGCTTGGAGATCAAGTCAGAAGATCCTCGAGGAGCCCAGGAGATAGGCCCCCCCCTACAGGGCGCGGCCCCTGTCTCGTGGACCCCTCGAGCACCCCCCGACCGACTTCTTTCGCCTATATATGCCTACGTACCCTAAAAACATTAAAAATCAAGATAGATTGGGAGTTCTTCCGCCGCAAGCCTCTGTACCAACCAAAAACCTCTCGGGAGCCTGCTCCAGCATCCTGCCGGAGGGGGAACCCATCACCGGTTGCCATCTTCATCATCCTGGCGCTCTCCATGGCGAGGAGGGAGTAGTTCACCCTCGGGGCTGAGGGTATGTACTAGTAGCTATGTGTTTGATCTCTCTCTCTCTCTCTCGTGTTCTCTCTATGGCACGATCTTGATGTATCACGAGCTTTGCTATTATAGTTGGATCTTATGATGTTTCTCCCCCTCTACTCTCTTGTGATGAATTGAGTTTCCCCTTTTGAAGTTATCTTATCGGATTGAGTCTTTATTTGAGAACACTTGATGTATGTCTTGTCGTGTTTATCTGTGGTGACAATGGGATATCACGTGCCACTTGATGTATGTTTTGGTGACCAACTTGCGGGTACCGCCCATGAACCTATGCATAGGGGTTGGAACACGTTTTCTTGACTCTCCGGTAGAAACTTTTGGGCACTCTTTGAAGTACTTTGTGTTGGTTGGATGAATTTGAGATTGTGTGACGCATATCCTATAATCATGCCCACGGATACTTGAGGTGACAATGGAGTATCTAGGTGACATTAGGGTTTTGGTTGATTTGTGTCTTAAGGTGTTATTCTAGTACGAACTCTTGAATAGATTGATCCGAAAGAATAACTTTGAGGTGGTTTAGTACCCTACCATAATCTCTATGTTTGTTCTCCGCTATTAGTGGCTTTGGAGTGACTCTTTGTTGCATGTTGAGGGATTGTTATATGATCTATCTATGTTATTATTGTTGAGAGAACTTGCACTGGTGAAAGTATGAACCCTAGGCCTTGTTTCCTATCATTGCAATACCGTTTACGCTCACTTTTATCATTAGTTACCTTGCTGTTTTTATTTTTTCATATTACAAAAACCTATATCTACCATCCATATTGCACTTGTATCACCATCTCTTCGCCGAACTAGTGCACCTACAATTTACCATTGTATTGGGTGTGTTGGGGACACAAGAGACTCTTTGTTATTTGGTTGTAGGGTTGTTTAAGAGAGACCATCTTCATCCTAGGCCTCCTACGGATTGATAAACCTTAGGTCATCCACTTGAGGGAAATTTTCTACTATTCTACAAACCTGCGCACTTGCAGGCCCAACAACGTCTACAAGAAGAAGGTTGTGTAGTAGACATCAGTGGCCTTGATCCTTGAAGGGTCAATGCCCATTTTGCGCACTGTGTCCTGATAAAGCAGGTTCAGGCTGCTGCCACCGTCCATAAGGACACGCGTGAGGTGGAATCCGTCGATGATTGGGTCTAGGACCAATGCAGCCGAGCCGCCGTGACGGATGCTAGTAGGGTGATCCCTACGATCAAAGGTGATCGGACAAGCTGGCCATGGGTTGAATTTGGGGGCGACTGGCTCCATCGCTAGACGTCTCGTAGTGCACGCTTCCGTTCCCGCTTGGGGATGTGCGTGGCGTAGATCATGTTGACCGTTTTCACCTGGGGGGGGGGGGGGAATTTCTTATGTCCCCCCGTGTTCGGACGTCGGGGCTCCTCTTCATCGTCGCTGTGCAGCCCCTTGTCCTTGTCTTCGGCGTTTATCTTGTCGGCATGTTTGAATACCCAGCAATCTCTATTGGTGTGGTCGGCTGGCTTGTCCGGGGTGCCATGAATTTGGCACGAGCGCTCCAGTATGCGGTCCAGACTGGACGGTCCCTGATTATTTCTTTTGAACGGCTTCTTCCGCTGACCGGGCTTGGATCCACTGAATCTGGCGTTCTTGCCATGTCTTGATCTTTGTCGCCGTTGTTCCGTCGCTTATGTCTGTTACGTCGTGGCTTGCCGTTATTGTCGCGGCCATCCGAAGTGCCAGAATGTGGCGTTGTTGCTGCGAGCCAACCAGCTATCCTCGCCCGCGCAAAAGCGGGTCATTAGTGTTGTGAGAGCTGCCTTGGACTTGGGTTTTTCCTGGCCGAGGTGTCGAGCGAGCCACTCGTCACGGATATTATGCTTAAAAGCCGCCAGGCCTTCAGCGTCCGGACAGTCGACTATTTGGTTCTTTTTAGTTAGGAACCGAGTCCAGAATTTCCTGGCTGACTCTCCGGGTTGTTGAGTAATGTGGCTCAGGTCATCGGCGTCTGGTGGTCGCACATATGTGCCCTGGAAGTTGCGTCTTCCAGGTTTTCCCAACTGCCAATGGAATTTGCTGGCAAGCTGTTTAGCCAGTGCCGTTCTGGTCCTTTGAGCTTAAGGGGAAGATACTTGATGGCATGTAGATCGTCTCCGCGGACCATGTGAATGTGGAGAAGGAAATCTTCGATCCATACTGCGGGGTCTATTGTGCCACCGTATGATTCGATGTTTACGGGTTTGAACCCTTCTGGCAATTCATGATCCATTACTTCGTCAGTGAAGCAGAGGGGGTGTGCGGAGCCTCTGTGTCGGGCTATGTGGCTACTAGGTCGAATTGCTCTAGGTGGCTATGTTCGGCCCGGCCAGACTTGTTGAAGGTGTATCCGGCGTGACGGTTGTCGTCGCGTGCCGAGGCGCACCCCCGCGATCCGTAGATCGATCTTGGCTGTCCTGTTTTGTTGCCCCGGGCCGTAGTATGTTGGCGTGGGGGTGTTGGCTGATATGCGGACTGATATGCCGTTTTATCCCGGCCACGAGGTGACCGGTCAGCCGTATGGTGCTCGAGTCTGTATTCCTCGGCTGCCAGGACTTTAGTCCATCTATCTGTGAGCGGGTCTTGATCAGCTTGGAGTTGTTGCTGCTTCTTTTTCAGGCTCCTCGCAGTGGCTATAAGCCGACTCTTGAAGCTCTCCTTCTCTATGGGATCCTCAGGCACGCCGAACTCGTCGTCGCCGAGGCTAATCTGATCTTCGGAGGGGGGCATGTAGCTGTCCTCCTCCGGGTATTCGTTCATCGCCTGTTCTTCTGGGCTAACCTGCTCATCCTACTGTTCGGCCTGCTCGAAGGCGGGATGATCATGGTTGTATTCTTCTTTGGCACCATTCGGATTGTTTTCATCTCCTGGGCCGGTATTGCTGTGGCGGGGCTTGGCGTGGCGCCGACGATGCCCGTTCTTTGCTTTTTTCCCTGAGGTTTTATCCTCCATTGCCTCATCACCATTTGTTTCCTTTGGAGTGTCCACCATATATATATCATAGGATCAGGTGGCTGTCCACCGCCCAGTGAGTGGTGGTTCATGTTCTTCTCATGCATCATCGTCCATACCATCGATGTCTTCGGAGTCGAAGTCCAGTACCTCGGTTAAATCATCGACCGTGGCAATGAAGTGGGTGGTGGGTGGGCAACGAATTCCTTCATCGCCTGCCTCCCACTCGAGCCGGACATAGTTCGGCCAAGAGCCTCCTGACAAAGAGAGAGACTTTAATGAGTCGGCATGTCGCCAAAGGGCGAAGTTCTCGGAAGATATCCGCAGCGGTGAACTCCATTACCGGAGCCCAACCTGGCTCGACCGCTCGGAGTGCGCGGTTGGAACCAACGTCCGGATATGAATCCGGGGTCCGAGTCTGAGCCACCACAGAGGTAAGACCCGTGTTCGGCTCCATCGCTGATGAGTGTGCGACCTGCGGGGCGGGGTCCATCCCTCCGTCCTTAGGCAGCGCCGCCTGCTCCGGATTTAGGTCCGGGGATACTACGGGGGTGATACCCCGAGCTTCGTCCGACGGCAGGTCTAAGCCGTGCTTGTCGTGACTGTCCGGTGCTCCTGGTATAGGCCCAAATCCATCGAAGATCAGGTCTCCGCGGATGTCCGCCGTGTAGTTCAGATTTCCGAACCTGATCTGGTGGCCAGGGGCGTAGCTGTCGATCTGCTCCAGATGGCCAAGTGATTTGGCCCGCAGGGCGAAGCCGCCGAACACGAAGATCTGTCCGGGGAGAAAGGTTTCACCCGGGATCGCGTTGTTGACGACGACTGGAGGAGCCATCGAGCCCTGTAGCGACGACACAGAGGAACTCTCAATGAAAGCACCAATGTCGGTGTCAAAACCGGCGGATCTTGGGTAGGGGGTCCCGATCTGTGCGTCTTAGGCCGATGGTAACAGGAAACAAGGGACACAGATGTTTACCCAGGTTCGGGCTCTCTCGATGGAGGTAAAACCCTACTTCATGCTTGATTAGTATTGAAGATATGGGTAGTACAAGAGTAGATCTACCACGAGATCGTAGAGGCTAAACCCTAGAAGCTAGCCTATGATGGTATGATTGTAATTGTGATCGGCCTTCTAAGGACCAACCTCTCCGGTTTATATAGGCACCGGAGAGGGCTAGGGTTTACATGGAGTCGGTTACAAGGAAGGAAATATAATATCCGGATCGCCAAGCTTGCCTTCCACGCCAAGGAAAGTCCCATCCGGACACGGGACGAAGTCTTGAGTCTTGTATCTTCACGCTTCAATAGTCCGGACGATGTATATAGTCCGGCTGTCCGGATACCCCCTAATCCAGGACTCCCTCAGCCGCCGTTGTGCCACCACCATTGCTGGGACCGATCCTGTGCTGCTTGCCTTACTTGCCACAGCAGGATTGCAGTGCGCCGACTCATGCACATCGCTTCTGATGTGCGTTGTGGAGGTCGAGGCAAAGAGAGGCTCTATTCACCCCTCTTTTAGTGGTTTTTGTGTTTGCCGACTTCAAGTTCCCATAGATATGCATAGTAATTGCTCGCATGATTAGTTTACAATATGAGATTAATCTTTTTAGGAATGCAGTCATGATGTACTTATGGACTAAATGAAAAAAATTACTAACTTATCCAACATTGACTTGCATAAAATAAATAAGTTTTGTACTTTGTGGTAAAAATAAATTTAATACCCCAACATTTTTGCTCGTCTCATTAATCTTCCTAAAAATCATCCCGAAAATCTTCAACGGGATTAAAATTAACAGTTCACAATACTTTTTGCAAAAAAACAAATTTAGAATAGTTCATAGTATTTTTTTGCGGAAATAGTACTGAGTAATCACATCCCATGACGCGAATCAACATGTGGTTGGATGGTTAGAGGGACAGCCCACCAGGGTTCAAATCCTGGTGCTCGCATTATTCCTGGATTTATTTCAGGAATCCCAGCGATGCGCATTCAGTGGGGCGAGACGTTCCCGTCGATGACGAGGCGCCTACGGTGACTGTAAATTTCAAGATGATATGCCGGCTCAGTCTCTCGAGTGTGCGTAGGGTGTGCGTGTGTGGGTTCATAGGGTGAGTGTATGCGTGTTTATATGAGCGCTTCGGCTGTACTGTGTTAAAAAAATTGCATCCTATGACAAGAACAATAATTCCTTTTGAGCAGAAAGGTGAGGTTATTCGGTATGCTGGCTTGGTGTGTGTTTTCTCCTTCATGCCTTGTTTTTTTAACACAGTACACTCGCAAGCGCTCATACATACGTGCATACACTCACCTCTATGAATGCATAAACGCACACCCTACCCCTATGAGCACCTTCGAGAGATTGAGCCGGCATATCATCTTGAGATTTACGAAGTCACCGTAGGCGCCTTGTCGTCGACGGGAACGTCTCCTCCCACTGAAAGCGCATCGCCCGAAATTCTGAAATAAATTCAGGAATAATGCGAGCACCAGGACTTGAACCCCGATGGGCTGGGGATACCACTGTCCCTCTAACCATCCAACCACAGGTTGATTCGCAGGCCTCGTTTGATATGCGAGGGTTGGAGAGGATTTCAGAGGATAATCCTCAAGAGCCCTAGAAATCCCCCACGACCCATTTGGTACGCGAGGTTCCATAGCGCAACCCCTCTCGATCACCATCGATTCCTCTGAATCCACGTGGTTACGAAGTCTCGAGGGTACCAACACGGAACAGGCGAGATGAGCGCCTCCTCAACGCGTCGTTGCCAGCGGCAGCCACCTCGACGCTGACCGGAAAGCTGAATTAAACTTCGTACGTATTTCTGCGCACCCCCTCTGTTCCCCTCCGTGCCGCCCCTTCCGCCCCCTCCGCTAGTCTAGTCTAGGGTTTCTTGGAGCTCGGCCATGGAGTGATCCTCCTCCATGGATGGATGTAGCTATTGCTGATACTTGTTGATGTCCTAAGTTTGACGAGATGAAATGATTTGGTGGTGAAATTGGTCTTTCTTGTGTCGGCACATAGTGTTGGTGCCATTGGATTGATCAGTTGGGATATATAGGGATGAAACAATGTTTTTATTATAGTTCATGTGATTGTTTTATATGTACTAAACGCCGTTGTTTGTGATTCTTTCTATCTCTGCTGGTTACCCTCTTTTTGTCTGAACATGTACCCGTAGGTGTAGGCCTCACGCCGTCAAACGGCCGTCGCTGCCCAGGTAGCCGGGCCCACAGGTATGCCGACGGCCCTTCCTATGCTGACGGCCACCGTAGACATATATCCATCGATGCCGACAGCCGAGCTATGATGACGGCCCCCGTCGGCATAGATGGATATATGCCGACGGCTTACCTACGCCTACGGCCTGACCTAGGCTGTCGGGATATCTCCATCTTTGCGGACGAGGACCGTCGGCATAGATCAAGCCGTCGGCATACGCAGTTATTCTGGTAGTGTATGGATACTTCAGTCTGCATTCTTCTTACCAGCAACTTGTTCGTGTTTTGTACCTTTCATCATGCCTAATATAATATTTTGTCTTGTTTCATAATGTACAGATCAACATCTAGTAGCTTGTGAACTTCACACCTATACTTGGTTTCACACCTTTCTTTCTTTAGGTGCGGGGACAGGGGGTCAGGGTAGCTTATTTGTAGTGCTAATGCAAATGTCTCCTCTTGTTGGGTCACAATAAGGCACCAAACCTAGTTGAAGTGTATGTTGCTGAAGTGTTACTATTAACAGGCCTAATTTTTGTAGCAAAACATCTCTTGTATTTATTTTTTTATGGGCTGATGGCTCGTTGGAGGCAGTCAACTTGCTGTTTATTTGTTGGTTCATGTAATCAACCTATGTATTGAACATATGCTAAACAGTTTCCCTCTTTTACTTGGTTTTTCTTGCTATGATGTTGTTTTACTTGTAAAGATTGGATTTTTTAGATGTTTTACACCATCTTTTCTCAATGACAAACCCTGCCTACCAAACAAAACCTTTATACTACCTTCTCAAAAAAAAAAAACTTTATACTATTCGAGCGAGCGAGTGGGCAATCGGACTGCATGCTTCTCTCGTTACTTCTCCGCCGGCAGAGTTAAACCAGACAGTACCGATGTGATCATAATCCACAAACAACAGCATGCTATGTTGATTTTCATTTCAGCAGCAACGAGGTGTTGTTATTCTTCAGTTATCTTCAGCTACTGTAGCCTACAACTACGCTTCTTCCTCTTCAGCGAGCGAGCGATCGGCGGCCCCGGCCAGCGAGACGATGTGAGTCAAACCCTGTAGACCATGCCGACCTCGATGAGGGAGGTGTGGGGGATGCCGAGCACGACGGCGGGCCTCCGCGAGTTGCGCCGGAGGAACCCGTACACGACGTTGACGGCGAACTTCTTCACCGCGGACGACGACTCGTGCGCGAACACGCAGGTGTGCCCGATCATGTACGACACCCCGGCCTCCCGCTCCTCCAGCAGCTCCCTCACCTCCGACATCGTCTCCTCCCTCCTCCACGCCGCCGGCAGCTCCTCGAACCGCACCTTCTTGGCGCCGCCGCCGGCGTAGTACTCGATCTCGCCGGAGCTCATCGACGCCAGCGCGTCCACGACGGCCTGGCTGGGCGCGGCCGGGATGACCGACATCTCGCCGGACCCGGTGCTGCACCGTTCGCCGTCCCCGTCCGGCTGCTGCAGCTGGAGGAACTCCAGGACCTTCACCAGCAGCTGGTCCTCGAAGTTGAAGTGGTCCCACCGGCCCTCCTTGTAGCCGTACCGGACCACGCAGCGGAACATCCGGTGCTCCGGCCGCCCGATCCGGCCCACCAGGAACCGCTCCTCCGGCGGCACCTTGGGCACGGTCAGCGTCTGCAGCGACACGAAGACGAGCACCCGGTGGAACGCCGGGAAGTTGGTGACGAAGTGCGCGAACATGGGCGGCACGCCCGCGACGGAGTCGGAGTAGACGAAGCCGACCCCGGGGACGCGCACGAGGCCCATGCCGGAGCTGAGGCCGATGAAGTGGTCCAGGCACACCTTGTTCTGCAGCTCGTACTCCTGCTTCTTGGCCGTGCCGTAGTGCCACGCGGACATGACCAGCAGCGTGGCCAGGGAGAGCAGCAGCGGCAGCCAGCCGCCGTGGGGCACCTTGGCCAGGCACGCCGAGAGGTAGAGCAGCTCCATGGACCCGAAGCCGGCGGCGAAGAGCGCCGCCCACAGCACCGACCGGTTCCACACCGTGGTAATCACCAGGAACATGAGGCACGTCGTCGCGAACATCACCAGGATCACGGCCAGCCCTGAGACGGACAAAGATCTTACAAATTATTAGCAAATCAACATATGAAGGCATTGTTGGAAGAATGGCGCGTAGGATCGTACCGTAGGCGTTGCCGATCATCTCGGTGTCCCGGAAGCCGATGGTGACGGCGAGGCAGAGGGACATGAGGGTCCAGTTCACCTCCGGGATGTAGATCTGGCCATGGACATGGCTGGACGTGTGCACCACCTTGATGCGCGGGAAGCAGCCCAGGGCCCTGCACTGGCTTATGATGGAGAATGTGGCGGAGATGATCGCTTGGCTCCCGACGGCGGTGGCCAGTGTCGCGATGAACAGAACAGGCCAGAACACACGGTCTGAATTTCCAGAAAAAATAACACAAACGGGAGAGGGAAAGTTCAGTCAAATGTAGAACGTGATAGGAAATATATAAAGCATGCTGCATGCGTGCTCACGGGTAAAAAATATGCTAAATATGACGTCTACATTTTTGGGTCCGTTGAGATTTTCCAAGTAGATTCTAAAAAGGCTAGTTTAAAAAAATTGATTCTAAAAAATAGCACGAGAGATGCACTTTTCACTAAACTGAAATTACACACGATAAACTAGGTGGAAAATAATAATATAAACTGCACTTTTCACTGAATTGTGGACCCCCCTTCGCATCCAGACCTTCTGCAAGGTAGATACTGGACCGATGATCACCATGCCCTCCTGCACAACACGATCTGTCCCTTGTGCGCCTGAGAGCCCAAAACGATCTAACATCTCCTTGCGAGCTGCTCCTTTTCGCGGCAGGTTTGACATGATGTGCTCACATGGTGCCGCGTCAATCCCCCACGACATGCTTACACCGAGCATCACCTCTTTCGCTGTTCTCATCGCTTGGTGGCTTTGGAAGCAACAAAACGACGGTGTCTTAAATGGGGAACGCCCCTCCAGGATGAAACTCGCATGTGGGCACGAGCCGCCGCAAAAGGTTTAGCCATATTACTCTTGAGACGTAACCCTTAGTAGCCTTGGGGTGGTAGCGGTTCTCTCTGCGCCCCTCAACAACTAGCTCGCGCCATTTCTTGTGTATGTGCTTGCAACTTGGTATCGTACCTTGTACTTTCTACTTTTCTATCAATGCAAAGATACGCAAAACTTTTGCATATTCATGAAAAAATATTTTCACTAAATTGAACTTTTTAAAATCAACTGGGACTTCGAAGAAATCTCAATCGATTTAGAATTAGCAACTCAAAAGGTGGAGGTTTCACTCTTCACCAAACTGAAGTTGCACTTTTCAAAAATCGATTGGGACTAGAGTAGGTCTCAATTGATTGATAGTTAGCAAAACTGCTTGTGCAAAAGTGCCTAGGTCTTAATCGATTAATATTTGTTTTAAGTCTCAGCCAATTTAGAAAAAGTACAACTTTAGTTTAATTTTGTTTATTTATTTTTTTGAAAAGGAGGATTACTTCTGGCCTCTGCATCAAGTGATGCACAAAGCTATTTTATTGAAAGAACTAGTAGCATCAACGTACGTAGTTCAACACATGTTCGTAAGCAAACTTGGAAGATAAAATGTCACAACCGACGAAAATAGAAATAGATAACTAAACACCTATTCTATAATTAGACCGCCATCCAAACCGGTTATACACATCCCGGTGCAACTTGCACTTTTTTAAAACAGAGTTGCACCTTTCACAATTTGTTGAGATTTAAAGCAATTTTTTTGCCAAGGCCCGTCTATGTATCAATTGACCGAGGTTTTGTTAAACTTTCTACAAAAGGTGAATGTATCTAGGCTCCGGTGAGCTACTTCATGGGTGAGCCTACCAAAAATGCTAGAACCTTCGTAAAGCTACGTTTTTTCCTTCCTAAACTAATCAGCGCCCCCCCCCCCCCCCCCATCCTAAATTTCACAGTGTGGGTGTGGGCCTTTCTTCTCTTCTAACCAAATCAGGCCAAGTTAGCTCATTCGTAACTTACGTGAGAAATTTTACGTACGTGTACCAAAGCTCGTGACCCTACCTAGGGTAAATCCTACATGTAGTATGCTGATCAATTCTTACTAGTGACACATTTTTGGTAGTGTGTAGTGTTAGGGCTTCTCAGAAAATGGTTGGTGCGTTGGGTGGTAGGGGGTTTCTCAGAAAATAGTGGTCGGCATGGAGCGCCGCTTGAAAGTTGACTTTGTTATTGTAAGGGTAGATAGGAATTGTCTCTCTAGGTAATAGGGGTCGGTAAAGGGCGGTGCCCAACTCCAAAACTGACGTACTTGCTATGTCGGGTAGTAGGGGTTTCTATCTAGATAATAGGCTCATTAAGGAGCGGTTCCCTACTTCAAAGCTGTTGCTGATGTAGCATCACGTAGCGGTCTTTTTTCCACTCTAGACATTAGGGGTCGATAAGGTAGAAGATGGTTGTCATCATAATTGGTGTATACCAGTCTTGCCTTCGGTGCTTGAATGAAGTGATGAGAGTATTGTGTAGTTGCACGAGTACCACATCGGTGTGAAAACACTTGATATTGCCTTCACTTGATAGATCTACTAATGTCAATGTACGTGTGCCAATCCCTTATAGAAGGAGTAGCCATGGAGCTCCAACTTTGGGTGAAAACCATAGGTTTAGCCTTTGTTGATTGGACCCATCACTGACACATATGAGAATTGCTCACTTCATGAAGGTGTTGTTCCTTAGAAATGATTTCCACGTTGCACACTAGATCTAGTACGTCGGTACACTGGAAGAATAAGAAGCAAGCCACCACAAGCAGGTGGTGATATTTTCATCGAAGCTAACCCAACAAAATATTTCGTTTGGTCATAGTTTCCCTTTTGTAGGCATGTCTATTTTGATGTTGTTAGCAGATTATGGTTATGTACATCATACGATGCATAAGCAAGGAGGCATATCTTCGTTCCCCGCAAAAAAAAAAAAAAGGAGGCATACCTTCCTTTTATCCACAAAGAAATGAGTACACCATGATAATGGTAACATATATGTCTTTTTTGGGTAAAAAAATGATGATAGCAAAATGAAATGGAATTCTTGTATCAAAATATGCCGAACCATTAAGTGGCACCTCACCTGGAAGAGCTTTGTAAAAGCTGCTCTGAAGATCCTCCCTATGTTTCGACAGATAGGCGGCCTCCCCCATGTAGGCCAGAACTAAGCAAGGATACACAACTATTGTGAACCCGAGCTGCCATGACAAAGCAACGAAACAAATCACAGTAAAACAGTGTTCAAATATATTTTTTACAGTAAAGATGCTTTCAGACACCCAAATGAATAAGAAACGCCATGCCCATTTTACTACTCCCTCCGTCCCATAATATAAGAGCGTTTTTGACACTAGTGTAGTGTAAAAAACGCTCTTATGTTATGGGACGGAGGGAGTAGATAATAATGGGGAACTCACCCTCAGTGAAAGCTTCGAGAAATGCCCGAGGTCAGCAAACATTGCTTCAGCGCCTGAAATTCCGTAGCTGTAAGTAATCACGATTCGGATAAACAAAATGTGTGATGAAACCAACCTGTGATGCAGAGCACGATCCCTCCAAGGGAGCTCCACCCGTCCCTGCCGGCCTTCCTGAAGAAGTTGTAGATGTAGTACGGGGACAGCGCGCGGACGACGGTCGGGTTCCATCTGAAAATGTTGTAGATCCCGATGCCGCCGATGCAGGCGAGCCAGGAGAGCAGGATCGGCGCGAAGAGGAACCCGACGCGGCGCGTCCCGTAGTGCTGCAGCGCGAAGAGCCCCACCAGCACGACGCACGCGAGCAGCACCGTGTAATCTGCAACCCAGAATCATCGATCAGTTGCACTTTCAGAAAGACAGCGTCCCAGCTGGGTGCATGCTTACTTTCATGTAGCTCTGGGAACTTGATCCGGAGGCCGGAGACTGCCGACAGCACTGCAGGAAAATTATGTAAGTAACCATGTCAGCTACCATGGAGATCTGATGAGCAAGCAGAAGTGCAGTTTCAGTTGAGAACATTTCGCTGGACGCAGGAGATCAGCGAGGTTTCGTCGTCGGTTCACCTGACATGGTCGGCGTGAGGACGCCGTCGCCGATGACCATGCTGGTGCCCATGAGGACGAACAGCAGCAGCACGACGCGCAGCGAGTGGTGCTTCTCGAAGAACCCTCTGATGGCCAGGCTGCTCCGCGTCTCCTTGCAGGGCTCGTCCTGGTTGTAGGACGACACGGAGCCGTGGCCGGCGTGTAAGCTGTTGAGAAGCCCCATCCTGGAGCGCCTGCACATCAGAGAGTACAGTGCGAACGTACCACCTGCACATCGCATTTTATTTTGCCAAAAAATATGTATCAAATACTTGCACAGAAATTCCTACTCCCCCGATCCATCCTGGAGTAATTGTATTTGTACTAAATCAGCGACAATTAATTTGGATCGAAGATAGTATTAAATTTACATTTTGAATGAGTATCCCGACAGCAAAAGCATGCACGTTTCCTTTTTCAGGTCATTAAAGAAAAACATTCCCTTGTCACAAGCGGAGCCTTGTGGTGACCAAACCGGGCCATGGCCCATCCTTTTCTCTGGATTCTCTTTCAGGATTTGGTGAAGATTTGGCCCAATGACAAAAGATGGCCCGCTGAGCAAGCTATTGGCATGTTTTGTTTTACGCTCCGCCACTTCCTCCTTTTCGAAAAAAATACACATTTTTAGGTAGGTAATGAAAAAGAACTCCTCCAACCCGAACACGTGTACTAGTATATTTTGGACTGCACTACCGCGCGGCGCATGCGCGGTTAGCCGGTCATGTCATTATGACGGTGTACGTGCATCCAGACGCACATGACATGTCAGTGCAAACGTTCGCGCCGTATAAGTCCCGATAATTTTAGATAGTGGAAGAGAGAACCCCGAGTCCCGACACAAACACGCCTACCTTCTCCATTGTCGTCTGCGCCGAGGACGAGGATGATGTACTTGAGGAGCGGTACGAGGGTGAGGCTCCAGAAAACCAACGATAGCACGCCGAGGATCTCTTCATCCTCCTCGTGGAGACGCAACTTCCCAGAGAAGGTGTTCTTGTACACGTAGACGGGCGATATACAAAGGTCGCCGTAAACAACGCCGAAGCTCTGGTATGCCAGCAGAAGCGTCCCTTTCTGCCATCCCTGCGTAGGCACAGATAGATAAGGACATGTTTAACCAATCAATTAATTACCACAAAAGTCATTACCAAGCAACTTGAGTTATGAATGAATATGTGTACTCGGTTGAAATCATGGGTCAAAATAGTTGAAACTGAAACCTAGCTAGAAAGTGAAGCTTTAAATGGGTAGGGAGGAACGTAGCTTCAACTCAGATAGAGAAGTCTGAGCTAAGACCAAACCGATGTGTCCATTTTGACCATAAATGGTGATCTGATCTGACAGGGAAACAAAACCTTTGGTTGTGGCAAGCGACATATGCTTCCAAGAAATAGACATGGACCGGGGACTTGACAAGGCTGATTTAGACACAAGAAGGAAGTGCTTATTTTACTATGTAGAAGTAGAATCTATGGCATGCCAATTAATTCCTTCTCAAAATAACCACACCAGAATTCAGGAGTAGACCAGGTCCGGTTTTGAAGTCCAATTTTAGAAATATTTCAGCCACAACTGTGATCGATGAAATTAAGTTAAATTTCATTGATTTTGCATTTGGTCAAAGGACCAAAACGTTTACTCAAAAAGTTTGTTTTAAAAAATCTAATATTTTATTTGAATTTTGTGTACAATTGAAATGGCTGAAATATTTTGACCGAAAGGTAAGTATTTCAGTGTCTACTGAAATGATTGATACTCAGTGAGTTTTATCAACATCTCACTGAAAGTGAAAACCATCGAACCATCAAAAAACAGCTCCCGTAAAATATCCCCGATCAGAGCATTAATTCCTCAAGGAAACCCGTGCAAAATCGAGATGATCCCTGGCCTAGCTAGTAATTACACGCAGACAAATTTTCCATGTAAAGTAAATGTAACTTCACAAGTGAGAAAGGAGGACATGCATGCCGCAAACATTTTCCTTTCTTGGAGGAGGAGCCATGCTGATGCTGGGAACTAGATAAAGTATCTATCCTTTCTCCAGATACACACACCTTTTTCTCTTGGTGTGAATATACCCGAGAAAATAATTAAACAGGGGCTGCACTACAGCTACAGGATAGAAAAAATAAATCCAAGCAAAGGTAGTACGCGAGAGTAAGCGGTGGGAGCATTCCAGGAACAAGGCCCCGAGAAAATGCAATTGATTGAGCAACGCAACCCCAGGCACACAGGAACAAACGAATTAATAGCCAAGAACTCCCAGTTAATCTAGGAAGGAGTCGAGCATACTTACCCAAGAAGTCTTCTTCCTCGGCTGCACGGCGGCGCCCTCCACGTCCATGGCGAAAACCCGCCGCTCCGGCGTCTGCGGACGACGGGGCAAGAATCCCGCGGTTCTCCGGTGGTCGACCGACTGGCCGGCCTTGCTCGCCCACGGTTAGATCGGTCCGGCCCTCGGTTAATTTCTGCGTGGGCTACTGCGGCGCGCGCCTGGAGGTTTGTTGGTCGATCTGCCCGTGTGTGTGCAAGTGCAACCACTGGGTGATGCGACGGAGGTAGAAGGAGAGAGGGAGAGTGGGAGACGGAGGGAGGAGGGAGAGAAGCAGTTAAGGCGGAGGGAAAACGTGGATGGCTTCACAAAAAGATGAGGGCTGGAGAGAGAAGGCGCCAAATGCTTAGGACGTGTTTTTTTTCTTCCTCCTCTCCCTCGCACAGTCGCGCGTATGCATGACGCACGCGTGAACAGATTTGTGTATTTGTACTTGGCTGCCCGAGGTCCGTTTCCAGGAGTAGAAAAAATGATTGGCGAAAGTGTGGTGATTCTGGCACATCAATCGTACCAACCGTTATGGAGTACTCCCTCCGTCCGAAAAAACTTGTCATCAAAATGGACAAAAAGGGATGTATCTAGAACTAAAATACATCTAGATGCATCCCCTTTTATTCATTTTGATGACAAGTATTTCCGGATGGAGGGAGTATTTGACAGGGAAATAGGTTAAATTAAATTCGGGTATATTCCCCTGTCGGCCATGGATTTGTAAGAAAAGAAACTGATTCCGGTGGTGGAAGTCCATGAAAATTGACGGACCGAATGTAATTCAAATCTTGACTTTGAATTTAAAACCCCGGGGTGATGTGAATTTCTTTTGAAGGAAAATCTGGTTCAACTTCAGCATGTCGTTTATTATGCATTGTCCACATAAAGAACTTAGTACCAGCAGTGGCGGATTAACAGCCAGCTAGCCCTGCTGCCTCGTGTGCCTCCCTCATTCCCCTCTGCCCTCTGCCCTCCCGATTTCTACTTGTTGCCAGTCGTCTGCCTCGCTGGTGACTGGATTCATTACTCCTTAGGGTTTGTTGTGCTTATATTGGTTGCTTCATCTGAAGTATCCATGGGCAAAATGTAATTTTCATTGTCGAATTGTTGAAGGCTCAAGAGGACCATAGGCGTTGCTTCTCTTTTTTGGAAATATGTTGCAAAGAAGGCTATTCTGCATGTGTTGTAGTTCAAAGAACAAACTAGGATGGGCCACCCTGTTTCAAAATCCTAGATTCGCCACTGCTTAGTACCTGCTAAATTTCTGAATGAGATGTAACAGTCTAGTGTTTTGGTTCTTCTTCCATTCCTTTTCGTGTTGAAAAAAGTTTCTTGTGATTTTTCTTTTGCAACCCTGTCTTTGATGTAGCAAGCAACAACCTATATCCGATATACAGATATGTCCATTTTGTATCTGTAACTTCTTTCAACCTCGCCGACGATGGCATGAGATATATATGTGACATATAACAAATTTAGAACTAGTGTTATTCTTAATGTTACAGATACACATTGCGTCATTGACTATGCTTCGTCCGACCATGGAGGTACTACCTCCGTCCGGGTTTACTGGGGCCCTTCATATTTTGGGTCAAACTTTGACAATATATAGACTACTAAAATATATAATGTATGCTATAAAAGATTATACTGTTGGATTTGTATTTGAAAGAGCTTTCTGACAATATAATTTTTGTTACATATAGTTTACATTTTGTTAGTTAAATTTTTAAGTTAAACTGTAGCCCAAAATAAAAAGGGCCTAATAAACCCGGACGGAGAGAGTAGAAGACTACATTATTGCGTCATCGACTATGCTTCGTCCGACCATGGAGATAGAAGACTACATTAATGTTATATACTCTCCCTTAATCACATTTAATGGTCTTGTCCAATGTTCCTCCATGTCTAAGCATTAAATCTTGACATCCAAACCCGTTCACATTGGTCTATCCAATGTTCCTACATCCTCATGTGTGGCATAATCATAACTTCAAGAAACAACTAATGCATATTATCGCTAAAGGCACACCCATTGCTTCACATAAGCACACATTAGAAGTATACATGTACATCGAAGCCGAAAAACTGACCTACTATGTGCATTTAAAGCTTACTTTTACGAGATAGTATCTATAAATGATAAGATGGATATATTTCATCACTATCCAACAAAAATCTTTATGAGATATGCCTTGCAAACGAAGAAGATATCTTTCACAACTAAACTTGTGTCTTATTAAATTTATATTATGCCACACTATAGAACAACATTTGGACCTAGGTCGTGGACCACCAATGCACAAACACTAGTTCAAGTCCACAGATCTTGTATATTTTCTACTGAACTGCACCCACAATTCTAAATGAAAGGAGTGGGATGAAAGAAGTATTTTCCTGCCCGTGAAAAGGCTTTCAAGATAAAGAGACATCACCTTGCCTATGAGATATTCGTGCTAGCTTTCCTGCCTAGTAAGTGAAATCATGTCCTCACGATTCACCACTTTGGCAAAAAAGTCTTTTTATATGAAAATATGACATGATAAATATTTCATATGGACATTCCCACCCCCTAGCTAGGAGGAAGCTTGATATGCACTCATGTACGAGTAGATGAACGAGAGCATATGTTGCTTGATATTGAAAATTAGTATACCTCCACTTCGGTGTAAACCCCAAATGAGGAAGTACTAGCTACTGAAGATTAGCTCATGGAATCATCACAATGAAATCACACATTACATGAAGTAATCAATTTTTAGATTGTGAAGCAGCATGCAATGAAGAATACTTCTCAATATAAAAGCACTCTGCGTGAAATATCGAAGTTCCTACAAAATCACTTTGTTCCAAACATAATGAATCACTCTGTACTCCAAGTCTTAAAGGGAAAGAAGATTCGAATTCTTAGTGTAGTCGTATGTTTTTATTATCCTCTCCCAGTTGGACCGATAATATGAAAAAAATAGATTACTTTATTAGGAGCTTCCACAAGTTTTGTAGAGTAGTCTACCAGTCATATCCATAATGATTACCATGATGAGCATGTAAATAAATATATTTCTTGGCTAGCAACAGGTTATTTGACTTTACTATTTTCTATGTTCTTTCGATTGGCATTGGGTTATTGCAATGGCTGGACTCCACAAAAGTCTTAGCTCCCTATATCTCTTTCTCACATAGCACACAATGTTACACCCCCCTTAACAGCGACAATCATGACAACAAATAGGTAAAAGTCAGGATTGACTGGAAAAAAGTCCCATGGTTGATTCTTGTTGACCCAAAAGTGGACAAAAGGAGGGGTGGTCAACCCCGGAAAATTGGCTTAACACCTCCATGAGTAAAATATGTATAACTATCAACATGTTTGATCTTCACATGGATTATTTTTAAGTTTACTAACTTTATAGCTTATGTTAACGATAAAGTTTGCAGTTGCAGTTCAACTATGCTAGAAATTAACATGAATGGACCAAAGCATGACTCCTTAGTTAACCTTTTACATGTTCTTCATGGATTGAGAGTTTGTCATGCCATGTATATCTAATGTGCATTATTAACTATGACATTCAATTCCAAAATTGTAAATTTATGGATATGTGAGTATGCCAGATGAGGATAAAAGTCAATATTTTGTGACTAGGTTGATCCTACTCGGCACACAACCAATTTGGTGAGTTCTCCATGAATTGTCTATGTCTAACAACCGCATAATAGTTGACCCTTTTGGAACTGATTTCCCCCTTATTACCAAATGCATATGAATCTACACATCCATTTAAGTAGTATTCCAACATCATAGAAAATCCTTATTTATAATGGATATTTCTCATTTCATATATTTCAACCAAGTAATAGGTCAATATTATCTTTACTATTATTGGGGAGTCTGCGGTCATGATGGTAGGTTTGATGTTTGTATGTTCGTCCATCTCCTCTTCTTACAAAGCCACCTCATTCAGTAACTCAATCAAATCAAATGAAATCTTAGCAAGACCTCAAATAAATCAAAATTTTCCTTTCTTTCCCTTACCCTTGCCCAAATCAAATCAAATCTTACCAAAATCTCAATTAAATCAAAACATTCCTTGCCTTCAGTAACTATACTCAAATCAAATCAAATCTTACCAAAATCTATAATATGATGGATGTGAGGTATGTTGAACCACTAGACTATGCCCCCGTTGCAACGCAAGGACAATTAGCTAGTTGCATATGAATGGCCAATTTGATTTAGTTTGTGACGGCCATATTTTCATAAATATTAGTATGAGAAATACTAAGATCTAAATCACCTAAAATAGACAAGGACGGATGTAGAAACAGACCTTTTTCGAAAAGGGGCACTTTATTACTTAAAAAGTTTAAGCATTACACTCGGCATCTGCATAACTAAGATGCACACAGCCAAACAGAGTCCTCTTGTACAAACAAAAAATAAAAGGCGGAATACAAAGAAACATGTAGAGTCCGTATAACGCCTAAAGCGAAGGTGAGTCAATCCTAAGATCTGCTGCCACCCATGTTGGGTAAAAGTATCACTCGCTGTATCCTCCAATCGTGTACACACCTCTATAAATAGGTCTCAATTCTCCACGCGTTGTAGAGAGAACCATAAACGAAGAGTCCCGGTACATCTGTAGAGAACCGGCATTAGAGAAGTACTTTTATCATTAAAAATCTTATCATTTCTACATAGCCAAAGCGACCAAATAACCACAAGCGCTCCCACCCTAAGAAGAGTTCTAAACCTGTGATCAATCCCATGTAACCAGTTGCCAAATACATTAGCAACACTATAAGGTGGATACAAGCCAGAAGCTATCTGGATGACTAACCATATAGACCGAGCCAATTTGCATTGGAAGAATAAATATTTTATTGTCTCATCATGATGACAAAAAACACATTGCGGATATCCATGCCAATCCCTCTTGATAAAATTATCTTTAGTAAGAATGACTCTGCGATGAAGATACCATGCAAATATTTTATTCTTAAGAGGTATCTTCATCTTCCAGATCTTCTTGTTATTAATTATCAACTGGCACCTTAGACTGGATTAACGCTCTATACATAGACTCCACTGAGAATTGTCCATTCTGATGTAGGTTCCATCGAAATACATCATACTCATGTGACCCATGTAGAAACAAACCTGGAAGCACAACCATTTGTCAGAGCATTATTCATGACCTATTTTTCAATAAAGCGGTAGGGGCATTTCATCATACATTAGGTTCTCGTCCATAAGCTTACCTCAAAAAGTCGTGTAATCCCAAGGAAGATGATTGTAGTGATTGTATGTCATTATCCTGTCCGCTTCTCACATGACTTGGTGTTGAAGACTCCACTATTATCACATCTCTTAGTGAAAGCATGTAGTTCTCTTCATGACCGGGGCTTGGAGAAAAAAAACGTGTCTTGTCGAAGTCACGCCAATGACGCAAGTGCAATGATGAACTAAGAACGAGAAGACGCAAAAGAACTAGAAGGACTTCTGGATGTTCTCACTGCACATACGCATACACAAAGATTTTGAAACTCGTTGATGGTCTACCTGTATGGTCTTAATTATAGTAGTTCCTGTATGGTTCTACATGGACTATAATGTTTATACTGAAACTGTTTACTTACTCATAACTAATCATGCCACCAAATGTTTATTAATTTTTACTTTCCATGTAGCTGTAACATTTTACATTACAAAATACATACAAGAATTATTTTGAGATATCAAAAGTATCTTCTTTTACAATGGACTTTGACCCTCAATCTACGAACACCAAATGTATCATGTTAAGAAATTAATTTATGCTCGTTATTTTACTATAGTGTGTTGTGTGTGTCCTTATTCAGATTATACTTAAATATATACGTGATAACTCAGAAGAGTGTTCTAGAGAGTATAACTCGACAGAGGTTTGTAGAGTACAAAGATATAAATTTAGGTGTAATTAGGGATACAGAAGTACACATTCACATGCCCAGGCAGTACATATGCTCGTACAGAACACGGTAAAGCACACAAGCAAAACTGCGAAACAGGAAGGAAAATGAGCGAAACCAGGAGAAAAATGGAAACAAAAAACAAATTTCCCCCTGACAAACCATCCTCCTGGGCGGAGTTCTCCGCGTCCAATTGCTTGCTCCACGTTCTAACCTTACTGCAGGTTTTTTTTTTTTTTTTTTTTTTGCGGGTGAACCTTACTCCAGGTTGACCTCCCATGAATCACTTCTTTTAAAACACTTTATTTACTTACTTATTCTGCTGAGATCGCCTTACACAATAAGCTCCATGGAAGTTGGCATGTCCATCTCAAGCAAGAAAATTAATTAGACATGGTTACACTAACACATCATGTCATTCTTTCTAGCAGCCTTGAACAACAACAACAAAAAAAAACAATGAACGGTACGGACGTCCATGTCGTCCTTGATCTGCAAGTGCCCACGGAAGGGTTGCTGTTGGTAGTACACACCGCACATCTCTCCAACCAATTAGGGCTAGCTTGACAAGATGAGCGTCCACACCTGTTCCCACTTCACCGTTGTTTTGCCTGCATATACATCGATCCATCCTTGTCAACAACGACGGTTAGCTGATACATGCAGGTTGTACCTACAGCAGTAGACCTACCTATGATCGGATCATATCTAGTTTTTCTTTTTTGTGGGATCATATCCTACTTGATCGTATATATACCAACAGTATCAAGAAATACATAATGAGAACGGATCTTGGTGGTTCTGCTAATCAAGTTCATTTTTAATTGGATAATAGTCAAGAAGTTGTTTTTTCAAGAAGTTCGCTATAAATTGCTCAAAATGGACACCGGTTGCCTTTTTAGGGATTAGCTAATTATTCGTATGCGTTGATGCAGTACGTAGGGATACGACCATCACTTTCTAATAGCTTAGTAGCTTTTCTGATATTCCTCAGTTGACTATATATAAATGGGATACGCTGAAAGGGAAACGCAAGTTAGCTGATTGATTGGTCCAGAGATGTTACTTGGTTTCAACAAAGGCAGCAAGCCCTCTTTATTTAAGTAGCATGTATGTAGAGCAAGCTATCGTTGACAGTATGTACGACGGCAGCCTTTTGCCACATCATGGCTGCCCATTTATGTGATTCGAGGTGATGTTCTTCCTTTTTTTTGTCTACCTGAACACGCATACGATAACTTGTAAGCGTTGATCTTGTATAAACAATGCTGAAACGTCTTCACAATATTAATTAATTGTTGCACACGTGCATACAAGAAATTAACACTGAGCTTCATGTTAGCTTCCTACGCTTTTTTTTAACTTCGAGGATAAGTTTTAGACGTTGAGGTTAAACATAGCAACGTTACAAAAAATTTGCATACGGTCGTGGAACGTGACATCCGTGTTTATAAAATTTGGAAAGAGGAAAGGGACATGTACACATGTGTAAGGACGTGGCTGCGTTGCCTACCATATATATATGTGTACCATCGTCTTCGAACCATGGAGGAGCAGTCGTCGTCCATCCAGAACTTGAACTTGCCCAATAACAACGACGGGGACTCCTCGATCAGAAGCCAAAGGACATGACGGCAATGTGGATGAAGCTGAAATGTCACTGAAGATCTGCAAACTTTCATTGCGCTATATCAAAATGTAATACACTTGAAACAGGCTTTCATCAAAATGTAATACAAATGGTTGCTATTTAGGATCTGCAGCTCACATGAAACAACATAAAATTTGGACTGCAGTTTGAGTAGCCATCGATGTCTTGGGCAGTAATCTTTATGCAGTTATATGCAAGTTATGTAAATTAGACAAATCGAAGGGCTACACTTTGCTATGTATCAGGCGTGGATGAGCAATGGTAACACACACAAGCCCTCTGATCTTGTGTTGACAATCAAAGCCACATGAAATGCAAGCTAGTAATTTATTGGCCTAAAATTTTCAATTTGAACAAAGGCAACAACAAGCGTTAACTGCCTTCTTATACAGAGTACAAATCAATTTATCACAGCAATACTTTTCCATTGTGTTAAAAAAGGTAACGGTTATCGCAGCTATCAACGGAATGAAATGCTCATAAGGTTAAATTTTGATTTGTCGGTATTCTTTAGTAAAAGGCGAAAGAATAGTTCGCTCTGTGCCCACCACGCAGCTGCTTGAGCTTGAAATGGAGCGGGTGCTGGCCTATATGTAGCGGAATGGCGGGCGTAGCTCATGCACGAGCGGTGTGGGACTATTTGCCTCTGCCCCTTTGAGAGGGAGACCCCCTCCCGCATGGGCCTGCGTATTGACCAGTAACTAAAGCCTGTTGACCTGGCATCTTGCAGCCCATGAATCATGACCCACCAACGATATGCTGTCAGGCTCTCCATTTCCTTCCTCCGATTTCTCAGGCCACATTTTAGTTAAAATAAATAATCTAAAACACTTTTAAAATCACGTCAATACATATGAGAATCTTGAAAATATACAAATCTATAAGACATATGCAGAGTGTACCTACAGCAATAGAGCTAGCTAGCTATGGATCATGTCCTAGATGATCGTACATACAAAGGGCATCAAGAAAAGACAAAAATGACATCTGGTCGAGTGTCTGAGAAGTTTTTATATGCTTAATCTAGGTGTGAAAACATGGCTCGAGGAAAAGTGGACATCGATTGCCGTTTTGGAGCTTGGCTTATTTTCTTGCGTGCACTAATAGAAAACCCCTCATTCGTCCCGCTTTGTGAGGGCTATTGGTCCCGGTTCATGAACCGGGAATAAAGGGTCAGGACCCTTTAATCCCGGTTCGCCCAGGAACCGGGACAGATGAGGACTCCACGTGGCCGCTACAGCTTGCCCAGGCAGAGGGCCTTTTGTTCCGGTTGGTGCCATCAACCGGGACCAAAAGGCTTCCACGCGTCAGCATTTCAGAGGATTGGTTTTTTGTTTTTTTTCTGAAGTGGGTGGGGGGGAGGGGGGGTGTTGGGGGGTTTTGTAGGGTTAATTTACGGGGTTTCATATATTTTATTAGCTAATAGAGAGAAGTGTCCTCTCTTATCTCCGTGCTTGGTCGACGGTACGTATAGAGAGGACTCGACACGCTAGCTAGCTAGTAAGCAAATGAAGGAAACTATTAAGTATACAGAAGATCATCATGAACATATAGAGAAGTGATCGACCTTCCCTTCTTCGAGAGATTGGTCGAACAACAAGTTTTCGTATATCTTACCGACGCTACTGGCTATATATATAGTGATGCTATTCATCACCCAGGGTGCAGAATAAGTTATTCTTCACCCGAGGTAATCTTACGGTCACTTCATAATTAAATTACGTTTGGAGTTCAAATAGTTACATTCCAATTGATTCACTACGTAAAATTTGGTATAAGAAAAAAAAATAGGTCATAAGACAAGAAAATTTGGAGTTCATGTATATTTTACATTATGTTTTTACGTTTGTAATTTTACATAACATAAAATATTTTTTACGGCGATTGTATATTTTCTTACAATCTCTTTTTACGTCAGAAATAAGACAAAACTTACGAAACGTAAAATTACAGTGCACTGATGGTAAAATAGTGGGGGTGAAGAATAACTATTCCTCACCCAGGTTGACGAATAGGTAAAATTGTGTCTATCATAGCTTGCCACAGAACTAGGTAAGGGTCACTAAACTTTTAACGGTTTAAAAGTTATCAAAAAATATGAAATAAATATGGGACCATCTCTCTAATATAATAAGATGATCCAACAGAGGGATTGTCAAAATATGCATCCATGTGTCCTCGGCAAAAATAATAAGCATTTCAGCTCACTGCGATATAAATATATACTGAACTATTTGTCTTTTTTGTCCACGACACATACAGTCGTATTCTTTTAATCCCTCCGTTGGATCATGTTACAATGGTGATATTCTCCGGCTTTATTGATGACGTGGTAAGATCTCTTACAATGGTAAATATATACACACACACAATGTGTAAGATCTCTTACAATACCCTAACATATGAACTCAACTTCCAGATGCATGGTGATATTCTCCGGCTTTATTGATGACGTGGTTAAGAAAGAATCCAGCCAATTCCTCTTGAATTGCTCGCATGCGATCTTCTGGTAGGAGTTCATCCCGCATCTACCACATCTAATTTGAATAAGGGGGTCAATACATATATATGAATGAAACTCAATAGAAATGATGGTAATAAAAAATAAACTTGTGAATTTTTTTGCTTACGCACTTCATATTGTCTTTTTGAGTAGCCCCGCCTATTCTTGGCGTCGCGTTGTAAATGAACTCGGAGACGTAGTATCCACAATAATTATTCATGGCTTCCTGCCACGAGCACTTTACGAGAAATATAGGTCAATCAAACTGATAATGAAGCATTATAAATGGCATTGACGATAGTAGTTAGAATCAACGGGAGATGCGCGGAATTAGGTAGCTAGCTAGTAGTACTTACTTTCGGGTATTTCCATACCAGATCCCGCGGCAATGAAGTAACTTGTGCGGTGAATACTTTCCAAACCCATACGAGACAAAGAAAACAATTACTTGATATCGTGAAATGAACAAAGTTGCTGATATGGTGCGATAATGATCGAATCAACTTACTTCTCGAGCATCTTAGACATGGCCGCATACTCCTTGGGATCTTTTCGTTTGGAGTCTAAGACATTTACTAGTCCTTCTCAAGCTTAATCTCTAGGAGAATATAGTGGAAGCTGCGCACGAATGCATAACTCATCAATTACATTAATTACTATAACAGTAATAATTTAGGGAAGCCGAATATGCACAAGACAGTAACACTTACTTGAAGTTGTAAGGAAAGAGTATTGTATCTTTGTTTTGATTTACTAACAAAGATCGTAGCAAGTTGTCCTTGGTTTCTTTGGCATCATATTTAACCATAAACTGGTCTATGAGATTGGTGTTAATGAACCCAATATCATACATTTCATTTTTTCTGCATTCGACGATCTTCAATCTGCATAATATAGTGAGGATAATTATATATACATGCAATGAAAGAGCTGAGCTGTATATAGAGACTTAATGACAGAAGTATTACTTACCGACAGTAGCAAGTGACCGTTAATTTACCGAGGGCCTCTAGATTGAAAAACTGGAAGAACTCCTCAAATGGAACAGACAACTCCTCAATTCCAATGAGGTCGTGCACATCCTCTTTAACTTTCAGCGTCAAAGTATCGATTTTATTCCTAGTTGACAGCGCCTTTCTGCAGGTTTCCATGTACCAATCATGGAATCTTCGCATCATCGTTGTTAGAGTAGTTCCATCTTTGACGAGAGGCTTCCCGTACTCGTATTTGAATAAGTCCGGCTCCATTATATCAAAATGTGCATCGTCGTAATCTCTAGGATTGGTACCGGGCAAGACCCCCGGATGATTAGCGAGGATATCGCTAAACACCTTGAGTGGGGGGGCACGATTGGTTCGCTTGTTCGCCGAGCTGGGGATTTTTTCCCAGTTCTTCGTTCTTGTAACCTTTTGTCACTGCAAGTACTTTCCGACCGCTTCGCTTCCTTATATGTCTTTTCAGTAATGCGCTCATAGTTGGTTTTTGGCGGAGACAGTGGTGGTCGCTGCAGGGCATCCAAAGTGCGCTTCTCTTTAACCGGATCTATCTTCTCCTTCGGAGGTGGATGTCTCTTCGCTCTTTGCGTTGCGAAGTAGTCCCTCACTTGGGCTTGATAGATCTCCTCGTTTTCCTTCTCGGTCCTCTCGTATGGTAACTTCTCTGGAGTCTTGAGAGATGGACCGAATCTGTATTGCCTCCCGCCTGTACTGCTAGACGCCGGAGCAGGCCGAGCGGCTGCGGCTTTCTTCTTTAGTTTCTTACGAGGTGGAGGAGAAGGACTGCGACGCGCCGGAGCAGCGGCGGGTCTCTTCCGCCCTTGCTGACGAGGCGAAGAAGGAGGAGGCTGGCTGGTCGGGCGCGCCGGCGCAGGCGTAGAAGGAGACGGAGTGCCACCACGCGCCGGAGAAGGAGGCGGAGTGCCCTGATCACTCGCCGGGTTCAGGTGGTAGAACAGAGTCGACAGCCGCCTTGACTTTGTACTTCTCCCATTGCGTCATAAGGTGGCAATGTTGAGACTGTGATAGCATCCACGGGGTAGCTGTTGGGGAACGTAGTAATTTCAAAAAAAATCCTATGCACACGCAAGATCATGGTGATGCATAGCAACGAAAGGGGAGAGTGTAGCCCACGTACCCTCGTAGACTGAAAGCGGAAGCGTTAGCACAACGCGGTTGATGTAGTTGTACGTAATCACGATCCGACCAATCAAGTACCAAACATACGGCACCTCCGAGTTCAGCACACGTTCAGCTCGATGACGTCCCACGAACTCCGATCCAGCAGAGCTTTGCGGGAGAGTTCCGTCAGCACGACGGCGTGATGACGGTGTTCATGATGTTACCGATGCAGGGCTTCGCCTAAGCACCGCTACGATATTACCGAGGTGAAATATGATGGAGGGGGCACCGCACACGACTAAGAGATCAAGAGATCAATTGTTGTGTCTAGAGGGCACCCCCTGCCCCCTTATATAAAGGAGGGAGGGAGAGACCGGCCCTAGAGGAGGGCGCGCCAAGTGTGGGGAGTCCTACTAGGACTCCCAAGTCCTAGTAGGATCCCCCTTTCCTTTCCGGAGTAGGAGAGAAGGAAAGAGGGGAGGGAGAAGGAAAAGGGGCTGCACCCTTGTCCACCCGAGCCAGAGGGGGGGCGCCTCCTTCCTTTTGGCCTCTCTCCTCTATTCCCGTATGGCCCGATAAGGCCCATATACTCCCCGGCGAATTCCCGTAACTCTCCGGTACTCCAAAAAATACCCGAATCACTCGGAACCTTTCCGAAGTCCGAATATAGTCGTCCAATATATCGATCTTTACGTCTCGACCATTTCGAGACTCCTCGTCATGTCCCCGATCTCATCCGGGACTCCGGACTACCTTCGATACATCAAAACACATAAACTCATAATACCGATCGTCACCGAACTTTAAGCGTGCGGACCCTACGGGTTCGAGAACTATGTAGACATGACTGAGACACGTCTCCGGTCAATAACCAATAGCGGAACCTGGATGCTCATATTGGCTCCCACATATTCTACGAAGATCTTTATTGGTCAAACCGCATAACAACATACATTGTTCCTTTTGTCATCGGTATGTTACTTGCCCGAGATTCGATCATCGGTATCTCAATACCTAGTTCAATCTCGTTACCGGCAAGTCTCTTTACTCGTTATGTAATACATCATCCTGCAACTAACTCATTAGTCACATTGCTTGCAAGGCTTATAGTGATGTGCATTACCGAGAGGGCCCAGAGATACCTCTCCGACAATCGGAGTGACAAATCCTAATCTCGAAATACGCCAACTCAACATGTACCTTCGGAGACACCTGTAGAGCACCTTTATAATCACCCAGTTACGTTGTGACGTTTGGTAGCACAAAAAGTGTTCCTCCGGTTTGCATAATCTCATAGTCATAGGAACATGTATAAGTCATGAAGAAAGCAATAACAACATACTAAACGATCAAGTGCTAAGCTAACGGAATGGGTCAAGTCAATCACATCATTCTCTAATAATGTGATCCCGTTAATCAAATGAAAACTCATGTCTATGGTTAGGAAACTTAACCATCTTTGATTAATGAGCTAGTCAAGTAGAGGCATACTAGTGACACTATGTTTGTCTATGTATTCACACATGTACTAAGTTTCCGGTTAATACAATTCTAGCATGAATAATAAACATTTATCATGAAATAAGGAAATAAATAATAACTTGATTATTGCCTCTAGGGCATATTTCCTTCAGTAGCTAGCAGGAGTCGTGAAGACAGGCTCCAGCTGAAGCTGCTTGGTGGAAGCCACGCTGCTTCTCGGCTGAGATGGCGCGGTAGCTTCGGGGGTAGCTTCGGCAGGTCGCTTGCTTCGAACTTCATCTCGTTCCTCTAGCTTATGTACCCTTGAGTGCAGCTCCTGCAGTTAGCTCTGCTCCACCTTCCTCCTCCTCTCTTGGCATTTGTAACCGCCTGCGTCTGGAAACCCAACCTTCCACGGAACGGAGCCTGGCATGCCTCGTGTCCGTCCAGGGTGCCCAGGATTCCCGAGGGCCATTGTGAGCTCGTCCTTCTCTCTGTCCGGAACGAACGTCCATGCCTGCTCTGCGTTAATATAGTGCTGAAGCTTCGTGAGGGGTATTCGCAGTTGCTCCCTCGTCCAAACGCACTTCCTTGTTACAGGGTCCAAGGTTTCGCCAACCCCGAAGAACCAAGTCCGGCAACGGTCTGGCCAGTTCAATGTCTCTGGTTCGACCCCTTTATCAAGCGTGTCGTTCTCAGCCTTTGGCCCACAACGGTCGGGCTTTGAGGTAGCCACCTGACCCCGTGCGATGGTGATGCTCCTTCTTCGCAGCATTTATCTTGTTTATGGATGACATCTTCTTACTCCTCTCCGATGTCTTGTTGGCCACAAATGCGTCCCATTGATATCTGAGCTTCTCGTACTGGCCGATGAATTCTGGTGTCTTTTTTTGGTAGACAAACTTTGCTTTCAGGTCATTTTTCCACTTCCTGAATAGATCTGCCATCTTCTTGAGAGAAAACGACTTGATCAATGGCTCTTTAACTGGATTCTCCGGATCGTCCTCTTCCGGCAGGGTGAAATTTACCTCCAGCGCTTTCCAAAGATCATCTTTCTGTCTATCTTTGACAAAAGAAACTTGAAGCTCTTCATCCTTAGGATGATTCCATAGCTCTATGCTGATCGGGATCATGTCCCTAACAAGAACCCCGCACTGAGCAGTAAATGCTTCCTTGGTCCGGAGGGGTTCAATCGGTTGGCCATCGCGCGCGATTGCTGTGATCGTGAACCTTTCATCTGATTGCAACTTTTTCTTCGGGCCTCGTCTCTTTACTGAAGTTGTGCTCGATCCGGAGGGCTAGAAATAAGAAGAAAGACGAGAGTTAATATGTGTAGATACCAAAACAATGAATGCATCAATTAGCTATAGTCAGCACAGTCTTAATTAATATATATACTTGGTCGGACTTTGTTCGGTCACCGGAGCCGTCATCACGGCCTCCTTCTTGCACCGGCATTCGGTCACCTGTCACGGTATCCTCCGTTGTTCGAGGACCGTAGCATGTTTCTTCACCCTCTCCTTTCAGACCATCGCTTTCGTTGATATACGACATGACATCAGCTCCGACTATGATTATGTCCCCCAACACCCCTTCTGCTTCCTCGTCTCGATCGGCCGTGCTCCATAGTTCTGCAAATATTACAACGTGGCAATTATTATACAAACATGACAGATGGATATATTAGTGGCAAACGTAGACCTAGCTATAGCTATTCACAACAAGGAATTATATTAATTAATGGCCTCGACGCTTCTCTGGGGTTTGGGGTGGCCTCGGCAACGCTTAAAGGGTTCGGGGTGGCCTCGACGACAACGCTATTTTAACTTGGTAAAGGAGGGGGTATATCGACAATGACGACATACATACATGGAAAAAATGTTATCGGGGACGGGGTATATCGACCCTCCCTCATGTCGAAGTTATCGGGGAGGGGGTATCGACCCTCCTCCCCCCTCATGTTGAATATATCTTGAATTCTCGAGAGAAAACATTCATCGAACAAAATTACAACAGAAAAATTGACCAAGTTTTCATATATCATCATCATAATCATCTACTACAAAAAAATTGACATATTCTTTACATATGAACATACAAACGTTTGCATAAAAATTCTATGAACGTTAAAAATTCTAACTTTTGCATATTCCTCGAACCCTCGACCATAGAACCCTCGACCCCTCGACCCTAGAACCCTAGAACCCTTGAACCCTCGACCCCTCAACCCTCGAACCCTTGACGACCCTCGAACCCTCGACCCCTCGACCCCTATTCCTATCAACAACGGCATACCCGATAAAGAAAAAAAAGAGGAGAAGAAGAAAGGAAGAAGTGAAGAAGAAAAAAAATAGAAATTACTCTACTTTTTTCTTCTTCTCCTCTTTTTTTCCTATTCTTATTTATTTCTCCTCTTCTTCTACTCCTCTTCTTCTACTCCTCTTCTTTTCCTTCTTCCTTCTTCCTTCTTCCTAGCTAGATATATAATTTTTTTCTAAAAATGTAACTTTTCCATATATAAAACTTTTTCTTCTTTTTCCTTTTTCCTTCTCTTCCTTCTTCCTAAATATATAGAACTTTCCTAAAAACGAAACTAACCTAAAATGCACTAAATCAGAGAACATACATAGATAAAACTTTTCTAAAAATCTAAATTTTGCATATATGAGCATATATACACAGACAACATACATTCATATATACATTTTTATAAAAAAGAAAAAAACAAATCATCATATATATGAACAAAAAATCTGAAAAAAAAACAGGACATATAATAATATATACACACATACATATAATCACACATATGCACATAATCTGGAAAAAGAAACATCATATATATGAAAAAAGGGGGAAGGCCGGCGGCCGGACCGAACGTGGCGGCGGCGATGGGGGCGGGCCCGGGCAGGGGCGCGGGCAACGGCGACGGCGACGAGAGCGACGACGACGGAGGGGCGGCCCGGGCAGGGTGCGGGCGACGGCGACGAGAGCGACGGCGACGGCGGACAGCGACGGGGCAGCCTGGCGGCGTCGATGTGCTCGGCGTCGTCGGGGGCAACTGGTGATGAACTCTGCAAAATTCTTAAGTGCTACTTATATACCAAGAGCATTGGTCCCGGTTCGTGGCACCAACCGGGACCAATGCACCCCTTTGGTACCGGTTGATGCCACCAACCGAGACCAAAGGTCTCTTTTCAGCAGCCCAAAGGGCGGGAAGCAGAGGGCTTTGGTTCCGATTGGTGGCACCAACAGGGACTAAAGGTGGGGCATTGGTCCCGGTTCGTGGCACAAACCGAGACCAATGCAGCCCTTTAGTCCCGGTTGGTGCCACCAACCGGGACCAAAGGCCCTGTGTTGCCCGCGTCGCGGCACGAAAGTTTAGTCCCACCTCGCTAGTTGAAGATGCTCGAGAGTGGTTTATAAGCCCCACTCCCGCTACCATCTCGAGCTCCTCTCAAATGCAGGCTTTCGGGCCTGCACACGCTGTATCTACCTGTGGGCCTACTGGGCCTTCTACGAGCCTGAATCCTGGCCCATGGGTTGGTTTCTAGTCGTATTCAGGCCATGGTGGCCCAGTAGGTGGCATTGTTTTATTTTTCCCATTTTTTTGTTTTCTTTGGTACTTTTTCCTACTTACAACAAAATACTTACTTTTGCTATTTTTATTTATATTATTAAGGCTTATTTATTTTATTTTATGATATTTTATTTTATTTTGTTTTATTTTGTTTCTACATTTTTCTTTTATGCTTTCTTTTTGTATTTATTTTATTTTATGATAGTTTATTTTATTTTATTTTTATTTTTTTCTACTTTCAACAAAATACTTACTTTTTGTTTTCTTTTTTGCTTTTTGTATTTATTTTATGAAAATTCGTTTTGCTTTTTAGTTGCATAAATTCTATATAATTTTAGTTTCAATAATACTAGAGGTTTATAAAAGCTTTTTAGTTGATTCCTTTAGTACCAGTTCTGAGGTTGTTACAAAGGCATTTTATTTGCTACCGGTTCTAAGGCTGGGCCCCACGAACACCTTTAGTACCGGTTTGTGGCAAGAACCGGTAAAATAGTTTTTTAGTTGATTCTTTCTGCAACTGTTTTTTAGTCCCACCTCGCCAAGCGAGAGGCACTTGCAGCGGTTTATAAGCCCCGAGTGCAGAGACGATGAAGGAGAGGCGCAGTGCTCACCTACACGTTGCTTAGCTTCAAGCCTTGAGGAAGTGGTGTAGACTGCACGGAGCTATCAGGGTTTCGGACAAAAGCTACACATAGCTCTAGCTCCGTGCAGTCTACACAATTTCCTCAAGGCCTGAAGCTAAGCAACGTGCAGGTGAGCATTGCGCCTCTCTTTTATTTTTAGTAACTTATTACAACTCCAGACTTCTTGTGTTCAAAATGCAACATTCGAGATATCAGGGTTTCATACGGAAACTCGTCTGTTACAAAAAGCATTCGAGATATAATTTTAGTTTCAATAATACTAGAGGTTTTATAAAAGTTTATTTTTTTACTTATTTATTAAAGTTTATTTTGTTTCTACTTATATTTTCTTTTGTTTTTTGCTTCTTTTTTTATTTTATGAAAATTCTTTCTTTTTTGCTTTATTTATTTTATTTTGTTTCTACTTACTGTTGCTATTTTTATTTATTTTATTATAGTTTATTTATTTTACATTATTGAAGTTTATTTTGTTTCTACTTATTTATTAAAGTTTTTTCTGTTTCTAATTATTTATTTTATTTTGTTTCTACTTATTTATTTTCTTTTCTTTTTTTGCTTTTTTTTATTTATTTTATGAAAATTCTTTTTGCTTTTAATGTTTTACACACAAAAGCCCTCTCCCCTGGCTGGATTGGTACCGGTTTGTGGCCTGACCCGGCCCGAAAGATGACGCTTTGGTACCGGTTCAGGCAACAAACCGGTACCAGTGGTGTTGGGCCAGGAGCGGGGCCTATTGGTCCCGGTTCGTGTCGCCAACCGGGACCAAAGGGGCCAGACGAACCGGGACCAATGGCCTCACGAGGCCCGGCAGGCTCCTGGCCTCATGAACCGGGACTAATGGCTTATCTGGCCCGGACGATGCGTTGTTTTCTACTAGTGGTGGTGATGACATTTATACGGATATGATCATCACTCTGTGGTTAATTTGCCATAGCTATTGTTGATTTTCTTGGGTTTGACACTGAAAGGGAACTGCAAGCTGCTACTACTTGATTAGTTCAGAGATTTTGGTTTAACAAATGGCGACACTCCTCTTTCGTTCAAGGAGCAAACATCAAGCTAATGTTGACTGACTACCGCACCTATCTGGCACATCATGGTTTGTCCATTTATGTGTTCCAAAATGATTTTCCTTTTTTATTTACTTTCTACCAAACACACATATAATAACTTGCAGGCTTCGTGTTCTTGCAGACATGCATAAAGAAATATTCTTAAATCATGTTTCATTGTTGCATCTGTATATCAGAAGTCAGTGTAAGTGTTAGATCCCCACACTCCTTTGTACTTCTAACGAGGATACATTTGAAAATCCAATGTTAAACATAGCAGCAGCATTACAGAAAATTCATGTTTGGTGATGGATCACGGCTTCGGCATTTCCGAAATCTGGAAGGAGGAGCTGGACATGTGCGCATGAGCAAATATATGTGGCTGCCCTGCCTACCATATACTCCCTCCGTCTCAAAATAAATGTCTCAACTTTATACTAACTTTAATGTAAAGTTGTACTTCCTCCGTCCCAGAATAAGTGTCTTGAGCTTAGTACAAATTTGCACTAGAGCTAGTACAAACTTGAGACACTTATTTTGGGACGGAGGGAGTACTAAGTTTGAGACATTTATTTTGGGACGGAGGGAGTATATGCTTATTTCTTGTTCCTCTCTTGGAGGAGCATGTCGTCTTTCATCCAGAACCTGCAATTACCCAGTCCCAGACGACAACGACAACGATACCTCAACCGGAAACCAAAGAACACGACAGCCGCAATAGCCACACGGATGAAACTGAAATACCATCCAAGATAATTTGCAAGCTTTCATGCTAGCTAGATAAATAGATTACACTATGACTTGTTTTTCAGGAGTTGCAAACTCAGATGAACGAAGCAACATAATATCAAACTACAAGTTAAGCAGCCGATGATTTGTAAGGGGGGCTATCTTAGTCTCGGGCACTGACCTTTATGCAGTTACATGCAAGTTCTGTTTTAGACTGAGGTAAACTGGACAATACAGAGGGCTAAAAGGTTACATAGTGTTGTGTATCCTAATCCTGTGCATTTTGCAAGTTTGCATTTCAACGGTGGCCTCCCCAGCATCGCTTATATCAGACTCCTTAAACCTACCTAACTGAACAAAACCACAAGCAAGCAGATGTTTTCCAAGCCCTTTGGAGCAATGTTGTGTTCAGAAAAAACGGGGTCTTCTAACAGAAGAAAGAATATTGTGATTGAAGCAACCGTGACAATGGTCTGCTAACAACATTCCTGTTTACAGCATGCCACGAGTAATTAGAATCAAAGAAGTGACATTCTATTCACCCGAAGTATTTTGCCATTAGAAAACACCTATCTAGCTAGCTGAAGGAAATGATTTCGCATGTTATACCGTGAGTGAAAATGGATTGTTTGCTAGCTCTCTGTCAACTGTCAATAAGATACAAACTTACGCCAAACTGCAACCTGAAGGTACAAGTTTAAGCTGCATGGCATTGACCATGTGTTTTACTAAATGGTTACAGTATCTTCACTCAACCAATGCACGAAACTAACCAAACACACAGAGATAGCACTGTCCAGATTCCAGAACCATTCTTATACAGATAAAGTACATACTACAGAAAGTTCAGTTGAACTGTGAATAACTTATATAAGAGAGAAAACCAACTTGCCTAAGTACTGAACAACAAATGTTACAAACTTCAAAGCACGCAGACATCAGCGCACTCCACTTAGAAAAGCTGAGAACCAAAAAGAAGACATACCTAGCCAGTTGATCCATAGCATGTCCTATCAAAGATCCCAGTCATGTAAAGGCACCAGCAATCTGTTATTGATGCCACGTGTGCAAAGATTGTAACTCTGAGTACAGTGGGGCACAGTGGCGGAGCTTGAAACGAAAAACTGGGCGGGCTGGGAAAGCTAATCTGAAGGGAATTGCTCTTGAGCTGGCCATCACTTCTTGCACAGTGTGAGCGTTTGCTCTTAGGCTGGGCGGGCCATAGCCACCTTTTGCCCTAAACTGACGTAGCTCCGCCACTGGTGGGGCATATGCCAGATATGGTGACTGGCCATGTCCAATTCCAAGAAGGCGGATATGATCGGATCGCTGATTATCCATATTATACCACATGAACGTTTTCTTGGCCCCCACAGTGAAGAAGATGACATTACATTCTGGATGAATCGCAAGCCAATCAAAAGCAGTACCGAGGTCATCAACAATTATCCCTCCTTGAAAAAGGTATGAAACTTCAGCGTGATGCTTCAGCGCCCATTGTTTGTTGTCATAGTCCTCAAGAACGTAAACTACTAGTTCAAGAAAATTATCATCGTGAGGCAAAAATCTGAAATATTCGAGCTACCCCTCCCCAACCCCCCGAGTCGCTCCCCAGGCGACTCCGGGGCGCAACCGCGCCGCCGCCTAGAAGCCCTCCCTCCGGTGCTCCCTCTCCGCCGCTGCCACACGTCGCCAAGATCTCGAACCGGAGGGAGGGCTTCTAGGCGGAGAGGGAGCACCGGAGGGAGGGCTTCTAGGCGGCGGCGAGGGAGCGGCGGATCTGTGGCTCGGCGGATCTGTGGCTTGACGACGACGACATGCTACTTCCCTCTCCACAGTAATGGCCCAAGGTGACAACTTTGCTCCCCCCTTCTCAGTTTGCTATGCTTAGGAGACTTGATGAACATGGCCGGGACTGGCTAGACTGAAAAAGATTTGGACCAGTCGACTGGCCCAAACAAGTTTCAGTCAAGCGTGCCTCTAGCCGTAAGGTGCATGCTTCATTATGTTAACGCTCTTCTTTTTACCTTTTTCATATTTTACTCAAATTGATTTTTTAAGTTGTGGCTGCATGCGTACAGACCATTCATGCATACACCGATACACGTACACTTGTGAACTGTTGCTTTCATACATAAATATAAGGTGTACATAAATATAAGACGATTTGAATATTCTAATAGGGACTACATACAAACTAGAATGAATGAACAAACATAGTAAAACACTTGTGGCATGGATATTACATTTTCAGACAAATAAACTAAAATGAAATCAAAATAATGAAGTTTTCTAAGAAAGAATGAAGGCCTTTAAGAAAAAAGAAAATGAAATATAAAAAACTTTCGAAACTTGCACACAATTTGCACTGATATTACACTTTTTGAAATGTGCAAAGAAGAAGCATGTAATAGTGTATTTTTTGCATTCTACTATAATTTCCACAGAATGTAACTGAAACAATTTATTTCCTTTAAAAAGAAAGAGAACTAAAAAGCACTTGCGCAACTTTGCACCGAAATTGCACTTTATCATAGTATGCAAAAATAATCATATAATCATGAAAATTTGGCACAAATTATATAGTATTTGTTTCTATAAAATTACACTCAGCCAAAAACCCACACAAAACGAAAATAACCAACAAAGGAAACAAAAAAGGAAAAAGAAAAACCATAGAAACAGATAACATAAATAGAAAATGAATCAAAAATACCCTCATAGGAAAGGCAATGATATAGAAAACTAAAACAAAATAATGACAAATTTGCACACAATCCGCAAACTTTGTTATATAATATGCAAGAATAAACACATAATAGTGAATTTTTTCGCAAAAAGAAATTTTTCTAAAGAAAGAATAAATTGGTGGAGTTGCTATTTGATCCATGGTGTCTCTACTTCTCCGGATCAAAATAATGAATTAGTGATTTCGGGATTAACATTTAAGAAGACAAAAAAGTAAAAGAAAAAAATAATGACAAAATTTGCACACGGTTTGAATTGAAATTGCGCTTTTTTCTAATATGCAAGAAAAAG
Organism: Aegilops bicornis; assembly: GCA_021605145.1. Lineage (NCBI taxonomy): Eukaryota > Viridiplantae > Streptophyta > Magnoliopsida > Poales > Poaceae > Aegilops > Aegilops bicornis. The sequence continues at coordinate 776,235,034 of CM038675.1, forward strand.
CACGAATAGTGAAATTTCACAAAAAAAAGTTTCCTAAGTAGGAATGAATTAGAAGTATTGGTATTACCCTTAAAGAATAAATAAAATTAAGTAAAAACTTAAAAAAATTAAAATAGTGAAGTTTTCTAAGAAACAATGAATTAGTGTCATTGGTTTCCCATTAAGAAAGGAATTGAAAACAATAAAACAAATAATGAAATATTCTGCAAACAATTTGCATAGAAGTTGCTCATTTTTATAATATGCAGGAATAATAACATAAAAGTCTAATTTTCACAAAAAGGATGTTTCCTGAGAAGAAATGAATTTGCGGCATTGGTATTATCGTTAAAGACTAAATGAAATATAATAATACTAAAAAACTAAAATACAAAACTTTTCGAGAAAGAAATAAAAACTAGAGCACAATCCAAATAATGATGTTTTCTAAGTAAGAATAAATTATTAACATTCGTATTACACTTTAAGTAGAAGAAAATAAAATAAAACTAAACTAAATCAAAATAATAGGAAGATTAAATTAGTGTCATTAGTATTACCCTTTAAAAAGAAACAAAAATAAGGAAGGATGAATTAGTAGCATTATTATTACCCATTAAAAAATAACAACTAAAGTTTGCAAAACTTGCACACAACTTCGCTCTTAAATTAAACTTTTTTAGTACGCAAACAATAATCGTATAGTAGTGTAATTTTCGCACATATTGCAAATTATTTATGTGTGTACATTACACTCACCCAACACCCCAAAAATATCAACAAAATAAAAATAATAGCAACTAACAAAGAGAAACTAAAAAACAAAAGCAAAAGCACATAAACAAAAAAAATGTTAAAAAAACGAATGGAGAAAGCGGAGGGCTGGATCGCACAGTTAGTGGGCTTCAGCCCAGAAGGAAATCGACTGACCCCAAATAAGGGTCAGTCAAAAAAAGAAAAGGCCCACACAACAAACAAGACATGTCAGGAAAAAACACACAGCACGAATCTTAAAGAAAAATCTAATGGCCACAAAATTGACTGACGCAAAAGTGAAATTTCAGCTGACTGAATTGTAGCTAAAATGAACATGGCCAGGAGAAATCCGTGCGCTGCTGCGGCTGCAGGCAACAGCGACGCCTGTGGGCGCCGTCTCCTCCCTGGAGGCGTTGTCATGGCCATGTCCATCCCTTGATCAAGCACTGGGGGAAACCCTAGGCTCGGTTTGCCGGGCCAGGCAGCGGCGGCGCCATGGCGTCGTCCTCTCCTTGGAGACGATGTGTGGGTGCTTGGGGTGTCTTGCGTGGAGGAGTAGCTGGTGTGGGTTGCCTCGTTTGCCTCGGCGGCGAGGCTTTAGGTGCCATTTTATCACGTGTTGGTTGTTGCCATGGGCATGGGCATTCACGGCGCAATGTACTCCCATCTTTGATGCCTCTTTTGAGATGTCTTCCTCGAGTTAGGCTAGCTCCTGCTGTCCACTTGCCGATCTCCTAGGCACTATGAGTGGAGGGTGCGTTGATCTAGTTTGGTTTGGAGGTCGTGCTCCAAGGTGTTGGATCCGGATGTGAGGCGGCATGTGTGCTATGTGTTCTACCTCTTTGCCACTTATGGCTTGAGTTTAGGCAGGGTGAGTAGTGTGTCGGTTTTTTCATGGTGAATGTGGATGCTAACCTTTTGGTGTAGCATTGTGCTGAAAGGCATTGTATCGGTCATCTTGGCCTCTTCTTCTATGAATATATGATACACATGCTTGTGCGTATTCTAGAAGAAGATTATCATCGTCACTGAAACTGGCATAATGCAAGCGGCCCTGTGAATGCTGAATAAAGCTAAAACATAGATACTCATTACCAAGGACATCGATGTTCATCCATGTTTCCCCATTGGTGCCCACAACGGCTAACCCAGGGTTCAAGCCGGCGTCGACCGAGTCAAAATGCAAATAGCCGTTAAGAAAGACAGTTTCCCAATGAGGACCGACAAGCCTGACATCCTCGCCACGTCCCTTCTCCTTGGACGTGTTTGATTGCCTGCATACACCTCAACCAGGCCCGCGCGGAAAGGATCAAGCCTATTTGGTAGCTTGCATGCACTATTGGCCTGCATCGCACGCTTCTTAAAGCACCTCTGGTCTGGCTCGCTGGAAACGCTCAGATCGGCAGTTCCTCTCGAGCCAGGCCAAGCGGAAGCGGAGTGAGCGGGCCCCTGCACAAGGAGAAATGGGAGGGATGCGGGGTGTTTACGTGGTGTCTTCTTCAACATCCAGTAAAGCTCCTCTCTAATCTCCTCTTTTCCATGCCCCTCTAATCTACACAACGATGATTTGATTCGTGGTAAGCTCTACACGAAAAGGATGCACATCGATGATGTGGTTCCATTCACACGATCGGTTTGTAGTTTCGTCGACCATACATGCTCAATTTATTGTTCCCGTTTGGAGCTGTTTTAGACGAATTTTGTCAGATTCGTCGCGCACGATCGATTGTTTGAAATTTTGTTTGATATGCCGCCTAATCTCGCAGTTCTTCACAACATTCGTGTTGCAAGTTTCCTGTTTCGACGATCGTAGATGAGAAGATCTACATATTTGTCATGGCTGTACATATGGATATGTGTGCTATGATTTAAGACACTGCTTAATTATTCCTCTAGCCGGCGTGGTTTCTCTTGATCTCCTCTCTCGCGTCTTGATGTGGTAGTGTCATCGTCGCCGTCGTTCATCTCGGCCTTCTCTCCATGATCCTACTGCAGTTAAGCCGCCATGGCGCGCACACTGACGGGGTTCTTCTCCTCTATTCCCTGCCACCGACGGGGTCGATCATCTTGGCCTCCTCCCAGCCACCTCTTTCTCGTCCTACAACACTGGAGTCATTTTCAGTGTTGATCATCTCTGCCCCTCTCTCTCTCGTCGTACTACATTGACGATGACATGGCGTGAGCATTGCATTTCTCCTCCTCTGTCCACTGTCTTTGCGCGAGCACTCCAACTAGTTCGCCGACGGGGTCGCTCGCCCATGACTCCGTGCTCGTCATGTCGGACACGGCGCCACGGTCACTATCCACCGCAGTCGCTATGGTCCGGCCCACACTGCATTTCTTCCCCCTTCCTCTGCTAGCTCTTAACCATGTGTGCTAAGTGCAAGTGCTAGTTCTTAATCATACCCCATGCGGGCAACCAGCGTATAGTTGTATGCGTCGAGACAATGCAGGCAACCAAACAACATGCCAAAGTTGATCCCCTAATGTAGGAAGTCCACATACATGCAACCAAACAACTTGCAGATGTGGCATATGAGGCTGTTTTTTCAGAGCTAGGCTGGGTTGAGATGTGTATGCAACGCGGGTACTGTTCCGAATTAGCTACTTTTCAGTCAGCTGGTTTTTTTATTTTGGTTCAGTCGATTTTCTGGCCGTTGTTTTGTGCTTTGAGATTCGTAATTGACTTTTTTCTTTTTGCTGCGTTTGGTGTTGTTCAAAATCGATCAAATCGCTTACAGGTCGATCGATTCGTCTGATTGGGCTCGTTTCTGCGCTGCGGGTGCCCGTTATGAGTTGTGCGCGCCCGTTAAAAGGCCTTGGAGCCCAGCGCGCAGCCCGCTTGAGGAATCCCGTGCGTCGGCGGCTAGTCTTCTTATCCCTTCGCGTCTCTGTATTTGTCAGTCACTCTCCCCCCCGACTGCTCCGCTCCAGTCTCTGTTCTTTCCCCCTTCTTGACCAGAGCTAGGGTTAGTCGTGTTCTTGCTCGATCTGCTTCATCTGTGCATTGTTTCTCTTCTGATTTTTGTTTTGTTGCTTCATTTACTCCTTTCCTCCTGTGTATCTGATTGATTGGGTGTTTTGTTTGTTGTTCTGTACTCTGTTTTGCAGGTGAGGGCTTCGTTCCTGACGGATTGCGGTGCTGCATCTAGTCCTTTTGAGGTATTTCTGCTTATTGATTCTTGTTTTTTGTGTTGTTTAGTGTCTTTTTTAGGCTTTGTTTTTGGTCATATCTCTGATTCAAATCCTGTTTGTTTATCTGTTTTTTAGTGGTCAGATCTTGGTTTTCCAGGTTTTTGTTGTTGTTTTAGTAGTAGTTCATAGGTTTGTTCTCTGTTTAATTAGATGCGTTTGTTAGGTTTTGTTCCAATCTCGGGTTTGGTTTAGGGTTTTTATCTTTTTATTTCGTTATTACTGTTTTAAGTTATGAATGGGAGGAACAGAGCATGGTATATGAGTAGGTTTTTAGGGTTCTGATGTACGCGATGTGAGTAGATCTATATTTGATATTCTGTGTGTCTTGTATGTGTCGAAAGATGCAATCTTTTTCTTTTCTATATTTGTTATTATGATGCAGATTATAGGTCATATACATAGAGATTTAATCTATAAGTTTCTTTTTGAGGGCTTTTGATTTGAAAGCATCTTCCTTTTTCTGTTCAAGTTTCAGGCCTAGTAACAGCCCAATATGAGGATGCATGTTGACTAGATATGTACGGGGCGTGTGATGTTGTATAGTTTGTTGTTGTGCAAGTTACTTAGAATCTAGTTGGAGTTTCTTTGTGTCCAATATGTAGCTTTTATAGGTTTTTGATGTGTGAGTTCCTTACAATCCTTTGTAGTTATGCATGACTAAGTGCTTTTAGTTGTTTTATTCTTAAAAGTTGAGCTTAAAGTACTAATCAAGATTCCCCTACTTTGTGTGATTATTAGTTTTCTTATTGTTCAGTTTTTTTATAGTGTTTTAATTGTTTCTTGTGTCAAAGCATATCTAGATCTTTGAATCATGCAATTATGCAAGGTTTGAGCACTCTACGTAACTGAATTGCACGGTTAGATGTCTTAAGATGCATATGTAGTTCCTATAAGGTCTGTTTTTGAGGGATTCTGTAGTTTTGAGCTTCTTTTTTGAGCTTCTTTCGTGTCTAATCTGTAGTTTTTGTAGATGTTTGATGTGCAAGTTCCTTAGAATTCACTTAACTTTACGCATCACTAAGTGCATTCAGTTGTTTTTTTTCACGAAAGATGAGGTTTTATGAACTAATCAAAACCTCCTACTTTATGTGAATAGTTATAATTGTTATTTTTGTTCAAGCTTTTTCTTTATTTGATTGTTTCTTATGTTTTAGGATATGTATATATCTTAAAGATGCAGTTGTGCAAGTTTGTAGTATCTGGTCTGTTATTGATATTCAAGGTTAGATGTCTGAATGTGCAAATGTAGTTTGCGTAAGTTTGTTTGTTCCAGAAATTGTACTGCAAAGTATGTCTACTTATCTATAGAACTTTGTCTGTATGTTTTTGATATGCTTATTAATTAGAATTCTTTGGAATTGTCCATTACTTAGTGCTTTCAGTTGTTCTGTTTTTCAGTTTCTTGTTATTTTTTGGTGTGCAAGTTTAGTTGTGTGATGTAAATTTTAGCTTTTGTGAAGTTGCAAAATTTGATGTTCTGTATTTACTTGCAGTTTTAATTGTATTGTTCATGTCAATCGCTTATAGTCCAAAGCGACTGTTATTGTTGATTTCTGTGCTTACAAAATGTTCAGGATCGTAGTGTCAATTCTTGTATATGAATCTTTTTTGGTGTTGCATAATGAGTGCAATTTTTAGTATCATGAAAGTGCAACTTTTTTAAATTTAAGTATTTCAATTTTATGATTTACCCTTTTGGATTACAGGTTTACACTTGGTAGCACTGAGGTTGATTTTAAATCTTTTGCTGTTGTGGAATGTAGAATATTATTTTATATTTTGTATTTTTTTCACATTGATTGAGGATAATATCTTTTTTTAGAAGTTATTAATGTAGAATAATTATTCTCCTTTTTCCTTTTTTCAGTATGGGTTGTCCAGTTTGTCGTTGCCCTGGTGCCGCATGCCTTCCATTTGTACCAACTAATGAAGTGTTGGAAGTTTTTGAGGTTGTTCTTGATTAGTATTGCTTTAGGAGGACGGTGAGTTGATCCAACAAATTCACCTTAGTTTTCTTTAAATTATGATAACAGCAATGTTATTATGCGTAGTTGATGTTTGTAAAGTGTATACATTTTTTGCTATTATATGTATTGCTGTTGTTGTAGTTTGTCAATCACTTTTCACTTTCCTTTATGTATCTACATCCAGTAACTCATGCAGTTTTGGTTCATCGGTCTAAAAGTATCAATAATGTATATCCCATGCAGTTTTGCTATCCAATAACTCATCCAGTTTTTCCTTTTCTTGATTTATTTTTAATTTGTTTTCTTTTGTTTCACCTCTTTGTTTTTTTCAGTATATCCCATGCAATGTGAGGCTTTTCTTAGCCAATTATATTGCAGAGCACAGGCATATTGCAACTACTTTCAAGCACAAGAGAACCGAGCCTGCTATACTCACTTATGAGAGTAGGTCCTATGCTTCAGACTTTAAGCATCGAGGCAACTACTCAAAGTTTTGTGGCAGTGCTTGGTTTGAGTTCAGCAATGATTATGCCCTTTGTGCTGGAGATCGGTTGGTCTTTACCCTGGACAACTCATGCTTTGACCTAAAAGTAGAGACTTTCCGTGATGGTGAAAGGATTCTTCCTTTACCTTATGTTGGTGAGTTTCTGTTCTTTAGTATGTGTTACTTTTATCATATTTTGTTTATTTCTACTTTTCAGTTGCATTGTTTTGATAGATGATTACTCATTCTTATATTTGTATGTGTTTGTTTTTTGTAGCTTTTGAAAACCTCAGTAATGCAAGGTATGAACTAGTTTGCTCTCCTGTGTTGCCCCGTGGATTGGAGTTCAACTGCCACAACAATCTCTTGCTTGTACGTTCACTCTTCCGGTCATCAAGCTTTCTATGTTGCACTCCGTTCGTCCATGTAATGAATGCCACAAATACTATGAAGTTCACCATGGTAAGTTTTGCAATTTACTCCTTCATTTTTTACTTTTATCTTGTTTTTATTTCTGTTTTTATAATCTTTTTCCTGTTGCGTAAGCATTGCAAGTTTGAGTTTCATGAATGTGCAACTTTTAAATTTCCAGTAGTTCAATTTTAAGAATTAGCTTTTCTGATTCTATGGTTACTATTTTTGATATCATAATAAATGCATGTTTTTAGGTTGTTTGTGTTTTTATATTCTACTCTTCTTCTGAGTTAGGTTTTTTTATTTTAGTATTTCAATTTTAGTAATCAGCTTTTTAGATTATAGTTTTTACCTTTCATAAAATTGAGATTTTAGGGTTATATTTTCTTCACTTTCAGTACAGTTAAAACATTCACAATGTTGATGAAGACTTTGATTTTCTGCCTTATTTGTAGTTTAAGTTTTATTGTTCATGTCAATCTGTATAGTTTAGGTCAGTATTGTGTTTATTTTGTAGAACATTTTACAATCATCTTAATTATTGATTTATATAAGTTTTCATTTTTACTCCAACAGAAAATCCCAAAGTTTCTTGTGTCTAGCTTGAGGAGGTTTGTTGACATACCAACTAGTGCTGAAATCCATCTGGAAGCTTACCTGGGAGATACACATGTTATCATGCCATCATCTTTCCAGCTGTGCAAGCAAGATGGGAGGATGGTGATTGAGAAGACCAGTTTCAGAAATACAATATTGTGCTCATCACTTTTGACGAGTCAACTTATGATCGTTCAGTCTCAATTGTGTTCCAGCGCCTTCTGTAGGTGGAAGCAATGGCCGTGCAGTTTAGTTTGGGAAAGTAGTCATTTGTAGAGCGTTCTTTTTACATTCACAGGATGGAACTTATGGTGGCTCATGTGTTGGAATTATTTTGCCTTTTGGGTTGAATGCTGTTAAGACATTAAGCTCCGTGTAGTTAAGTTGAAGACTTAAAAGTATCGATTGTTAGTATGTAGTTAAGTCGAGGACTGAAGGAAAGACTCGTTATCATTTATGCTGTTTCTACTTTGTCTTTTAATTAAGTTGTTATCAGTCTTTTTCCATCTGTGTTTATGTTCTAATGCTTGTGTATCTTTTGCTGTAATGTTTTATATTTTAGATTTTTGAATTTTTATATATCTTTTATAGTTGTGTTGTGAGTTTGAATTTTCATTTTCCGATGGGTGATCAACAATTTCTTTGATTGATCTTTTCATTTCTGAGATCATATCAATTGTTGGTTCAAAGTCACCCGATAAAATTGTTTTTTCCTTTTTATTTATGAAATGAATTTTTTCATATTCTGAAACTTATTTTAATATAATTTATTTTTCCCTTGTGAATCATAGTGAAACTTATTTTTGGTGTCTTATTGATTTTGTTAACAAGTCTCACTTAATTTTTTTTCAACATCTTTTTGTAAGTTTATTTATTATTTTAAAAAAAAATTAATGTGTGTTGAGCATTTTAGCATCCGAGTTTTCGTTTTAAAAGTGTTTTAAATCTTTGTTCCAAAATAAATCTATTTTCGTTCATAACTTCACAACTTTTCATTTTTTTCTGTAATTTAATTATGTGCAACTTTTATAAGTAATACTGCATTTTATTTTATGGATTTTTTGATAATAATTAGTGTTGTGAGATTCCTGTATTTTTGCTATGTTAATATTGATAGCCAAAGAGTCCCGTTGAATCAGTTTTGAAAGCAGGCTGTTCGCTCACTGCTTTGAGATTCGTGTTAAGTTTCTTGTTTTCTTAGCGTGCACGTTTGGCCCATATCGCCACTATTTTTTTGCATGACTGGCGTCTTGCACGACTGGTGACGTCAGCGCTATTGCAAAATCACAAGCCCGTCCCCTTTCCGCGGGGGTGCTCGTCTCCTCGGCCGCGTTCTCCTCTCCTCTCCTTCATCTCCGAGAGCGTGGCTCCTTCTGCATCTATCTCAGGTTCGTTTGCCCCGCCTTCTTCTCACCTTTTGCCTTTAATTTCACGATCCCCCCGCCCCCAAAACCCTAGGGATTGCATGATTGAGTTCGAGATCTGTTAGATTCAGATGTATTAGGGCGGTTTGGCCAGGTGATTTTTGAAATCGCACTGCTGATTTCATTTTTGTCTCAGCTTGTGTCCTGAGCGCAACCCCTTTTTGAAATTCCATGCGTGATTTTTGTAATTACATCTGAGTGCGTAGTTTGATTTTCGCCTGAGTGCAGGACCCTTTATATTGTGATATAGCTTGAAATTTTGTTCTGCTGGTTTTTGCCCTGTGATTAATGAACTTAGAGCTGATCTTTTTCCTATCAGTCAGTTGCAATGTTTACATTTCTGTTATGTAGAAATTCTGATGTGTCATGTTAGATTGCTCAACACATTAAATTTTGGTTTGCTCAGGTTGCTTAGACCATAGTTATGCTTTACATATGTGTTGTCAGATGCTTCATATGGGATTGTCAGATGATTTACATTTTGCAATAAATCACTTTTACACCTCAAAAAATCATAGTTAAACTAAATTTGTGCGGGTTTTTTCGAGATGCAACGTATGCTTCACCTTTGTGATTTTGATTTCATGAGTTCATTTACTCTACTGCAGAAAATGGCTAGCGACACCAATGATTTGGAAGACAGCGAAGTGATGTATCGTGACGATGATTTAGATGAAACTTTTGCTTCGCAAAGCCAGTTTGGAGGACAGACACACTCACTCAACGTATGTTTTTATTTTTTTAATGTTTATATTTCTGACTACAAGGTTCATAGTTAGTAGTGTTTGTCGTATCTTGTGAAAGCAGTATAACCAACATTCTTTTCTGCTTTGTTTCCAGGTTGGTGGTGGTGACCCGCAGTTTGATGTCGAGAATTTTCTAAACAATCTGCGGAACTTGGTAATTTCCTTGATGTAACTTTGATTTTCTACATTGTGTGTATATAGATGATTGTAATTTTGAATTTGTGTCCATGCTTGTTGGTAATCTTCAATGTACAGAACTTTGATACCTTACTAATAGTTTCTCTTTTGTGACTCGTTACAGTTCTACTCATCAAATGAGAATGCCAATTCTTCTGAGAATCCGTGTGTAAGTCTTTTTCATAGCAAATTTTTGTTGACAATGATTTTATATGAACATGCATAATAAGTTAATCATGTTTTCTGTCATTTTAGCTATTCATCGTGCCTTTCTTACTATTATATATATATATATGAGTATGCAAGCTTTTCATAGTTTTGTGTGTTCTAGTATAATGTAATTTCAAACTGCAACAAATGTTGAAAACTTCTTTCACTAGATGATCAATTGTTATAGTGTTTGATAGTTCTTGCTATGTTTTTTAGTTGCTGTTTTTCATTTCTTTTAGTTTGTTGGTCAGCGTGCCCCACTTCCTCCGAAGAAGGCAACGAGCAGATGCAATCATGGGTATTTTAGTGATCTGCTCAAGAAAATTCCACCATCAAGATTAGATGTCATTAAAAATTATGGTTGCTCTTTTATTCTTGATTTTGAATGCAATTATGTACCAAGAGGGTTTGCACAATGGATAGCAGGGAAAGTAAATCCACCCACTGGTGACATAGTTCTCGATAACAAAGTCATTCCAATGAGCCCAGAATCCTTTCATCTTCTGCTTGGTCTTCCTTTAGGTGGCACATCAGTTTTATTTGACAGTGAGGTGACCAAAGCAGCATTCCTCAATATTATTGGTGAACCTACACTTCCTTCTATCAAGTGGTTTGGTTTGAGAATGCTGAAGCCTGATATATCTAATATTGATTTTTTGAGGTGTTTCCTTCTAGTTGCATTTGCAACTGTTTTGTGCCCCAACTCAAATATCTATCCCAGCACAAAATATCTAGGGATTCTAATTGATCCAACATGAGTTACCAACTATGACTTGTCAAAATTTGTTTTCGATTGGCTTATGTCATACATAAGGAAATATCAGAAAGAGCCAAAGAAACCTACAAAAGAGGATGGACTAACAACACTTGGTGGCTGCATTTACGGGCTTTGTGTAAGTTTTTTTATGTTTTGTTCTTTTTGTTTACTAGTAGATGTTTTCCATGATTAGGAGTTTGAAATGCAGTTTTTTAATGTTTTATGCTTTTTTCTATGTAGTGCTATTACTTAGATTTTCTGGATTTTGGGTTACGACGAGTGCCTCCTGGAATTCCAAGATTGAAGGCATGGAAAAATTCGTTAGTCAAAGAGTTTGCAAATTTGGATTGCAAAGGTCCAAGGGAATATGGCCTACGTCATGTATTCTATTTTCTTTTATATAATTTTCCATATCTTTGTTAAGTTTTGTTTCTAATGTTTTTGTGAGAAGTAATGATTTTTTTATTTGTGTCCTTTAACAGGTGAAGTTGATATCTCAAACTGTCTATTCCATGGGTTGCGTTGGTTGTTGCCATTTACATGAAGATTCTTCTCATGAATCTGTTAAGTTTAGATTTGCGCTTGATAAAACTGTTGGCGGTTTACTTCCTTCCTCGGTACATATCTTAATTCTCCTCACATTTTTTGAATTTTTCTTCTTTTTTTATCTGCTTTTTTGTTTTTTGTGAATTGAATTCAATGTTTTTATGTTGTTTTGTTCATTTTTATGTTCAGGTGAAAGACCAATTATCTTTGATAGCTAGGCGTTTTCGTGATACTGCTGATGAAAAGTCTATCGAAGGAGCTCAGAATATGCTGCTAGATTCTCTGAATTGCATTGCTCTAGCTAGCGGTTCAGATGATGAACCAAATCAATCTGACACGAATTCAAGAAGAAATACAAGCAATAGTATGGCAAGTAGTGATAAATCAGTCCTTAGGAGTCATGGTAGTGCACTACTTACTGATTACTTGAATTTTTAATCCTTCTTTGGGTTCATTTAATGAAAACGGATATTTTTATTCTTTTTTTCATTCTGATTTGATGTTTGTGCATTTTTTATATTTAGGATGCAATGATCATTCTTTCAATATGAATGTATCTCCACCTGTTGAACATTCTCCAAATGTTACCAATGCAAATGTGGATTTGCATGATACTGCAGGTTTGCATTTGTTTTGTGTATAATTTATTATCTTTATTTCAAGCAAAGCTACCAGCATATTGATGTTTATAATTTTCCTATATTTGCCGTATGTCAACAGGTACACATTCAGGGAGTAAAAGGAAAAGTCCATCTCGAGTTAATGTACTAGACAGTACCTTTGTTAATCCAAGACTTCATAAACTACAAAGGCCTGACAAAGTTCTAGTTGTGAGTTGTAAATAGAATTGTACTTTATGTTATTAATGCATTTGAGGAATGCAAGTTTAGTGTAGATGTCAATGCAATGAATAGACTCTAACTTCAGTAGAGTATTGCTCTTGTTTAATGTTTTGCAAGTTTACTATGATTCATGTGCTTTTTGAGTAATTTTGCTCATGAATATTCATTCAGAGTATCATTAATAATATTATTGAATAAACAGTTAATAATATTATACCTGAATCTAGTGTATAAATTTCTACATTTGTTTAAGCTTAGTATTTGATTGTTATGTAGAACAGTTTGCATTTTTCAAACTATTATTTGTTTGATTGGTTTAATGAATTTTTGTGATCTGTTGAAGTGTCTGCAAGTCTAGTATGATGATTGTGGACTTTATCAATAAAACTAATATCACTATTGCTGTTGTAAAATGTCTGCAACTTTAGTATGTTGATAGTGGAATTTTAGTATTCCAAGCATGCAAGTTTATGTATTAGTTTTTGTTTTCTGTACTTGTAATTGTGAATTTACTTAGCTTTCTTTGTAATGTAGTGAAATGCCTTTTTAGCATTCAGGTTAAGTTTTGCATTCTATATATCAAAATTTATTAGTTTCATTTTTTATGCAAGGTGCTTTTTCTGGGTCATAATTTTTTTGTAATTTTTTGCCTGTGATAAGTTATTTTTCATGCATTAGGAGGAAGGAAGAAAGCTTGATTTCAGTCAAGTTGAGAAGCAACTCGAGTCTGTTTTTGAACTAATGAAGAAACTAATTCCACCAAAGTCTACCACAATCACCGAATCGAGTGACAAGGAAAAAAGCATGAGTTTCAAGCATTTCGCGAATACAGATCGTTCAGTTCGAACTAATCCAAAAGTGGCTTATACGCAGACCACACTGAACAAGGTCATGAGTGTTAAGAAGAAATCATTTTTCCCTGAGAAGCTAAGGTTGAAATCTACAATGAATGGTATTGTTTTTGTTGTTTGTGTTCCTGTTTTGTCCCCACAGTTCAATTTTTCTGAATTTTATGAAACGGTTGTGTGTGATTTGTTAGCTGATGAATTTTTTTTGGTAGGTGAATCGTCTCAAAAATCATTGAACAATCAAATCATGGCATCAAGTCAAGGTCATTTTCAACTGCGTGATGAGGTGCTTTTCTATTTAAATTTATTTTTGTATTGCATGTAATTTTTTCATTTTTTTGAATGTGTTTATGTTTCCAATTTGATAAACACTTTGTATTCATGTGATAAAACAGGGTTCCCAATATCAAACTCCTATTCACATAGAGAAAATCCCTTTTACTCCTCAGTCCAGTCCTATGACAAATAGTTCATTCAATCAGGTAGTTCATTCATATTTGTATTCACATACAAATAACTTCAGCTTATTACAATTTTGCAAATCATTTATTTCTTTTCATTAGTTAGTTTAATTTTTTTGTTTTAATAATTTTTTTTCTGTAGAAGTCTGATGGCACTCCAAGGCCATGGGCAAATGCAAATTCTCCAAATCGCACTGATTTTCTAGGTGAAACTTCCCAGCCTGGCGGTCCTGTCACTAAGGTTTGTTATTTTTCATTCTCATTTTTATTTTTAATTTTTTAAGAACTTTTTGCATGTTTGTTCAATTTTACATACATATTGTGTGCAATAATCTATTTATATTTTTCCTCTTTTTTCTTTTATGCCAGATTGATTTAGATTCTCGTGGACTGTCTAGCCCTAGGAAGTCCCCTGATGTTGAGATATTATATGAAGTCAAGAAAAATGACAGATTGAACAACTTCACACCTACTTCTGATGTGATTTATAATGAAAAAATCAACAGTCATTCTGCTAGTCATTCTGGAAGAGAGCTCAGTAGGTATGGACCAAAGAGGATTCTTAACCCTAGCAAATACAATGCTTCTCCTTATGTCAACCAGAAATCATCCAGATACCCTGTTACATCAAGAATGATTCAATTACATGATGCTATTGTCACTTTGTCTCTTGATGAAGATTACAAATACTAAGTGCTGATTCATTTTAGTGCATGTTCTCTTGATGTGTGTTTGTTATGTTTTTTGGTTTTTTGTGTCTGTGTAGTTTAATTTTTTTTTATTTTTTCTGTTTTGCAGCAAAACATGCATAGACTATGGCAAAGTTACAGTGACATACTTTTCCTTTGGTACTTCTTTTGCAACCAATGGCCTTGTTGACACGTATACTATAAATGCTTGGTGTCGCAAATTGTCTCTAGATAATAGGCCAAAGGACTCTAAAGTTCACCATTTTTTTCACCTTATCTCTGTGAGTGCAATTTCATTTCTGACATTACTTCTTTTTTACTTTTTTTTTGGCGTTAGTTTCTTTGAGGTTAGTGAAAATGTTGAAATTGTTTTGTCAACAATAGGAACATCTATTACTGATGGACTCCTATGAAACTCAGGAATTGTATGAACAGAAATCCAGTATGGTTCAGAGATGTTTTCAGCTAGCTAACGGTGCAAGGCTAATCCATACTTGCGACGAGGTAAATATAGTAAATTGTATCCATTTTTAATTTTACTGCTTTTTTTGTTTTTGTGATGCTTTGTTAATTGTGCAAGTTTCATGATGATGATGAAAATAGGTTATCTATTGTGAATTTTTTTATTAAATTTTGTGTAATAGTAATTTTTGTTGTGCAACTTCACCATTACTATTGTATTGTGTTATAGAGTTCTTGACAATTTAATTCATTTGCACATTTGTTGTATAATGCTTGTTTTGTTCATCTTGATGATTCTTCTGTATTTTTTGGTCTTTTTTGTAGGTTCACTTTCCAACTTTGTATAGCGAGTATTGGTTCGATTTTGTTGTCTTGTTCAAACATGAAATGTTTGTAATTCTAGACTCAGCATTTGATGGAGAGAGTGATTTTCATCAGCATGTGTTGAATATTCTGGTAAATTATAGGTTTTCCCTCAATTTTTTTCTGCAATTTGATAATGTTTTTTTACCCACTAATTTTTGCGTTAATTGTGTGTCTTTCTCTGGTTTTCTGTCTACTTATTCCAGATACCAAATTTCAAAAGGGTATGGGATATGTATGGGAGCTCAAGAAATCTTAACTGGAGAAATTGGACCACGCACTTTATTGATGTACCTAAACAAACCAATAAGTAAGTTATTTTTCCTTTTTTTCCATACAAATTTTACTTTTGCTGTTATTTTTTCTTTTCATGCTGCTCATTCTATTCCTATTTGGTTTTTATATTTTGTAGGCTTGATTGTGGCATATATACAACACTCTTTCTGAAGCATTGGAAGCCCAGGATATTGTTGCATGATATAGTGAAGGATGAAGATATCCCAAACATCCGAATTAGAATGGCTAATGAAATGATGTTCACTGACCATAATATGAAAAATGACCATAAAAAATTGGTTCTTGAGTTCCAGTCCAGCTGTTGAGTAAGTCTCTTGTGTCTCTTTATTATGAGTGTGTTGTTCAATCACAAATCACTTTCTGTGCAATTTTTGTTCATTATTGATAATGTTTATTGCATTTTTTCTGCAGAAATGAGGTTGGTAATGAAGAAGAAGCAGGTGTCGTGGAGTTTGCTTTTAGGTAGCAACAGAAATGGTGCTGGAAGATACATAGGCTTTTTTTTGCTTGTAGATTCGGACATGTATTAAAGAAGATAAATTCTTAGGGATATATTTGAAATGTAATGTGCGATGTACAAGTGAATTTTTCTGTTCACACTTACTGTAATGTGCAATGCTTTTGACATGTTTGCATGTCAACCGTGGGTGTTTTGTATGTTGTAAGATGTTTGGATGTAAATTTGAATTTTGAATATTGTAAAATGAGTTTTTTTTCATGGCGTAATAATTTCCCTCCTATCTATTCTTTTTCCAAATTTTAATGGATCATGTTATGTTGTTTGTTTTTCATATTGAACAAGCAACAGTAACTGTGTTCTGATCCTACATACACATTTTTTTCTCTTTTTTAAAAAATTGTCTTTTTTTCTTTTATTATTCATTTATTTTTTGCTTCTTTCCCCAGTTATTCCCTTTTTCAACAAACAACTTTTTCTCATTTACCTTTAGTTCTTTTTTTCTTTGCGTCAAGAAATGGTTGCGATGTGTGTTTCATACTCATTGACACGTTGACACTTCACAGCTCCACACCTCATTAGTTCTAGATTTTGTTTTGTTTCCAGACTGATCTTTTTTCTTTCCCTTTTTTTTCTGAAATGCCATCTGTGCTGCATGCAGCATAACCACTTCAACCGCCCATCAAGGCCACTACTACCACGTTCTCCAAGCAACCGACTAGCAACCACACCCTCTACCGCACTACCCCCATTACTATCGCTCTACCGGACTACCCCCATTACCCCTATATAAATGCCATCTGTATGCTTTTGTGTTTTGCCTCTCTTCGAAATCACTTCCCTTCCTCTCACGATACATTATTCTGCCCTTTCAAGGTAGGGCTTTGTATATACTTTGTTGTGTGAGTTCTTATAACTGATCTTACTTCTTGCATATTCTTACCTATATCGTTCTTCAATTTCTTCAGAGTTGTAGGTGCAAGGTACTGAAGTGGGTTGAAGCTTGGAAGAGAAAAAGGTATGCTCACAGATGATTCGAGAAGTTTTAGTTCCATAGGAATGCATCTTTTTGTTGTTTGATGGTGAAATGTTCAATTTTTGTGTTCTGTTTTCTAGATTTTAAGTTGCAACTATATTTCTACTTATTGTTTCATTTAACCTCTTTCTGATCATTTTGTCAATTTCGTTGTTAAAAGATAAAACCACAACTATCCAACTCTTTTCATTTTTTAAAGCAAACCATACGACTTTGTAGCGTGTGCAACTTGAGTTTTATGAAGTTCAAATTAGCATGCAACCTTGACTTTTGTAATGCATGCAAGTTGTATTTTCAATCAATTTTTTTTCTAAGAGTTGGTTTATAGTTCTCTTAGATTCTTTATTATTCATTTTTAGATGGGTCAAGAGGATGCTTCCAAGAAAGATACGGGTGCATATAAGAAGGTTGCTGATGCCAGTAAGGAAAAGGTCGTTCTATATCTTGCACATCAACAGCTTATGCAATTTTAGTTTTGTGAATATGCAATTTTAGTTTTGTGAATATGCAATTTTATGTGCTTGTATATATTTTCTTAAAATTCTCTGCATTTGATGGTGGATTTTTTGTTCTATCTTGTTGTTTAACAATTTTTTTGATCTACAATCCTGATAAGGTGCTTTCCATTTGTGAAATTTTAGTTCAAATAAAAATTGTAGTTCATCGTAGTTTTCTCTTCTATCTTGTAGTTCAATAATTTGTTGGAACTAAAAAAGATGTCAACATTACTTACACCAATGAGTTGCATTGCATTTTTTTTGATTTTTCTTCCTGAATAAGTAGTGCAAGTTTAGTTATTCTAATTTGCAAATTTAAGAAACAAGTTGAGGTTAAAAAAAACTTTGTATTATGTCTTGCTCCTATATCAGCTACTACTACTTTAGTAGTGCAACTTTAGATTCATTTTTTTTTACCTGTTATGTAAATT
Organism: Aegilops bicornis; assembly: GCA_021605145.1. Classification (NCBI taxonomy): domain Eukaryota; kingdom Viridiplantae; phylum Streptophyta; class Magnoliopsida; order Poales; family Poaceae; genus Aegilops; species Aegilops bicornis. Next base: position 776,252,669 of record CM038675.1, read on the forward strand.
TGTTGATTTTTGCTCCTGAATTAGTAGCGCAAGTTTAGTTATTCCTGTGTGTTGGGTTATGGAAATTTTCAGATCCCAATTGGGTTTTTTGCAACTTCTAGTTATACCATGTGTTGCTCACTTGCAGCTAAACCCTAAACCAAACCCGAGATTGGAACAAAACCTAACAATATTGCAATTTGTGTTTTTTCATTATTTTTTCAATGTTTGTTTCTATGTTTGCTCTTCAACCTACATTTTTCAAAACTAAAATTTTATTCTAGTTTAAAATTTTAGTCTTGTGAAAATGCAAAATGTATTATGGTTCTTTTTTTTGTGTTTGCTGTGAACTGCATGTGCAAGATAAGTTTCTTGAGTATGCATAATTAGATAACAAAAATGATTTTGATTAATGCAATTTGTGTTTTTCAATACTGGAATTGTGCTTTATATAACTTCATTTTTCCAAGCCAATTTTTTATCTAAATATGTGTTTGCAATTCCACTTCTGTGAAAATGTAAAAATCTAGTATGTTTCTTACTGTGTTTTAGCAGTTAAAGTGCATTTGCAAGTTTAGTTTTGTGAGTATGCAAGTTTGATCCTATGTGAATTTTTTTGTGTTTGATTGTTCTAGCCTAGTGTTTTGCATTTACTTACAGGTTAACTGCTTGTTTTTAGGTCACGGTGCCAGGTGGATCACGTGTCTCCAAGCGCAAATTTCAAGCTAAGGATTCTTCCAGCTCCAAAAAGATGGTTCCCACAAAGGTATTTTTTACACATTTTAATGCATTTTCAAGGTCATGATAATGCAACTTTTAATGTAAACTAAGTTTGTACCATGGTTTTTTCATAGTAGTATGTTTTATTGTGAATGTGCTGCTCTGCATCATTTTTTTACTGTTCACTATTTTTTTCTGTGTACACTATACTTCTGTGTTTTACTTCTTCAAATAACTTATTTTTTGAATGCATTTTCAATTTTAAAGGATTTCAGTCGCAACACAATGAAGATTTCAGCTGTCACAAGAGCCCAGCTGAATATTCCTTTTGGAGACACCGATGAGTAGTGTCTCTTGCATAGTAACTAGCAACACTCACTCTGCTGCTTTCTGCGTTGGACATGCACTTTTTGACATGCTGGGTCATAGGAATTTTACTGTTGCCGACCACTACATTAAGGATACAGTGCTAGTTGCTTTCAAGGATTCTTTCGATGTGTTGCTTGCAGCTGGAAATGACATTCGATGTGGTCCTAAAGCTCTGATGACTATTCGTCGAGTTTCTAGGATTGAGCAGTGCGTTCCTGATTGGGATGGCTACTTCCAAAGGAACATCATCATTGCACCTGAAGCAACCCAAGATGAAGATGTAGATGATGAAGAGGATGAAGTTGTTTTTCCCAAGGGTGATTATGATTCCTTTAGTGGTGGTTTCCCTGGTGGATCAGGAGGGGATGGTGATGCTGGAGGTGGTACTGGCGCAAGCGTTGCTGCTTCATGAATGCTCATTAAAGTGGAATGAATGGTGGATGCATCTAGTGTTACTTTTAGTTGATGAATCGTGCATCTTGTTTGCAATTTTAGTTTAGTATAGTTAATTTAGGTTGCTTTTGTGTTTCATCTTTGCGGTTTGGTTTCATTTAGTCATCCTTCTATCTGGTGTATCATCGAATTTCAAGGATTTCCTTTGTGATATCACTAATGTACTGTTTATGTTATTAATTACTAGTTATGTTTCCTGTACTAAATTTTGATTTCATTTTTTGGTCATCCTTAGTCAAATAAAGAAGAATAAAGAGTCGAAGTCATTACACAAAACTTAAAATACATGTCCACAATTTCATACATAAATTATGCAAAGTTTTGTGCAACTTCAACAAAAACACCTATTGTTGATCTTCTTTTCACCCATATCCTTTTTTTTGCTTCAGCATTGCTGTTCTTGACACAGTGATCATCCCTTCTTCTTCCACATTGCATGAATAATGATTACTCCTTGCCTTTTTTTAATAAACAAAAAAAGAGAATGCAATCAGTACAAATGAATATTTTTTTTTCTTACCAGGATAAGTTTGTCAAATGATATTTCTTGCAGATATTTTTTCTTACCTTTTTCCTCTCTTTTTTCGTGCTCTCCTCTTTTAGTTTGCTTTGCATGCTTTCTTTTGGCTGAACATAGAAATGTACAGATTCAAAATAAAAACTAAATTGTATCTGTAAATTGCAGTAACAATTTGAAAGAATGATCGTTCTTTTACCTTTCTTTGTAGGTTTTTGTGGTGACTCTTGTTCTATTTGCTTGCAACCTGTAATATTGCGTCCTTGCTTCTGGCACCCCGAACATGTCACCTTAGGCTTTGATATGATTTCTTCTACTATACTTTTCTGCCTCCATGTTTTCTTGATTCTTCCTTTTGGTTTGATGTATACTGGATCGTTTAGTTTTTTCTCCCCCTTGCTGTCTGAAGTCACTATTTCTCCTGTGATAGCTGTGAAATCTGAAGCACAACATTTTCATTGCTCCATTTCTGGCATGCAAGGTATGTCTAAAATTAACTTTTCCAGATTCTCTATCTGCTCGTTTAACATTTTCCTCCTTGCAGGATTTTTTGATGCTTCAGAAGCTAGTTGAACTAGCCTTCTTGAAAATAAGAAGAATGCCATTTTCTCATCCAAATCCTCAAGGTTTGCATTTTGTTCATTACCTTGAAATACTCTCTTTTCCTTAGGTCTCCATCTGTCAATGAAAAACTTTTCTGCCAACTCATCTACGTTCAATGCTTGAATGACTTTGAGTGCATGACAACACAGAATGCCATCCTTCTCAAATTTCCCACACGCACATGCAATAGTTTCTGACTCTGTGTCAACAATTACTGTGAATGTTCTCGGGCTATAGTCAAGCAGTGCTTGAGTTGGTGATTTGTACACCTCATATTGTTTGTTCTTTTCCACTTCCATCATGTGAAATTTTGTTGAGTTCATCAACTCTTGCTGAAATTTGTAGAATATACCTCTGTTATATAGTTTTGCAGCTTGTTTTTCCAATGCCCAGTCACTCCACATAGTTGGAGATGTTCTCCTCGTTACTGAATCATTTTCTTTTCTTTTTTCTTCAATACTTTGTGATATCATGTCAAACTCTGTCATGAAAGCAATCACACTGTGACTTGACCCTACATTTGCTTTGAATACAGCATTTGTTCCTTCACTTCTTGCTGTTGATTGGATGAATGGGAAAAAGTCATTCTTGAAGAACGCAGGTACAAATCTCTTTCTGTTTTTCCACATAATTCCAAAGTACTTGATATGTTGAACTTTGTGCTCCTCTATTATTTGTGGCCAGAGCTGCTCGAACTCATCAACTGTTTGTGAGTTAAGGATTGTGTCATGAAATTGAGCGTTCAAATGTTGGTTCCTTGCAAATGTTCTTCTTGCTTTGTTTTGCGCTTTTGTTAGTATATGAAACAAACAGTTCCTATGCGTGCAATTAGGGAAACACTTAGGCACTGCTTTCTTCATTGCTGCATCTTGATCTGTTATGACAGATTTTGGAGCTTTCCCTCCCATGCACTTCAGAAAATTTTTGTATAACCACTCAAAAGTTTCCTTCTTCTCATCTTGTATGAAACCACATGCAAAGAGGCAGTTGTCTCCATGTCCATTTACACCCACAAATGGAGCAAACTTCAGATTGTACTTGTTTGTTTTGTAAGTTGTGTCAAAACTTAGGAAATCACCATATTGCTGGTAGTTCCTTATACCTGTACCATCTGCCCAAAATATATGCATGACATTCTTAGCTGGATCTGTTTTGAATGAGTAGTAAAACAGAGGATCTTCTGATTTTTTCTGTTCAAAGAATGAGACAACTTGCATCATGTCATTCAAGCCATTATCTATTCGCATTTTCGTGCCCATGTTGCTAATCTGTTTTGCTGTCTATGGCAACGAAGAAAGCCCTCTTCCTCGAAAAAATGCCATTATTGCCATTATTTTTCTTGTTGGTATGTTCACTCGTTTGCAAGTTCTGATTAATTCCTTTTCTTGATCAGTGATGAATTTGTGTGACCTGAGGAACCTGACTTCGCCTGGAGGATGCAGATCATGGTTGTGCTCAATGATAAGCCTTGTCACCACCCACTGTGATATATCAAATTTCCAGGTAACAACCATCTGAGCTTGACACCCTGTTTTAATGGTATAGTTCCTTCTTCTGTCAGTAGTATTTTCTAGTTCAGTGGGTGCATTCTTCTCAGTCTTATATTTTCTCCTTTTTGCTCCTGCTGCTGTTGGTTTTGTCCTTATCCTAAGTTTACCAGATCTGTTGCACTTCATAGTAACCCTTGTCACTTTGTTGTTGCGTGCATCTTTCTTCTGGCAATGATAGTTCGCAGCTTTCTGGATTGAAAACCCAGCAATAGCTGAATATTCATTATAGAATCGGTGTGCATGAGCATCACTTTCAAATGTCATTCCAAGACTTGGCATGTGCCTTTTTTCATCTTCTTGGCTCAATTTTATTGCCTTTTCTATGCTGTCATTCTCAAGGAAGTATTCTATATCTTCCTGAGATAATTTGTCTTCAAATTTGTTCTGCTCCTTATTAGTTCCTGCCATTTTTTTCACACCTGATGCACCAGTACTATCATCCTGATCCTGTTCATTTGAGTGTTCAAAACCAGCACTGCCATCCACTTCATAATTTTCTGTTTCTTGTTCCTGATCTTCTTTCTGTTCCTTTTCAAACTCTGAATCATCGCTTCCACTAGTGCCATCTGTATCAGTGGTTTCTGCATAATCAGGGCCTTGCAAAGCTGCTTCAGAGCTCGTTGCTCTCACTTGTTGATCAGTTGTTATCATTTGTCCCTCGAACACTGAATCGTGATGATCCCATCTTTGTTCCAACTGTTGCAGTTCTGAATGCTGTTGTTTCTCAAGCAACTGATCAGACGATAACATAATTTGTTCCAGGTATTCTTCCTCTGCGTCAGTTTCATTTTTATCACTATTGCAGTCTGCGTAATCTTCATTTGCATCATTGTTGCAGTCAAATTCATCTTCACAATCAAATTCAGTCTCACTGCGAGTTGCTTCACCTTCATTATTAGCATCATAATCATCTTCATGCTCACCATCAGATTCACTCTCACTGACATTTAGAACTTCATTGTTGTTACCATCATCATCATCTTCATGCTCTTGGTCTAAAGGTAAAGAATATTGTAACCAACCATTAAGTTGTTCCCCATTGTTGCCTGCACTTGGTCCTGCTGCTTGATGCTGAAACTCAAGTTGTTGCCCATTGTTCCATGCACTTGATCCTGCTGCTTCATGCTGAAACTTAAATTTTTTTGTGTCAGATTCTATGTACTAATGTATGTAAGTTAATTTCTAACATTTTAGAAACTTTTGGTTGCAGTAGTTCAACATACCTCAGATCTTAAGCCAGCAGTCAAGAATGATGTGAAACTTGTTATAGGTATTGCCATGTTATCGCTTTGTAGATGACTCATTACTGTCATTTGTTGCATTAGCTCTATGTAAGACTATCCTGCTCCTGGTGGTTCCAGCATGATATTGCTTGTATGCATTTTTTGCTTTCCTAGGATGAACAAATCTGATTCCTGCAAAAAACAGAAGAATGTTGTCTATGCATAAATGTTATTTCTTGAAACTTAACCTAAAATAGTGTCTGTTAACTAACTATTTCAATGAAATTTGGTTTTCTAGTCTTTGTGAACTTTTTCAATGAAATGCTTTTGGATTTATATGATTTGGCGTAGTTTCAAAATGCATCCTGTCACTAACTATCAATTTGTTATTTCATTCTCTCATCAAACAGACAATTATATCAACACAAACTAACCTCAGAAATCTTATTGAACGTTTGTATATGTGGCTGCATGTGTGTGTTGCCCTGATTCAAATTTTTTAGCACCTGCAATTTTGACATGCAAATTGTTTAACAACATTCTTAAATAAAAGCGTTATTAAGTTCGGATGTCATTTACCTTGTTGTCATGACTTCTATCTGCAATCTCTAAATACTCTTGCTGTGGAGAATGATGTGCAATTTTAGATTCCTGAAAATGCAAATTAACTCAATGTTTGAGCAGTGAAGAAATCATTTGTATTTCCTTTTTATTTAGCATGAGCAGTTTGAACTGCGATGATGTTTTTTAAAATGCAACTGCAAATTTAGTTATGTTTGTATGCAAATATAGATCCTGTGATGATGTGCAAATTTTTTTATGCAAATTGTTTTCAGTGCATCCATTAATAGATGTCTTATAAAATTTATGTATTATAGCTGATGAAATTGCAATACATAAATGTGCAATTTTTAGGTTCTTGAAGTGCGATGATGCTTTTATGAAATGCAACTGCAAATTCAGTTATGTTAGTATGCAAGTGTGCAATTTTTAGTATCTTGAACTGCAAATTCTTGTATGCAAATTGCTTTGACAACATCTATTAATAGCAGTCTTACAAACTTTTTGTGCCTTTTTACCTTGCTGCCATGACTTCTATTTCCAACATCCATGTATTCCTGCCGCTGAGAATGATGTGCAATTTTAGGTACCTGAAATCGCAAATTAATTGAATGTGTCAGTACTGCTGTAAATCCATTAGCTTCTTATAAAATTTATGTATTCTTGCAGCTGAAATTGCAATATATAGATGTGCAATTTTTAGGTTTCTTGAAGTGTGATGATGTTTTATGAAATGCAAGTGCAAATTCAGTTCTGTTAGTATGCAAATATAGATGTGGAATTTTTACGATCTTGAACGGTTATGATGCAGTACTGAAAATTTTTGTTTCTACTGCAAATTCTTGTATGCAAATTGCTTTCACAACATCCATTAATAGCAGTCTTACAAAACTTTTGTGCCTTTTTACCTTGCTGTCATGACTTCTATTTCCAATATCAATGTATTCTTGCCACTGAGAATGATGTGCAATTTTAAGTACCTGAAATCGCAAATTAACTAAATGTGTCAGTACTGCTGTAAATCATCTCCAGTCTTTTTAGTTTCATGATGCATCTTGTTACTTCTGTCTTCTTATGGTTTGTCTTTTTTTTTGCAGACCATTGCAGAAAATTCAACAAAATGCAATGAGAACTTGCATACGAAATGGAGTATATCACATACCTTTGCCTGTCCACAAGAACTTTTATCACCAGGTTTCTTTCTTTTCAGTTTTATTCTTCCTGCTGACAGATCTGAGATCTGGGTCTCAATTTGGGGATCATCCATTTTTGCTTCCAGATCTGACAAAGAAACCCTGGGGATTGGAGGAGAAGTATGCTTAGAGTACATCTGTGCATGTCAGACGTGTGGTAGTTTTAGATGTGACTTAGTGGATGACTAATTAAAAGGACGACGCATGAGTTCTCTCCCCCAAACAAAGTAGTTGCATTTTATTTGCTGGTCATATTTTGAATGGTTAATAACTTATGAACCAAATTTCCATTAATGAAATTTTTTGTACATTTGAATTCGGGGTGATAAGACCTTTAAAACAAGACCGGTCTTGGCTACAATTTGGCTAGATTGAATATTTACTGTTTCAATTAATTTCACATTACAAAAAATAAGATTTTACTCATTTCAATAAACGGAGTTTACTCATTCCGAGCAAATTATTTCACTAATTTGAAACACAGATTTCACTCATTTACAAATTGATTTTATTATTTAAAACTAATATTTCATTTATTTCAAACTATTGATTTCACTCAGTTGAGGGGTTGGAAGGTGTTTGATGTCTTATGTCGAGGTGTTCTTGTCGGGGTCACATGGCGTAGTGGCAATGTCGAGGTTTGTGGGTGTTGTGTAATCTGAGAGTCCGCGAGGGGCACATGTGCGGTTGTGGTGTTTTCTTGCCATGTGAGTAGTTAGTCCGTCCTTCGTTTGTATTGGTTTTCGCCCGGTTTTCTTTTAATTAACTGGGCAATTCTCTTCTTCTTAGTTAATCGATGAGGCAAAACTTTTGCCTCCGTTTCAAAAAAAACTTATTTCACTCATTTCAGAGAACACATTAGATTCACTCATTTGAAATACTATATTCCACTCGTTTAAAAAACTTATTTGTAATTTCACTTATTTCAGAAAACACATTACATTCAGTCAATTGAAATACTATATTTCACTTGTTTCAAAAAAGTGATTTTACTCGTTACAAAATATAGATTTCGCTCATTTCACTAGTTTCAGAAAACACATTACACTCACAATATACAGAAATAAATAAGGATTTTTCACAAAAATAATATTACAATTAAAAAACTATTACACTCATATAAAAATATCATTCAAACGCATATTTCTCTGAAATAATTAAAATCTATGAAATTAGTGAAATTAGATTTTTGAACTAAGTGAAATCTATGAAAATAGCTACTTTTTGAAATGTGTGAAACATGTTATTTTTAAATCTGACTAACATAAGCAGTTTCACACAGACTGAAATAACAGGTTTCATATATAGAGTGAAATAAGTTTCGAACACTGAAATAAGCAGTTTCACACAGAATATAGAGTGAAATAAGTTAACTGAAATGTTGAAAATTAAATGTATTTGAAATGTACCCAAAATTGATTTTGTTCTAAAGGTCTTTACACCCGAAGATCAAATATATAAAATATTTCACATATGTAATATTGGTCTAAAAGATATTAACGGTTGAAAATGTCCAATGAAATTTAAATGGGTACCTTTGTTACGGGAGCCAGAGGAGGAGAGTATGTCTGAGCCATGCATGCATCGTACTGACAAAAAGTGCTGACAAGAGTTGACAAGACATTTCATACATGATGATGTTCAATAGAATACAAAGGAATACTAGTATGCATGTAGACAGTGTGCACCAATATGCAAGAATTTAAGGGTGGATTTAGCACCGGTACATCCCTGCACCGGTAAAAAAGAGGTTTGCGCAAACAGCCTACCTTTCGCACAAGGTGTGTCCGACAGAGCCGGCCCATTGGCGGTATGAGAGACCGGGCAAGGTAGTTGTAGCAAATTGAACCGATAATGTGGATAGAAGGATTTTGCCGCATAGTGTTACTGTAGCAACGGGGTAATGTAGCGACAGCACCTGGGCATTTTTTTAAAAACAAGGAACAAAAATTTAAAAGTATGAACAATTTTAATTTTTGAAATTTTGAACAAAATTGACAGTTCCAATTAAAGAAGCATGAATATTTTTGTTTTTTAAAAAGCATGCACATTTTTATTTTTTAATGTGACTTTTTTTAGAATTTCTGAAAAAACCAGAACACAAATGTATTTCGAATTATTTTGAACTTTTTTGGAAACATATTTAGAAAAAATTGTTTTAAAACAAAATCTGAAACGCAAACAAAATTGGAAATTTTGAACAGTTTCAGAGAAACACAATCATTTATTTATTTTGTCTAAATATTTTCCTCAAGCAAGAACAAATTTGGAAATTTCAATATTTCTTTCTTAATGCAAGCACTTTTTGAAAATTCTGCACATTTTAGTTTAAAAGGCAAATAATTTGTAAAAGACAGAACAAAATTTAAAATTTGCGAGCATTTGTTGGAGAATTTGAAATTGTTTTTTATGATTTTGTGAATTTTTGAGAAAAAGAGAAGAAAATAAAAAATAAAAAGAAAACAACCGACTAAAAACGCAGTCCATGAACCTTCTAGAAAGTTCCTGAAACCACGCATGCCCTTAGAGAATATCCCACAGTTTCCCTTTCCCGTAAATATTTTTGGTTTACGAGGATTTGGGCCAAAAAAGTGTTCCAATAGTCCTGGTAAAAGCAAAAAAGAAAAAAAAACCGTATAGTCAGCGGAATGCCGGTTCTTCCCTAAACCTTCTAGTATACTCTCTCCGTCCTTTAAAGAGTGTACTTTCAAGTATGTGCAAAAATATATCATTTTTTCTAAAACCAAATAGGTATATGCTACTAATTTGATGTCATAAATTTTGGTGTATTATTGTAAAAAGACGGTCAAACATAAAAAAATGGCTTTCCAACAAAGTTGTAAGTGCACTCTTTCAAGGACCAAGGCAGTAACTGCCTGTGACGCCCTCGATTCAATCGTACACTAATCATACACGCAAATGTGTACGATCAAGATCAAGGACTCACGGGAAGATATCACAACACAACTCTAGACACAAAAATAAAATAATACAAGCTTTATGTTACAAGCCAGGGGCCTCGAGGGCTCGAATACATAAGCTCGAAAACACAAGATTCAGCGGAAGCAACAATATCTGAGAATAGACATGAGTTAGACAAGTTTGCCTTAAGAAGGCTAGCACAAAAGCATCTACGATCGAAAAGGCAAGGCCTCCTGCCTGGGAGCCTCCTAACTACTCACAGACGTCGGCGTTCTTCACGTGGTAGTAGGCACCCTCGTGGTAGTAGCAGCCGTCGTCAAAGGTGGCGTCTGGATCACAGGCTCCGACATCTGGTTGCATCAACCGGAAAGAAAAGAAAGGGGAAAGCGGGGAGCAAAGCAACCGTGAGTACTCATCCAAAGTACTCGCAAGCAAGGATCTACACTACATATGCAACATTATCAAAGAAAGGTTGTATATGTGGACTGGGCTGCAGAAATGCCAGAATAGAGAGAAGGCCTAGTCCTATTGAAGACTAGTATCTTCTGGAAACCACCATCTTGCAGCAACAGAAGGAAGTAGAGTAGCATAAAGTAAGTAGTAGTAGTGTTATCAACCTCGGTCGGAGATCCTTTCTCGACTCCCTGCGAGAAAGAAATTCCAGAGCCATACTATCCAGTTATCATCACAATCCATTTCTCATCACCATCCAATTCTCATCACAAGTATCCAGTTCTAGTTGCGATCGGGATACAACTCCAAGTGTCCGTTACCGTAGGACAGGCTATCGATAGATGTGTTCTTCCCTGCAGGGGTGCACCAACTTACCCACCACGCTCGATTAACTCCGGCCGGACACACTTTCTCGGGTCATGCCCGGCCTCGGCCAAACAATACGCCGCAACCCGACCTAGGCTTAATAGAGCGGCCGACGCTTGGACTAAACCTATGCCCCAGGGGTCATGGGCCATCTCCCGGGAACTCCTGCACGCTATGACGTCTGGCCGGTGAGCAGACCTAGATACCTCCTTCAACAAAGGCGGCTTACGCAGTCCAACCCGGCCTTGGCGCCACTTTCGATCGGTAGCGTCTATTAAGCTTGGTGATGCATACGACGTAACGCCCATACTATGCCCACGTGATGGTTAGTGCTATCAGGTCGAGGCCCCTCGAATCAAATATCCAAATCGTAGTGGATTAGGAACGCGCGGTAACAAGCAGAGACTCACGAAAGATGTGACCCCGTTTCCCCGTCCCGAGGACTTGCGGCAAGGGCTAGGAATGCCCGGCCATGCCTCGTAATTATCTCGCGGGCACCTTCCAGGTTCGCACGACTCCACCTCACTCGCAATTAAGCTCGCGCGGGTACCCCTCAGGGCCAACCCGTCTTTAGTAACAGGGAGTAAAGTACAAGTATCCGTGTGTCCAAACATCAAGGGGAAAACCCGAGGAATCACCCCCGATGAATTCCACTAGATGTAATCATCAAGGTGAACTTAAGAGGAATCACCCCCGAGGTTCACACATGAGGGGTTGCACGATAGAGTCGTATCGGAAGTGGTTAAGGAGGAAATCACCCTCGATGACCATGACCGAATGACTACACTATAGGGTTAACATCAGAAGTGCTGAAGAGGTTCACCCTCGGTACTCGATAGTAACCCAGTAGTGTCGAGCAACTAAGGGGGAGGTGATGTGCGATGCCGGGGCCTGGTCTTCGATCCCGTCGATCGGGTCTTCGATGATGAAGCAGGGCCAACAAGGACAAGGTGGGGGGGGGTCACTGATCACTAACCAACCTATACTAATCAGTATAGGATAAGCAGGTAAGGTAACAATAAGCAGGATAGGTAACAATAAGCAGGATACAAAAGCAGGCTATGCATCAGAATAGGAGCAAACAATAACAATAGAAAAATCTAATGCAAGCATGAGAGAATGGAATGGGCGATATCGGGATGATCCAAGGGGGGGCTTGCCTGGTTGCTCTGGCAAGGAGGGCTCGTCGGTGACGTAGTCGATCACAGGGGCAGCATCGGTCTCGGGGTCTACCGGAGAGAAGAGGGGGAAGAAACAGTAAATACATAGCAAATAGAGGTAACACTAAGCATGACATGACGATACGTAGCGCTAGGCGTGCTCTAACGCGGTACTACACGCTAGAGATTTAAGGGGGGGAAACATCCGAGGATGAATTCCCGATGTTAGGTGGATTAGGACAAAGGAAAAGAGGGGAAAGTTCCATGTTCAACATGCTAGAGGCATGTGACAGATGAACGGACCGCGTATTCGGATTCTTTGGATTTTTCTGAGCAACTTTCATGTAGAAAACATTTTCATCCGAGTTACGGTTTAATTTCTATGAATTTCCAAAGATTAAGCTATTCTCTGGAATTATCTAAATTAACAGAAAAGGAATTATGACGTCAGCAGAGTGTCAGCATGACATCAGCAGGTCAACAGACCCGCTGACTGGTCAAACTGACCAGTGGGTCCTACCTGTCATAGACAGTGGACTAACAGAAGTTTAAACTAACTAAAATTAGGTTAGTTAACTACTGGACCCCACCTGTCAGTGCCTCATTTATCTAACTAATTGATTTTAATTATAAAAACGTTGTAGGTAAAATAATTATGCGAAGGGGCCCGCATGTCATCGGCTGCTCAAGACATCGATTGGGTCAAACCGGTCATCAGGGTCGTGAGTCCTTTGGGGGCCACGGGTCAGTGACCTAGGTGGTGGCCCGGGGGTGGCCCACACGGCGCCAGCTCAGCGGAGCTGCCGGAGTAGCTCCGGCGAGCTCGTGCGCGGCGGCCGAACGCCGACGAGGTCGGAAATCGCCTACGGTTCACCATTTCACGTGCCACGACTTGCGTTCGAAAGCTAGGAGGGAGCCGCGTCGAGTGGAGCTGCTAGACTACGCCGGGGAGGCCGGAAACGTCGCCGGCGTCGAGCTTGGCGGCGGTGGCTTTCGGGCGTGCGTGGAAACGGCGCTAGGAGGAACGGGGAGGCGCTAGTGGTGGCGTTGGACTCGCACGAGCTCCGGAGCTTCGATCACGAGGCTTCGGCCAGCGTTCTGTGGCCCGAATGCCACGGCAAGCTTCGTCGGTGATGATGCGTCTTGAGTGCTAAGCGGAGCAGCGGCTAAAAGCGGCGGAAAAGCTCGAGGAGAGAGGGAAAGACGCGGTGGCTCACCGGGAGCCGTAGGGAGGTGGCAGTGTGCTCGGTGAGGCGAGAGGTGGCCGAATACGCCGCCGGCGTTCGTGAAGCAGAGGAGGAAGAAGAGGTCGCGGCGATGCTGTGGGGCCGTCCCGGTCCGCGTGGCTTGACGAGGAGGATGAGGAGGTCGAGGCGAGCACAGGGGCACGTCGGGCGAGGCAAAGGCCGGGCCGGTGGCCGCGTGTGATGAGAGGCGCGGCCGAGGCGGATCTGGAGGGGGGAGCGCAGGCAAGAGAGAGAGAGAACGAGAGGGTAGGAGAGTGGGGGAGTGGGAGAGGGGATCGAGGGGGGGCGCGGCGTCGGCGTCCTTATCCCCTCCGGGCCTCAGAGCGATGGCGGCGAGGTGGTCGAGACGAGCAGGCGCGCCCTCGGTCGGTTGAGCAGGAAGGGGAGAGCCACGGCCCAGGGGGGTGTGGGCCGGCCTGTTGGGCCAGCTGGCTCGGGTGGGCCGAAGCCTGAGTGAGGCAGAGGGCCTCTCTCTCCCCTCTACTTCTCCTTTTCTTTTCTTTTTTCTTTTTGTTGTTTTTCTTTTTCTTTTCCAGCAGCTTTTGCATTTTCTTTTAGCCACAATTGACTTTGCAAAAATTATGCCACTGGCCAAAACAACCTCAAAGAATTAAAGTGCACTGCCTCAAAAGGTTGGGAGGCTTTTGGAATAGTTGCCAATTTTATAAATTAAAAAGGGCATTTAATTTATTGCTTAGGTCACTGTTTTAAGTAGTTTAGGCCACTTAAACCCTTTGCAAAAATGTTGGTTCACCACCAATGTTAGTTGTGTAATATTTGGCACATGATGAACATTTTTGTATTCATGTTTGAGAATTTTTGAATTCCCCTCATAATTTGAATTTGAATTTGACTTTGATTTTTCATCAAGTGATAATTAGCTCAGTAAGCATGGTGACCTGGCACCATTAATGAGGATTCTTGTAGCATGACACTGAGGGTGTTACAAATCTCCTCCACTACAAGAAATCTCGTCCCGAGATTTAAGTGGGGAAGAAAAGAGTAACTTCCGGGAGAACTGACCCTTATGGGTTTAATTGTCTGGTGAACAATGCAGGTAATGTGACAGAAGTATCTCTCGAGTTGAAATTTAAGAATAACGTCGAGAGCAAAATATGAAGGTACAATAAGAAGTTTCACGCGGATGGATAATCGACCGATACACGAGCAGTGTGAGAAGGGGTTGAGCATCGAGAATAGATCATCCCTCGGGGGTGGCTCGTGACATGATACGAAGCCAAATGCAAGAATGTTTCGGAATCAAAGATATACAGGAGAGTCAGGTTTCGATCGTGTGGAACTGTGGGTTATGGGCCCACCATGTGGGTTAAAAGTAGGAAGGGCGCTGACATCTTGCATGGCCATGATAGCGAGGCATGTCAAAGAATAGCATGTATGTTATGTTGGCAACAACGTTGGTACCAAGGCGAGGGACGAAGAGAACCATTTTCCTGCTCGTTGAACGAGGCAGACCTATAGGCAAGGTTCTCGTCCATCGGTGGTTAACGGAATGTCATCAACAATAGTAACAGGGTCTTACTGACAGAGTTGTACACCGAGGCGTTTACATAAGCAGGGAATTATTACTTCTTATATCATATAGATCACAAGAAGGGTTAAATATACCAATGGAAAGGAAAATGTATTTACACATAAGAGTTGGGAGTATATCCTTCCCAAGGAAAAGTGGAGCAGGATATACATGATAGGACAACAAGTTCAAAAGCATTTAGATAATGGGGAGAGGGAAGAATCATGATATTACCCATACAACGGTGTTAGTGTAACTGATCAAGAAACATTTAGCATTGTGCTTTCAATGTTCTGGTTGATGTTTGAGTACCACTGTGATGCTTCAAGATAGCATCGATATGGTCAATTGACGGTAAAGGTCGGACTTGAAACACAAAAGAATTCATCCGGAACAACTTATAAAATAAGTCATATAATTTCAGCAAGGAAAATATGAGGAGGTGGCCGAGGATTCATGAGCAATCCACCGACATGTCAAAAAGGATGTATTTCCAAAATTTATGAATAAGTTTGTGTTGGGGGGGAAGACAAGAATGTTGTCGATGATAACACAAACCAACGACGGGCAAGGATGGTATTTCTCATCACGAATTCGATTGATATCCTGGAAAAGTTTGGAATGATGATGATGATCATGACACGTTTGTCGAGAGGTTTCATGAAGATGTAATCGACCAATGACGACATTAAGCAAAAGAAATGATGAAGCGCAAGGATATTTGAACCACGAGTACATCACAAACTCGAAAGCAAGCTTGCTGTTCATGGCAAAATTGTATGACAAGGAAGATCGACATAAGCTTAGCTCGTCGTCGAAAATGGTGCTCCGGAAAGGACCTGGTAGCACAGTTAAAATTTTAGCATGATAATGATATAACCGATCAAGCTTGGAATGATGCGATGGAGTATCATTCCAATGAGAATTCACAAGTGGTAGTGCAATGACACAATATACTTGAGATAACAAGGGGCAATACTTGAGGTAGATCAAAAATAGATAGACATAAGAAATGATCTGCAGAAGACAAGTATTTTAACTTGTCCGGGAAATGGAGTTAAGGAGAAACTATGGTCCGAACCACGGTTACGAATGATCAAACCACCGATACAAGATGAACTTATAACAAGGGGTAATCATTTTTACGAGTAGCTTCCACGATAAGTTCTACATCGGGTCCATGGGCATGAACACAAGGGTTCAAGGTCGACTCCCACTTCTTCAATGCATAACCTTTCATCCACTCCTCGTTTTTCGAAGAAAATGTAGTGCATAGGATTTATCTAGCGAAGTACCAGAAGAGTAAGACTCGTGAGAACTCTCGGTTCACTCGGATTACGGAAGGCATAAGTTCAACCCATCGGGGCATTTTTTTACGAATCTATACAACCATCAACCAAGCCAAGGATACGAGTTCGAAAGCAGAGTATCAAAGTCAAAGCAGATGATACAATATACCGAAGGTATTATGTATCAGGGAAATACTGATAAGATTTTGGATGTGAAGGACACTGTCGAAGAACAACCCAGCAATGGATCTGGCGATTCACGACAGAGTTGATGTGAGTATCGGTAATCAATCAGATGAAGAAGGGGATGCAAAGGCATCGTCTTATATAAACGTCTGAATGATTCGATGCTTGGGTACACAGGAATTACGATTTCAAGACGAAGGATCAGAAGCAGAGGCTCTGAACAAAAGATGAGTAAGTTGAATAGACTTAGAGGTGCACCCGATCAAATCTTGATTGGGCAAGAACCAGCTCATATTCGAAACAATGCCTGAGCCGGAAAGAAAATTTCCAAGGATTAATTGATGATCGTGTGCATCCTCACACATGCTGAATCAACAGGATCAGAATGTTAATCCCAAAGGATTTTAACGGATATCGCTAGACAAATGGAATTAACCAGAAAGCAAGTATGCTAGAATTCCAAGAGCAACAGGTTGTAGAGGATTTTCGGAAGATCAAATAGTATTTCGAAGAGTTTTGTGAATCACACGAACAACTGAGGATGAACTGATCCTCGGTGAGTGCGAGGAATTATTCGAAGGGGGGGTATTCATGGGGCAAAGAACTGCAAGGCAGTAAGCTCAAAGGATTCTCGAAACAATAGAGAATTTCGGGGCATCTTGTAATATCGAAGCAACTAGGGATGAAGGTACAAGCGGCAAGGATGTTATTCAGGGGGATTATCGGTGGTCAGAAACTGCAAGGCAGTTAGCACAGGGTCTCGAGAAACATCGAGGAGTATCCGCAGAATCTTCTGGTGAAGCAAGCAATCATCGATAATGTTGGGGCTCTTCGGGAGGAAGTGGGTACGAGAACCTAATGTCGAGTTTAGTAAAATGGTTAACCCGAATAGAAGAGAGATCGAGTCCCGAGTATAGACGAGGAATAAAAGATCCTAATACCACCCAAATGTCGGCGTGGGCCCGTAAGCCACACAGCCAATGTTAGTAAAAGTTTTTCAATGACTAGACTCAACTTCGGCCAAGGAGTTGGAAAGGGGGCTACCTACAGGCAGTCGGCTCTGATACCATCTTGTGACGCCCTCGATTCAATCGCACACTAATCATACACGCAAATGTGTACGATCAAGATCAAGGACTCACGGGAAGATATCACAACACAACTCTAGACACAAAAATAAAATAATACTAGCTTTAAGTTACAAGCCAGGGGCCTCGAGGGCTCGAATACATAAGCTCGAAAACACAAGATTCAGCGGAAGCAACAATATCTGAGAACAGACATGAGTTAGACAAGTTTGCCTTAAGAAGGCTAGCACAAAAGCATCTATGATCGTAAAGGCAAGGCCTCCTGCCTGGGAGCCTCCTAACTACTCCTGGACGTCGGCGGTCTTCACGTGGTAGTAGGCACCCTCGTGGTAGTAGCAGCCGTCGTCAAAGGTGGCGTCTGGATCCTGGGCTCCCACATCTGGTTGCATCAACCGGAAAGAAAATAAAGGGGGAAACATGGGAGCAAAGCAACCGTGAGTACTCATCCAAAGTACTCGCAAGCAAGGATCTACACTACATATGCAACATTATCAAAGAAAGGTTGTATATGTGGGTGAACTCTTGAAATGCGAGAATAGAGAGAAGGCCTAGTCCTATTGAAGACTAGTATCTTCGGAAACCACCATCTTACAACAGAAGGAAGTAGAGTAGCATAAAGTAAGTAGTAGTAGTGTTATCAACCTCGGCCGGAGATCCTTTCTCGACTCCCTGCGAGAAAGAAATCCCAGAGCCATACTATCCAGTTATCATCACAATCCATTTCTCACCACCATCCAATTCTCATCACAAGTATCCAGTTCTAGTTGTATCGATCGGGATACAACTCCAATTGTCCGTTACCATAGGATAGGCTATCGATAGATGTGTTCTTCCCTGCAGGGGTGCACCAACTTACCCACCACGCTCGATTAACTCCGGCCGGACACACTTTCTTGGGTCATGCCCGGCCTCGGCCAAACAATACGCCACAACCTGACCTAGGCTTAATAGAGAGGCCAGCACGCCGGACTAAACCTATGCCCCCAGGGGTCATGGGCCATCTCCCCGGGAACTCCTGCACGCTATGTGACGCGGCGGTGAGCAGACCTAGCTACCTCCTTCAATAAGGCGCTTACGCAGTCCAACCCGGTAGCGCGCCACTCGATCGTGGCGTCTATTAAGCTTCGGTGATGCATCTGACGCAGAACGCCCATACTATGCCCACGTGATGGTTAGTGCTATCGGGCCGAGGCCCCTCGGATCAAATATCCAAATCGTAGTGGATTAGGAACGCGCGGTAACAAGCAGAGACTCACGAAAGATGTGACCCCGTTTCCCTGTCTCGAGGACTTGCGGCAAGGGCTAGGAATGCCCGGCCATGCCTCGTAATTATCTCGCGGGCACCTTCCAGGTTCGCCCGACTCCACCTCACTCGCAATTAAGCTCGCGGGGGTACCCCTCAGGGACAACCCGTCTTTAGTAACAGGGGGTAAAGTACAAGTATCCGTGTGTCCAAACATCAAGGGGAAAACCCGAGGAATCACCCCCGATGAATTCCACTAGATGTAATCATCAAGGTGAACGTAAGAGGAATCACCCCCGAGGTTCACACATGAGGGGTTGCACGATAGAGTCGTATCGGAAATGGTTAAGGAGGAAATCACCCTCGATGACCATGACCGAATGACTACACTACATGGTTAACATCAGAAGTGCTGAAGAGGTTCACCCTCGGTACTCGATAGTAACCCAGTAGTGTCGAGCAACTAAGCGGGAAGTGATGTGCGATGCCGGGGCCTGGTCTTCGATCCCGTTGATCGGGTCTTCGATGATGAAGCAGGGCCAAGAAGGACAAGGTGGGGGGGGGGGTCACTGATCACTAACCAACCTATACTAATCAGTTTAGGATAAGCAGGTAAGGTAACAATAAGCAGGATACAAAAGCAAGCTATGCATCAGAATAGGAGCAAACAATAACAATAGCAAAATCTAATGCAAGCATGAGAGAATGGAATGGGCGATATCGGGATGATCAAAGGGGGGGCTTGCCTGGTTGCTCTGGTAAGGAGGGGTCGTCGGTGACGTAGTTGATCACAGGGGCAGCATCGGTCTCGGGGTCTACCGGAGAGAAGAGGGGGAAGAAACAGTAAATACATAGCAAACAGAGGTAACACTAAGCATGACATGACGATACGTAGCGCTAGGCGTGCTCTAACGCGGTACTACACGTTGTAGACGAAGGGGGGAAACATCCGAGGATGAATTCCCGACGTTAGGTGGATTCCGGACAAAGGAAAAGAGGGGGGAAGTTCCATGTTCAACATGCTAGAGGCATGTGACAGATGAACGGATCGCGTATTCGGATTCTTTGGATTTTTCTGAGCAACTTTCATGTAGAAAACATTTTCATCCGAGTTACGGTTTAATTTCTATGAATTTCCAAAGATTAAGCTATTCTCTGGAATTATCTAAATTAACAGAAAAGGAATTATGATGTCGTGAGTGTCAAGATGACATCAGCAGGTCAACAGACCCGTTGGTCAAACTAACGATGGGTCCTACCTGTCATAGACAGTGGACTAACAGAAGTTTAAACTAACTAAAATTAGGTTAGTTAACTACTGGACCCCACCTGTCAGTGCCTCATTTATCTAACTAATTGATTTTAATTATAAAAGCGTTTTAGGTAAAATAATTATGCCATGGGGCCCGCATGTCGCGCCCTTTGGGCTGCCAGTCAAGACATTGGATCGGTCAAACCAGTGGTCGTGGTCCTTTGGGGGCCACGGTCGAGTGACCTAGGTGGTGGCCGGGGTGGCCTGCGCCCGGCTCAATGAGGCTGCCGGAGTAACTCCGTGAGCTCGTGCACGGCGGCCGAACGCCGACGAGGTTGGAAATCGCCTACGGTTCACCATTTCACGTGCCACGACTTGCGTTCGAAAGCTAGGAGAGAGCCGCGTCGAGTGGAGCTGCTAGACTACTCCGGGGAGGCCGGAAACGTCGCCGGCGTCGAGCTTGGTGGCGGTGGCTTTCGGGCGTGCGTGGAAACGGTGCTAGGAGGAACGGGGACGCACGCTAGTGGTGGCGTTGGACTCGCACGAGCTCCCGGAGCTCGATCACGAGAGGCTCACCAGCGTTCTGTGGCGAAAACCCTGACGGCGAAGCTTCGTCGTGATGATCGTCGCGGTTGCTAAGCGGGCAGCGGCTCTGGCGGAAAAGCTCGAGGAGAGAGGAAAAGGCGGTGGCTCACCGGGAGCCGTAGGGAGGTGGCGGTGTGCTCGGGAGGCGCGAGGTGGCGAATTCGACGGCGCCTGGCCGGGCAGAGCGGAGGAGGAAGAAGAGGTCGCGGCGATGCTGCGGGGCCGTCCCGGTCCGCGTGGCTTGACGAGGAGGATGAGGAGGTCGAGGCAGAGCACAGGGAACGCGTCGGCGGCGAGGCCGATGGCCGGTGGCGATGATGTGAGAGGCGCGGCCGAGGCGGATCTGGAGGAGGCGCGAGAGAGAGAGAACGAGAGGCGGGAGAGTGGGGAGTGGGAGAGGGATCGAGGGGGGCGCGTGGCGTCCTTATCCTCCGGGGCTCTGTGAAGCGGGCTGGCGAGGTGGTCGGGGACGAACGCGGGCGCGCGCCCTCGGTCGGTTGAATAGGGGAAGGGGGAGAGCCACGGCCCAGGGGGGTGTGGGCCGGCCTGTTGGGCCAGCTGGCTCGGGTGGGCCGAAGCCTGAGTGAGGCAGAGGGCCTCTCCCCTCTACTTCTCCTTTTCTTTTTTTTTCTTTTTGTTGTTTTTCTTTTTCTTTTCCAGCAGCTTTTGCATTTTCTTTTAGCCACAATTGACTTTGCAAAAATTATGCCACTGGCCAAAACAACCTCAAAGAATTAAAGTGCACTGCCTCAAAAAGGTTGGGAGGATTTTGGAATAGTTGCCAATTTTATAAATTAAAAAGGGCATTTAATTTATTGCTTAGGTCATTGTTTTAAGTAGTTTAGGCCACTTAAACCCTTTGCAAAAATGTTGGTTCACCACCAATATTAGTTGTGGAATATTTGGCACATGATGAACATTTTTGTATTCATGTTTGAGAAATTTTGAATTCCCCTCATAATTTGAATTTGAATTTGACTTTGATTTTTCATCAAGTGATAATTAGCTCAGTAAGCATGGTGACCTGGTACCATTAACAGGGGATTACTGTAGCATGATACTGAGGGTGTTACACTGCCATGCAAGCACGCCGCACGCTGTTGCGTCGATGATCACCATGCCGCTACCATCGCCATCGACCACAACCGCACCGCCACCATCCCGGTCGTAGCTTGCCCGACTACCACAGCCGACCACCTCCGGTCGTCACAAACGCCGGTCCGCCACGCCACCGCCTGAGTTAGAGACAAAGAGCAAAACAGGGACCTGAATTTAGGGGCAGATTTTTGCAAAACCAGCTCATCCGTCAACCTCCCCTAACTTAACTTCTTACAGAATGACTAACTCACATCTAGATGTTTTTTAAAAATGTCAATCTAAGTACTTCATCACATAATAAGGGGCCTCAAGATTTGTACAAGATATTTTTTAATTATTTTTTGCTGATGTTGTGTGATGTCATGCTTAGATATGACATAGTTATGTCACATCTAGATGAGTCCTAGCCACACCCAACTTCTCATATGGACACTATGTAAAATCAGTTCTAGAGGGCGTTCTTCATGAAGGGAGGCGGCAAAGTTAGGCTCCCCGTGCCAGCCGATGCTTGCGAGAAAATAACTGCTCCCGCGATTGACGGGTGCTTTACCCTGGTGCCTCCATCGGCTAAAAAACAAGGACCCATCGCCTAGCAGCCACATCCCCCGCCGGCGATTTGGTCAGTATATCACTATGGACGGCAGTTGACGTCAGGCGCCGGTGATGCCCACCGCGTGCGAGCTTTTCCACGCGCACCGCGACGATTGACACCACCGCCCAGTCGGTCTTGGCCACCCAACCTTACTTTTACCAGTTCACGGCCTCGCCCTCGTTTTTCTCTGCTCCCCGAAACGCGTCGTGCTCTACCTTGCAGAGAAGCGCAAGCTACCTCCCTGTTTCCTCGGTCGCCCTCGCTCACTACCCGCCCCGCCGTGCTGCTTCCAGCGTCCCCGTCAACTCCTTCCCGATGTCGCCGGACTTGCCGAAACCGGGCAGCTGCAAAGGCAGCGACGACGACGACTGCCCCTCTCCTCCATCCTCCGACGGCAGCCGGCGCCTGGTCACCCCGCTCGTGGTCACCGCGTTCGTCCTCGTCTTCCTGTCTCTCGTGTCCCTCTCCATCTACTGCTTCATCCGTCGCAGGAGGCGCCGGCGCCGGCAGCAGTCCCTCCTCGCCGCCGGGGCTGCCAACCCCGGCGTCCAGGGCGACGGCCCCGCCCCCGAGATGGCTGGCGCCGCGACCGCGGCCGACGTCGAAGGGGGGGCCCCAGACCCAGAGGATGAAGAAGTCGTGCACCACGCGTGGCACATCCGCACCGTGGGGCTGGACGAGGCGGCGATCGAGTCCATCGCGCTCACGCGGTACCGCGCCGGCGCGGGGGCGCTGGGCGGCGCCGCCGACTGCTCCGTCTGCCTCGGCGAGTTCCTGGACGGCGAGCTCCTCCGGCTGCTCCCCAAGTGCGGCCACGCGTTCCACGTCCCCTGCATCGGCACCTGGCTCCGCGCCCACGTCAACTGCCCGCTCTGCCGCGCCGACGTCGTCGTCTTGGACTCGGCGGCCACCGGCGATTCGGAGCCACCTGCCGACGACGCTCACCAAGTTCCCAGCATCACCGAGACCTTGAATCACGAGCGGCAGGGTCCCGCTCAACAACGGCAGAACGACCAGCAAGAGCTGCGCGTACAGATCGATCGGTGCAGCCGGTCGAGGTCGCCGGAGCCACAGCGCAGGAGGATGCAGAGTTTTCGCCGCGTAGCTTCCATGGACTCGTCGGTGGTGTCCGCCCGGGCCGGGCTGGTACCTGAAGACAAGCGGAGCAGTACACAAAACCAGGGGAACGGCGAGGCGCCATCGGGCTCTGGACGTTTGCGGTATTTGTCCGGCGGTGGTCGGCGGTCTCTCCTCTCGGGACATCGCCGCACGAGCAGCTCCATGCTTCCGTCTTAACTGCCCGGAAATTGAATAGTGCCAGTGCTAGCTATGCTTCCGTGTACACAAATTGCAAACTCAAAATGCCTGGTTACATGTCAGATATAGCCGAATCATGTGTGAAATTCAGATGTAATGTCGGAACTCTGTTTTTTCAGAGAGACTGATTGTCTGCTGCCACAGTTTCATAGTCGTCTATGGTATTGCACTATTGCTTGGTGGGTTTTAGGGTCGAAAATGATACACCTTTCTTGACAATCATCTCATCCTTTATTCATTCATGTCGATCCTGGCATCGGTTACAATAAAAAGAATTACCGCCTCAGGTGCGGATTCTAACTAGAAGTTCGGAGTAGAAAACCTAGCAATCCTAGCTAGTTCATGAGCGACCTTATTTCTCTCTCTGTTACAATGTTCAATAGACCAAGTTTTTTTTCTTCTTGATTTCGAAAATGCTACACCATGGTAAACCTACTTCCTAACAAACCTCTCCACCACTTGAAGTCCTCTAATTTCGTACAACAGAATAATGCCATACAGATCATCACGTTAATCACATAAAACTGTTTACGTGGGTGTAGCATTACTGATTTTAGGGTACCCCTTACTACTTCTAAGATTGTAATATTAGATCATCTCAACGGTTGATTATATGGGTAGTTTTGTCGATTTTTGGTTGGTAATTTACAAGATCCCTCGTTGTGACCACTCTTGTCTGGCTGTGCATTTGCCGTCGCCGGACATTGGAGTCACTTGTCTATAATGTACGACCAATATGCCATGCACTCCCTCTATAGTCTGTACTCGCTCATCCAGCCACGGTTATGTGGTGTTATCACAGTTGTTCGTTCATCGCATATTCCGGCAAGATCCGATATGTATGTCTTAAGACTTATGATGGCAGTTCCTATTCGGCGCTTTAGGCAAATGGACATGGTTTGCTTCTCGGCCTACCCAATCAAGGTTAGACCTCACTCTATCAACCATTGCTTTAAATAGTGTCATGTTATTTCATCTTTCATTGATACCATCATTACAGATCGAGGGCCTAATATCCATTGAAATCCCTCTTTTTCTTCTTCTGTTTTTAACGTCTACAAAACTACACGCTGTGGTATGTTACGAACCACTGACATCCTAGTCGTTGGAATGTTGCGTCAACCACCCCGCAGTCCGCACATGATTTGATGAACTACATCTTCTCCTTTCTTTTCTACTTTTTTCTCTCTTTTTTTTATTTTTATTTTTTTCTTTTATCTTTTTTCTTGTTCCTTTTTCTGCCACGTTTTGTTTGGGTTTTTAAAATTCTTTTTAACTTTCCATTTTTTGTGCCAAATTGAATGAAGTTTTTTTTCAAAATCGATGAACCTTTTCCAAAATCGATGAATTTTTTTAAAAAAATGATAAAAAATTTCGAAATCGATGAACTTTTTATTAACATTGAGAAACAATTTTTCAAATCGATGATTTTGTTTTCAATTTTGTGAACTTTTTTCAAATTTGATGAACTTTTTTCAAGATTGATGAACTTTTTTTCAAATTCTTGAACATTTTTCAGAATTTGTTGAACTTTGTCCCAGATGGATGCACTTTTTAACAGTTTCGTGAAATCCACAAACTCTATTAAAATCCATGTATGTTTTTTTAATCTGTGAACTTTTTTAAAACTCGTTGAAATTCATGAACTGTTTTCAGTTTCGGATTTTTTTGTATCCATATTTCTTTTTTGAAGTCAATCGATCACTAGTTAAACGTTTGGAAAGTGAACCGATCGTACGACACAATCATTGCGCGAGCGAAGAAAAGAGGTGGAGCGAGCGACCAACTCGCTTGCTAGGCCGGCCCACGCAAGGTGGCTGCCTGAGCGCCACCAGAGGTCCCACATGGGCAATTCCTAAACGGCGCCCGTTGCGCCCGTTAATGGTTTAAATGCAAACGGGCGCACACCCCCTGCCAAACTGGCTAAATTTTTTTAAATAATACATATTTTTTTATTAAATTTCAGAAATATTACGCCGTAATTATATTTTTCAAAAATAATACTCAGTCGGCCTACTGTTGGCCGATTGGATCCAGTCAGCCTGCTGCTGGCCGATTGGACCCCAGTCGGCCCACTGTAGGCCGATTGGATCCAGTCGGCCCACTGCTGGCCGATAGGCCCCAGTCGGCCCACTGCTGGCCGATTGGCGCCCAGTTTGCTTCCTCTAGGCCGACAGGTGCATGCACTCATTTATCTCTGGAAAGAGTATTTAAAAAAATGTTGATCATGCATATAAAAATGTTAGTCAAGCATTTGAAAAAAAATGTTGAACAAGTATTTGAAAAATGTTGAAAAATGAAAACTGTTGAATAGGTATTTGAAAAATGTGAAAGAAGTATTTTAAAAAAATGTTGATCATGTATATAAAAATGTTAAACAAGTATTTAAAAAAATGTTGATCATGTATATAAAAATGTTAAAGAAGTATGTTGATCACGTATATAAAAATGTTGAACAAGTATTTGAGAAAATGTTAAACAAGTACTTTAAAAAATTGAACAAGTATTTGAAAAATGTTTAACATGTGTATAATATACATGACCAATATTTTTATATTGATCAACATTTTCATATACATGATCAACATCTTTACAAATACTTTTTCAACATTTTTATATACATGATCAATATTTTTTCAAATACTTGTTTAGCCTTTTTTTCAATTAATTTTTTAAATCTTTTTAAAATTCTAGATTTTAATTTTTTTATACATTATCAACATTTTTACAAATACTTTTTCAACATTTTTATATACATGATCAATATTTTTTTCAAATACTTGTTTCGCCTTTTTTCAAATAATAGTTTAATATTTTTTGCAAATGCTAGATTAACATTTTTTTATACATGATCATCAATTTTTAAAATACTTCTTCAACATTTTTCAAATACCTATTCAACAGTTTCAAATATTGTTTCAATATTTTTCAAATACTTGTTAAATATTTTTTTCAAATGCTTGATTAACATTTTTATATGCATGATCCACATTTTTTAAATACTTCTTCAACATTTTTCAAATATTCATTCGAAAGATAAATGGGTGCATGCATCTGTCGGCCTAGAGGAAGCAGACTGGGCGCCAATCGGTCAGCAGTGGGCCGACTGGGGCCTATCGGCCAGCAGCAGGCCGACTGGATCCAATCGGCCTATAGTGGGCCGACTGGGGCCCAATCGGCCAGCAGCAGGCCGACTGGATCCAATCGGCCAGCAGTAGGCTGACTGGGTATTATTTTAAAAAAATATAATTACGGTGTAATATTTCTGAAATTTAATAAAAAATATGTATTATTTTAAAAAAAAATAGCGCCAAACTGGGCCGGCCTGTTTAGATTTATTTTTTCTACTAAAATAGCAAATAAACTGGCGTAACCACCAGGGTCGCCAGGCCACTTGTGATAAGTTCTCCCTTTCTATCTTTTTCTTCTTTCCTTCTTTTTCTTCTTTCTTTTCTTTTTTTCCAATTCTTTTTCTAAATGTCGTTAAGTTTCAAAATATGTGTCTTCTATTCAAATCGATGATTGTTTGCTAGCAATTTGAGACCTTTTTTTTCGAATTTGTTAACTTTTTCTGAATATCAATGAACTTTTTCGAAAATGATTAAAAAATTGAATTTGTGAACTCTTTTTGGAAAACCGGCGAACTTTTTTTTTCAAATGGGCGAACTTTTTTCTGAGTTGTTGAACTTTTTCTGAAAATCCATGAACATTTTTTCAAACTCGATGAACTTTTTTCAAGTCGATGAACTTTTTTTACATTTCTATGTACTTTTTTCAAGTCGATGAACTTTTTTGAAAATCGATGAACTTTTTCAAATTTGATGAACATTTTTCAAATTCAATGAACTTTTTTTCAAACTCGATTAACTATTTTTCAAGTCGATGATTTTTTTGTGAAAATCAATGAACTTTTGTTGAATTTTGATGAACGGTTTTTTAAATTTTTCAATGAATTATTTTTCAAAATTGATGTACTTTTTTTAAGTTTGTGGACTTTTTTGAAATCGGTGATTTTTTTCTAATTTGTGAACTTTTTGGTTAACTCATGATTTGGTCTGAAGTCTATGAACTTTCAAATTTTCTTCACATTTTTGTTCAAAAAATCTCGTTTTTTTTCAGAAAATATATGCAGTAAATCGCGTGGCTGCACTTACTCTTGAATCTTTAGCGATGTATTTATTCACTAATGTATGGTTGTTTTAGTGGTTGGCCAACAGTGTTAGAAAAACTTGACATCGCGAGGTCGGTTCCTCATGGCCACCAGCTACGGCGTGTGAGCTCCAGCTGCCTCAACCAGCGCTTAAGGTGCCGGTTAGGAGCTCCCTCCCACGTGTGATCTCATAGGGAAGCAATGGGCTGCTCACCTATCGTACTTGGGCGTGGTTGGTTGCACGAATTTGGGGATGCGAAATGAGTCGGTTTGGTTGCATGGGTTGCATCCTTCATGGCCTGCACAATTATTAAAGCAGCCCGCGGCCTGCCATAAGTGCCGGTTATAGGCTATTTCGCGAAATCTCTGACCACACGCCTTTACTAGTTGACTCTGGTGAGGCAACCCACATGGGGAAAAATTCTTTTTTGTTCGAATTTTCATGGTTTGAAAGTGAAGGCTTCTTGGATCTGATAGCCAGGGAATGGGCTAAGGATGCAGCAGGTAGGACTTTGGTTGAGCGATGGCAGAATAAGATAAGGCACTTGAGAAGTTTCTTGCATGGGTGGGCTAAGCATCCTAGTGAGATTTATAAGACTGAAAAGGAAAGGCTCCTTACACTTATTCAGTCCCTAGATTTAAAAGCCAAGTCCACACTTCTAGAGACCTCGGAGCTTCATGGTAAAATTGATATGGAGATGAGATTGAAAGAACTTCTTCGCGAAGAGGAATTGAAGTGGGCGCTGCGAGCTAAGGTTCGCAAAGCTGTCCAGGAGGACGCGAACACTCAATTCTTTCACATAATCGCAAATGGCAAGCATATAAAGAAAAGAATCTTTCAGCTTGAGCAAGACGAAGGAACGATTTTAAGACAGGAAAACCTAAAATTATACATAATCGAATACTACAAGCAGCTGTTTGGGCCTCCGGAGGATATTTGTGTATCCCTGGATGAGTCTAGGATTGAGGATGTTCCTCAACTTGCTGCAGATGAGAATGATATTTTGACTGCCTCATTTTCGGAGAAAGAGGTGTTTGAAGCCATTCCACAGATGAAAAATAATAAGGCTCCAGGGCCGGATGGATTTCCGGCGGAGTTTTACAAAAAGTGCTGGCATATGATTAAGGGGGATTTGATACCGATGTTCCATGATTTATTCTCTGGACAACTTCAGTTGTTTCACTTGAAATTTTGGAACGATAACTCTGCTTCCTAAGAAAATAGAGGCTGTGAGAAATGAGCAGTTCCGACTGATCTGTCTTCTTAACATTAGTTTCAAAATTTTCATCAAGATGGGGACTAATAGGCTCATGCAGATTGCGCATTCTGTGGTGCAGCATTCTCACTGCTTTCATGCTGGACAGAAACATCCTAGAAGGGGTTGTGGTCCTTCATGGAACACTCCACCAAATTCACATGAAAAAACTCGATGGAGTTTTTTTCAAGGTGGATTTCAAGAAAGCGTATGATAAAGTCAAATGGCCTTTTCTTCAACAGGCCTTGCGTATGAAAGGTTTTGATCAAGCCTGGCGACGCCAAGTAGAGTTTTTCACGCAAAAAAGGAGTGTTGGAATTAAAGTGAATGACGACATAGGTCATTATTTCTAGACACATAAGGGCCTGAGGCAAGGTGATTCGATGTCTCCTATTTTGTTCAACATTGTAGTCGATATGTTGGCAATTTTAATAGGAAGGGCCAAGGAGGCTGGTCAGGTACGTGGCCTGGTGTCTCATCTAGTTGATGGAGGTGTATCTATCCTACAGTACGCCGATGATACTATCATGTTTATGGAGCATGACTTGGCAAAAGCGAGAAACATGAAGCTGGTGTTATGCTTATTTGAAAAATTGACCGGGTTAAAGATTAACTTTCATAAAAGCGAATTGTTCTGCTTTGGAAGAGCCAATGAGGAACAAGAGGCTTATAGGCAATTGTTTGGGTGCTAATTGGGGGCTTTACCTTTTACGTATTTAGGTATATCAATTCACAATCGTAAGCTGACAAACAGAGAATGGAAGTGCATCGAGGATCGATTTGAGAAGAAACTGAGCTGCTGGAAGGGCAAGCCCATGTCATACGGAGGCCTATTGATTCTTATCAACTCGATTCTCACGAGTATGCCTATGCTTCTCTTGTCTTTTTTCGAGGTTCCAGTTGGAGTTAGGAAAAGGCTGGACTTCTATCGATCCCGATTTTTTTGGTAGAGTGATGAACTAAAACAAAAATACAGACTCGCCAAATGGGACATTATTTGTAGACCAAAAGACCATGGGGTCTTGGCATTGAAAATCTTGAAGTTAAGAACAGATGTCTTCTCAGCAAGTGGCTGTCTAAGTTATCAGTAGAAACGGAGGCCACATGGGCGCAGATTCTCCGTAGTAAGTATCTCCACTCCAAAACTTTGTCCCAGGTGACAGCGAGGCCGATAGACTCGCCTTTTTGGAAAGGGCTGATGAGAGTTAAATCAGTTTTTCCAATAGGACAAAGTTTATAATCATAAATGAAACCACCACGCGATTCTGGGAGGATACTTGGCTAGGGGAAACACCCCTCGCGCTTCAATATCCGTCTCTCTATAGCATTGTTCAACGAAGAGACGCTTACGTTGCAACAGTTCTTCAGTCCGTCCCTCTCAATATTCAATTCAGGAGGACACTAGTCAGAAATTGTTGGGAAGCGTGGCTCCATTTAGTGAGTAGACTGATGGAGGTTCAGCTGTCTCAATAGCCCGATCAGTTGTGATGGAAGCTTACTAGGATTGGAGAGTTCACAATTAAATCGATATATCTCGATGTTATCAATTCTAACTCCATTCCTAGTTCCAAATATGTTTGGAAAGTCAAAGTTCCTTTGAAAATTAAAGTGTTTATGTGGTTTGTACATAAACAAGTCATTTTAACTAAGGATAATCTGGCAAAGCGTAACTTGACAGGACCTACTAGATGTAGTTTTTGTGATCGGGATGAAACTATCAAAAAACGTTTTTCTTGACTGTCCGTTGGCAAAAGTTCTATGGCGGACGGTGCACATAGCCTTTAATATTACTCCTCCGAACTCTGTCAGCACGTTATTTGGGACGTGGCTTAACGGGATAGAGTTCGAAACAGCAAGACATATTCGTGTAGGAGTATGTGCTTTATTGTGGGCAGTCTGGAACTACAGAATGATTTGGTTTTTAACAGAACAACAAATATTCATTTTTTGCAGGTTATCTTTCGAGGCACTGCGTTGATCCGTATGTGGTCTCTGCTCACTCCGACGGAGGCCAGGGAGCGTTTGGTTACTGGATCTATCCGGTGGGAGATGGTAGCACGGGATATTTTCAACCGGTTTGGATGGCGGTCATGTAATAGGATAGGAAATTAGTTTCCATATCTTTCTTATATCAGCCGGTTGTGGCTTTATGTCTACTTTTTTATTGGCTCTTTGTGAATTTTTCTTTACTTTCACTAGTAGAACGCCCGTGCGTTGCTACGGGCTTTTAATTTATTTATTTTGGATTACACCTAGTTAAATGGTCATGCGTCGCTACGGGCAACAAAACCTCTTACCGAAACTAAAGCTTGGCATGAGATACTTGTCACAGTATGTTTTGTGTGTACATGTACAATTCATACATATATCTATGCATCATTGGCGTATTCACTTTTTTGACCTCATCTCCAGTGAGCATCCCATCATCGTTCTTGTCGCGCCTGCTAATGTCACACTCCCAAAGGATTTTTTTTTCCAGTAGGTTCAATTGATTTAATCCAAAACGTAGATGCGAACATAACTTAGCCCAACAATGTGGAGTCAAAGACTTTCCCAAAAAAAAGCTACAAGTAAGATCTGGCCAATCGTCTCCATCAAGAACTCCTTGAGCTGATACTTGTTATTGCCTTCCGCCGGCATTATGTTCCTCTTCCTCGACATGTACCGAGTTCTCCATGCCTTGGATTAAAAGACATGTTCATTAGTCCACATGCCATGAGTCGTTTAGTCTATCAATGAAAGTATTGCTTCTTTTGGTCTAACAAGGTATGGGCGTTAATTATTAAGATCCAGATTAGCAGCTAGGAATAGGGGTGCTCATAATGCACTTGATTTTGGGCCGGTACCTTGCCAACTCTTTGGCAAATAGGAACATATCATGGTATATGAAAAGACAGACGCAAGGAAAATGTGAACATTATATGGGAAAAAAGAGGTAAACTGCACACACCAGTAGTCTCGTCCGTCAATTTTTTTTTAACATCAGTACAAACACAACAGCACATATAAACGAGCACACACTTACCCCTATGAACGCACACACGCACACCCTACCCCTATGAGCACCTCCGAAAGACTGAGCCGACATATCATTTTGAAATTTCTGAAGTCCGTAGGCACCTCGTCGTCGACGGCAACGTCTCCTCCTCTTGAATGCGCATAACCGAAATCTTGAAATAAATCCAGGAATAAATGCGAGCACCAGGATTTGAACCACGATGGGCTGGAGATACCACAGTACCTCTAACCATCCACCCACAGGTTGGTTCGTAGTCTCATCCTTGAATTGTTTTGCTATAATTACTCAAGTTTTGTGCTCTGAGGTAACATAGAACCGCAAATCCAAAAGGAAGTGTGTGTGTCATGTCTCATGTGTGTGTTTCTAGGTGGATGTCTGTCTGCGATAAACTTTACATTAAGACAAAAATAGCTTTGAATATCACTATAATTATATATAACAGTGGTAGTCTCGTCCACTGTCCACTTCTCCAATGTTCAGATTCAAGTTCCATAATTTGTATAGATATCTTGCCATCTGGGAAAATTTGCTCATCTACCCACCCTTACTACTTGTGACAGATTATATGATCAGATAGCCCTGTTATGTTAAAAAAACAAATACTTCACGGTCTAGACTAATTAGAAATTGAAATGTACTGAATGTGTGATCTATTGCAGGTTTAATGAGATTATGATGTTGTTGCAAGGCACACAAAATGAATAGTTGCTTGTTGTATACAACAAAAGTGGCACCATATAAAACCAGATGGGTGTTGATCATCATGCTGGGCCATACAAAAGAAGTTTGCTTACTCGAGGAAATATCACATGTCCAAATTGCCCTGGTTCCCTAGATGTATAAACTGTCACCCTACAAACAAACATGACCTATCGAGTAGACCACAAGATGCAATAATAACAAGATTGAACACGCAAGCACAACGGGAGAAAAACAATGGAGAAACCATATGAAGGTCATTATGCAGTTGGCTTAAGTTACACCATTAAGCAAATAACTACCCACACCAGTAGAAGCTCCAAAACCTATAGAACCATATCATGTAATATTCCACTGAAAACAAGCATGACACACATGCTAAATGCTCGTAAACATTACTACGGAACTTTCCCCAAAATAACTTTGCTTGTCAACCATGAATCCACTTAACTTCTTGTTTTCTCAACAATATCTCTATATTTTTAATTCTTGTAAACCGAACACAACAAAATATACCACTATGATTATCTACAAGAAATTACCTAATTTCATGCTGGAACTATAATTTAGTTCTAACATCCTCATTGCTTAAATCTGAAAACAGATTTCAGTCATTACTAACTAAATGTTAGGCATAAACTTGTTTTTGCTGAAACTCTTACACTCTGGGCGGCAATAATGCAAAAAGAAACCATTGGTCTTTTGTATCAACTCAACAATATGCATGGTTCTGTACCAGTTTTAAATAGACTGATTATGTCCAGTTCAATAACAGGAAACAATTGCGAGTTCCTAGTTCGGTATATGGACGGAGAGGTGACCCTGAAACATCAAAACCGAGTTTGGGATGAACTTGCCAATTTTTGGGCCCAGTCTCTTCCGCTATGATATTTTCTCCTTTAATTTTTCTTCCCTGCTCCCAGTCGTCCGATCTTGGCGACATAGCGGCAGAAACTACCCACCTTACCCTGATGCGAGCAACATGCATGGACTGCTACTTTCCTCTATCTCTGCGGTGGTTGCCTCTCTCCCAATTGGCTTGGCAGCAGGCACACAACACAATAGCCCATGCACAGCCACCCGTCCTGATCGTGGTGCTACTTTCTCTTCTTCCTTCCTAGCCTCTCCTTCTCCATCGGTTGCTCCCTGCCCTTTGCTTTACAAGCAATAGTAGCCCTCGAGCCACAGACGCATCTTCCTCTCTCACATTATTCCTCCTCTCTCACGGAAAGAAAGTTATGTGCCCGGTTCGTATGTTCCACCCGTGAGACCCTCGTCGATTCACGACACATGTTAATTTCAATCTCAATGCCCCAGTCCCAATTACCAGCCAGCATCCTTCCTTTGTTTGACAACCGGCTATTCCTTTTTTATGAATTGGTGACAAACCGGCTTTTCCGTTCCTAATTGCACATCTAAAGGAGAGAAACAAACAAACCAGTCTAGAGCCGACGGGGGTCATGCGGCACGATGGCACGATCTCTCACCTACGGCGGCCGTGCAACGCTGACTTCGTGTCCTCGCAGGACATGTGGAGCTGCTCCGTCACGCCGTGTAGCTAGTTGTGGCGATGAACTAAATGAGCTATATTGTTCAGGCCAAGAGGCACAACGGCGTGTCATCCTTGCTAAGACACTTCACTGGTTTTAGAAGTCTTTCACTAACATAAAATATTGTGAATTTCCTTTGCCCATATTAATATATATGAATCAGTGCCAAGCAGAAAATGTAATTTTAGTCAGATAACCCACAATGGCGATATAGTTTTCAGAAAATATACATCATACCGCCAAATTATATTAAAAAGTGAAATATAGAAGATTCACCTTATGCTTGGAAAGCACCTTTCCAATCATCTTTATCAGTCACCAAACACCATCATAAGTCTTGTATTTGAGTGCATTGTCAATCTTCACCAATGACTATAATGCCACATGATGCTTGATGCTTGTTCTAAAAATGCATAAATGATTTATCAATGGAATTGATTGAACGTGCAAAAATAATAGTAATAATCATATGTGAGCTTCATAATATACTTATTTATTACTACGGGGAGGTAGCACTGCAGTGTTTTTTAAGATAAATGCACAAATTTAGGAGATTAGAGCTGATTCAGTTCAACCAAGTTGCCATTTCCCAATGGCCAGTGCTCATCTGGAGAACCTGAAAAAAGAAGGAAAACTGTACAATAGAAGCTATAGAACATACACATGCTGGATGTAATTCACAGGAAGTGCTCAACAATGCAATACCAAATCAGAAGAGAAATTTCTTCAAACAAGTCGTGGACAATGTGAGTAAATATACTCCATATATCTACTGAAATCCAAATGGACAACTTGGATGGTGAGCTTACAGATCAGTTACAAGCTTCTGATAGAAAGTAGAAATCTAGGATTCTGAGTCTTTCTTCCATTTGCCAACGCAAGAAATCTAAAAAAATTAAAAAGAAAAAATGCAAAAAGGAAAAGGAGGGGACCTTCTGTGTGAAAATTTGAAGGCTTATTAATGGATTGTGTGCCCAGCCACAACCATCCACGCAGATGAGCCGCCCCAAAGTCTTCTAGACTCATACGATCTATGGTCATGCCATCATGATTAGAACATCGATGCATCCGAGGAAACGCCAGCCTGTGAGCCTACTAACCCCCGCCGATCCGGCTGAATCAGCGTCGCGATCGTCGTACCAAGGAGGCGCCCGCTCCTTGCAGGGAGGGCCACGCCGATGCCATGGTGAATGCGGCCGCGCTGGCGCCACCGAGATGAGCAGCGGGCGGCTGCCTCAAAGAGGGGGGCGACGGCGACAAGCTTGGAGGGAAGTGAGGGGCAAGGCATGACCACCAATATCTGTAGATGGACAACTAAGCTACAAAAATGAGTATATGAAAGGAGATTAGCAATTGTTTTCTCGCTCCACTCGTAAACATAACAAGCAATTTTTCTTCAAAGTAGGTCTTACCCTATTTTTGTAGAAGAAAGGCCAGGCACCTTCATGTCTAATAAAACGTTCTATAGCAAATCAATGGAACCAATCAGGCTTCTCTTAATATGCTGATATGCATGGTACTAAATTCCAAACTGGAACTACAACTGACTTCAATATATGCAAGTTCGACAGTGAAGATAGTACTAAGCTTAGCAACGGCATGCCCAATACCTATTTTTGTAGAAGAAAGGCCAGGCACCTTCATGTCTAATAAAACGTTCTATAGCAAATCAATGGAACCAATCAGGCTTCTCTTAATATGCTGATATGCATGGTACTAAATTCCAAACTGGAACTACAACTGACTTCAATATATGCAAGTTCGAGCGGTGAAGATAGTACTAAGCTTAGCAACGGCATGCCCAATACCTACTTTTTACCCAGATGCTAATTGCAAGGTTCAGCTGATTAAGATGCTCGAGTTTATCTACAATGGTAGAGCATTATCTTTCTAATTCAAATTCAAAGCTAACAATCACAACAGAATATAACTATCACTATGGCAACTGTTACGAAGATGAATCCCTCCTTTCTCAAAGTCGATACGCAAGTTATTTGCTGCCTTCCCATATTCCTCTGGTAGGCAGGGCACCTTCACTCTCAGCGTTTAGTACCGCGGTTTATAAAGTAGTATATGTGTTCAGGTACTGCAGAAAATCACAGAAAATGAATGTTACCGTTCTGGTTTGGTCATTTCACTCTGCTCTCTCCCTTTACCCAGATGCCATTTATGTTATAGACCTTACTTGAAGATGCTCATAATTCGTCATTGATGCCTTATCTGCTTCCTCCGTAAACTCCTTAGTTCACATACATATTTATATTCAGTAAAAGAAAACTGAAAACAATTTGCTGCAGAGCTTCCAAATTATTACACAAGAAGCAAGCAGACGTCATCCAATCACCTATCTGAGTGCGTGTCCCTGCACAGCTCCGCCGAATCAATGACCGAGCAAACCTAGCCAATCATCAGCCAACCCACATCAAACTACACAGATTAAATAAGACGTAACCAAAGAAGAGTAACTTACAGTGTTGGAGATCTCATCCATGGTGTGAACAATCTCAGCAGAGGGCGGCAGCTACCCAATGTGGCCAACGAGCTTGTCCGACCTGCAAATTTAACCAAACAGTCATAGAAAATTTAGCAATAGATTGTTGTGGTGGGGTAGTGTTAGGGATCGAAGGGGGGGTTTTTCCCCTTACCGCTGGATGACCTCGTCGAGCGACGGAAGCCCTTTGCAGTGCGCAACACATCGAAGCCGTACAGCCGCCAACCCGGCCGGGTCGAGCAGACCGTCGAGAGGCACGCGCACCTACCCGGCCACGCACCGGCGCTGGCCAGCGCCACACGAACGTGGTCTCCGGCGGAACGACGCCATCGACACAACCAGTTCCAGCGCTACCACGCCGCCGGGCCCCAAAGACGACCACCAACATCGCTCCTCGCCCCCCACCAGCAATGCCCCCACGAGCGGATGCATCAATCGGAGGAAGAACTAACACCTCCCCTTGTGGTCTCCCCCGCTGGTGGCTGCTCTCCTTCCCGACTCCGGCTTCCAGCGGACGGTGCTCCGATGAAGAGTGCGCCGACGAGGGCGTCTTGGGGGACGGCAGGGAGGGGAGAGAGGATGTCGCTTGGGGAGTTGGGGAGAGGCAGGGAGGGGTTGCGTGATTGATGGTTTTTTTTAAGTGGAGCGGTGAAAAAGGAAAGAGGAAGAGGGCTTATTAGGATTTGAGAAAGATCGACGTATTAGGAAAATTAGGATTTGGAATTGATTGTCATGAAACTAAATTTTATTGATTGGTAACGTGCTATCAGTTCCTGCCCGTTTATAACATGTCTAGTTAGGAAACTTTGGAAAGGTTAGGAAACTTTTTATTGTAAGGGTAAAAAAAATTAACATGAGTAAATATGGTGATTAGGAGTAGAGATTATTATTATTATTATTATTAGAGATTAGAGATTAGAGATTAGAGATAGAGATTAGAGATAGAGATTAGAGATTATTTGTTTCCTGAAAATCTATTATTTGTTTCCTAAAGCAAATTGCTTTAATGAGAGAGATCCGTTGATTTGGCTAAGGTAGGAAAGAATCTATTATTTGTTTGCTAAAGCAAATTGCATTAATGGGAGAGATCCGTTGATTTGGCTAAGGTAGGAAATAATCTATTATTTATTTGCTAAAGCAAATTGCATTAATGGGAGAGATCCGTTGATTTGGCTAAGGTAGGAAAGAATCTATTATTTGTTTGCTAAAGAAAATTGCATTAATGGGAGAGATCCGTTGATTTGGCTAAGGTAGGAAAGAATCTATTATTTGTTTCGTAAAGAAAATTGCATTAATGAGAGAGATTTTTTGATTTGGCTAAGGTAGGCGGTTTTTGCGGTTCGTGGCGGCTCAGTGTGAGGTGGGACGAGGTACCAAAAAAACCATGGGAGGTGGGACGAGAAAAAACCTGGGAGGTGGGAGTTGTCCCTGGTTAACCTACGAAATCTCGTAGATTTTTTTAGGACGAAAAAAAACCAGTGAAGGTGGGACGAAAATTGACCGGCGGAGACTACCAACTGCTCCATTAGAAGTAGAGATTAAGACTTCAAGATTTTTGTTGAACCTATTTGCTACTAGTAGAGTGCCCGTGCGTTGCCACGGGCTCTTGATATAGTTTAAAAGAGTTACAATAGGTCTTTCACACGTACAAAGAATATAACTCAAACACAATTATTTAATACATGGAGTCCATTTTTGCAAATTAAATTGATAACACAAAGAAAAATTAATGTCACGTCCATGTAACAAACTGAGCGATGTTCCAACTAAACATCTATTA
Source organism: Aegilops bicornis (assembly GCA_021605145.1). Taxonomy (NCBI): domain Eukaryota; kingdom Viridiplantae; phylum Streptophyta; class Magnoliopsida; order Poales; family Poaceae; genus Aegilops; species Aegilops bicornis. Next base: position 776,291,111 of record CM038675.1, read on the forward strand.
CAAAACTATTAATATCTAGATGATGCGCCTAAGAAATTCTTTCACAATGTCAGGAAAGTTTATTTTAGCTTCATTCCCACGATGTTTTAGCAAATATAAAAAAAACTGCTTCCTCAATTCATACCCATCCTGCACAAACAATACATGTAGTTAGCATGAACATTTCACGCCGAAGGTCTTAAAACATGTAACGGACAATACCCACCATAAATCGGCTTGACCAATTCTTTACCGTTCCACCAGAGCATAAAATGAAAAAAATATCCAGACACATTCCTGTAAAACTTTAAATTATTAATATAAAATATAGTTATAACAAAAGTAAATGTTTTTGTTATGAATTCATTACCCGTCTATACTCGTTGGAACACCGAACGGAAATAAACGTTGCCATTTAGATATATCATAATTCCAACCAGGCAACTTTATTTCGATCGCTTCTTTGAAATCCTTGCAAAACTTTTTAGTTTCAGTGCATGCCTCATATTTTTTCCTCTAACGATTGTGATGTTTGAATAGGATCCATAATATATAGTCGACGTGCCTCTTTGTCGATGACGTACAAGATGTATCGACCGATAGATGCATAGGGAAGATAAATCTACAATTGGGCTATTAGAAAAAACAATAAACCATGATAACAATGGACAAACTATTTTGCTTACCTTGTTGCACGATGAGATGTCGTTGTCCATCCCAGGCCAGCTATCAAATAATGTTGCTAACGTCTGGATAGTTTGCTTCTCGCAAAACTTCTGACCTCGTGTTGACTCTAGCATCGTGGACTAAGCAAAAACGAAATATTGTTTCAACATGTTAATACTAATGACACATAGAATGAAGAGTTATGATAACTTACACAAAATCGTAGATCCATGTAGTGTACAGGAGGGTCTGTGAACAGTACTCCCTCGTCACATGCCGGCATACGCACTGCGGTGTTGAAGCAATCATTGTCCATGGACTGGTCCATGTTAAGTACACACTGAAGTTTCTTAAGACTTAAGCCCATTGCATCGGGTGTCGAGCTCCGGACCCATACCTCCCTAAAAATTGGACGGTAAGAAGAACAATAATATACATCTGCACATTAAATATTGATACATGATACTTACTCCAAACACCCGACATCATCGATCGACATGATGTAGTTGCAGAGGCGGGCAAGTAATTCACGTTGGTCCGTGGGTATGATAGTGATTGGGGCAGGACGTTTGTCTTTGACTACGTCTGATGGATTCTCCAGGATCTCGAGATCAGAATCAGCTAAAGTTTCTTCATCGGTAGGTTTAGGTTGACGGTATACGGGACCTCCTTTTAGCTTATTCAACTCTGAATCGAGCAAAATGACAGCTAATTTTTTCCGAAAATGTTTCATATCCACCTACAAAATATATATATATACCATTTATATAATTATTTGAGATAAAATAACGAGATAATGTATAAAGATGTAATACCTGCGTGAACTCGTCTGACAGTCCATGTGATGTCCAATATTCCATATAATTTAGCATAAACAGTCCACATGATATGCTAAAAAATTATAAAATAATGCTTTAGAATATCACGCAAATGAATCAAATGAACAAACCATTGTAACAAGTGCTTACCCATCGGTTTGTATTGCCTCATGAAACTGCTCTACAACCGTCCATTTTGTAACATTAAGATCAGGCCACTTATGATCTCTGATTAAATCCGGACTATGCTCTACAAGTTTCAGACGCTTCTCAAGTCCTAGTAACTATGTTATATATATGAAATATTAGGGATCAACGCAAACAAAAACATATGTGAAGATGAGTAAAAAAAATATAGTTACCGTAGTAGCAAGGTCATTGCGGTTGACCCGAGAACCAAGTGAGTCCAGTACTTGAATCTCACGTTTTTTGGCATTGGCGACTGCTAGATACCAATGGTAGCCCGGCATGTTAATCGGAATGAATAACTGGTGTAAATATCATACAAGTCACGATCGCAATTAGATATAAATATTAATAAATCATTATACATATGAATTAAAAAAACAATCCATAATTACATGCATGGATAACGAGCCAAAAACTAACCATGTCTTGCTGTACATAAGTATTAACATGATGCACAATGCGGTGATATTTTGATGGGTCTATGTCTCTTTCCCCGTCTTCTTTTATCTGGCCAGATACAAACGTGCTAACAATGTATACCTTTTCACCCGCTCTGTTTTGTAGATGGTCGTGAGCAAGCATGCAATATATGTAAGCATTTATCACCTGTAAACAACATTTAGATTATATTTACATTTTATGATATTAAATATTGTTCATATTATTAATTACAAAGTTTGTGCAATTGGTCTTACACCGTCATGTAAGAACATATCATCTTTCATAAGGCATTCCAAATCATCGATTGATAACAAGGCATCTCCAATGTCCACAAACTGGGTATTCTTGGGGCAGCCTTGATTGATTCAATAACTGTAATATCCCTAGGCGCATACAAACATAGTCTGTCGAATATGTAAATAAATGAGCCAATTTAGCAATCAAACTGAGCAAAAATAGTTGAATACAGAAGGCAATATCATCACAAAATTAAGATTGATAGTAATATTAAAAAATACCTTGTGGGATAACATGTAAATTAGCATCCTTTTTTGGTTTGTTATGAGATATAACTTCTTCAACATTTTTAAGTTGTGAATTTTCGTCCCCTTTCAGCAACATCGCATATGAACCCTCAATGGATACTTTCCGTGCATCTCCAAAGTCCATATCCATGTCTCCTATATTATGAAAAAAATAAAAATATAAAAATAATACTTTCGTGTTTTCATGTATAATATACATACAGAACCCATCACTTTGTATCTACGATGAAATATATATGATGAAATATAAATGATGTTTTCTACTGCATAATATAATCATATATAGTATCTGAAAAAATATTAGTGAAAATAACACACTATTTTCTCTATAGAAAACATAATTGACATTACATAATTTAAATAATTGTACTAACACAAAATTAGGGAAAAACTGTGATGTTCATATATAATGAGTAGTCATATGAAAATTATTTAAATTATTTATATAGGCCATGGAAATTTGTCTACCTCAAGAAAAAAACATGCACCCAAGGTAGATTACATAATTATAATTATTTATAATTAGTAGATTTATTTATACATCAACCAAGTTTTGTTGTGGTACCCTTAATATATGAAAGGTAATATAAAAAATATTTATTTTTATGAACAATATTTAACAAATATATATAATTTTATTGTTTCTGAGGTATGTATACTTTTAAAACCTACACATGCGAGTATAGCATTTATTTCGTCGAGCAAAATTTGCACACAAGACCCAAATTAGCTACACAGCACGGCCAAACCTGCAACCAAACTTAGCCCCATAATAAAATAACTATAAAATTAATTACCTTATCCATATTATATTTTTTCTGAAGGATTACATTATAACACGACAAGTGGGCCGGCACTTACCGGCCAGGAAGGCGTGGTGGCCTCCACGGCCTAGGTTGCCTAATGGGCGGCTCGACGGCCCACAGCACTGTTGGCGTGCAGGCCCAAACCATAATCCCACTCACTTTGGAACCCTAGGCTTATCCCTCCCCGCCGCATCCAAAACTCCCCACTCACTCACCACACTCCCCTACACTCACTGACTACCTCTCGCCGTCTCCCCTTCCCTTGGCGTGCGTCGACGAGCATGGCGCCATGGCAGCTCCACCGCCGACCACGGATCCCATGCGGCGGCAAATCTCCGGGCGGCCTCACCGGCCCTCTCCACCCCCACCAGCAGCTCGGCCCTCTCCCCTCCCCCCGCCGTATGGCCGCGCGCATCCTCACCGCCCGCCTGCCGCGCCCTCGCTCCCTCCCGTGCCCAGCAGCAGCGATCCCATGATCGGGAGCTCCGTCCGCCCGCCGGCGACCAGGTCGATCGCCGCCCTCTCCTGCCCGACTGTCCACCCGCGGACTGGGCCTCTCCGCCCAGGCGCCGCTCCCGATCGCCCGGCTTGATCGGTTGGCGGGTCGCGTATAGTCTCGCCCGCCCGGCCCTCTCCACCCCACCAGCTCGGCCCTCTCCTCCCCGCCCGTATGGCGCGCGGCTCCTCGCCCGCCCGCCCGCGCCTCGCTCCCTCCCGTACCAGCAGCAGGCGATCCCGCGATCGGGAGCTGGCTCCGTCCGCCCGCGGCGACCAGGTCGATCGCCGCCCTCTCCTGCCCGCCTGTCCACCGCGGGACCGGGCCTCTCCGCCCGGCGCCGCTCCCGATCGCCGGCCGATCTCAGGCAGGCAGCGGAAGGGCTTTGAGATCTCCAAGTTCGCAGACACGTCTGAATTTTGTTTCTTTGTTCGCAGGCAGCAGAAGGGGCTTTGAGATCTCCAAGTTGGAGGAGAGGAATTGTCCTCTGATGCTGCAGCCAAGGGAAATGACACCAGGTGATTTGTTCTTTGTCATGGATTTTGTATTTTTACTGAGTCGATCACTTGTGTGTTTGAAGAATTGGGTACACGCGGATTGGTAGGATTGAAAGAGATTGCTGAGCAAATATAAATGATGTTTTCTACTGCATAATATAATCATATGTAGTATATGAAAAAATAGTAGTGAAAATAACACACTATTTTCTCTATAGAAAACATAATTGACATTACATAATTTAAATAATTGTACTAACAGAAAATTAGGGGAAAACAAGAAACTGTGATGTTCATATATAATGAGTAGCACATTTTAGTACCATTATCCATTCTGTGTTCTATGTTTACAATGTACTATCAAATGTCATGTGTATTTTCCCTGCTTGCTACTGGCTTTGGAGGAAAACTTAGTTCTGCCTCCTGCTAAATGTAAATTTTCTGCCATGATTAAGCAAGCCAAGCTGAAGTTTTGCCTTTGTTGGGACTTGAAACAGAGAACAAACAGTACTACAAATTTGAAATGGTGTTCTTTTCTTGCAAATGCACAGCAAACTTTCAGGGCCTGCCGATGGTTTGTTGAACAGCAAATTTTAGGAGTTCTGCCTGATTTTCTTACCATGGTTAAGAAAATAACATGCTGGCAATGATTTGTGAGTAAAGCATGTTCCAATTCCTCTTGGATTGGTAGCGTCGTTTTGTATTTTTTATAAACATCGTTTATCCATATAAAGTATGCTTAATCTTGGTATATTCCCATTTTTCATTTTCACAAATCACACTTTCTATATTGTTCACAGGATTACGAAGATGCTAGGAGAATTGTTGACGAAGAAACGAACTAATGCACGCTGCGTGGAGATTGAAAATGCTAGAGCTGCTGTACAAAGAGTTCAAAAAGTACTTAAAGAGGAAGAGAACAGTTCACAAAGATAAGCAACAGATCTTCCTGCCCAACTTTGCTCTTATTGCTTGCTTGTCCAGATGATGTGCTTTGACACCGTCTTCAATTTGTTATATTCATTGTATTACTTGCTCTATCTTGATATAGTAGGGATATAGTTGGTATTAGAGTATTACATATCCATTGTGAATAATTTTAGACTATTCCATCGTATCATTTTGTCCTCAAGCAATTTCTATTACATGTAATGACTTAATATTATGACTCTGATGATATATATCTTCAAGCAGTCCTATCATATTTGTTTGTTTTCTGGCATGTTGAAACACTTAATAAGTTATTTGTTGGTTTTTCTGGCTGAAATATATATATATGATATTTCATTAAAAAGTTAGGCAGTCAACTATGGTCATGACTTCAAAAGTTAGGTGTATGACACACGTGCGATGTCCAGAATAGACTGTTAGCCTATAATATCTGAAAGAACTGTTTGTATTCAGTTGCAGCCCACCTAATAGGACTGCTTGATTAGATCTACAGTCAATTGTATTGGCTATGATCTTTTATAAGATGGCACTATCTCCACTGGTGTTTTTTTTGGAATTTGATGGTAAGCCTGACCAAACATGATCCTAATATAATAACTGTTACCCTTTTACGTAAGAGAAAGATCCAGAAATTTGCATACCTAGAGGAACTCGTCTTCTTGATGCCCCTTGCTTCTGAAGGTACTCCTCGAATTTGTCCTCCAAGTCTGGGTATTTTGATCCTTTGATATCTGTGATGGGGAAGGGAGAGTAAGGAGGGGATGAGGGATGGCACATGAGGTTAACATATATAGGTAGGCCATGCAGGGAAGGCTGGGTAGCATATATCTTTCCTTTTTTCAGATATATTCTTATGTATGGTGCAGATATCTTTCCTTTTTCAGATATGTACTTATGTATGGTGCAGATAGCTTTCCTTTTTTCATGAAACGCACACCTCTTAATAAATTTGAAAATATGTCAGAAATCAGAACTTACTAAAAAATTAAATTGTTGTATTAATTAAATAAAAAACTTATCATTGATTGCATGCCACTAAGTTACTTATTAGTTCTTATAAAATTTTCCGATAAAAAAATGAAATATCTTATTAGTCTATTTAATTTTTTTTCTTTTTTAATATTGTTCAATTTGAAGAGGTAAACATGAACTTTCTATATAATTTATGTGTATCTAATCAGTTCAACATGTACTACAAATCAAGTAAAATTAACAAACAAACAATCTTAAATGTTTTGTTTATGAAAGATGGCAATTAACAGCCTTCGGATTTTGTTGTTTGCACAATAGTTGGTGACAAGGGGGCGTGGAACTGCTGCAGACCATCTGTGACAGAGCAGACTACTGCGAATTTGCCCAGCTAGGTACATCCTCTACTTGGTAGCAACTTGAAGAAAATTATTCCTTTTTGCTTCCATGACCTGATATCCTCCTCACTGATGTATCGAGGAGCCGTGACCCGGCCTCACAGGAAGGGCCAGGCGAAGACGTATCCCGACGGCCAAGACACGGCCACGGTGGTGATTTTTGATGGTGAGACAGAGCAGACTCGGCGACTTTGCCCAGCCAGGTACATCCTCTACACAACTACATGGTAGCAAATTGAACAAAATGTGACTTGATTATTATAGTAGCTTAGTAGTAGTAGGTTCCTGTACTCGCAAGTTTATGTCGAACAATCACTGCATCGTATATGCAAGCCTGGGATTATATATGTGTGAGGGTCTGTGATATTGTGAGTACAACAGCAACCAGCCCACCAGGTTCCCTTTGAAACCACTTAGCCCGGCCTGAGTCAAATACAAGGCCAATGTCATCTTTGAAACCACTTAACCTCAGATAAGACCACAAGGTTGATGGTTTTAGAATGTTGATGGACAAGTCTGAGGGGGCCAAACCTAAACAAAACATTTTTTATCTAATTTTCATATCCACTACTTTCTATTGATCCTGTAAAAGTGTACGGCAAAATGTGTTGAGATCAAATGGTTACTTAATTTGTTTTCTGTACAAAATACTGTAGTTTTCAAATTTCCCAAATGCATGTTGCTACGGAATATATGCTAAAAACAAAAATAATGGAATACTGCTTCAAATAAATGTTCAGATAAGAAAACATTTTTAGGAGCCTATGTTCGGAAAAATACTGAAGCATGAAGCACATGTAGTGATATGCCTTAAGATCATGTTTAGTAGTAGAACACTGGTATCACGTGGCAATACAAAAAATTAGCTGCTATAGCTATCATAATATACTACACTTCACACTGAGTAAAACAATCATTTACCCCAAAAATTATGGTACCAAATATCAACAAAGCCACAAAGGGACGTACTATATAACTTGGCTGCACTGACGACGCAAACTATAGGTGATTTGACACCTCCTAGTAAATGTTACAGCTATACTGTAGGCAATATGTATTGGCAAATTACATGTGGTGTTTGCCAAAATTTTTGGATTGCCAGAGTTCATGTTTCCCTCCAACCTGCATGAGCAAAAAATGTAGGCCTCATCAGTATAGAGGACAACTCTAGAGGTAATGGAATCGCATAACCTCCATATATCTGCATCAGGCTTTTTTTTCCTCAAATATCTGCATCAAGCTTTTTTTTGCTCAAATATCTGCATCAGACTATCAACTACTCGGTAGAAGTTGAAACCGAGCTTAACCACTATGCAAAAAAAAAAAACCATAGTTCAGGACATACATCGCGCCCTTGTCGACAGTATGCAAGAATCATACCTGAACACTACATGCAGACATGGTGAGAGGAGCTATTACATGTGAGAGTTATAGAGAAGAAAACAGCTAGCCATTCCTATCGTACAGATTTGGAAGTCCTAGGATGTGGTAAAGTTCTAGGTAAGTAGGTTTAGCCCTGTCATACATGTCATTTGAATCAAGATGGTTGTTATACATCTCTGACCTCCTCCTCAGTCCATCAGTTAAAGGGCAAATCATGCAAGGCTTTATTTATAAGCGAGGGGGCTTCAGGGTTGTCAGCGCTGCTGGCTGAATTTAGAATCAGTTATATGCCGTTCTGCAAATCACCAGATCAATTTAGAATCCATCATCCAGAAATTGCTTTACAAGGCATGCAAGAAGAAAGGGGATGGTATCCGTACCTTGGATAGATCGGCTGGGCCTTCTTCAAGAGTTGAGCTGAACCTCCTGATTATTGGATGATTGATCTCGCCGGGCCGGTAGCGTGGAGGGCGTTGCTAATGTCCCCGAGCACGTGCATGTTTCCTACCGCACCAGGGCGGCTCACGCCGCCTCGGCCTCGAAAGGCCCCTCGCTGGTACTGCGACACCTGAATATCACCAAAAAGAAACATGAGTAAACATCAAGGAGTTGCTTGTTTGACGATGAATCCGCAAGAAACTTCGCCGCGTCAGATTTCCCTGGTTGGATACGTAGATAAAAACCCAATCTTGGAAAATTAGTCTTATGAACAACAGACATAGAGAGAAACCCAATGGCGCAGCGCGATCAAATCGAGAGCCACTACAGCAGTGTTCTCGACACGGCGCAGTGAAGAAGATAGATTCGACGGGTAGGCGGATGTGTGGCTCACCTATGTTGGCTGCCGGCTGCGGTGCCTGTTGTTTCTGCTCCTGAACGAAACATGGCGGAGCGGCGACGTTCGATTCCTCCGATTCAGGATGCATCGCGTCGCGTGGGCGTGGAGAGAGAGGGAGAAGCGGAGGAGCGGTTGGTGATGACTCCGTACGTTCGCGTGCGTCCCTCCTGTGGGAGTGGTAGGGATTTTTGGTAGGGGAGGAATTGACATGGAGGGAGTAACGTGATTGGTAGGATTAGCATGATTGTGGTGATTGGTGACATTAGCAGGAGGCAGCGCGTGGAATATTCCTCCGTCGGTGGAGTGCGTTCAATCATTCTAAATTGCTAACCACACATTTGACTCGGGATTAAATAAATTGTAACTATTAGATTTGATTTAGTGGGTTTAATCTAACGGTGCTAATCAGCCTGGGTACATTTGTTGTGTGGCTTTATGAAAGAAATAGTTTAATTGTTTAATAGTAGTATAGATTGATAGCATAACATATAACAAAATTGACTTGAAGCACAAGCCCAAACCAGTGAAGCTTCTGTTGGCTGATGCAGTCTAACTTCTCGCCCATCTCGCGGCTCATGTGGTTCACCCAGTCCCCTACTCCTGATTTCCTATAAACCAGGAATTACCAAAGTAAAATTTGTTTCCGTGGCTAACGGCCCCAACCTGGTTAACTTATAGGCTGGTAAGTGTATCAAAACCGAGTCTCACCACCTCTTTAGCAACACCAGAGCTCTATCCTCCTCTTGATCAGTGGTTAGCTCAGGAATTTAGCGTTCTTGCTCACAACTTGCAACGGGTTTGAGGACGTATTATATACGGAGGCATTAAATTATGAGCCTACCCACATGTTTGTTTACTTCGTCTACCCACAAGTTTCATGTACTGGACAACTATATTACACAAATCTTGTGTTATGAAAGATAATAGTTGGTGATTGATATGGCAAGTGTCTACGAGCTGCCTAATATAGCATGCATTTAACAGTTCTTTCGCATTCATAACTCTGCCTTTTCATAATTCCATGGATTTTTACTATATTGCGTATCCCAGTGACTTTGCCAACTTGCCGACATGGGGCCCGCTCAGAGCACAAGCTTCACCTGAATAACCTTCTTCCAGTCAGAAACTATTCCTCTCTCATTTTGTTACTCTATTCAGGAGCACATAAAAGATAATCAGCGTTTATTCGCTAGCTGGAATTAAAGGCAACGCATTTAGAGAGCAAGATCAAGGACAACTTCAAAATTTAAGAATATATATGCAAGGTAATGCGTAGTATCAACTATCATGTGTTTATTGACTATTCTTTAGCTGGAATGTGATTATTTCGGACGAAGAAAACCTCGTATAGTATAACAGTGCGTGTATGGATGGAGTTATACTATACGAGGTAGTATATGGTGCCTGCATGACCGTCATATGTTTCTTGACTATTCTCTAGCTGGTTAATTTCGATGAAGAAAACCTCGTATAGGATGGAGTTATACTATACGAGGTAGTATATGATGCGAGGCACGGAATGTCTGAAAACATGAGCTGCCGGACTTTGAGTACGTTGTGAACCTGCCATGGTCCAACACAAAAGTACTTAGGTTCACCTGTAGCAAACCTGGTCCAAACTGTCTGGTCTACAACCATAAAATTTAGATAGAAGGAAAGATATACAACCAACATAGCTAGTGGATGCCACCATTAATCACTATTTAAACTTTAAAAATGTTTCAGAAAATGTCATTTGATCATCTGATCAGCATGGGCATTCAAAAAGATTATTACCTTCAAAATGCCACCGGTTCACCGGGAGCAACTAACGTGCTCCTGACCGCACGGGTATTATAGTACAAAATATACATAGAAGAAAAATTATATAGATAGAACCAAGACAAGCAGAGAACGTTGAAGCGAATACGAAGCTAGAGGGTGCAATTGAAGCATTTATTCCCTACATATATATAGTCCGATAGATTATTCATATTACCAAAAGGATAAATCTGATAATTAATCCCTAACAAAGCTCTATTGGCTTATTATATATGCGACATTTCCCTAAATTAGTCCATAATCATTCCTCCAAAACCTCAACGCCGCTGTAATTTCAGCTGGGATGTTTCCAACTGCTTCATTGCCTTTGATCACAAAGATCTGGACCAGCAAGTTCTTTCTGAGCTGTATTGAATCCTAGAAAATATAAAAAAATGAATTGTTATATATATATGTAGGGAATAAATTGTTCAAGAATGAATTGCACAACCAACCTATGTGAGTGGAAGAACATAAATTTATATTCAACACTGATATGGAAGAGAAAAAGTTGTTATATATACACCTACCGAAGTCCTGGAAATGTTATGCCCGAGAGTATCATCTTGGTGAGCCATCTCCTGTAGGAGTTTGAATCCAGAGTCTAGGCTGTGACAAAAAAATCTCCATATGTTAGAACCTATACAAGTGAGACTATATTTTGCATGACCAATTAAAACTATTACCGCGGGACTGTAATATAGGTATTATCTTGTGGCCAATCCACGAGTTGGGGATTCAAACCAGGCCTCTCCTGTTGCAATACACTGCCAAATTCTTTCGTAACTATCAGGGCTTCCTTCTTAAGTTCCTTGTCATGAAAGTCCTCTGGGCCTAGGAATGACTCATTAGCATGATCAATCAGGAGAGTCCTCCTATTTTCAATATTAACTGCAAGGAGGCCGAGGAGGAATCCACCAAATACAACGGCAATAGGTACTGCAATAGGTATATACAAAGTTAGTGGTGAACGTATAGTATAAACACTGGCTTTTAAGAAGGAAAATCCTAACCATGGACGGGGTCATGAGCACATTGTATTTCGGCAAAGGCCGTACAATGAAATTGTTAATCAAAAAGTTGGTGTGTTCAGCTTGGCATAAGTCAGTCTGACTCAGCACCCGTGCTAGGCCATGGAATTGCAAATCAAACATATGCGTGGAGCCAACAAAGTCTGTTCCTGCATTCCTCTGTATAGCGTCGCTACTAAGCTTACGCACTGCAAGGTCGAAGCAGCTCGGATTGAGCCATGTATCAGCTCGCATGGTGTCTTGGATAGTCCGTAGACTTAACTCGATCATGTACGGACGAGGGCTCCTTATCCATATTGTGCTGCAAACAAACCGATATGATAAAATTAGGGTATCATAAAAATATTGTACTTAAATGTGTGGGCAAACAATAGTATATTTTTTCAAAACTTTAGAACGATCTGAAATGTATGTACCTAAAAATTGAAGTTGTAGTGTCATTTGATGACATAAGTACTATTTCAGAAGATAACCAAATCTACTATGATATGTTCGGTTGCAACTTGTTCCTATTACAGTGATGATAAAAACTATAGATGGTACATGTATCATGTACCAGGACCCGCTGTAATATACTACAGTTCATAGAAAATTAGTAGTTTAAAATAACATGCTGTGGATGGTACTAACATGGCGTAATGTAAATGGATAATATTAGCGCATGACCAGAATTTTTCAACCACTACCCGTATGATAGCAAGGTACTAAAAAAACTACAGTATGAAAAACTACAGTAATTTAGTCAGTTGGTATGAAATACCGTGGTATTGACATAGCAGAGTATTTTAAAGTATTAACAATACAGAGAAGCTGTTTGACACAGCGTTGTAAAATTAGTTGTACTGCTTTAAACACACCCGTTTTTCTAGAGGAGCTAGCCATTGCATGTAGCGATCGGCCAAAGAACGGGCATGCACACAGCCATAGAGGCATTTTTCTATCTAGTTACCCAGCTGGCCACTCTTTACCATCCGCGTGCATAACAACCCAAGCTTGCACAAACTGAACTCCACTACACAGCCATGCTCAAGGCTTAGTAAATATTGTGGCCTAGTTTGGCAGCGCAGTTTTTAAAATAGGGCACTCTTTCAAAACATCGATATTGCAATGCATGTGCAATGAATACTGCAGTTTTTAAAAGCTGCAATTTTCTCAGTTTTAGAAAAACTACCGATATGTTTGGTTGGTGTTGTTTTACTGTAGTTTTGACCAATAGTTACACAACTTTAATCTAGCTTCATACACCTACCGAGCTACACGACCAGATCACTAATGACCATCCGGCTGCATGCAACGTTGTATTATCTTTTCTAGGAAGTTGGAGACTTGATCGGCCGTAGCTAATTACGAAGAATATGAATCAGTATCCTGGTGGTGCATGCCTTGGAGAGGAATGAATCAATACTACGAAACCATACTGCAGTATGGCTAGTATTGGTTACAGACCAAGATGTACGGTAGTCAACGAGTGGATGACACGAACGAGTTTTCCTCAGTTTGAGAAAATAGAGGTCCGGACCTCTTTTTTCAATACTCCAAAAAAACCACAGTATCAAGAATACCTCTATTTATGAAGCTACATTTTTGGTATAGCCAAACACCTCTAAGTATTCTAAACTACAGTTTTTCAAAAACTGTGGTATTCTAGTAATATTATGAAAATACTTTGCATCCAAACGGGGCCGTAGTATTGAAAACACAGTTTTAAAGGACAGCCAAATACCTTATTGTAAATAAAACAGATTTTAACCAGTGCATGCATGCACCAACTTATTAACGTGACCAACTCATCGACGTGGAATAGGTGAAAGAACAGATTTTAACTCGGGTTTAAAATAAGAAGCCGATAATGCATAATACAATGGTACTGATCTGCAGCTAACAGTTGCAAATAAATAATAGATAGAGTTTAGGGCTGGCATAACTAACTCTAACTGCTCCTCGTCTGAGGAAAGCATGACGTAGTTGTATATGTAGTCGACCGCGTCGTTCAATCCATCAAAATCGGCATTGCAGCCATTGGCACGGGCAGAAAGTCGTCTTAGCACCAGGACAAGCGGCGAGGGGCAGTGGACAATGGTGGACTCACAGCCGGACCATATATATGGAGTGTCGGAGGGAATAGTCCGCCCCTTATCATTCCATTCGTGCATGTTTCCATTACAAATCCTTGCTAATAAAAGGACAAGCATATATTTTTCTTCCATATCTATTATATATGTCTCCCTTCCCTTTCGGAAGATTTCATAATTTAACTTTCCTTATAAACACATTGAACGTATGGTAGGCCGAACCGGGAGATTGGACACTATAACGTTTTGGAAGGAAATGACTTTAAGGATATTTATAATTCTAATTGACATATCTTGGCCGGGAGGAATCGTGGGCATGTACTGGAAGGTGGCCCATATCCTTCCCGTAATTACAATATCCCATAACAAAAACTATACGAAAACATGGAATAAAATTATTTTGGTTGCATGCTCCAGCCGCAGATGTATCAACGCCGGATTTTATATTTCCTAATTATTGTCTCCTTTCCAAACTTTGCCTCCATATATATAGTAAGAAACAATTAATTTATTTCCCAAATATACGCCAACCATGGGCGCTCGAGAAATATAAAGAAACACAACATTTTTTCTTCTTCCGCTTTTTGTCCTCCTCACCACGATCAAAAAGCCCGCGCCACTTGAAGTAGTGTTGTTTCCGTGTGTAGAAAGAAACAGAACGCACGGGCATAATGGGATTCCATGTACAAAATAAATTATATTATATTTGGAATGTCATAATGCATGATAGCATGCGATAGCATCTGTCAAGGTAAAAGTATTTTCCTTTTTGCGCTGCACTGTATATTAAAAAATTTGAACCTACACTGAAAGAGATTCATACGTGTAGCTCAAATGACCGTAGACATCAAATATATATTAGTCAAAATATATTTCAGAACTTCACAGTATATTGCTCCGAAATATGACGACACTGTTAAATAGTTTTTTATTGAATATCACATATTATTAAACCTCCAAGACATTAGCGAACGCTTCATAATGTGACAATTGGCAACAAAATGATGCATGCAAAGCGTTCATATATTTTTATATCTAAGACAAATTGTGCACTTGTGTACACAGATACTTCTAGTCTCCATTGTTCCTAGCTTGAACAACAACATTGACGATACGCATTTGTTTCGTCAAGTGTCATGAGGCCTTGCTCTCTGAACCAATCCTCGCCAGGTCCTTGTATAATTTTTTAGGTTAGAACTCTTTCAGATCCGCAGTAAACTAATGAAGGTACATGAACCAATGCAAAAAATAAAAATGAAACTTGAACTGAACTGATAAATAATTAGTTTAGACGCATGAAAGTACAAGTAATCAATCTTTTTTCCAAAGTCGCACGGGCATTTGAACATATTTGCAAGAACGCAGGCTACCATTTTATTATTTATTAGATGTACATATGGAAAATATATCTTGAAAAGCTGCACAAACTTCCGTTCTGCGTGTGTTGGTCTTATTGTAATCCTATATTTATGACCTATCAGATACATACAGGGATAATAAGGACGCCAATAAATTTACATTCAACCATATTATCAAAATATCAAAATAATAACAATGGACATGATCACTTGCCGTCAGAAACAAAAGTTTCATTGCATGTTCCATGTATTTTTCAGGCCAATCATTATATCTGAATCACATATTACACATGAAATACTACGGTGGGTGACATGTACACTGCCATAAATACCGTAGTATGGTAGAAAAGACATAACAACGATGATGGTGCCAGCTGTAACATTTACTTATACACGGGATTTTATTAGAACCACGTTGAATACTGTTTGTGCCAGCTGTAACATTTCCAAGTCTACGTTGAATGCATGAACATTTCATTCAAGTTTGTGCCAGCTGTAACATTTACTTACATCTCCTTGTTCAAAGAGGGATGAGAACATCAAAAATAAACAAGAATTAGGGAACTAAATAAAAAGAGACCTTCATAGCTAATGTACAACACTCCAGTGAATTTTAGAACAACGGAGTGACCCATGCAGTGTGCAAAACTTATGTAGGAAAACAAAGCCTAGTTTAGATGTAGTGAATGATTGATTACAAAACAACAAAAGAATAATATACATAAGCAATCCGAGGCAATATTATTTATATTTGACTTGTTGAATAAACATAATAAAGCTCAGTTGCTAACATCGAAAGATAAATATTTGTACAAGAACACGGAAGACGACCAAATTGTCTGTAGCAAAAGAGTAAATCCTTTATCTTATTCAAAACCCGTCAGCTTCTTAAGAGCGGACTTCAGCCTGTAAGGACTTCCTTATAGACGATGTTCTTCATCGAGGTTTGAAAGGACAAGGCAAGTCTTTTTCGCTTCTTAGGTTTACCGCTTTGCTTCTTGGCATTCTCCTCCTTATCCTTCTCAATGAGGATCTTTATGTTTCTCTTTGCGGTGGCTCGAGACAGTGCGACATAGAGTTGACCATGAGAGAACACAGGATTAGGTAGGTACACGCCAACAATCGAAATCGTCTGGCCTTGAGCCTTGTTAATCGTCATAGCAAAGCTAAGCCTTACAGGAAATTGCTTCCTCTTGAACTTGAATGGAAACATGTCGTTGTCAGACGGGCATAGGGGTATTCGAGGAAGGAATACCCTCCTACCTGCGTGTTGTCCGATCACGATTTCTGCGTCGATGGCGTTCCTCTCGAAACCTCGCACCACAAGCCTCGTCCCGTTACACAGACCATTAGCCGGATCAATGTTCCTCAGAAGTATGACCGGGCAGTTGAGCTTCAGTTTGAGTGCATGCGGAGGCAGTCCGTTGGGAGTCAATCCATTTAGGAACTTCGGGAGCATAGTAGCCATAATGGGTCGCCTTCAGATCACAAAGCTATGGTAGATTACTTCTTCTTCCTGAAAACGCTCTACCATGCGTATGTTTATCTTGTCGACGTTGTCGTTCGTGGTGGAGAGAATTGCGCGTGAAGTCATGTAATTCGGATCGGTCATGTTGTCATCTAGTCTCGGAAACACATGGTCAATCAGCTTATCCAGGTCATCATCCTCGCCTGTAGACGGCACACAAATATCTTCGTGGAGTCGTATGTTTCCTTGTTCGTCAACTTCCTCGGTGCCATTGCCTACCCTTAGCAAGTAATCCGCAAACCAGGTGTCATTATGAGCCCTCATGTTGGTGACAAGCCTTAGCTGGCGCATACCCTTCCAGAGGTGTGAACTTCGAAGGGTTGCATCGATTATCTGACCCCGGGACCCCCTCCTGACGACCGGAAGCACCTGCCTGAAGTCCCCGCCAAACACAACAGTTTTTCCTCCAAAGGGTCGGTCCCGTCTTCCCGTGATGTCACGCATGCTGTTGTCCAGTGCCTCGACCGCCTGTCGCTTAGTCATGGTGGCCTCGTCCCATAGTATCAATGAGGCCATCCTCGGTAGCTTGGCAGTACCACTGCTTTCGTGAAGGTGCATGAGGCGCCATCGTCGCAGCTCAATGGGATCTTGAACCTCGAGTGGGCAGTCCTGCCTCCAGGCATGATAGAAGCGGCGACGCCTGACGTCGCGGTAGCGATAGCGATGTTTCCCTCGCTTCGAACCTTGGTGAGCAGCGCCCTGTACAGGAAGGTCTTCCCTGTACCTCCCGGTCCATCAACAAAGAACACACCCCCATCACCGCGTTCAACAGAAGCTAGTATATCGTCATATGCAGCCCTCTGCTCCAAGTTTAGCGACGAAGCCAATTTAGTGTCGTTGATGTCAAAATCGACGTTGGATTCCTCGATCACTTCTCTGGCCTCGCCCTCGGTTGGGTCAAACGCATCGTCAATGCATGGAAGAGCGAAATCAGATATGTCTTTGCCCATGGACTGCAACATACCCCTAATGTCAAGCAACACCATCTGTTCCACCTCAATCGGGCATGTGTGTGATCGCCGATAGTCATCAGACATAGGCTCAAGTGCCTATCCCATAAACCACGCACGTCGCCTGGCTCACAGTGCACCAAAATTGTTGCAAAGAGCCTCCTGAGCGAACAAGGCATCGCCCACTGCTCTGCCTCGGTAAGACAGTCGTCGAGCGTGTTATCTGCCTCGATGAGTCCCAACCTTTCGGCAGCCGCTCTAAAGCTCCCGCATAGCCTACCGTCCAAAGTGAGCAGGTCCTCATAGGATGTCTTGCCAGCAACATGGTTTAGCAGGACACGCAGATAGTATCGCTCCCCCTCGGCAGGATTGGCAGACACAATTCGACCTATCTGATAATGCTTCACCCGCTCTTTCCAATACTTCTTACCCTTCTGCCATGTGAACCTTCCAGGACAATCCTTGTACAATATATTCCTAGCCCATGGGTGGTTTTGGTTAGCTTTGAAATACTCTGTCAACATGGATTTGGAAGCTTTGTCAGAGGCGACTACGTCGGTCAAGTGAGCTTGCTCATTGAATGCCACCCTGTGCATATTCGGGAGATGAAGAGGCAGCTGTAGGACAGGCGGGTCATTGGCACACAAGGGGAAGCCAAATATCCTCCACATCGCCTCTGGAAGAGTAACCCACCTCGCGTCTACGTGTCTTTTGATCTCATCAATGTTACCATCAGCGTCGGGCAGGTCGATGCTGAAAGAAGCCCTATCATGGCCCTTGTATATGTACTTGTAAAGGTATTTGACGGCCTTTATGCTGGAGCAAACCTCAACGTTGATGTGGCAATTGAACATCAGCAGAAGGTAAGGGTTATACGGCACAACCCATCTGTTGTCCAACATTTTACCCCGGACCTTAGCTTGCCGACCATTATCTCGACGACGATAAACAGGGTATGAGTCCTTGCCTTGTGCTGTGTTTTCATTGAACGGCCGCGGGTATCTGCACTTGCACTCGTTCTGTTGCAT
Source organism: Aegilops bicornis (assembly GCA_021605145.1). Taxonomy (NCBI): domain Eukaryota; kingdom Viridiplantae; phylum Streptophyta; class Magnoliopsida; order Poales; family Poaceae; genus Aegilops; species Aegilops bicornis. Next base: position 776,309,854 of record CM038675.1, read on the forward strand.
GCACACATTTTTGGGGTTGAGAGCACCACATGGTCCATGCATCATATGTTTCACCACCAAGGTGTGGAGTTCAGGATACTTTTGCTTGTCAGGGAGCTCGGCAGAAATGAGTCGGTCAGATCGCTCCGAACGACAAGCTTATAGGCAGAATCCATGATCAACAAAAGTGTGCGTGGGGAGGCCCTCTTTTGGAACTCGACTACGTATACATGTGCAACAACAACACCCAGGATATGCTGCTTGAACAACATCTCTTTCATAGCCTCTAGCTTCCCATGGAACACACGAGCCACAAGATCAGGTCGGTCTTCTTGTTGTCGACTGTGAAACAACTCATTTGTTATCTCTTCCCAGTTAGGGTTGCAGGTCATGGTCAAGAAGATGTCAGGCTTCCCGAAGGTATGGACAATTGCCATGGCATCCATATGCCTCCGCTTCATGTCGCGGTCGCCACCTGGGTACGTTCCAGGTAGCACTATCCTTACTCCAACAGCGCTTGCACGGGTCTCCCCGGATGTAATTGCATCAACAACTCCTTTATACAGGTCCGCACGGATCTTTGTGCAGTTCTTCCTGTACCATTTCAACCTACAACTCTCAATTTTGATGTACATGTCCACCCCCATTCTTTGGAGCAATCGTGCTCCACAGAGTATGGGGTTGAAAATCCCAGGTCGTGTCTAGAGCATGTAACAGTAGTAGTCTCTCACTGAGACGCATAACCTGCTATTCCCCTCTGCACATGGATGAGTAACGCAGACATTAGGATTCATATGAGAAGTATACAATTCATGTAGACAACAGAATACACATAAGGCTTACCTGCATCATCATCATCATCATCATCATCACCTCTACCTATTGGTTGTTGCACAACCGGCCAAGGTACATCATGTTTAGGAAGTTTCGGGTGCCAACCGAGCTCCCCCCTTGGGTAAAATAGTGGGTAAGAGAGAGGGTCATATGAGCCAGCTGTCACATGTATACTGTGCCTCTGGTTGTCATTCCCACAAAGTGTAATCCTACGATCGAACCTCTTTGCTAGGTCAGTGCCCTCCACCCAAATTGCAGCGACCTCAGATGAAAGAGGTCTATTATACTTCCGTTGGTCTAGTCTCTGGTTAGTGTTGAGGTCTATCCTGTAATCGTCGAGGTTGTCCTGCGCACCCAAACTCCTAAACTGCTGGGAGTACGGGTTTTCCACGAGTATGTGCACTAACTTTCTCACGACATCTTGGTCTAATTGCTCGGTGGCAGCCTTGGCGATGGGTTAGGCCTGGGTCGCCGTCAGAGAAGTACAACTGTAGATGATCCGGACGTGACGTTGGTCCAAGGAATGAACGTTGTGGTAGATGGTGCCGCGGCGCCTTAACGTGTACACCCCAGACTTCATGTTTGTGTAGCTTTCATCAAGGCTGACACCAAGGGTTGTGAAGGAGAAGTGGCCGTTGAAGAACCGTATGTTCTCCCGAAAATGCCTTGTGTCCGCATCCATGCTAGACCAAAGCCTCATTAGCTCCGGGATGGGCTCCAGTTGCTTCAGCTCGATATGCCCATCATGACAATGAGAATCCCGGGGCCTCAGACACAAACTTCTTGGCCTTGCAGTGATCGCAATTTGCGGCGTGCTTCAGGATGTGTGTGTGGTCTGGGAGGTTTGAGTAGACATAGTCCAATGGATCATGGTCGATATAGGTATTGTGACTTGAGTCTTCCAATTCTTCGTGCTCCATGTCATCGTGATGTCGAGCTCGCAAACAAGGTTTATAATTAGTGTGATATTTCAAACGGGTGGATGTTGCTCAAGTGGGTGTACATACCTTCACCAGCAAACAGGTAATACTCATCGTCAAAGAGGCTATCGGGTTGACATTATCATTCATGAGACGAGTAAGGTAAGCGTCCATGTAAATGCCTTTCAGGCGCGAAACCAATAAATGAGGGATCAGTCTCAAGGGACGCAAGGAGAGTAAGGATGGGAGTGTTACCTTCACTTCTGATCGTATACTCCGGCGTGCTAGATGAGGTCGAGGCACCGTGTGGGTCCACTATGGTAGGTTGTCCAGTTGAGCTCGTTTTCGGTATGGAGTTGGACCTGACGGTTGGGGTTATCACCCTACCTGCAAACCTTTCATTACGCCGATCGCGTAGAACATTCCTCTCACCATGCGGTACATGTGTACTTTTTTTTTCCTTGCCAATTTTCTGTTGACGCTTCTTTGCCACCATACCACCCTTGCAAGCTCGCTCTCCCCTCCCAGTCGTTGCTCTGGACTCATGATTCAGGGAAGGCACTCCATCATCCGCTAATGCTACCGGATCACTGGTTTGCTGGTCGGCATTTTGTAGGCACACATTGATTTCGCTGCGGTCGCCATGTACAGCACCATCACCGAAGGTTGTGCTTAGGTATGCACCTACAACACTATACATCATTAATTATATCTCATGAATGATTACATGATGGAAGATGATGGTTGATAGGATATGTACCATCGGTTTCGGTGTTGCGAATGTATGTGGGGGCCGCATTGACCGTAGGGAGCATGATATATTAGTTCACTGTCGAATTGTTGCGTGAGGGCTGAAAGTGTGAGAGTCGGACAATGTGTGTGAGGGTTGGACAATGTGCTAGTTAGATCTGGACGTGGCATTGCGATCGATTCAGCACACGGAGTGTTTTTCTTTGCAGCATACTTTGCCTTTCTCTTTGCACTTGACTCCCCCCTTTCATCCTCTGTCATGGTTTTAGGGTGTTCCATGCGCCATTCTTGCAACTTCTGATTTTTTTCTCGAAGATCGATCACTCCGTCACCCAGTTTTTCCGATAACTTGCTCGCCTCCGCGCGTTTCTCTGTTCAATTTGCTCGTCTGTTAAGTCACCCTTGTGTTCATTATCAGAATGTATTTCATCTAGTTTCTTGCTGGCTGCCTCCTCTTTTTTCTTTCGATAAGCAGCTCTCCTCCGAGCCTTCATTTGCTCTATTTTCTCGTCAAGGTCCACTGAGATTGGTTGACAGCCATTAGTGATATCATCGAGAGGTAGCAGGGTCACATTTTGCATATCTGCACGAAGGGTTTAGGGTCTTCATTGTTCAAGAAGATTTCATGTACTACACAAACGCTTAATTTATATATCTGCACGGCCAGGTTAAACAATGATGTATAGTTGGATGTAGTTGGGTTGGTATCATCAAGAGATAATAGGGGAACATTTTGCATATCTGCCCGGAGGGTTTAGGGTCTTCATTGTTCACCGAGAGGTAACAGGGCTGGTTGAAGCTACTTATTTATCTAGGGTTTATTTTTATAGAATCCTCCGTGTCCATACAAAAGTCTGTATGTATTCTAAAGTCCTATGGCTGCCATATATCGAATTGAACCTAAATGATCAGGAATTGTATGATAACACAGTGGTCAATTATTGGTCAAGTATTTTTATTCAATTTCTTGGTCAATTATTCGTGGGGTTGGGGTCTCGGAAACATATGTCACCTACATTATTCACACAGAAAGTATAAATACGGTAATCATATTGCTGAAACATAAACATCCGTACCTGATATCGTAATGGCTGTCAGATTTTCATCTTTTTGCTTCCTGTCTGCCTCCTCTTTTTTCTTTCGATAAGCAGCTCTTCTCCGAGACTTTAGTTGCTCTTTTTTATCGTCATCGTCCACCGTGGTTGGTTTACACACATTAGTGATATCCCCGAGAGGTAACCCACCCACATACCGCATATCTGCATGTGAGATGATCTTAACATTACACTCTGGAATGGAGTTAGTATATATAATATCATCGCAGTGCCTTCCCATAAAGCATTCTTACCTGATATCGTAAGGGCAGACAGATTTTCATCTTGTTGCTTGACGGTAGCCTCCTCTTTTTTCTTTCTATAAGCAGCTCGCCTCCGAGCTTTTTTCAACTCTATTTTTTCGTCAAGGTCCACAGAGGATGGTTGATCTGCATCATTGATATCACTTTGAGGATGGCGTGGAACATTATGCGGCCTCTCTTGCCAACTATCATGTTGCATGCTAGCATAACAATATATTGGACTCAAACAAGGCAAACTTGTAGGCACATGGTCTTAACCTTTCGGCAACATAATACTTACCGAAATCAGATGGGAAGGTTGATGATCATATGTACTTTCGGCAACATCGTCGGCTCCAGGTATAACCCCTTCATTAGAATCGTCACAAAGATGTCCTTCCATCGGGCCTGCAACATCTACTGTGATGGTGTTTGACATGTATAACAAAATATGTAGCTGAACACATACAAGGAGGTAGTTATATACCTGGAGTATCATATGTGCTATCACCATCTGTCTCAAGTATCATCCGTTGTAGAAATAAAGATGTTGATACATTAGAATCGGTTGTGCCCAAGTATTTTAGGTATTTTAAGTATCATCCAAATAAGAAGGATAAAAGTAAACCTTATACCTGGACTACGTGGGTAAATATTGTCAACATCATCGGCTACGGGTATAATCCCTTCGTTACAGTCGTCAATACTTGTCACCTCCATCGCGCCTGTAACACATATGTACTTGAACATATATATGTTTGACTGCTGTACATGTGAACATATGCACAATTTATAGGTGAACATATACCTGGAGGTACATGTGATGAAGTCGTCTGTTCCGCTGGCTTGCTGTGTGGAGTCCCCATATGTAACTATTAAAAAAAGACACGTCAAACAGACTCAGGTATCACGCAAAAACTTGTAAACTTGCAGATCACGTGAAATTCAGTCCATAAGGGCAGGTTGTTACAGAATGATTAGAAAGACATGTCGAACAGACCTTGCTACACGAAATGCAGATGGCAAATGTCTTCAGGTTGTTTGCTGCTGGATACTAAACTACTGTTGTTTGTTTACAGTGCTGGATTTACATTGCAACAACAACTGTAATTGTAATGCAAAACTACAGTAATTTTGAACCATAGTTTTCAAGTTGTTTGCTGCTACATACTAAACTACTGTTGTGTTTTACAGAGCAATAAGAAGTGTAACTATCCTGCAAGGCTACACTAATTTTGTATGTTGTTTTTCCCTTTTTACAGTTAGGTAAAGGCTTTGTACTATGCGGGTGTCACTGGGAATCCTGATGCAGTTGAACCTTAGCAAAAAAAGAGGAGGCAGAGATAATTTTTTGACAAAACTACTACTCATGTGATCTATCAGCCCTTGTTCCTCTAGCGAACTATTGAGTAGTGGTGGATTTTTTGACCACAGAGTGACGCTTGATACACTTGTAACTTTTGAAAATAATTTTACTGTAGCGGCCGGCGGCGGATAACACGACTCCATCAGGACAATGCAATGCATCTCAGAAAACATACCGGGTTGAAACCAGATCTGCGTCGCTGATCAAGACGTTCAGCGCGGCGCGCGATCTAGAAATGTGGCGGCGGCGCAGCGGCGATTGCCAGCGATCCAGAAACGTGGCGGCGGCCCTGTTGAGGAGATCGGGTATGGGGAGTGCGCAGATCGCGATCCAGAAACGTGGCGGCGGCCCTGTTGAGGAGATCGGGGATGGGAGGCAGATCAATTACGCCGCAGATCACTAACATCCGTGGTGGGCGGCATGGGGTATGGGGATCGGCGGCATGGGGTTTGGGGATCGGCGTCAGGGCGATCCTGATCGGCGGCAGGCGCTGTTGATGGGGTTCGGTGGGTGGGCGTGGCGCTGTTGATGGGGTTCGGTGGGTGGGCGTGGCGCTGTTGATGGGACAAAACCGGTTGAAAATAAACCGGTTGAAAATAAACCGGTTGGAAATAAACCGGTTGAAAGTGGGGGGACTATTCAACCAATTGGTCCATTAGGAGTAGAGATTTAATTAAGTTGGCCGTATGCATCGTTCTGATGCAGCAGCCGAGGTAACCCCCTTTTAAAAAAAACAGCTATCTGTCAATTCTCTGTCTGTCCTTGTTCATCCGGAACGTGAACCGCTTTTTTTGACCCATTTGCTACAAGCATACTGTATCAGTCCTGTCCAGCTTTAATAAACCTTGGACTTCTAGCCTAGCTCCGGGTGACAGGATGTGGGCATGCTTGTATCAAACGTATGTTGTTCATTGTGCAGAATGGGGATTTTTATGGGACACCGGGCCAAAAGAAAGATGCGCAGATCCTTTCCCTACTTATGGGTAGAAGCCTTGACAGCATTATTCATTTTCCTTCATACTGAATTTAGTCATTTAACCTTTGAAAATATAAAAGCTTGTATGGTAACAGGCCTAAACCTTTCTGCGCGTTGTCGGGTATGAATGTATTCAAGGGTTACCTGACATAGCAGTTGAGCACCAAGCCTAGGTCTCGATGGATAGGAATCTTGCTCGGTTGCTCCTCTGTATCTTCTTCCCTGTGTGTCAGGCTAACGGGGTCCGACTGTGTGAAAGTACCTTTCTACACGTGAGCTCATGTCATTTTGTTTTTTACCACGCCTTACACGAATGTCATTTCGTAATAAAATCTTGCAAGCACAACAGATATTTCTTCAAGTATGCCACAAAAAGAATTTTTAAAATATTTATTTTATTTTATTTATTTTACTGTTCGCACCAGAAGCATGATTGCACACAGTTGATATTATCCTTAGTCCTTACCAAGACCGACTCTTTTGCTTGGTCAGTCAACAGCCGTCAGGAAAGGCAATCGATTACCCTGAACGCGCACGTCGGCGGCCATGTACTGGAAGTGCAACCTCTGGTGAGGAAGCATGTGAAGCCAAGCCTAGGTCTCGATGGAGAGTAGACTATGGTAGGAATCTTGCTCCCTCTGCGTCTTCTACCGTGTGTGTCGGGCATAATCGCACCCAGTTAATATTCTCCCTCACCGGGACCGACCATGGTCAGTCTAGCGGCGCCCAGAAAGGCAATTGATTACCCTGGACGCGCTCGTCGGTGGCCATGTGCGGTGAGGGCTTTCGCACTTATCTTATGGAATTCTTATCTGCTCCGTCGTATAAACGAGATTCATGCTAGAAAACGGAACCCCCAGTGCCGCACCGCAGCTTTATATAGCTAGCATATAGGAAGCCAAAGCCAGCGGCTCTCCTTTGCAGAGTTGCACACCTCCAGCGCAATAGCTGTTTCTGCTTCTGTTTGCTCAAGCTTCAGTCTCAATCTAGTGGCAGATGGCCATCCCCACGGTGCTCCAGCTGCTCCTGCTTCTTTCTTGCATCAGCAGTAGCACCACCACCACCACCACAGCCAAGACTCCATTAGCAGCGCAAGCTTCCGGTTCTGGAGCTCCAAGAAACAAACAGGGCATCAGAAGATTCCCATCTGCCAATTGTCCAAACAAATGCGGCCCTAAGCTAATCAAGTTTCCCTTCGGCATCGGTCCGGAGTGCTCCCGGCAGACTGGCTTCGACCTCATCTGCGACAATACCACGCAACCTCCAAGGCTCTATCTCAGGGACCGCGTCGCCGAGGTTCTCGATGCCGACTTCGACGGTCGCGTTTATAGCGAACAAGGTACGTATGCATGGCAGCGAACAAGAGCTACAACTATTGCACTTCTAGCTAGCGCTTTAATTTTATTTGTAAATCCCTTGATAGTTCCAAAATAGTGTAAATTAGTACTCCCTTTATAACCTACATCCATAATATAAAAGTGTTTTTTACACTATACTAGTGTAAAAAACACTACTATATTGTGCGACAAAGAGTGTAATAATATAAGATCGCTTAGATTAGTTTCCACATTAAGCACTACTCTCCTTATATTTTGTTCTGTTCTTTTTTCTCCCTCGCTACGTACCAATTTTCTTTTTGACGGAGAATAGTAAACTTACTGCCTAATTTTATTAAAAGAGAAAAACTATTTTCCTACCGACTGACAGTTAGCGAAAGATCCGGACGATGTTTTTAGCATTCAATCCAATCGCGTAGCGTCGCTCCTCCTGTTCCGAACATACTGAGCATCGACCGATTTTTGTATAAAGGGCTGCATGCCATCACACTCTTTCTGCTAATCATGTGCATGTCACTTTTCCTTTTACCTAATTGAGCGCATGTCGCTTTCCTTCTTCTTAATAAGCGCGCATGTCGTTTTCAGCCAAAACACGCCCAGCCATTTACATGCATGCATGGAAAAAATTGATGATGTCATCAAAGATTCTTCACAACGCAAACATTCAAAATGATATGTAGCCCAAACCGTAGGTCTGATCGAAAAACTGTTTTCACATATATAAAAGATTCATCGCGACAAGAACTTCAAAACTAGATCCCATATTGATATGTTTTCATGATTTTTTTTTTGTTGTCAAAAAGTTACCACGTGTGTGCTGCGTAAGTTATCACACTTGTGGTACATAAGTTACCATTTTGTTTATCGAGAAATGTATCTTCCAAACGATCGGAACTTCACAACAGATCCAAACGATGTCAGGCAACATTGGATCATGATTGGGCGGTGGTCCTTCTGCATGTTTTCGCTGTCGCTCCGATGGTCCTCTGGCTGTGAGCATGTCGTTGTCCAACCATGGTCCATCATGCATGCTTGCATGCTGTCATTTGCTCTCTCTCCATGTGATAACGTATGGACAAACACGATGATAACTTTACCTTGAGAGAAAAAAGTTGTACAAAATATACCCCGTTAATTTCTGTGTAAATAGAGGGATAATTTACGCAGCGCAGATGTGATAAGTCACGTACAAACACCGTGGTAACTTTTGACCTAGAAAAGAGTTGTTGAAAACATACCACCCGATAACTTCCGGGTAAATAACATGGTAATTTACACACATCAGGCGTGATAACTTAATTACAACCACCATGGTAACTTTCTTGCCCCGGGGACTTTTATTTAAACTATATACCCGGTAACTTCTATGTAAATAACATGATAATTTATGCACAGTAGAGATGATAACTCACATACAAACATCATGGTAACTTTTTGACCCGGAAAAAAGGTCGTCAAAAAATTACTCTGATAACTTATGTGTAAATAACATGGAAAAATACGCACAACTGAGCTGAAAATTTACTTAGTCCTTGTATGGTAACTTCTTGACCGGGGATTGTTCCAAAACACCCCCGATAACTCATGTGTAAATAGCATGCATGGTAATATATATACAACGGAGCTAATAACTTATAGTTTGCCAACGCATGGTAACTTTGACCAGAAAAAAAATCATCAAAATGTACCAACATGAGATCTAGTTTTGAAGGTCTTGTCACAATGAATTTTTTATGTGAAAATGTTGTTTATATTGGAGCGACAATTTGAGTTATAAAACATTTTTATTTTATTTTGTAATTTCAATGAAAATTTTCCTGACATTAGCATTTTATATCCTCTAGGGTATGCGTGAATGTGCATGTGAGAAGAAGGTCGAAGGAACTATTTTCTATGCCCAGATAATTTCTCTGTAAACAACATGAAAACATATGCTCAACTGGCATGATAATTTGTGTAGCACTCGTGTGATAACTTTGTACCCGGAAAAAAAATCGGCGGAACATATCAACATGGGATCTAGTTTCAACGGTTTGAGCTACAGAACATTTCAAATTTTTGTTTTAGATCTAGTGTCTGGTGTATAAAGCCTGCATAAGAGCTAGTGTCTGTCAACTCGTCCTTGAAGATCTTTCATCAGCCATAAATACTAGGTGTCTGGCCCTCGAAGATGAAATTATGTTTGCAGATCCAACAATGCTCCAAGTGACTTGACTGGGTGCATCAATGGATGCAGAAGTCTAGGCTGTTAACTTCTTTTTCGAAAAAAGTGCTCCAAAGTAACAAAGATGATGAGCTCCATATGGATGCAGAAGTATAGGATGCATGAAAGAAGGTACAACCAAACTTTGCTTAGGGCTTAACAAATTGCCTGGTAGATTACCTCGCACACGATAATAAGATTAGAAAGATTGTGCGAATTGGCACGTGAAGAAAATATGATCACTGCTTTTAATCACTCTATGGGCACACATTACACTCACAGTACGGGAGTTGAATTTTTTTTGCCCTAAAGAAACTTGCTGGGGTATTAAGTTTGACTGTTAGAAATAAACAAAAATACACCCGAGGATATTAAGCGGTTACCGGGTATTTTGATGCCGAGTTAGAGCATCTGCAACGGACTTGGAAAATCCGACCCCTCAAAACCCGTGGATGTAACCAGGCGCATCCGCGGACAGTGACTGGTCGGACCTCAAATTTGATGCTATGCATCCGAGTTTCATATTTCATCACATAGATCCATACAAACCATGCAATAATAATCCTATGCTTCATTGTCGGAGATGTCTACCAAGTCGATGTCAGGTGCCGGGTAGATCGATGCATAGGAGGGTTTCAGCTCCTCCTCCACCTCCTCATCATCATCATCATCCATAAACGCGTGCATCTCGTCGACTTGCACAACTTGCTCTACCTCTGTCTCCTACAGACGAGGGTGTCTCGCCTCCGGCTCCGATTTCGACCAGAGGGAATCGAGAATCCCTTGTTCCTCCGCCTACAGATCCGCGTCCCTAGAGTCCCCAACATCCTCCTCGGGCTCCTCCTCCTCCATCTGAGCCTCCTCGTCAACCTCCTCCTCCTCCACCTCTAAGTCCGCCTCCAGATCCACCACGCCCGGAGGTAGCCCCGCAGCGTTCCGGGCTTCACGCCTTGCCCGGATCTGCTCAAGGAGCTACAGCCAGTGCTCCGGCGTTAGATATGGGTAGCTCCTTACCCGCCGACATGGGGGCATGGCTACTAGTGGTGGCGGACGGAAGGGAGAAAATATGGATAGGTAGGGTTACGGTGCTGGCGGTCGGCTTAAATTACTGGGCTAGGCAATACGCAGCCCGCCAGAGCGGTGCCACACGGCGCCGTCGGTCCGACAGAAGACGAGTTTTGGACTGTCAGGTTTTGGAGTGTTTTTCTATGGGGCCCAATCGTCAGTCTCCCTTGTCCGCCCAGATTTGGTCTGGATACGAGGGGTGCCAGTCAGCCAGGGCATTAGAAGCACATTTGAGGCGCCCGTCTAGGTCGCTTTTTTGTGACAGGTCATTGACCGGGCTGTCGGCCTGGGCGTTTGAGGTGCCCGGCTGTAAATACTTTTATCGCTTGAAATTTTGATTTACCGAGCGCTTACTGAGTATTTCAATGCCCCCAATGATAAATGAGTGTTTCCAGCAAAAATAATAGAATTTAATTAATTTGAACGGTGAGTGTACAGTTAACTAAAGCGAAAACACTGATATAACATGGAACAAAAGACGTTGTGCTTGCACGTGCGGCTTTCCTAACCACGTAACGCTAAGGGCAACTCGCAGACCTAACAGACACGTAATGTGTCTGTTTTTTATTTGTTTGGCTAAGCCAGCCGACATTAATGTCGGGTATTGTCCGCCGGCTCATAGGCGCCACCAATGCGCCCGATGCATTTGAGATTTTGAAACATTTATTGAAATAAAAATATATGCATTGCCACCAAAGGTTCCTTTGTTACGTCAACTAATTTAAAAAACATAATAAAACCAAGATCTAGTGGCTATTGTCGCCGTCGCCCTCGTCGGTAAGGTCGGTGAAGATTAGAGCATGCCATGGAAACGACCACAATACTTACGGGCTGCGGTGATGGCACATGGTAGCCCAGCGGCTCTGGCTACTGCTGCTCCGACGGTGACGACCCCTCCTACTCCTGGTCCGTGCCCACCCACAAGAGCATGCACAACACCCACTCCAGCGTCCAGGGCACCGTGGACGTCCACCACCACGTGTGCCCCACCAGATGCGCCAGCGGGAACGACTCCGGATGCTCCTGCTCCAGCTCAGGTGCGACAACATTGCCTGCAGCCGACGCGACGAGTGCCGCTGCCAGTCGGGCCACTAGGCAAGCTTGTCGAGATCGGAATCGTCAAGGACCTTCTTGTAGGCCTCGCCAGCCTCCTCCTCCTTCACCACGGGCCGTGCGGTGTCTCGCGCGCTACGGACGAGCCAATGTAGCACACGGCACGTGAGGGGCGTAGTACGACTGGCGCCAGTTGTCGTGTTCATCGTTGAACTAGGTATTCCAGTTCAGCAAATCCTCGTTGAACGCCGAGCCGTGAAGAAGGTCGGCGGGGAGCTGAGCTCTGTGGCGATGGATCTCCTCCTCCCGCGCGCGTCTGGTAGCTGGAACGGCTGGCAGTGGAATCCTCCACGAGTTCAGATGCAAGCCATCTGGACACGGGGATGGCCCGAGCCCAGTACTGCTAGCACTGGTCGACGTCCACATAGACACATTCCCTCCGCGATGCGGCCCCCCAGCAGCACGAGGATGAACGGAGCCGCCTAGCGTCGGCCTCATGGTCGGGCTTCCCCGGGATCCATTTTCGTGACATTTGGGCCGGCAGCCGGTCGGGCGGTGAGCGGTGGCTAGGGTTGCACGCTTTTGGATGTCGGGCGGCTGGGGGCAGAGGGAGGAAGAGCACTGGGCAGAGAAGGACGTGGGCAACCCCCCACCCCTCCGAGCACGGGTGGCGTTAAAAGGATCAGTGTGACGTGGTTGGGTGGCTGATGCGTTTCGCCGCTGCTCCACACGCATGGCATTAGTAAGGACCAGTGGGAGGGTGTTGGATGGCCGACGCACGGCGTGTCTGTCTTTTGTCCGTGAGGATGCAAACCTGGCCCAAATTTGGGGTGGCATTTTTGTGAACTGGGTCGTCATGTTGGGCCCTGTTTTTTGTCCTCGTGAACCCAAATAGACACTGGCAGACGAAGTGGTCTGCCGGTTGGAGTTGCCCCGAGGTCTTGGGTTTGACACCCTGGGTTTGCAACTTTTTGCACTAAATTTGAGCACATAATATATATTGTATTGTCAAAATAAATTTGCCCATTGAGGTACTAAACTGACCACCTCAACATTCAATCACAGGGGGGAAGATAACCACTACGACACTTGCAAATTCTTGACTAAAATGACTATAACTCATAGGGAGCACATAGAACTCATCTAGCTGACACATAACTATGGTCTGATTAGCTTGGGCTTCGCCTTTGTCGTAAAAAAATGAGCCAATTTTTTTTTAAACTTGCGGCATACTTTTATTCAACTCAAATAAGGAATATATACATCAAAAACAAATTCAGCTAGAATAAACTATGGAGGATCATTACCCCAGATTGCAGAATTAGAATCGTAACAACATCGAGCAATCTTGCGTGCCACTTGGTTTGCCCCTCTTGAACAATGAGCATAACATACTGAGCCAATTCTTTGAGATAATATAAAGCAGTCGCTCAAAATTGCCGAATAAGGACTCTGAATGTTCACTTCTTCCTTATGTTAGAGTTGTGTCGACGAAAAGTCCATTCTGCACCCGAGCTCATATGCTCCCGCATGAACAGTAAAATAAAAAAAAATTAAAAAATTCCAAATTTTTTTTGAGACAAACATTGACAAAAGTTCTAAGTGCCTGCAAAAATTCGTCATGAAATCACATTCCTAGAAGGCGTGGCAAAAAAAAAAACAAATTCAGTGTTTGTTGGGAAACGTAGCATGCAATTTCAAAAAAATTCCTACGCTCACGCAAGATCTATCTAGGAGATGCATAGCAAAGAGAGGGGGAGAGTGTGTCTATGTACCCTCGTAGACCGAAAGCGGAAGTGTTTGACAACGCGGTTGATGTAGTCGAATTTCTTCTAGCTCCGACTAATCAAGAACCAAACATACGGAACCTCCGAGTTCTACACACGTTCAGCTCGATGATGTCCCTCGGCCTCTTGATCCAGCAAGATGTCGAGGAAATAGATGAGTTCCGTCAGCACGACGGCGTGGTGACGGTGATGGAGAAGTGATCCCCCTAGGGCTTCGCCTAAGCACTGCAAGAATATGACCGAGGGTGTAAACTGCAGGGGGGCACACGGCTAACAATTGATGTTGTGTCCTCTAGGCTCCCCCCTCCCCACATACCCACATACCCATATATATATATATATATATATATATATATATATATATATATATATATATATATATATATATATATATATATATATATATATATATATATAGGTGGGAGGGGAGGGGAGGTATCCAAGGGGCGCCCCAAGTAGGCCAAATCCTACTTGGGGTTTTCCCCAATTCGGCCTCCCCCTTTCCATAATTACCGGAGGGGAAAAAGGAAGAGGAAGGAGAGAAGGAAAGGGGGGAGGGGGCGAACCCCCTCTTTCCCTTTTCCCACTTGGCCTCCTTCCTTGGGGAGGGGGGGCGTCACCCCTTGTAGGCTGGTGTGCTCCTCTCTTATGGCCCATATGCCCCATATCTTTCCCCCGGGGGTTGCGGTAACCCCTCCGGTACTCCGATAAATACCCGATACACTCTGGAACACTTCTGGTGTCCGAATACCATCGTCCTATATATCAATATTTACCTCTAGACCATTTCAGACTCCTCGTCATGTCCGTGATCTCATCCGGGACTCCGAACAACATTCGGTCACCAAATCACATAACTCGTATAATACTAAATTGTCATCGAACGTTAAGCGTGCGGACCCTACGGGTTCGAGAACTATGTAGACATGATCGAGACACCTCTCCGGTCAATAACCAATAGCGGAACCTGGATGCTCATATTAGCTCCTACATATTCTATGAAGATCTTTATCGGTCGAACCGTTATGACAACATACATTATTCTCTTTTTCCATCGGTATGTTACTTGCCCGAGATTCGATCGTCGGTATCTTTATACCTAGTTCAATCACGTTACCGGCAAGTGTCTTTACTCGTTCCGTAATACATCATCCCAAGAATAACTCATTAGTCATTTGCTTGCAAGGCTTATTTTGATGTGTATTACCGAGAGGGCCCAGAGATACCTCTCCGATACTCGGAGTGACAAATCCTAATCTCGATCTATGCCAACTCAACAAACACCTTCGGAGATACCTGTAGAGCATATTTATAATCATCAGCTACGCTGTGATGTTTGATATCACACAAGGCATTCCTCCAATATCCGGGAGTTGCATAATCTCATAGTCGGAGGAATATGTATTTGACATGAAGAAAGCAATATCAAGAAAGTTGAACAATCATTCTGCTAAGCTAACAGATGGGTCTTGTCCATCACATCATTCTCCTAATGATATGATCCCGTTATCAAATGACAACTCATGTCCAGAGTTAGGAAACATTAACCATCTTTGATCAACGAGCTAGTCAAGTAGATGCTCACTAGGGACATAGTGTTTGTCTATGTATTCACACATGTATTTAGATTTCTGATCAATGCAATTCTAGCATGAATAATAAGCATTTATCATGATTAATGAAATATATAATAACAACTTTATTATTGCCTCTAGGTCATATTTCCTTTAGTCTCCCACTTGCACTAGAGTCAATAATCTAGATTACATTGTAATGATTCTAACACCCATGGAGTCTTGGTGTTGATCATGTTTTGCTCGTGGAAGAGGCTTAGTCAATGGGTCTGCTACATTCAAATCCGTATGTATTTTGCAAATCTCTATGCTCCCTCCTTGACTTGATCACGAATGGAGTTGAAGCGTCTCTTGATGTGTTTGGTTCTTTTGTGAAACCTGAATTCCTTCGCCAAGGCAATTACTCCAGTGTTGTCACAAAAGATTTTCATTGGACCCAATGCACTAGGTATTACACCTAGATCAGATATGAACTCCTTCATCCAGACTCCTTCATTTGCTGCTTCTGGAGCAACTATGTACTCCACTTCACACATAGATCCCGCCACGACGCTCTGCTTGGAACTGCACCAACTGACAGTTAGCTCCACCATTCAAAATAAATATGTATCCGGTTTGTGACTTAGAGTCATCCGGATCAGTGCCAAAGCTAGTATCAACTTAACCATTTACGACAAGCTCTTTATCACCTCCATAAACGAGAAATATATCCTTGGTCCTTTTCAAGTACTTCAGGATGTTCTTGACCGCTGTCGAGTGATCCACTCCTGGATTACTTTGGTACCTCCCTGCCAGACTTATGGCAAGGCAGACATCATGTCTGGTACACAACATAGCATACATAATATAACCTATGGCTGAGGCATAGGGAATGACTTTCATTCTCTCTATCTTCTGCAGTGGTCAGGCATTGAGTCTGACTCAATTTCACACCTTGTAACACAAGCAAGAACCCTTTATTTGATTGATCTATTTTCAACTTCTTCAAAACTTTATCAAGGTATGTGCTTTGTAAAAGTCCTATCAAGGTCTTGATCTATCTCTATAGATCTTGATGCCCAATATATAAGCAGCTTCACCGAGGTCTTTCATTGAAAAATTCTTATTCAAGTATCCTTTTATGCTATCCAAAAATTCTATATCATTTCCGATCAATAATATGTCATCCACATATAATATCAGAAATGCTGCAGAGCTCCCACTCACTTTCTTGTAAATACAGGCTTCTCCGAAAGTCTGTATAAAACCATATGCTTTGATCGCCTCATCAAAGTGTATATTCCAACTCCGAGATGCTTGCACCAGTCCATAGATGGATCGCTGGAGCTTGCACACTTTGTTAGCACCTTTATGATCTACAAAACCTTCTGGTTGCATCATATACAACTCTTCTTTAAGAAATCCATTAAGGAATGCAGTTTTGACGTACATTTGCCAGATTTCATAATCATAAAACGTGGAAATTGCTAACATGATTCGGACAGACTTAAGCATCGCTACGGGTGAGAAAGTCTCATCATAGTCAACTCCTTGAACTTGTCGAAAACTTTTCACGACAAGTGAACCTTTTAGACAGTAACATTACCATCAACGCCAGCCTTCTTCTTGAAGATCCATTTAATTTTTATGGCTGGCCTATCATCGGGCAAGTCCACCAAAGTCCACACTTTGTTCTCATACATGGATCCTATCTCAGACTTCATGGCCTCAAGCCATTTATCGGAATCTGGACTCATCATAGCTTCTTCATAGTTCGTAGGTTCGTCATGGTCTAGTAACATGACTTCCAAAACGGGATTATTATACCACTCTGGTGCGGATCGTGCTCTGGTTGACCTACGAGGTTCAGTAGTAACTTGATCTGAAGTTTCATGATCATCATCATTAGCTTCCTCTCTAGTTGGTGTAGGCATCATGGAAACGGTTTTCTGTGATGAGCTATTTTCCAATTCGAGAGAAGGTACAATTACATCATCAAGTTCTACTTTCCTCCCACTCCTTCTTTCGAGAGAAACTCCTTCTCTAGAAAGGTTCCATTCTTGGCAACAAAGATCTTGCCTTCGGATTTGTGGTAGAATGTGTACCAAATTGTTTCCTTAGGGTATCCTCCTCGGTTCGGAAAGCATTTCCCTTCACCAAGGGCCTGAAGAGGATTGTCAACATCCCATCGAGGTCCTTCCCCTTGTTTGCCTTCTATTTCAGTAATTTAATAATCTAAACCTACCAATAAAGAGAAGTGATATTTTTGGTCTGTCATGCTATTTTTGTTGGGAAACGTAGCATGCAATTTCAAAAAAATCCTACACTCACGCAAGATCTATCTAGGAGATGCATAGCAACGAGAGGGTGAGAGTGTGTCTACGTACCTTCGTAGACCAAAAGCAGAAGCATTTGACAACGCGGTTGATGTAGTCGAAGTTTTTCTAGCTCCGACCGATCAAGCATCGAACGTACGACACCTCCGAGTTATGCACACGTTCAATTCGATGACGTCCCTCGGCCTCTTGATCCAGCAAGATGCCGAGGAAGTAGATGAGTTCCGTCAGCACGATGGCGTGGTGACGGTGATGGTGAAGTGTCCGCGCAGGGCTTCGCCTAAGCATTGCGAGAATATGAACGAAGGTGTAAACTATGGAGGGGAGCACCGCACACGGCTAACAATTGTTGTTGTGTCCTCTAGGCGCCCCCCTACCCACTTATATATAGATGGGAGGGGAGGAGAGGAAGCTAAGGGGCGCCCCAAGTAGGCCGAATCCTACTTGGGGTCTTCCCCAATTCGGCCTCCCACCTTCCATAATTGCCGGAGGGGAAATGGCATAGGAAGGAGAGAAGGAAGGGGGGGGGACCCCCTCTTTCCCTTATCGCAATCCGCCTCCTTCCTTGGGGGGGGGGGGGGGGCGCCACCCCTTGTGGGCTGGTGTGCTCCCCTCTTATGGCCCATATCTTTCTCCTGGGGGTTCCGGTAACCCCTCCGGTACTCCGATAAATACCCGATACACTCCGGAACACTTTCGGTGTCCGAATACCATCGTCCTATATATCAATCTTTACCTCTCGACCATTTAGAGAGTCCTCGTCATGTCCGTGATCTCATCCAGGACTCCGAACAACATTCGATAACCAAATCACATAACTCATATAATACTACATCGTCATCGAACGTTAAGCGTGCGGAACCCTACGGGTTCGAGAACTATGTGGACATGACCGAGACACCTCTCCGGTCAATAATCAATAGCGGAACCTGGATGCTCATATTGGCTCCTACATATTCTACGAAGATCTTTATTGGTCGAACCGTTATGACAACATACGTTATTCCCTTTGTCCGTCGGTATGTTACTTGCCCGAGATTCGATTGTCGACATCTTTATACCTAGTTCAATCTCGTTACCGGCAAGTCTCTTTACTCATTCCGTAATACATCATCCGGAGACTAACTCATTAGTCATTTGCTTGCAAGGCTTATTATGATGTGTATTACCGAGAGGGCCCAGAGATACCTCTCCGATACTCGGAGTGACAAATCCTAATCTCGATCTATGCCAACTCAACAAACACCTTCGGAGATACCTGTAGAGCATCTTTATAATCACCCAATTATGTTGTGACATTTGATAGAACACAAGGCATTCCTCCGGTATCCGAGAGTTGCATAATCTCATAGTCCGAGGAATATGTAATTGACATGAAGAAACCAATAGCAATAAAACTGAACGATCATTATGCTAAGCTAACGGATGGGTCTTGTCCATCACATCATTCTCCTAATAATGTGATCCCGTTATCAAATGACAACTTATGTCCATGGTTAGGAAACCTTAACCATCTTTGATCAACGAGCTAGTAAAGTAGAGGCTCATTAGGGACATAGTGTTTGTCTATGTATTCACACATGTATTTAGATTTCCGATCAATACAATTCTAGCATGAATAATAAACATTTATCATGAATAAGGAAATATAAAATAACAACTTTATTATTGCCTCTAGTGCATATTTCCTTCAATTTTGCAGAAAACCCATGATGGTTTTGGTAATCAACTCGTAGTCTAATTTTAAGTCAGATTTTTGCTTTTGCAGAAAACCCCTGATATTTTTGTTAATCAACCCACATGCTAGTTAAAGTTAGATTTTTTTACTTCTGCAGAAAACTCCTTATATTTGGGTTAATCAACATGTAGTACATATCAAAAGCTTTTTCAAAATATACATATCTTTTAATCTCTAACTTCGAAAATAATATGTTATATATATAATTTCATTTAAAAATGTGTAGGATCTAAATATGATGTTATTTTACCTGTTAAACATTCTCAAATGCTATTTTTTTTGAACCAGTCTTGCCCCTTTCCATTACTTACCATAACGGAAATACAACCAAGTCTTACAAACTGTTGGAAGGAGACTAGAAAGGGAAAAGCGGGTTCAAGGCATCCCTGGGAAACCCACTGTAAGCACTCGTCAACGAGCAGCTCATCATGGGGAGAAAACCTAGTGACACCTAAAACAAAGCTAACCTAAATTAGTGATTGTTTAGACCATGCAAAGGAAGCAAATAGCCAACAAACGAAGAAGGCTCACAAGTGAGCTCAAATCAAAAGCTCACGCTGATCGCCAAATCAACAGGCTACTGGAAGTTGTAGATGGAGACATCCATAACAGCAGCATGCAGCGAACTCAATCCGTCGCTGGATCGACATGAGCCGTGCAGATCCTCATCATGGCCGAAGTATTTGTCCTGAGCATCTTGGCTCCTCACTCCATAGCTTCACGATCAGCTCCAGTCATCAAACCTGCCGAGTAAGTTAGAAACCCACAAGCGGAGAAAACCACATCAAAAGGGGTCCATAACTTCTTTTATTCAAAGGTGGCTCGGCTGCGGCAATTCCAAATAAACCAGCACGTCACAACAAGCCCAAACGTGCAAAAATTGACTCCATCAGGTAAAAAAGACATAACAATAGGCAAAAAAATTCCAAAGGTTGTTTGGACAGAGTTTCGTGCATAGAACACACCCAAAAGTCCTCCAAACTACCCTGGAACATGGGCACGTAAAAAGAGATGCTGAGAAGTCTCTTTTCTCTCTACAAAACGAGCATCTAGGATTACCGGCCCAGATTTGCCTCTTCATGACCTCTCTGGTCAGAATGGCATCCTGGAATAGTTGCCCCAAGAAGATTTGAATATTGAGAGGAAGTCTACTTTTGCAAATCCATTTGTAACCACAACGTGCCAGGTGGCTTTCCAAGTAAGCATACCGATTTGGTCGAAAAGCGTTTGTTCTTCTACAGAGACCAAACAATCCGATCAGATTCGCAGGATAAGGGCCAAGAGTTCACCACACCTTTAAGCTCATCCCACTTCTCCACAAGAGGAGGATGCAGCCGTCTCCTGTAGAGATCATCGCCAACATGGTTTTAGAAGCCAGCTACTGTGAATTCCTGATGGGTACAGATATTGTATAGCAAAGGAAACATTACCTAGACCACAAAGGAGAGTTATTATTGATTGGATCAACCCACACTCTAGTAATGTTTCCAGAATTGAAAATCACCCCTCTTCCAGCGAAATAATATTCCTTTACTTTCATAATGGCTTTCAAGATCGGTGAATCACCCAATATACTCTTCACCGCGGCCAGCGTATCCTTTTTAAGGTACTTAGCATGGACCATGTCCTGCCAAAGGCCTTGTTGAGTTTCAAGTTTCCACCACCACTTGGTAAGTAAGCTAGTATTTTTTTTATGGAGATCTTTCACCCCAAACCCCCTTTTTTCTTGGACCTACAGATCCTGGTCCATTACACCAAGTGGTAGTGTTTACAACCATTTTTTTCTTGCCAAAAGAATTTTTTACGGTGCTTGTCCAATTTCTACTTAGGATGCAACCTTAATCAACAACGCATGATCCGTCTCTATTTCCTACTAGTGCCGATTCGGATTAAAAATGAACACCTCGGCAAAACCAGGTTCAAAGACGAAAAAACCATCTGCAATGCCAAGAGTGAGACGCCTTAGGATTGACAATCTTCAAATGTGTTGTAATTGTGTGAGCACAGAGGTCACCGCCAGCAAGGGTGGGAAGGAGGATAGGTGGCAACACAAATGAGATGACATATGTTGAAATAAAGGATGCGGACCTATTGAAGTTTTGAGTAATGATTATTGGTTAGGTGAGTGTAGTATTTTTTTTCTCCCATTGCAACGGATGGATTCTTTTGCTAGTAATAAATAATAAAAACCGGTTGGCTACCGCATTGAGGTGTGAGCTAGGTTTAAATTCTGTGATTGTCCACAACGAAGCAAAAGCTATTTTTTTTATTTTTTTTACAAATAGCCAAACTACATTATAGAATAGCTATTTTCAAAAAGAGGTTGTAAGTACTGCTTACTGTAAAAACAATTGCAGCAAGTACAGATAGAAGCTTGTTCACCGGTTTTGAGTAATTTGATTTTTTGTTCTTCCACAATGACAGGTGTATCTACCAGATACTCGATTGCCATCTCAACAAATCCGAGTGCTGAAATGTACAGTGTGACATTGAAGCCCCCCTCCAGCAATTTCGTTTTCGCTTTTTGGTACCTGTCAATCACCGTGTGCGGCGTGTACACCTACTTGATTGGAAATTCAGACAATAACCCGGAAATTCCGTTCTGCACTATATGCGGGGGACAAGGTACGGACCACTATACGGTGTATGGGAAGAGATGCAACGACAGACCATCCGATATAACTGCTAATGCAGTGCATCTCAAGTTCGTCCCCCTCAAGGAGGCCCAGCAGGTGCAGCGCCGAACCGCCGGGGTCAACACTACGATGTATTGGAATATAAATCACCAAAAGACATGCGTCGATGCTGCGGCAGATGAGGCGAACTTTGCTTGCGTTAGCAACCACAGCTCGTGCCAGGACACCATGCGCATGGCTGGTTATACATGCTGTTGTGATGCTGGGTACACGGGCAACCCGTATGTACTCAGTGGCTGCTCTCGTGATCCTGGTAATAATTGATGCAGTTACTATATAGATCTAGATGTTTGCAGTTAATCTTTCCTTGATCTTTTTGGGGTATATCTACAAGTAATGCCAACTTTATGATCATGTTAACTCCCACCTTTTTTTTAACAATTAATAGGTTACAATCCGTCGGCTCGACAAAATATGGAGTGCAGTCGGTCTTGTGGTAACATCAAGGTTCCATTTCCATTTGGATTACGACATGACTGTTCCGCAATGGACAGATTTCAACTCTACTGCAACAAGTCAGCTTTGACGCTGCATCTGCATTCAGATATAGGAATATTATTCATGCCATATTATATCACAAACATCAATACTACTGAGGGCTCCTTGGATATCGAATATACCTCTAATGTCGAATTGCCACTGTCTTCCTATAACACATTCTACACTGCTGTTGGTACATACTCAAGGAAACTGCAATGGATCATCGCAAATCTAACTTGCCAAGAGGCAGCTCAAAATAGGTCCACATTTGCATGTGTTAGCACCAATAGCAAATGTTTACATGTCAACTCAACAGTACAAGGTTATCGCTGTAAATGCAATGATGGCTATGTTGGAAATCCATATGTCACCGGCCCCGATGGCTGTCAAGGTTGTCTACCCTTGGTTATACTCCCTCCATTCCCAAATATTGGCCTTCTAAAGATTTCAATAAGTGACTACATACGAAGAAAAATAAATGAATCTACACTCTAAAATATGTCTACATACATTCGTATGTTGTAGTTTATTTAAAATGTCTAGAAAGACAAATATTTGGAAACCGAGGAAGTATTTTGCATGCATGTAAACTATGACATCAATAACTTCTAGTCGCCCATTAATGTTATATACTGTCTATCATAATTTGCATATGGATCACCAGTTTCTCAAGAAACTCATGTTTATTTTTGTATGTGATGTTGCTCTGGTCTGCAGATTTTGATGAGTGCAAGGTATCAGGCCATTGTAAAGGAGTATGCCACAACACTAATGGAAGTCATTCTTGTACCGACTGCCCTGGTGAATATGACACTACAAAAATGAAGTGTGCTCCATCGAAGAAGCAAATTATTCTATCAGGTGCATTTCGTACTACTTTAGGTTCCACTATATATGAACACAACAAAATATGAGACCAATATTAAGGTGTGCCACCATTCATTGCAGGTATCGCCATTGGGCTTGGTATTGGCTTTGGACTTCTACTTCTTGGCTTGAGTGCATTGTTTATCCTCCGTAGATGGAGAAGAGACATCGAAAAGCAACTGAGAAGAAAGTATTTTGCAAAGAATCATGGCCTCCTTCTAGAACAATTAATTTCATCAAGTGAAGATGCAAGTCAAAGGACAAAGATTTTCACTCTGGAAGAGTTAGAGCAGGCAACGAACAAATTTGATCACACACGGATCCTTGGCCGTGGAGCGCATGGCATGGTGTACAAAGGCATCTTGTGTGACCAACGTGTCGTGGCTATAAAGAAATCTAAGGTCATTGAGCAAGGTGAGATTGACCAATTCATCAATGAGGTCGCCATCCTTTCACAGATTAACCACCGAAACATCGTAAAGCTGTATGGATGTTGCCTTGAAACAGAGGTGCCACTACTAGTGTATGATTTTGTTCCAAATGGTTCCTTGTTTGAAATCCTTCATTCTGTTCCAAGCAACACTTTTTCGTTGTCCTGGGATGACTGCTTAAGAATCGCTGCGCAAGCTGCAGGAGCTCTCTATTATCTCCACTCTGCAGCTTCCATATCAGTCTTCCATCGTGACGTCAAGTCTTCCAATATACTCCTAGATGCAAACTACACTGCAAAAGTTTCCGATTTTGGTGCATCGAGATTGGTGCATATAGATCAAACTCATGTTACCACACAAGTACAAGGCACATTTGGGTACTTGGATCCGGAGTATTTTCGCACCGGGCAGCTAAATGAAAAGAGCGATGTGTACAGCTTTGGTGTTCTGCTTTTAGAGCTACTTCTCAGAAGGAAGCCCGTTTTTACGGGTGAGTCAGGCTCAGCCCAGAGTTTATCTAGTTACTTTCTTGCGGAGATGCAACAAAGGCCAGTAAAAGAGATAGTCGCAGCTCAAGTTTCTGAAGAAGCAACCGAGGAAGAAATTATCAGTGTTGCCTCTCTCGCAGAGATGTGCCTACGGATCCAGGGTGAAGAAAGGCCTACAATGAAGGAAGTGGAGATGTCTTTGCAACTTCTGCATAAGAAACGTTCAGTATCATCCCATGTGACTCAAGATAATGGTAGAGGTGAAGCTGGTGTTTCATCTCACTCAGGTAACAGAGTTGATCCAGTCACCGCAAACGACCAACGATGCTATAGCTTGGAGCAAGAGTTCATATCATCTGCCAGCTTACCACGCTAAGTGTGTTCTTCAATGTTTGGGTGCTTATCCATTCCATGTATGTTCTCTGAGAGTTGCATACTGTAAACTCTGCTTTTTCTTAGCTGAATAAGGGGTCGGCCATGCAGCGTGCGTATGTTCACGCCTTGGCGGATTCTGTTCGTTATTTCAGTTAGCTCGCCCTGGCTGCGTCGTGGGATGGCACGAAGCCACACGGTAATGGCAGCATAGCATTAGCTCCTCGTCCTGGGACTATTCCAACTTCTGCCTGCACCTTTAAGAGTTTCCAGCTACTACTACTACTTTTTTTTTTGAGGGAAGCTACTACTTGGAGATTTTGGTATCAACAATGGCAACATGCCCCTTTTGTTTAAGGATCAAAATGCATAAAGCAAGTATTTACTAGCACACCTTCATGGCTACCCATTTATGTGGTTCGAAAGGATTTACTTCTTCATATAACTTCTAAGCGTTAACCCTTTTTGTAAAGAAAATACTAAAACATCTTAAAATTTTAATCCATTGTTGCACGTGCATACCAGAAAAAAGGATCTTAATGTTCCTACACATATTTTCACTCCGAGGAAACATATCATCGTTACAGATAATTTGTGTTCGGTGATGGAACACGGCGCCTGTGTTAATAAAATCTCCAAGGAGGAAAGGGAGCATAGACAAAGATGCGCTTCGTCCTTCCATAACTTGGACTTGGAAAGTCCCACAAAACAATGACGCCTTGGTGGGAAAGCCAACAAGCGATGCAGATAAATCTGAAATTTTATTGAAGATTTGCAAATTGCAGTATATTACAGGTCTAGCAGGGTGCATTGGACACGTGGAGTGCCTCTGCAGTTTTCTTGTGCAGATATTTTTAACCGAACATGGAAAATGCCCACCATGTCGCTTATACCGAACTCTTTCTAACCTGCCTAATCAAACAAAACCGTGCCATGAGTAATTAGCATCAACGGAGAAGAAAACAAGGATGTATTCATTCCGGATGTTTGACTATCAAGGAACACATATCTAAAGTCAGCTCCTCCTCCAAGAAAGAAGGCTAGGGTTTCTGCCTCTCGCCGGCGCCGCTACCGCCTCGTCTCCGGTGGCCCTAGGGCCATGGGGGTGCGGTGGATCCTGCCAAGGGCCGGCGGGAGGGCTCCGTTTTCAGTTGTTTTTTCCTGTCTTGTTAGGGTTTGTGTCCTGCTTAGGAACGCGAGACGGCGGCAGCTCCCTGAAGATGGAATAAAGGTCTCCCCGCCTAGCCCCCGTTCCGGCGGTGCATCTAGCATCGTTGGTGGCCGTGTGGAGGTGTGTCTCCGGTGGATCTATCTTTGGTGGATTTGCTCGGATCTTGTCGTTGTTCGTCTACGTTCGTGTGTCTTCGGTTGAATCCTTCCAACCTACGTTATTCTTCATCAGCGGCGGTTGTTGTTCTGGTGCGCTGGTCCTATGGGGCCTTAGCATGACGACTTCTCGACTGTCTACTACAACAAGTTGTGCCCGACTCTGGCGATTGAGGGGTGATGATGGCGGCACGCCTTCGGCTCGCTTCAGTGCTTGTAGTAGTCGCTAGGTGGTCTACGGATCTGGATGTAATTTCTATTTCTGGTGTTCGTTGTACTGCCATGATTAAAGATGAATAGATTGGAAGTTTTTCCACGAAAAAAACACATATCTAGCTCTAAAGGGAAATGCTTTCACAAATTGTATCATTAGTAGACACTACAAGAAATATGTCAACTTGTGACCTTGACTATTGGTCACTGAAAGGTCATGGTTTTTCATTTGCGACCTTTTTGTGACCAAAAAGAGAAGGTCAAAAGCTGGCGGTCGTTAACTGACTATAACGACCTTTCTTCTGGAATGGTCGAAGACGTTTATGACCAAAATATGTCCACTGTGGCGTTTTGGTCACTAGCAACCTCCCCAGGCCACGTAGGCATCCAGCGTGGCAAGCTGATGTGGCACAAGATTCAGCCCAGTCCGATTCGGCGTTTTACATGGGCTGAGCCCATTAATTCAGCCTATTTAATATATTTTTTCCCTGTGCTTTGATTAGCTAAATAGGCATAGCCCAACAATTAGGACTTTTTTTTTCTGAGATGCAGTCTTTTACAATCCATTTTTTTGGGCCTCAACCTTTTTAGAATCTGGAATTTATGTTGATATTTTTATAAACAAGTCCAACATAGTTTGGGCCATGGCCTTTTTAGAGCCCAGGTATTGAGTGCAGTATAAATTCTGGACAGGGCCTTTTTACAATCCAATAGTGGGCCAAGCCCTCTTTTATTTACAGCCAATATTCTCAAATCAGTATAGTAACAGTACTTGTTTCCCACAGTAATAACACAAGTATAGAAAACTTTCTCACACAACTTTATCTCGCATAACATTAGACATGCCAACACATATCAATAACTTATCCCCTATGTTCACAACTTTTATCTCACACAACATTATACAGAACTGTATCTTGCAGGTTCAAATCACAAAAACTTTATCTAACAGGTTCCAGCAACAAAAGATGATCACCATCATCTCCTAATCAAGATGCAAATAACCTGCACATTCAAAAAGAAAAAGCAATATGTCAAAGAGAGACAAACAAAAAATAGAGACTTGCATCAAGTAGACCTGATGATGTACAGATTGTAATCAAACTAGCATCTACTTTGCCCGAGAGATAGCATGAAGCAGTTTTGATGCCATTCATGCATTATTTCTGAGACTAGCGGCAAAAAATACATAGGATGCCA
This sequence comes from Aegilops bicornis, assembly GCA_021605145.1. Classification (NCBI taxonomy): domain Eukaryota; kingdom Viridiplantae; phylum Streptophyta; class Magnoliopsida; order Poales; family Poaceae; genus Aegilops; species Aegilops bicornis. The sequence goes on from CM038675.1 coordinate 776,337,160, forward strand.
AACAGCCGGTAGCAGCTAAGATCGGTTAGTTGTTGGGTACCACATACTACTAGTACTAGATAACCAAGCGCATAACCAAAAGTTGGAACGCGCAAGTGCAGCAGGCTGGCGGGCTGGCTCAGCAGAAGAACATGCTGCTACGGACCTTCTCATGGAGGCGAGGCAGCTCCTGCACTGGGGCACTGCCGGCAGAGGTGTGGCCACCACCCTGGCTCGACGACGTCTCTGACATCTCATCAAACTTTATGAACTGCGCCACCTGAGCTGCCGCAAGATGTGCATAGCAGATTGGAGAAACTGCAAGGAAGCACAACAAGGTTGCAAAAATCAGCACAGGATTCACAAAACTAACAACAGTCAACAGCTTTGCAGATGCAAAAACAAACACAGAAATGCAAAACTCACCAACTGATATGGCTGTTGTGCTCCTTTGGTACACATACGAGAGCGAGTGCACAAGATCCTGCAGGTCATCCGCGGCAAAGTGTATCTCATCATGTAGGATATGGTAGTGCGTTGGCCTTGTAGTCCCCTGCAACATACAAATAAGATTAGCTTTATCAAGTCAAAACGTCAACAAACTGGAAATTGTCACAATGGTACAAGCAACAACACTACAACTGAAAGCCAGGCCTAACCAAAACAACTGTAAGTCATTCAAGCTTGATTTGACATGCCCAGGATGCAAAAAGATCTGGATGAAATGCACATGATCCAATACCAACTTACACAAATAAGATATTAAAATTCCCACTGAGCAGAGTTTTTCCTCATATTGTACCGTACTTATTATATGCTAAATGCATCAACCACAGTCCGATGGCGAGAACTAAACGAGCAGCTTAGATTCATTGGGCTGGACTGGATTGGATTGATGCTGACAAAGTGACAACAGGATAGTAATGAGCACATACAACTAGCTCTAGTATACCGGCATGCATGAGCACTTGTTAATATTTATATTCATCACAGCAACCTATAACCACCTACGCATACAAATCAGAAAGCACACATATATACTGAACAAAAGCAACATCCATGAATAGATGACTTAACAGTTCATGTTTGTTAACAAAACAAGAGTGGACATCTCATAGTGAGTCTAATACATCTACACTAAGCAGACAGAGACCATCATAAGCAGTAGGATCGCACGAAGAAACCAGCATATGCAAGCTCGATCCACACATATGCAAGCTGTGAGACTATAGTGTTGGGACGAATCTAACTGAAATTAGCACGATCCACACATATGCAAGGTGAATCAATTGATCTGGAGCAGTGAAGAGGATGGGTGGGGTGGGGTGCTCACTTGGGGCCGGTGCAGCCCATGGTGGTGCCGAGGCCTCCGTTGAGCTTGAGCACCACGAGCTTGTCAAGCAGGGCCTTCATGGCGTCGAGATATGCAGCACACACACGATCCAGCGCTCAGCGTTCACACAAACAGAGACAATGCGAGGATATTGGCTCTGAGGGAAACATGTGTCAGTTAATTGACACCGCAAATAGTGGGTATAATGTGATACAATTAAATATAACAGATGAAGTACTACTAATGTCATACCTGGTTGAAAGTGTGAATTTCAATGTTGGAGTTGGAGTACTTCTCAACAATCTACAAAACAGAGGTCATTATGCAAGTATGTAAGTCCAAATTTAGAAAGTTCTCTTTTCAATAGAAAATAAACAGGGCAGGTGGTATATCAACCTTCTGTGTGTCATCATGAGTGTTGAAAGAGTTCATTAGAAGCAAAGGAACACCGCATCCATACTTCTTGTTCAGGGACTGCATACAGGTGAAACTTCTCAGACACAAACCATTACACACTACATCAAGTCAAGGTACGTAAAATATCAGTAGAAACTAAGACTACCTCAATCTGAATCACAATAAGGTCAAGAAATGTAAACCCATTGCGAACTTCAATGACAGACCTGCATGAAGTGAGCTATGTTATTACCTGCTGAAGGTGGTAGAACTTAAAAATGAAGCGGAAATATACAAGTCCCTATATTTCCAATATTGGCATGCTACATCAAACATACACCTAAATAAATACCTAAGTAAATCATGTTCTGTACATAGTCTACCACAACGCCATGTTCAAATGATCAATGTTTCACCGGCCAACAGAGTCTAGAAAATAAGTGGATGGTCATATTCAGCAGTGCAGGCTGGCAGCAGTCATTTATGTCAAATTGCAGCAAATATACGTAAACAGAAAGATAAAGAGCACTGATAGCCTTAATGTTTGATAACATTGATCAGAGAACCAGATTAATCGAACTATTTTTTTGGACCAAAGGAGCTACCACTCACAATTTCATTTCTCCATGAAACTGGTACTAGTTTAACTGGACTACGTCAGAGTAATAAAGATGTCACAACATTGAGCCTATCTTGCTAAGCATATTGGTACATTCCCTTAAAAATAATCAGTGATCACATTGCCACGAGAAAATGAACACGCACTGGTTCAATTCCGATTAGTCGGGAAGCTCAGATTGTAATTGGCAGCTCGGAGCAGAGCTCGGCGGGGGCGACTACTGAGGGAGAGAGAGGGGGGACAGGGAGCGCGCATACCCGAAGCGGCCGGTCTTCCAGGCCTGGGAGGCCTTCTTGCTGCCGCCGATGCGCGGGAGATCTTGGCAATCGTCGTCCGGTGAAGGCGGCGTCAGAGCGAGCAGGCGGGCCCTGCCATCGCGCGAGGGCCGGGTCAACAGCGAGCGGGCCCTGTGGGCGCGGGCGGTCGAGGCAGAGGCGGACCCGTGAGGCCCCGCGTCCTCGGTGTTCTGATGAGCTCCGCAGCGGCGTGGTGCCTCCGGGTGGTTGGCTGACACCTCGCGGATGCGGCGTTGTCAGTCCACCACGCCCAAAGTCCTCCAAGAAAGATCGTCCCGCCCGGATCCTTGGCCGCCCCGGCGATCGGGTCGGGTGGGAGGGGGCTGGCTAGTGGGGCCTTGGCGCGCTAGGGTTTGGGGGGCGGGGTGGGGGTGGGAGGATTTGGTCGCTACGGCGGGAGGGGGGAGGGAGGTGGTTGGTGCCGCGATGGATCTGGAAGGGAGGCGGCGATGGATTGGGTTGCGGGGCTCGCGGTGAGGTGAGACGAGGGAGAGATGGTGAGGGGAGGGAGGGACGAGGTCGACAGCGGTGGGTGAGGAGGACGGCGAGGTCGGCGGTGAGTGAGGAGGACGGCGAGGTCGGCGGTGGATCGGGAGGTGGCGGCGGCGGCGAGCAGATGGGGGGAGAAGGGTGCGATGGGGGAAGGGGTGTGATGTGAGCTAGGGTTTGTGCTGCGGTGGGGTGGATGGACGGATGGATGGACGGATGGATGTGGGATGGTGAGATGGATGGATGGATGGATGAGTGCCATGTCATCGATCCGTGGGAATGGATCTGATTGGTTCGGAAAATCAGTGATTTAAAAGAGTTTCCAAGTACAAAACTAGAGGGATTTTGTGAAGTAGCTATCAAAAATATTTTGCAAAAGGTACCACACAAATTTTCACTATCGTTAGACCACATTTTATGGATAAGGACCAATTTGTACGCATTTCTCATCTTTCTAGCTATTTTTAATCATTTTTCGAGTGCCCCAAATGATGTTTTTTGTGAAGAACCTACCAAATAATTATTGCAAAATTGCACCAAATCATTTTTCTAAAATACTAGGTCATATTTAATGCATAATTGACCAAATGGTTGGGTGTAAAAAGTTTTGATCCACCTCTGGTGAAAAAGACAAATTTCCGCCGATTCAGCTGTAAGTGGGTTAAATCTGAACTGCAGCTACCTCATATTTTGCTTTTTATTTTTTCAAAAAATCATTTCTAGGTACATAAGTATCTATTTAATCAGAGAAACACCAAAAAAATTATAAGATTCAATCACTAGCTAGGAACGGTCATTCCTGGCTGCTTTGACCGCATTTTGAAACGGGCATAAAAAATTCAAAAAAAATCAAAAAATTGGAAAACCTTCGCATTGTGTCACTATATGTGGCCAAGTTTCCAGGAAAAATAATAAACTTGTAATACAACAATTATTTTAAAAAAGTGTTTTCAGAAACGAGCTATCATGCGTGAAGATTCATGGCTTTCAAGCCAAATGATCAATCTTATGGCCACATTCATGGCATAATTTGTTCAAATGATCTCATATTGCGCACAAGGGTGCATCTTCGAATTCCAAACAATGTTTCCTAAGGAAGTTTTCATTTTCTTTGCACGGAAAATTCATTTTTCATTTTCCGAGTGCCCAAAAGGAGGTTTTTTTGTGAAGGAACTACCAAATAATTGTTGCAAAAATGGACCAAATTAATTTTATAAAATATTAGGCCATATATAATGCACAATTGACAAAATGGTTGGGTGAAAAAAGTTTTGATCCACCTCTGGTGAAAAAGACAAATTCTTTGTCGATTCGATTTGGAAGCAGGTCAAATTTGAACTGTAGCTGCCTTTGTAGTTTGCTCTTTATTTTTCCAAAAATCATTTCTAGGTAAATAAGTATCTATTTATTCATAGAAACACCAAAAAAATTCCAAGATTCAACCACTAGCTAGGAACGGTCAAGCACGCCGTTTTGACCGCATTTTGAAACGGGCATAAAAAATTCAAAAAAAAAACAAAAAATTCGAAAACCTTCACATTGTGTCATTATATGTGACCAAGTTTCCAGGAAAAATAATAAACTTGTAATACGGTAGTTATTTTAAAAAAGTGTTCTCATAAATGAGCTATCATGCGTGAAGATTCATGGCTTTCAAGCCAAATGATCCATCTTATGGCCACATTCATGGCATAGTTTGTTCAAATGATCTCATATTGTGCACAAGGGTACATCTTGGAATTCCAAACAATGTTGCCTAAGGAAGTTTTCATTTTCTTTGCACGGAAAATTCATTTTCATTTTCTCGAGTGCCCAATAGGAGGTTTTTTTGTGAAGGACCTCCCAAATAATTGTTGCAAAATTGGACCTAATAAATTTTCTAAAATACTAGGACATATTTAATGCACAATTGACAAAATGGTTGGGTGCAAAAAGTTTTGATCCACCTCTCGTGAAAAAGACAAATTTCCGCCGATTCAGATGGAAGCGGGTCAAATTTGAACTGCAGCTGCCTCATAGTTTGCTATTTATTTTTTCCAAAAATCATTTCTAGTTACATAAGTACCTATTTAATCAGAGAAACACCAAAAAAAATTCCAAGATTCAACCACTAGCTAGGAACGGTCATTCCCGCCGTTTTGACCGCATTTTGAAACGGGCATAAAAAATTCAAAAAAAAATCCAAAAATTGGGAAACCTTCGCATTGTGTCATTATATGTGGCCAAGTTCCCAAGGAAAATAACAAACTTGTAATACGGCAATTATTTTAAAAAAGTGTTCTCAGAAATGAGCTATCATCTCTGAAGATTCATGGCTTTCAAGCCAAATGATCAATCTTATGGCCACATTCATGGCATAGTTTGTTCAAATGATCTCATATTGTGCACAAGGGTGCATATTGGAATGGCAAACAATGTTGGCTAAGGAAGTTTTCATTTTCTTTGGACGAAAAACCATTTTTCATTTTCTGAGTGCCCAAAAGGAGGTTTTTTGTGAAGGAACTACCAAATAATTGTTGCAAAATTGGACCAAATTAATTTTCTAAAATACTAGGACATATTTAATGCACAATTGACAAAATGGTTGGGTGCAAAAAAATTTGATCCACCTCTCGTGAAAAAGACAAATTTCCGCCTATTCAGATGGAAGCGGGTTAAATTTGAACTGCAGCTGCCTCATAGTTTGCTATTTGTTTTTTCCAAAAATCATTTCGAGTTACATAAGTACCTATTTAATCATAAATACATGGTTTGGTGGCGATACGTCGAGGTTTGGGCGGTGGCCGAGGGCCCCAACTCTAGAGCGCCAGAACTCAAGATGCCCGGCCAAGTGGTCATCGCGTGACCGTGGCGTTGCCATATGTTCTGGGCGGCCTAGGTATGTCTAGTGGGTTGGGCACTCTCCAGGTAGGTGCTAGGAAGAAAATCACAACATAAGATTCTCACGAGGAGACCGATCGATGCTCAAACATGAATAAGCAGCCAAGTGTTTGATTTGCGGTACGGGAAATGCACATGGCTAATGGGCGTGAGTTTTGGCTGAGGATGATCAGTTACTAAGAAGACCGTCTTCACAAATTTTCATCTCAAAAGGAGGAGCCTATGTGGTACTTGCTTTGCAAACTACCACACTGGACATAAATACGAATGTTGAAGCTCGGCTCAAAATAATGAATGGATTGAGCTGGCATTTGGTGGAGGATGGTTATTTGGGCATAGGAAAGCACTGTAGAAAATGGATACTATTTGGACATGCCAAAGTAGTACTTCCTTCACAAACTGTTGTTCTGAACAGAATAGGAAAATGAATATTTTTGAATTATTTTTGAACTAGGCAAGGAAGGTTTTTACATATTTGACGAAGATATGACCCAAAGAATTTATGAGATTTTTTGGGAATTTTGAGAATGACAGAAATATAGGTTGCTTCACAACCTAGGGCAAAAACCGCCACATGGACATGACACATAGGCAAAACTGATGAGGTGGCGCCTAGTTATAGCAACCCACCATAATTTACAAGGTTATGACCATCTATATTGGTCGTTAACAACTAGAAATAAGGCAGCGGACTAGCGCTGTTTGCTTTATTACCTTTTCGTGTAAGGAAATTGCGACCTTTCTGACCAAAATGGTCGTAATGGTTTAGGGTTTGGAGCCCCTCGAACAGCTTTTGACCAATTGGTCTGAAATGGTCATAGATCTATGACCAATTCTTCCAGGGTCACTGACAGAAGGTCACTAGTTGACATATTTCTTGCAGTGAGATAAAGGATAGTTTATTAGACATATCTGTCAGTTGTCAATAAGATGCTTATGCTTTCCCAAAGTGCAAATCAGATATAGAAGCTTAAGCTGCAATCGCAATTAATCATGTCTTCTACGCCCTCTGTTCCTAAATATTTGTCTTTCTAGAAATATCAACAAGTGACTACATATGGACCAAAATGAGTGAATCTACACTTTAAAATATGTTTATATACATCCGTATGTGGTAGTCCATTTGAAATCTCTAAAAAGACAAATATTTAAGAACAGAGGGAGTATCATATGGTCATAGAAACTTTCTCAAAAACTGAGTGAAGTTAACTAAACATGTGGATGCAAAAACAAACAAGTACATATTACAGAAAATTCAGTGGAAATTTTTAGAACTATTCTAAGAGAGATAACACAGGTTGGCTCCATACTGAAGTACCATTGCTCCAGACATAAAAGCATGTAGACATTACTGCAATCCAGTAAGAAAACCTAAGAACCAAATTCAGGCAGAAATACCAAGCGCAATGCTCCAAAGCACGGACAATTGACTCCTATCAAAGATCAAACTCATAAAGGCACCAGCAGCCCCGAATTGTTGCATCGATGTCACGAGGGCAAACATTGTAACTCTGAGTACAACGACACATATGGCAGATAGGCTGAACGGCCATCTTCAAGAGTGCGGATCTGGCTGTTCGCCCAGTATCCATGTTTAACACATGGACTGTTTTCCTGACCACAGGGTGAAGAAGATCAGGTTGCGTTCTAGATGGATCGCAACCCAATCAAAACCAATCCCGTAGTCTTTGCTACCAAACATGTCCGAAAGTTTAACAATATGCTTTAGTACCCATTCTCTTCTATCATAGTCCTTGAGAACGTAAACTACTGTCTTAATACCGGTATTTCTCTGAGTAATATTTGCATAATGCAAGCGGCCCTGCGACAGCTGAATAAAACCATCATCCTCCATACCCAGATCACGCTGCAGATGTCTAGGAAAACCAAAGTCTGCCCATGTTTCGCCATCCGTGTCCACTGTAGCTATAGAAGGGACCCCCCTCCCCACCTGACGACCAAAGTGTGAAAATGGAGACGGTCATCGAGGAAGACAGTTCCCTTGAGACGATCAAAGATGGTGACATCTCCACCCAATCTCATTTCATTGTAAACCCATGTGCTGGTTTCCGAAGAGTAGACATCGACTCCGAGGCGGTGGCGGCCACCCCAAGAAAACACAAACACTGGAAGTGGGAAGACGCGGCCGGATCAAAACCGAGACGCACTCTGTACTCGTTGATGGCCTTGCAGCTGTTTGGGATGTCAATGTCCGGCAGCGCGACCCACTTCTCCGTGGCGGGGTTGCACACGACGTAGCGGAACCCGTCGTTGTCGTTGTTTGGACACTACTCTCGTCGATCACAAACGAAAGAGTTCAAGCTTCCTAGAGTAGGATGTATGAATAATTTCCCTCAACCGCAAAAAAAAAGTATTCCCGTGTCATTTGTGGCGGGAAAGATGTGTCTTCTAGCCTCCTGTGTCAAGACAACCGATGAATAGTTCTGGCCACATCGGTCGATGCGAAAAGTTTGAGCTATAAGAATTCACATCAGATGGCATGGAAAAGGTTTGGGTGATACTAATTCTTATCAAATGGCAAGCATGTCGGTGGATGGTTAAGAGAACAGTGATATCCCTGACCCATCAGAGTTCAGCTCCTAAACTTGACATTGGTGGTGGTCGCATTTTTCTGAATTTATTTCAAGCTTTCTGGCGATGTGCATTCAATGGAAGGATACGTTTGCATCGACTCGAAGACGTCTGTGACGAATTCGTCAATCTCAAGCTGATATGCCGGCTCAGCCTTTTGGAGATGCTCATAGAGATAGGATATGTGTGCATGCATTTATAGATGTGAGTGTATGTGCGTATGTATGAGCATTTGCGTCTGTACCGTGTTAAAAAAATGGCATGCATATCGTGGATAAAATATGACATGGTTTGTGGATTATGCATGTCATGATGCGGAGTAGGCACTAGCTCCTCGATTCAAAGTGGATCCATGTGTAGCCGAACAGCACTACTACACTTAGTCCGGCTATAACACGACACATGATCTGCAACTCTGTTTCGTACTACATGAATCTTATGAGGAGTCTACTCCCGGGCTTTCATGAGATATTTCATCTCTGCAAGTAGACGTTTATAGGGAGAGCAGTACATGCCATCTCCAGAAAAGATGGATAGGGCAACAAACGAGCCCGACTGGACCACAATGGGGAGATCGGTATGTTAGATGGCGAGTGCCATACCTTGCTGTATGTATCTTCGCCTGCAACGCATCATTGCAATTAAACAGATACTGGTAAGCTACAAATATCACATTCCATCATGTCTTATCAACATCATACCCGTCCCCGCGGTGTCGTCCGACATCAGAAAGGAGCCATCCACAGAGATGGTGACCCGGTGTGTGGGCGGCGGCCACGTCAGTTTAGGGATTGTAGTTTACCGCAGTAGCTCATCCTATACCTCATGCATAGGCATCTTTCCATTTACAATTTCCTCAGTATATTTTTGAGCTTTGCAAATACTCCCTCCGTTCCTAAATATTTGTCTTTCTAAAGGTTTTAAATGGTGACTACATACGGAACAAAATGAGTGAATCTACACTCTAAAATATGTCTATATACATCCGTATGTGGTGACCATTTGAAATCTCTAGAAAGACAAATATTTAGGAACGGAGGGAGTAGATTGGACGTAGCTTACCAGAAAATTTAGCGATGCTTCCACCGGGGTGGCCTCCTTATCACGTGACATGTTAGGAAATCTCCAAGGCAGACTCTGAAACCGCCTGCATACGACCGGACCACGCGGTCCGGACCGCGAAAGGCATACAACGCGAGCTTATATCGGTCCGACGAGCGGTCTAGACGTACTTTTCTCAGCAAAACCGAGATAAACATGAGGGGGATTTGCTAAGATTTCATTATCATTAAACTAACATTGAAAGGGAAGGTGGTTCGTCTCTCTTCTAGAGCAACAAGTAAAATCATACATAGAGCACAAATTCCAGGGATACCAATGTAGCATATGTATTTGATCCAATAAGTGTTTCCCTTTTTGAGTCAGGCGATAATCTCTGAAGTGTTCATGTTGATCCAAAGTGTATCCCATTAGCAAGTTGAACGGATTCCCACATAAGCAACATCGGGGGTTTTAGGAGGTTCCCCATCTTCATGGGAAGCGAGTACAACTTTTTCGTTATTATTTCGTATTCCATATCAATAATTAAATATAGAGAAAAATTAAGAATAGAAATAAAATCTACTTAGCGATAAATCCAACAAGAGCACACGAGTATATTCACCCCAGTCTATTGCTCCCCGACATAGGCGTCAAAAAATGTCTTGATAACCCACAAGTGCAGCGGATCAGTTGTAGCCTTTTGATAAGTAAGAGTGCCTTTTGATAATCCGAACTTGTAAATAAAAGTTAGGTGATGTTTAAATAAAAGAACAATAAATTAAATATAGCGAGTGTGGAGAAGTGGTGCTAGGATGTGCGGAATTGTCGCTAGGCAATTGATAACTAGAAAGATAATCCTCGTTACTGTTTTATGTATGAGAGAGGCCTCTGCTAACATACTATCCATACATGGAGTCCATACATCTTATGATTGAAACTATTAGCAAGCATCTGCGTCTACTAATATTTTCATTAAGTTACACTCAATCATAGCATTAAGATAAATTGGCCATCCTTGATCCAATATATATCGATCTCTACACTCAGCCACGGTAATTTCTATCGACCCGTCCGACCTCTGCATAGTTCTCTTTGACATACAACTAACCCTAAAGTGTGATTCATATACGTGCACACTCATATGACGGGAAACAAAACAAAACATGCAACTAAAACCAATCACGGTCCCAATTAACCCATAGGACAAAAGGAAACTACTCAGACATAATAGCAAATCACTAGATAATAATGTATAGCATAAAAGCCATGTTCAAGTAGGGGATTATAAAGGTTTATGGGAGAGTGGACCACTTTATACAGAGTTGGGAAGGTGATGGAGGTGTTGATGAAGACGACAAAGTTGATGGAGATGGTTGCCGTGGCAATGGTTCCCCCGGCAGCGCTACGGCACCACCGGAAGAGAGGGGGAGGGAGGGCCCCTTCTTGTTCTTCTTGTTTGGCCTTCCCCCTAGATGGGATAATGTTTCCCCCTTTGCTCCTTGTCCTCCAAGGCTCCCGGAGGGCGGGAGCTACTCCGAGATTGGATCTCCACTCTTTTTTCTCTCTATGTTGTTCTCTCTATTTTGTTACTGTTTTCTCACCAAACACCGTTTCTTAAATAGACAGAGATCTGTAACTCCAATATGGTTGAAATTTTAAGGTTTTTTTCTTCATAAAATTATCTTTCTTGCAGCAAGAGAAGAGGTCCAACCGACATCCACAGTCCCGACACGGCACCAAGGCGTGCCCAGTGCCAGGTCGCGCCACCTAGCTGTATGGGGACCTCGGGCACCACTTTGCGTTGATTTCTTCTCACACAAATCCGATAATTCCCAAAAAAATCTCAAAAGAATTCAGCGTGTTCCGGCTCCATGATTTTTTGACCTATATTTCCAAAAATAGTAGAAAACAACAACTGACCTTTGGCATTGCATTAATATGTTAGTTCAAATAAAAATAATATATATTGTTCCTAAAAATATTTAAAAGTAATATGATAATAGCATGAAATAATTAAAAAATATATAGATACGTTGAAGACGTACCGATAGGTTCCTTCATTGTCCGTGCAACAAATCGGACAAGTCGCTCTCGTAGCAAGGTGGTGGACGACCTTGCCATGGGTAGTCGCTGTGATTTTCAACTGCTACAGAACAATATGCTCTCCAGATTAAACTCCACAAGGATCACTCAGCATCAATGTGGCTCCTAGAAGCACCACCAACAAAGGGATCATCATGTACTCTAGTTGTTAACCGATATGGACTCCGAACCGTAAACAGGCCACCCCGCTCCGGCTGCCAAGCAACGAAATATTGACGTTGCCTGGGCGAGGTGCAAATTTCTATATTTTTCAACAATATTGATTGGCCAGAAGTGTTCCTACATTAGGCTACTCCACATGAACAATTATGCGACCACACAAGAATACTTATACGGATTGAATTAACAATCGCATTACGCACGTATACCAACCCTATACAAGACGAAAATGCTATATACATAAACAGATCTCTGAATCTTGGCGCAAATTGGCGGCTCACAATCTGCATGCCCCCGCCCCTACATGACACAAATCACATCCCCAAAACTCCCCCAGTTTGGTATGGGTTTGTGGGAACGCATTTGGTGCATGATGTTGGATGGCCAAGAGTGTCCGGACCATGGGTCCGGACATTTGGGGGCATCTAGGTGAACCGCACTGGAGTTGACCGTATTGATCCATTTGCTACAAGCATAATGTATCGATATTGTACAACTTGAATAAATTTTGGAGCTGTAGTTCCAGGTGACAAGATGTCACTGAAAGTTCTTCACGAGGGTTCCTCTCTCCAGATCCAGTGGTTGCCTCGGCAATGGGATGCGATCTATGGACAGCGGTTTGATGCAAAGGGTCTGGATGTGCATCAAGGACAAACGGTTTTCTAGCCAGTGCATGCAACAACTTGGATCACGGAAAAGGGATGGCGACAATATGATTAACTTCGATGGTGGTGCTTCTCAAGTTCCGGTTTCGAGGTCCGGGGAGAAGACTAGTTATACCTGGCAATGATGATGTTTTTGCGTCATTACCGTATTGAAAGCATTGCTCGGGTATGCTCGAAGTAGTTCTTCAGGGTGAAATTCTGGCCTTTGGTGGCTGGATTCGGTGACAAGATATGGTTGATGCCAATATGGTCATTGCCGTAGTTTGTCGATTGCAAATTTGATCACTTCGTTTTTCTTCCTCGCTTAGGCATAGCTTTGGTCTTATATGACCATGCCATTTGCTGGCATTTTTTGTGTGTGCGTGTGATGATGTTGGTTGTGTGCATTCTAGCTATGCAAAGGCCGGTTGTGTACTTATTGTATTTGTACCCACTGGATGCACTAGTAGAAAAGGGGGCTTTCGTTCGGGCCTGGCCATCCCATTAGTCCCGGTTCTGCCACGAACCGAGACCAATGGAGGCATTTGTCCCGGTTCATGAGCCTAGGGGGCCGGCCGGGGCCTCGTGGGCATTGGTCCCGGTTCGTCTGGGCCCATTTGTCCCGGCTCTTGGCACGAACCGGGACCAATGAGCCTCGCTCCTGGCCCACAACCATTGGTCCCGGTTCGTGGCAGGAACCGCGACAGAAGGATGGCCTTTAGTCCCGGTTCCAGCCACGAACCAGGATGTGACGCCCTCAATTCAATCGTACACTAATCATACACGCAAATGTGTACGATCAAGATCAAGGACTCACGGGAAGATATCACAACACAACTCTAGACACAATTTAAAATAAAACAAGCTTTATATTACAAGCCAGGGGCCTCGAGGGCTCGAATACATAGGCTCGAAAACACAAGAGTCAGTGGAAGCAACAATATCTGAGAACAGGCATGAGTTAGACAAGTTTTCCTTAAAAAGGCTAGCACAAAAGCATCTACGATCGAAAAGGCAAGGCCTCCTGCCTGGGAGCCTCCTAACTACTCCTGGTCGTCGGCGGTCTTCACGTAGTAGTAGGCACCCTCGTGGTAGTAGCGCTGTCACAAAGGTGGCGTCTAGATCCTTGGCTCCGACATCTGGTTGCATCAACCGGAAAGAAGAAAGGGGGAAAAGGGGAAGCAAAGCAACCGTGAGTACTCATCCAAAGTACTCGCAAGCAAGGATCTACACTACATATGCAACGTTATCAAAGGAAGGCTGTATATGTGGACTGGGCTGCAGAAATGCCAGAATAGAGAGAAGGCCTAGTCCTATCGAAGACTAGCATCTTCTGGAAACCCCCATCTTGCAGCAAACAGAGGGGAGTAGAGTAGCATAAAGTAAGGTAGTAGTAGTGTTATCAACCTCGGCCAGAGATCCTTTCTCGACTCCCTGCGAGAAAGCAATCCCAGAGCCATACTATCCAGTTATCACCTCATCACAATCCAATTCTCATCACCATCCAATTCTCATCACAAGTATCCAGTTCTAGTTGTATCGATCGGGATACAACTCCAAGTGTCCCTTACCGTAGGACAGGCTATCGATAGATGTTTTCTTCCCTGCAGGGTGCACCAACTTACCCACCACGCCGCTTAACTCCGGCCGGACACACTTTCCTGGTCATGCCCGCCTCGCCAAACAATACGCCGCAACCGCACCTAGGCTTAATAGAGAGGCCAGCACGCGGACTAAACCTATGCCCCCAGGGTCATGGGCCATCTCCCCGGAACTCCTGCACGCTATAACGCGGCCGGTGAGCAGACCTAGCTACCTCCTTCAACAAGGCAGCGCCACGCAGTCCAACCCGGCGCTACGCCACTCGGTCGGCCGACGTCTATTAAGCTTCGGCTGATGCATACGATGCGTAACGCCCATACTATGCCCACGTGATGGTTAGTGCTATCGGGCCGAGGCCCTTGGATCAAATATCCAAATCGTAGTGGATTAGGAACGCGTAACAAGCAGAGACTCACGAAAGATGTGACCCCGTTGCTCTGCCCGGAGGACTTGCGGCAAGGGCTAGGAATGCCCGCCACGCCTCGTAATTATCTCGCGGCACCCTCCGTGTCAACCCGACTCCACATCACTGCAATTAAGCTCGCTGGTACCCCTCGTGGTCGACCCGCCTTTCCAAGTAACAGGTAAAGTCCAAGTATCCGTGGTGTCCAAACATCAAGGGAAAACTCGAGGAATCACCCCGATGAATTCCACTAGATGTAATCATCAAGGTGAACGTAAGAGGAATCACCCCGAGGTTCATACTTGAGGGGTTGCAATGACAGTCGCATCGGAAGTGGTTAAGGAGGAAATCACCCTCGATGACCACGATCGAATGACTACACTACATGGTTAACATCGGAAGTCTTGAAGAGGTTCACCCTCGGTACTCGATAGTAACCCAAAGAGTGTTGAGCAACTAAGGGGAAAGTGATGTGCGGTGCCGGGGCCTGGTCTTCGGTCCCGTTGATCGGGTCTTCAATGATGAAGCAGGGGCAACAAGGACAAGGTGGGGTCACTGATGGATCACTAACCAACCTATACTAAGCAGTTTAGGATAAGGTGTAGGTAACAATAAGGTGTTACAAAAGCAGGCTATGCATCAGAATAGGAGCAAACAATAACAGTAGCAAAATCTAATGCCAGCATGAGAGAATGGAATGGGCGATATCGGGATGATCAAAGAGGGGGCTTGCCTGGTTGCTCAGACAAGAAGGAGGGGTCGCCGGTGACGTAGTCGATCACAGTGGCATCGGCAGCCGCCACGGGGTCTACCGAAGAGAAGAGGGGGAGAAACAGTAAATACATAGCAAGCAAGTGCATAACAGGACAACAGGCATAGCTAGACGTGTTCTAACATGGTGCTACACGATACCGGCGAAGGGGAAAGTCAACCGGGAATGTTTTTCCCGGTTCTGGACCTGTGTTAGACAGATGATCGGAGGGGGAAAGTTCCATGTTCAGCATGCTAGGGGCATGTGACAGATGAATGGACCACGTATTTGGAATCGTTGGATTTTTCTGAGCAACTTTCATATAGAAAACATTTTCATCCGAGTTACGGTTTAATTTCTATGAATTTATTACAGATTTAACAATATTCTAGAATTATTATATTTAGCTTAAACTGAATTGACCGAGTCAATTTGACTAGTCAAAAGGATAGGTGTGGCCCACATGTCATAGACTCTAAACCTAACTTATTTAAAAAAGAGGGCCTACATGGCATCTACTACTAGAGTAACTTAGCACTAATAAAACCAGCTAAGGAGCAAAAATAATCCTAAAACTAATCCATCTAATTAAATCAGACCTAAACTAATTTTGTGGCAGCCCCACACACACATGGCACATCGGCCACACACACTCACACGCTACACAAATATCACACACACACACACACTCCTACACAGCACACACACACACGCTGCTTTGGGGCAGCCCTACACACATGGGAACATCGGCCACACACACGCTGTACACACATCACACACACCTACAGAATACACACACAGAGCACGTAGCTAGGAGTTACTTCTGTTCCCTTTGAACAAAACAAAGCATTTTGCGATTTTGATAGGATTTAATTCAGGCATCGAAAGGATTTGGTCCAGTGGGATAAAATGAAGTTTGTCATGTATACTTTCTATTCATATTAATTTTGTCCAAGTCAGTAGTTAGTTAGCCACCGTTTAGGGACAGTCTATAGTGTTAGTCATTGTAAAACTAGAAAAGCTAGCTAGTAACTACAAAATACAGTAAGCAACGACAGTAGTAGGATGCAGCAGCAGCAGCGCCACGCGTGGGAAGGGAGAAGGAGCAGGGGGCGCGCTGGGGCGAGTGCAGCAGCAGAGCAAGCGGGCGGACGGAAACATCGACGGCCACCACCGCGGCGGCGCCGGACTTCGGCCAACGACGAAAACTTAGCTACTGCTCGAACGCGAACGAAAGGAGGGCACTGGCCGCACCACCGGAGTGCCCAGAGCACGTCCATGTGCTCAGGTGGACATGACAGCAAGGATAGCGACGGATCGAACGGCGGGAGCTTCAGGCTCCACTGGCAGCGGCGACTAGAGGGCGAGAGGGGAGGTGTTGGCGTGCGTGTTGGATGCTTGGGAGCTCAATGAGCTCGACTGCGTGCACGGGCACGAGCCTTGCGGTCAGTGGCTGCGACGGCGAGGCGAACGGCGGCGGCGAGCTACTGCTACGAAGGAAACGACGACACAACGCATCCTAGAACTAAGCGAGGGTCAGAGGGGGAGCTTGAGCTTACGGCGCGGCACACGAAGGCCCTCGAGTGAACGGGAGCACAGAGGGAGGTCGAATCGACAGCGGCGGCATCCAGCGACCGAAGAAGGGGATCGAGTCGTCGGCGCTGCTGTGCTGCTCCCCGCCTTCACCCAATGGCACCGGACGAAGAGGACGACGACGATGGAGCTCCAGGACAGCTCGGCGAGTCCGGAGGGGCTCGGTGGCCGCGGGATCGAGCGGTGCTCGGTGGCGAGCTTTAGGCGAGCTCGAGATCGAGAGAGAATGAGAGAGAGCGTGAGCACATGGCCGAGAGAGAGAGAGCGTGAGCACATGGCCGAGAGAGAGAGAGCGAGTGGGCGGGGAAAAATATCTGGGGACTGCGGCGTGAGCCTTATCCCCTCGCTGCGCTGACGAGGCGTGGGACGGCGAGCTGGTCCGGCGGGCGAGCTGGGCGCGCCCTCGGTCGATTGAACAGGGGGAGGAGAAGACGACAGAGGAAAGGCTGGGCTGGGCCGTCTTGGGCCGCAGGCCAGGTAAGTTTCAGCCCAATTTTCTCATTTCTTGTTTTTTTTAAATGAGCTGCTGACTTGGATTAGTTAGTGCACCAATGATTTTCGTAAAATGTTCCACTAGCCACATTAAATACTTTGCAATATACTGAGTTGGTACAAAAAGTTTGAGGCAGTTTGGAATCCACTTGAATTTTGCTGGCATTTAAAAAGACTGGAAAAGTGTTCCCGGGCCACTGTTTTTAAAACGAGAGGCATTTTGGGAAACCAAATGAGGTTGGTTTCATCATGACAATTAGTTAATGAATATTCGCAACCTAACCAACATTTTTTTTGGCGGTTTGAGGAAATAAGAATTTGACTTGTTATTTGAATTTTAAATTGACTTTGTTTTTTAACAAGGGGCAATTTGGCTTAGGAAAACATGATGACATAGCATCATTAGCAGGAGTTTACTGTAATATGATTCTCCGGGTGTTACAAATCTCCTCCACTACAAGAAATCTCGTCCCGAGATTTAGGTGGTGAAGTAAAGAGTAACTTCGGGAGAACTGACCCATATAGGGTTAATTGTCTGATGAACAATGCAGGGAATGTGACAGAAGTATCTCTCGTGTTGAAATTTAAGAAAAACGTCGAGAGCAAAAATATGAAGGTACAATAAGAAGTTTCAAGCGAATGGAAAAACAATCGATACCTGAACAGAGTATGAGAAGGGGTTCGGAGCATCGGGAATAGATCATCTCTCAGACGGTGGCTCATGACAACACACAAAGCCATGAGCATATGATAATTCGAATTCAAGGATATATAGGAGAGTCAGGTTTCGATCCTGTGGAACTGTGGGTTATGAGCCCACCATGTGGGTTAAAAGTAGAAAGGGGGCCGATAGCAAGGCATGTCAGATGATAGACTGTCAGTTATGTTGTCAACAACGTTGGTACCAAGGGCGAGGGACGGAGAGAACTATTTTCCTGCTCGTTGAACGAGGCGGACCAATAGGCAAAGTTCTCGTCCATCGGTGGTTACCAGAATGTCAACAGCAATAATAACAAGGTCTTACTAACAAATTGTACACCGAGGTGTTTTCATAAGCAGGGAACTAATACTGCTTAGATCATATAGATCACAAGTAGGTTTAAACAAACCTATGGAAAGGAAAAGGCGATCATTAGATTAATCAGAACACTGGAAAGGAAAATGTGTTTACACACAAGAATTGGGAGTATATCCTTCCCAAGGGGAAGCGGGGCAGGATATACATTATATGACAGCAAGTTCAAAAGCATTTAGATAAAGGGGCGAAGGAAGAATCATGATATTACCCATACAACGGTGTTTGGATAATAGATCAAGAAACATTCGACTATGTTCTTCCAATGTTCCTGTTGATATTCGGAATACCTCAGTCATGCTTCGAGGTAGTATTAACATGGTGTTACATGTAGGGGTTGGAGTTGAAGATCACAAGAAATACACAAGGAACAATTGCAGGAATAGCATGGAGTCCAAGGTTTAACCAAGGCGTGATCAAACATGTGTTGGAAAGAAGACAAGGGGGGTTGTCAATGATAACTCAAATCATCGAAGGTCAAGGATGGTATTTCTTATCCGAAATCGATTGATATGCTGGAAGGGCTCAGAATGTTGACGAGCACGACACAATTGTCGAGAGATTTCAGGAACATGTAATCGATCGGCGATGACATCAAGTCAAAGGAATGATGAAGTGAAAATTTATTGGAACCATGGGTACGACACAAACTCGAAAGCAAGCTTGATGTTCAAGGCGAAAAGATAAGATGAGGAAGATCGATGTAAGCTTCGCTCATCGTCGAAAAGTTGTGCTCCGGGAATAAGGACCAGGTAGCACAGTTAAAAGTTGACACAATAAAAATATAGCCGATCAGGCTAGGAATGATGTGATGGGGTATAAAACTTCCCAGTATCAAGTACTAGGTGTAATGTCGGAAGGTAAATCGGAGTAGAGGTTGGACGGGGGAAATGATTTGCAGACGATAAGTATTTTAACTTATCCAGTAAATGGAATCAAGGAGGAAAATGCGGTCGGAACCACGTTTGCAAAGGATCAATTCACCGATACCATAGGATAATATATCAAGGAAAAAGTTATTATTACAAGAAGCTTCCATGATTGGATCTACATCGTGTCCATGGGCATGAACACAAAGGTTCAATGTCGACTCCCATTTCTCCAATGCATAATCTTTCATTCACTTCTCGCGTTCAATGAAGTTGTAGTGTTGAAATGTTATCTGGCAAAACACCAGAAGCGTAAGACTCGTTAAAACTCTCGGGTTCAAACGGATTATGGGAGGCATAGGTTCAACCCATAGGGGCATCTTAGGAACCTATTTCACAAACTTCAGAAGTAAGCAACACAAGCTCGAAAGCAGAGCATGGTTGACAAAAGGAGAGGATACAATTACCAAAGGCATTATGTATCTGGGAAAGAGCGCACACAATTTTGAATATGAAGGAAACTACCGGATAAGGATTCAGCGGTCCTTAATGGATCTGATGTGAGTATCAGTACTCAATCAGAAGAAGGAAAGAATGCAAGGCATCGGATTATAGATATATCTGGATAACTTCAAAGCTAGAATACAAAGGAATTATGATTTTCATATCAGAAGATCAGAAGCAGAAGCTCTGATCAAAAAATAATTGAGTTGAATCGATATAGATCGACAATCAATCAAGGTTTCATTTGCCAAGAACAAGCCCATGTTCGGAGTGACGTCTGAGCCAGAAATATGAATTCTAGGATCTGATTGAGGATTGCGAGCATTCGCAACAAATTGGATGAAGGGACTCGAAATGATAGAGACATAGGATGTCAACGGAGATTACTAGAAATATGGAATTAATCATAATGCAAACAGACAAGAAGAATCAAGAGTAATAGGCTGCAGAGGATTTTCGGAAGATCAGATAGTATTTCCAAGTACTTTGGAAAGCAAATGAACAACTGGGGATGAACGGGTTCAGGGAATTACCCGTAGTGCAAAAAGAAGCCGCAAAGCAGAAGGCACAAAGGATTCTCGAAACAACGGAGAGTACATCTTGTAATAATAGGAGCGACTGGATATGAAGGTACAAGCGGCAAGGATTTTATTCATGGGGATTATCTGTGGTCAGGGACTGCAAGGCAATGGGCACAGGGTCTCGAGAAACATCGAAGAGTATCTTCGGAATCTTCTAGTGCAGCAAGCGATCATCTGGAATGAAGGGATCTCCGGGAGGAAATGGTTACGAGAACCTAATGTTAGAGTTAATAAAATCATTTAACCCGAATTGAAGAGAGATCAGAGTCCCAGAGTATAGACGAGGAGTAAAAGATCCTAATACTACCCAATGGCGACCTGGGCCCGTAGGACACACAACCAATGTTAGTAAAAGTTTTTGTAGTGACTAGACTCGACTTCGGCCAAGGAGTTGGAAAGGGGGCTACCTACAGCAAATGGGCTCGATACCAACTTCAGGACGCCTCGATTCAATCGTACACTAATCATACACGCAAATGTATACGATCAAGATCAAGGACTCACGGGAAGATATCACAACACAACTCTGGACACAATTTAAAATAAAACAAGCTTTATATTACAAGCCAGGGGCCTCGAGGCCTCGAATACATAGGCTCTAAAACACAAGAGTCAGTGGAAGCAACAATATCTAAGAACAGACATGAGTTAGACAAGTTTGCCTTAAGAAGGCTAGCACAAAAGCATCTACGATCGAAAAGGCAAGGCCTCCTGCCTGGGAGCCTCCTAACTACTCCTGGTCGTCGGCGGACTTTACGTAGTAGTAGGCACCCTCGTGGTAGTAGCAGTCGTCGTCAAAGGTGGCGTCTAGATCCTGGGCTCCGACATCTGGTTGCATCAACCGGAAAGAAAAAAGGGGGAAAAGGGGAAGCAAAGCAACTGTGAGTACTCATCCAAAGTACTCGCAAGCAAGGATCTACACTACATATGCAACATTATCAAAGGAAGGCTGTATATGTGGACTGGGCTACAGAAATGCCAGAATAGAGAGAAGGCCTAGTCCTATCGAAGACTAGCATCTTCTGGAAACCCCCATCTTGCAGCAAACAGAGGGGAGTAGAGTAGCATAAAGTAAAGTAGTAGTAGTGTTATCAACCTCGGCCGGAGATCCTTTCTCGACTCCTCAAGTAGAAAGCAATCCCAGAGCCATGAGCCATACTATCCAGTTAAAACCAGAGGCATTTTGGGAAACCAAATGAGGTTGGTTTCATCATGACAATTAGTTAATGAATTTGACTAGTCAAAAGGATAGGTGTGGCCCACATGTCATAGACTCTAAACCTAACTTATTTAAAAAAGAGGGCCTACATGACATCTACTACTAGAAGAGTAACTTAGCACTAATAAAACCAGCTAAGGAGCAAAAATAATCCTAAAACTAATCCATCTAATTAAATCAGACCTAAACTAATTTTGGGGCAGCCCCACACACACATGGCACATCGGCCACACACACACTCACACGCTGCACAAATATCACACACACACACACTCCTACACAGCACACACACACACACGCTGCTTTGGGGCAGCCCTACACACATGGGCACATCGGCCACACACACGCTGTACACACATCACACACACCTACAGAATACACACACAGAGCACGTAGCTAGGAGTTGCTTCTGTTCCCTTTGAACAAAACAAAGCATTTTGCGATTTTGATAGGATTTAATCCAGGCATCGAAAGGATTTGGTCCAGTGGGATAAAATGGAGTTTGTCATGTATACTTTCTATTCATATTAATTTTGTCCAAGTCAGTAGTTAGTTAGCCACCGTTTAGGGACAGTCTATAGTGTTAGTCATTGTAAAACTTGAAAAGCTAGCTAGTAACTACAAAATACAGTAAGCAACGGCAGTAGTAGGATGCAGCAGCAGCAGCGCCACGCGTGGGAGGGGAGGAGGAGCAGTGGGGCGCGCTGGGGCGAGTGCAGCAGCAGAGCAAGCGGGCGGACGGAAACATCGACGGCCACCACCGCGGCGGCGCCGGACTTCGGCCAACGACGAAAACTTAGCTACGGCTCGAACGCGAGCGAAAGGAGGGCACTGGCCGCACCACCGGAGTGCCCTGAGCACGTCCATGTGCTCAGGTGGACATGACAGCAAGGGTAGCGACGGATCGAACGGCGGGAGCTTCGGGCTCCACCGGCAGCGGCGACTAGAGGGCGAGAGGGGAGGTGTTGGCGTGCGTGTTGGATGCTTGGGAGCTCCATGAGCTCGACTGCGTGCACAGGCACGAGCCTTGCGGTCAATGGCCGCGACGGCGAGGCGAACGGCGGCGGCGAGCTACTGCTACGAAGGAAACGACGACACAACGCATCCTAGAACTAAGCGAGGGTCAGAGGGGGATCTTGAGCTTACGGCGCGGCACACGAAGGCCATCGAGTGAACGGGAGTGTAGAGGGAGGCCGAATCGACGGCGGCGGCATCCAGCGACCGAAGAAGGGGATCGAGTCGTCGGCGCTGCTGTGCTGCTCCCCGCCTTCACCCAATGGCACCGGACGAAGAGGACGACGGCGATGGAGCTCCAGGACAACTTGGCGAGTCCGGAGGGGCTCGGTGGTTGAGATCGAGCGGTGCTCGGCGGCGAAGCCGGGCGAGCTCGAGATCGAGAGAGAGTGAGAGAGAGCGTGAGCACATGGTCGAGAGAGAGAGCGAGCGGGCGGGGAAAATATCTGGGGACTGGCGTCGGCCTTTTATCCTCGCTGCGCTGACGAGGCGTGGACGGCGAGCTGGTCCGGGCGGGCGACATGGGCGCCCTCGGTCGATTGAACAGGGGGAGGAGAACACGACAGAGGAAAGGCTGGGCTGGGCCGTCTTGGGCCACAGGCCAGGTAAGTTTCAGCCCAATTTTCTCATTTCTTGTTTTTTTTAAATGAGCTGCTGACTTGGATTAGTTAGTGCACCAAATGATTTTCGTAAAATGTTCCACTAGCCACATTAAATACTTTGCAATATACTGAGTTGGTACAAAAAGTTTGAGGCAGTTTGGAATCCACTTGAATTTTGCTGGCATTTAAAAAGACTGGAAAAGTGTTCCCGGGCTGTTTTTCAAACCAGAGGCATTTTGGGAAACCAAATGAGGTTGGTTTCATCATGACAATTAGTTAATGAATATTCGCAACCTAACCAACATTTTTTTGGCGGTTGAGGAAATAAGAATTTGACTTGTTATTTGAATTTTAAATTGACTTTGTTTTTTAACAAGGGGCAATTTGGCTTAGGAAAACATGATGACATAGCATCATTAGCAGGAGTTTACTGTAATATGATTCTCCGGGTGTTACAAATCTCCTCCACTACAAGAAATCTCGTCCCGAGATTTAGGTGGTGAAGTAAAGAGTAACTTCGGGAGAACTGACCCATATAGGGTTAATTGTCTGATGAACAATGCAGGGAATGTGACAGAAGTATCTCTCGTGTTCAAATTTAAGAAAAACGTCGAGAGCAAAAATATGAAGGTACAATAAGAAGTTTCAAGCGAATGGAAAAATGATCGATACTTGAACAGAGTATGAGAAGGGGTTCGGAGCATCGGGAATAGATCATCTCTCAGACGGTGGCTCATGACAACACACAAAGCCATGAGCATATGATAATTCGAATTCAAGGATATATAGGAGAGTCAGGTTTCGATCCTGTGGAACTGTGGGTTATGAGCCCACCATGTAGGTTAAAAGTAGAAAGGGGGCCGATAGCAAGGCTGTCAGATGATAGACTATCAGTTATGTTGTCAACAACGTTGGTACCAAGGGCGAGGGACGGAGAGAACTATTTTCCTGCTCGTTGAACGAGGCAGACCAATAGGCAAAGTTCTAGTCCATCGGTGGTTACCGAAATGTCAACAACAATAATAACAAGGTCTTACTAACAAATTGTACACCGAGGTGTTTTCATAAGCAGGGAACTAATACTGCTTAGATCATATAGATCACAAGTAGGTTTAAACAAACCAATGGAAAGGAAAAGGCGATCATTAGATTAATCAGAACACTGGAAAGGAAAATGTGTTTACACACAAGAATTGGGAGTACATCCTTCCCAAGGGGAAGTGGGGCAGGATATACATTATATGACAGCAAGTTCAAAAGCATTTAGACAAAGGGGGCGAAGGAAGAATCATGATATTACCCATACAACGGTGTTTGGATAATAGATCAAGAAACATTCGACAATGTTCTTCCAATGTTCCTGTTGATATTCGGAATACCTCAGTCATGCTTCGAGGTAGTATTAACATGGTGTTACAAGTAGGGGTTGGAGTTGAAGATCACAAGAAATACACAAGGAACAATTGCAGGAATAGCATGGAGTCCAAGGTTTAACCAAGGCGTGATCAAACATGTGTTGGAAAGAAGACAAGGGGGGTTGTCAATGATAACTCAAATCATCGAAGGTCAAGGATGGTATTTTTTATCCGGAATCGATTGATATGCTGGAAGGGCTCAAAATGTTGACGAGCACGACACAATTGTCGAGAGATTTCAGGAACATGTAATCGATCGGTGATGACATCAAGTCAAATGAATGATGAAGTGAAAAGTTATTGGAACCATGGGTACGACACAAACTCGAAAGCAAGCTTGATGTTCAAGGCGAAAAGATAAGATGAGGAAGATCGATGTAAGCTTCGCTCATCGTCAAAAAGTTGTGCTCCGGGAATAAGGACCAGGTAGCACAGTTAAAAGTTGACACAAACAAAATATAGCCGATCAGGCTAGGAATGATGTGATGGGGTATAAAACTTCCCAGTATCAAGTACTATGTGTAATGTCGGAAGGTAAATCGGAGTAGAGGTTGGACGGGGGAAATGACTTGCAGACGTTAAGTATTTTAACTAATCCAGTAACTGGAATCAAGGAGGAAAATACGGTCGGAACCACGTTTGCAAAGGATCAATTCACCGATACCATAGGATAATATATCAAGGAAAAAGTTATTATTACAAGAATCTTCCATGATTGGATCTACACCGTGTCCATGGGCATGAACACAAAGGTTCAATGTCGACTCCCATTTCTCCAATGCATAATCTTTCATTCACTTCTCGCGTTCAATGAAGTTGTAGTGTTGAAATGTTATCTGGCAAAACACCAGAAGCGTAAGACTCGTTAAAACTCTCGGGTTCAAACGGATTATGGGAGGCATAGGTTCAACCCATAGGGGCATCTTAGGAACCTATTCCACAAACTTCAGAAGTAAGCAACACAAGCTCGAAAGCAGAGCATGGTTGACAAAAGGAGAGGATACAATTACCAAAGGCATTATGTATCTAGGAAAGAGCGCACAAAATTTGGAATATGAAGGAAACTACCGGATAATAATCCAACAAAGGATTCAGCGGTCCTTAATGGATCTGATGTGAGTATCAGTACTCAATCAGAAGAAGGAAAGAATGCAAGGCATCGGATTATAGATATATCTGGATAACTTCAAAGCTAGAATACAAAGGAATTACGATTTTCATATCATAAGATCAGAAGCAGAAGCTCTGATCAAAAGATAATTGAGTTGAATCGATATAGATCGACAATCAATCAAGGTTTCATTTGCCAAGAACAAGCCCATGTTCGGAGTGACGTCCGAGCCAGAAGGATGAATGCTAGGATCTGATTGAGGATTGCGAGCATTCGCAACAAATTGGATGAAGGGACTCGAAATGATAGAGACATAGGATGTCAACGGAGATTACTAGAAATATGGAATTAACCATAATGCAAACAAGCAAGAAGAATCAAGAGTAATAGGCTGCAGAGGATTTTCGGAAGATCAGATAGTATTTCCAAGTACTTTGGAAAGCAAATGAACAACTGGGGATGAACGGGTTCAGGGAATTACCCGTAGTGCAAAAAGAAGCCGCATAAGCGTAAGGCACAAAGGATTCTCGAAACAACGGAGAGTACATCTTGTAATAATAGGAGCGACTGGATATGAAGGTACAAGCGGCAAGGATGTTATTCATGGGGATTATCTGTGGTCAGGGACTGCAAGGCAATGGGCACAGGGTCTCGAGAAACATCGGAGAGTATCTTCGAAATCTTCTAGTGCAGCAAGCGATCATCTGGAATGAAGGGCTCTCCGGGAGGAAATGGTTACGAGAACCTAATGTTAGAGTTAATAAAATCATTTAACCCGAATAGAAGAGAGATCAGAGTCCCAGAGTATAGACGAGGAGTAAAAGATCCTAATACCACCCAATGGCGACCTGGGCCCGTAGGACACACAACCAATGTTAGTAAAAGTTTTTGTAGTGACTAGATTCGACTTCGGCCAAGGAGTTGGAAAGGGGGCTACCTACAGGCAGTCGGCTCTGATACCAACTTGTGACGCCCTTGATTCAATCGTACACTAATCATACACGCAAATGTATACGATCAAGATCAAGGACTCACGCGAAGATATCACAACACAACTCTGGACACAATTTAAAATAAAACAAGCTTTATATTACAAGCCAGGGGCCTCGAGGTCTCGAATACATAGGCTCGAAAACACAAGAGTCAGTGGAAGCAACAATATCTGAGAACATACATGAGTTAGACAAGTTTGCCTTAAGAAGGCTAGCACAAAAGCATCTACGATCGAAAAGGCAAGGCCTCCTGCTCGGGAGCCTCCTAACTACTCCTGGTCGCCGGGCGGTCTTCACGTAGTAGTAGGCACCCTCGTGGTAGTAGCGCCGTCGCCAAAGGTATGCCTAGATCCTGGGCTCCGACATCTGGTTGCATCAACCGGAAAGAAAAAAGGGGGAAAAGGGGAAGCAACGCAACCGTGAGTACTCATCCAAAGTACTCGCAAGCAAGGATCTACACTACATATGCAACGTTATCAAAGGAAGGCTGTATATGTGGACTGGGCTACAGAAATGACAGAATAGAGAGAAGGCCTAGTCCTATCAAAGACTAGCATCTTCTGGAAACCCCCATCTTGCAGCAAACAAAGGGGAGTAGAGTAGCATAAAGTAAGGTAGTAGTAGTGTTATCAACCTCGGCCAGAGATCCTTTCACGACTCCCTGCGAGAAAGCAATCCCAGAGCCATGAGCCATACTATCCAGTTAAAACCAGAGGCATTTTGGGAAACCAAATGAGGTTGGTTTCATCATGACAATTAGTTAATGAATTTGACTAGTCAAAAGGATAGGTGTGGCCCACATGTCATAGACTCTAAACCTAACTTATTTAAAAAAGAGGGCCTACATGACATCTACTACTAGAGTAACTTAGCACTAATAAAACCAGCTAAGGAGCAAAAATAATCCTAAAACTAATCCATCTAATTAAATCAGACCTAAACTAATTTTGTGGCAGCCCCACACACACATGGCACATCGGCCACACACACTCACACGCTGCACAAATATCACACACACACACACACACTCCTACACAGCACACACACACACGCTGCTTTGGGGCAGCCCTACACACATGGGCACATCGGCCACACACACGCTGTACACACATCACACACACCTACAAAATACACACACAGAGCACGTAGCTAGGAGTTACTTCTGTTCCCTTTGAACAAAACAAAGCATTTTGCGATTTTGATAGGATTTAATCCAGGCATCGAAAGGATTTGGTCCAGTGGGATAAAATGGAGTTTGTCATGTATACTTTCTATTCATATTAATTTTGTCCAAGTCAGTAGTTAGTTAGCCACCGTTTAGGGACAGTCTATAGTGTTAGTCATCGTAAAACTAGAAAAGCTAGCTAGTAACTACAAAATACAGTAAGCAGCGGCAGTAGTAGGATGCAGCAGCAGCAGCAGCGCCACGTGTGGGAGGGGAGGAGGAGCAGGGGGGCACGCTGGGGCGAGTGCAGCAGCAGAGCAAGCGGGCGGACGGATGTTAGACATAAGCACACCTTGTGTCCGATTGGGATTAGTAGTTCATGTAGGATTAGGATTCCTAGCCGTGTCGGTCATGTAACCAGCTAGTCTAGCCTGCTATATATACATGTAGCAGCCCCTTGTAATCAACCAACGAAAAAGCAATAAAGAAAAGCAAGGCAATTGGCATCAGAGCCTCGACGATCTACGATCTACAATGACGGACAGCGACAAGGAGTCCGTTAAGTCCGACAATGGCGGTTCCAAGGCGAACAAGAACGGCGACAAGGTGAAGAAAGGCGGCAAGTCAGCAACCAGTGATGGCGGAACGGGCGGCGCCAACGTGCGGGCGCATCGCAACATCCCCATCCAGTACCCGATGCTCACCGACGCCAACTACGACGTGTGGGCGGTGAAGATGAAGATCATTCTCCGAACCCTTCGAGTGTGGGAGGCCATCGCGGACGACAACGTCGACAAGGAGTGCGACGAAGGTGCCATGGCCGCCATAGCCCAGTCTGTGCCGGATTCCATGCTGATGAAATTGGCGGAGTTCGACACAGCAAGAGAGGCGTGGAACGCACTCAAAGAGATGAGGATCGGAGAAGATCGCGTCACCAAGGCTCGGGCACAAGTGCTGAAGCGCCAATTTCACAAGTTGCAAATGGAGGAAACTGAATCGGTGAATGACTATGCCATGCGTCTGACTACATTGGTGGGAGAGATCCGTTCGCTTGGTGCAAAGCTCGACGAAACCGAGATTGTGGAGAAGTTTTTCAGTTCGGTGACTGATAAATTCACGTATATCATCGGCACGCTCGAGCAGCTTTACGACATCGACGACATGACCATAACGGAGGCGATCGGACGCTTGCGAACGTGGGAAGAGAATGCTCGTGGTTGTCGGAAAGGCAAAGGAGGAGGTGATGACCAACTCATGTACTCACACGCAGATTGGGAGTCCCCAAGTAGCAAAGGAAGGCGCATAGCGTTGGCGAAGGCTCAAGCAACAAGCCGGCGGACAAACCAAAGAAGGCAAAGGAAAAGGCAAGCCACAAGGTCGTGGTAAGGCGGACCCGATCTAAAGAGCGGAAGCCACGGAACTTGGATATGTCCGAGGTCAAGTGCTATAACTGCAACGAGATGGGTCACTTTGCAAAGGATTGTCCGGAGCCTAACAAGCGGGAGATCAAGGCAAAATTGGCGAAGCAGGAAGACGAACGTCCAGGTCTTCTCATGGCCGAAGTTTGTGATCTCGTCCAAACGATGGTTGTAAAACCAAGCCGGAAGGTGCTACTTCATGAGAAGAAAGTAATACCGAAGTTATCCGGAAGCCAGAACGTGTCATGGTATCTAGACACGGGTGCCAGTAACCACATGACGGGGTGCAAGGAGAAGTTCCTCGAGCTGGAATATGATGTTCAAGGCTCGGTTAAGTTCGGTGATGGTTCGAATGTGGAGATTTGCGGGAAAGGTTCTGTCCTCTTCGAGGGTCTCACAGGAGAACATCGCATACTCACCGGAGTATACTACATCCCAAGGCTTCGCAACAACATCATCTCTGTCGGGAAACTTGACGAGAATGGATGCAAGGTGGATATTGAGAACGGAGTGATGACGATCTTCGACAACCTCCGAAATGTGCTAGCCCGTGTTAATCGCACACGGAACAGGCTCTATATCCTCAACCTTGATCAATCTCAACCGGAGTGTTGGCTCGCCAAGAGTGATGATGATTCGTGGTTATGGCATGCTAGATTTGGACACGTTAACTTCTACGCCTTGAAGAAGATGTCGAAGATGGAGATGGTATCCGGGATGCCATTTATCGACCATGTTGATCGTGTATGTGACGGGTGCTTGGTTGGAAAACAACACCGCATGCCGTTCCCTGCTCAGTCTACCTATCGTGCAAGTGATGCACTCGAGCTGCTCCATGGTGATCTATGTGGCCCTATCACCCCAGCAACTCATGGAGGAAATAAGTACTTCTTCCTTGTGGTAGATGACTACTCGAGATATATGTGGGTCGTTCTTCTACGATCTAAAGATGAGGCGTTTGAAGCGTTCAAGAAGCTGAAGGCTGCAACGGAGATGGAACACAAGCTGAAGGTTCGCGCTCTACGGACAGATCTCGACGGCGAGTTTACGTCAAACGGGTTCAACGACTACTGCGAGAAGATTGGCATAAAGAGGTTCCTCACGGCACCTTATACACCGCAGCAGAACGGGGTTGTTGAAAGGCGCAATCGAACCGTCGTTGACATGGCGAGAAGTTTACTCAAGAGAAAGAACTTGCCGGGGACTTTTTGGGGAGAAGTTGTCTCGACGGCGGTCTATCTTCTCAACCGGGCTCCAACGAAGGCAGTGATCGGCAAGACTCAGATGAAGCAATTTACGGACGTAAGCGAATGTGTCTCATCTACGGACGTTTGGGTGTGTGGCACATGTGAAGACGGCGGAGCCGCATCTCTCAAAGCTTGCCGATCGTAGCACCAAGATGGTGTTCATCGGATACGAGAGGAGTTCCGGCACCAAGGCATACCGCTTCTACGATCCACTTAACCGAAAGGCTTCACGAATTTCACGTGACGTCGTGTTTGAGGAAAACCAAGCGTGGAATTGGAGCGCAGCAGCCGACGATGTTCCAAACGACAATATATTCACAGTTGAATTTCCAGCTGATGATGATGCAGGGGAAGACATCCAGGTGGTTGGCAAGACGCACAACCAAGGTGACCGCAATGGCAGTGATCATCATGGTGCCGACACCGGCGATGAAGCGCATGGGTTGCAAGGTGATAGCGACAACGACGCGCACGACACGAGCGGAGATCTCGGCGGCGACATCGACAATGAGGCGCATAGTGACGATGACAATCAAAATGATGGTCACGGTCACGACGACTACGCCAATGACGTGGATGTCAACGATGCGGATGCCAACGACCCGGCATCTACCACGCCCGAGACTCGGCCATCTTCCTCAAGTGCATCGACACCGACACAATTTGTGTCGCCTTCGCAAGCCACGACGGATTCTTCCGGGCCTCGTCGCTACAAGCCCCTCAAGAAAGTCTACAAGTACCCAAAGCCAGTTACACTCGAGTACTCCGATTTTTGTTTACTCGGAGTTGAGGAGCCGGCGAACTTCGTAGAGGCGAGCAAAAGTTCAAGTTGGATGCACGCCATGGATGAGGAGATGAAGGCGATCGAGAGCAATGGCACGTGGACTTTGGTAACCCGACCTTCGAACCAAAAAGCCATAGGTTTGAAGTGGGTTTACAAGTTGAAGAAGGACACGAAGGGTGCCATTGTGAAGCACAAGGCAAGACTCATCGCAAAGGGCTACGTACAACGTCAAGGAGTTGACTATGAGGAGGTGTTTGCACCGGTTGCTCGAATCGAGACGGTGAGAGTGCTCCTAGCTTTGGCAGCACAAGAGGATTGGAAGGTTCATAATATGGATGTGAAATCCGCTTTCCTCAACGGCGACCTCAGAGAAAAAGTGTACGTGGAACAACCCTTCGGCTACAAGAAGAAAGGCAAAAAAGGAGAAGTTTACAAGCTCAAGAAGGCACTTTACGGGCTGAAGCAAGCGCCAAGAGCTTGGAACTCAAAGTTAGACCGAAGATTAGTCTCGCTCAGATTCAAAAGATGTCTCCATGAGAACCCTAAAGACAATCTATCAAGCACCAAAGAACAGGTGAAGGTTGAAGACGCGATCAAGAAGGAGCGGCAGCATCAAGCTATGGACGAGCTGACGACAAGAATGGTGATCCCTGAAGTGCTACAAGAAACGGCAAAAGGAATGCCTATGAGTAGCAACTGTCGCGTTTGGGATCCAGGTGGTAACAAGAAAGTTGTGCTTAGGGGGGTGAATGTTAGACATAAGCACACCTTGTGTCCGATTGGGATTAGTAGTTCATGTAGGATTAGGATTCCTAGCCGTGTCGGTCATGTAACCAGCTAGTCTAGCCTGCTATATATACATGTAGCAGCCCCTTGTAATCAACCAACGAAAAAGCAATAAAGAAAAGCAAGGTTTAACAGGCTCGACACGAGCCTGTAGCCATCATCAAAATCGATCAGTTTTCCGTTCGCAAGTTACGAGAGAGTCCACCTAGATCGATCGATCGATCGCGTCGTTACTAGCCCAAGCCACCCTCACGTACAGAAGTACGTGGCTATACACACGCGTGCACTGTAGATCCATCAACCTACTAGGCAGCTAGCTTGGTTGCTTTGTACGTGAGTATGCAAAGGTCCTGGTGGTGATTTGATCCGGCGATCAAAAACCAACAACGGAAACATCGACGTCCACCACCGCGGCGGCGCCGGACTTCGGCCAACGACGCAAACTTAGCTACGGCTCGAACGCGAGCGAAAGGAGGGCACTGGCCGCACCACCGGAGTGCCCTGAGCACGTCCATGTGCTCAGGTGGACATGACAGCAAGGGTAGCGATGGATCGAACGGCGGGAGCTTCGGGCTCCACTGGCAGCGGCGACTAGAGGGCGAGAGGGGAGGTGTTGGCGTGCGTGTTGGATGCTTGGGAGCTCCATGAGCTCGACTGCGTGCACGGGCACGAGCCTTGCGGTCAGTGGCCGTGACGGCGAGGCGAACGGCGGCGGCGAGCTACTGCTACGGCGAAACGACGACACAGCGCATCCTAGAACTAAGCAAGGGTCAGAGGGGGAGCTGGAGCTTACGGCGCGGCACACGAAGGCCCTCGAGTGAACGGGAGCGCAGAGGGAGGCCGAATCGACGGCGGCGGCATCCAGCGACCGAAGAAGGGGATCGAGTCGTCGGCGCTGCTGTGCTGCTCCCCGCCTTCACCCAATGGCAGGACGAAGAGGACGACGGCGATGTAGCTCCAGGACAGCTCGGCGAGTCCGGAGGGGCTCGGTGGCCGCGGGATCAAGCGGTGCTCGGCGGCGAGCTTCGGGCGAGCTCGAGATCGAGAGTGAGAGAGAGCGTGAGCACATGGCCGAGAGAGAGAAAGCGAGCGGGCGGGGGAAAATATCTGGGGACTGCGACGTCAGCCTTATCCCCTCGCTGCGCTGACGAGGCGTGGGACGGCGAGCTCTTCCGGCGGCGACATGGGCGCGCGCCCTCGGTCGATTGAACAGGGGGAGGAGAACACGACAGAGGAAAGGCTGGGCTGGGCCGTCTTGGGCCGCAGGCCAGGTAAGTTTCAGCCCAATTTTCTCATTTCTTGTTTTTTTAAATGAGCTGCTGACTTTGATTAGTTAGTGCACTAAATGATTTTCGTAAAATGTTCCACTAGCCACATTAAATACTTTGCAATATACTGAGTTGGTACAAAAAGTTTGACGCAGTTTGGAATCCACTTGAATTTTGCTGGCATTTAAAAAGACTGGAAAAGTGTTCCCGGGCCACTGTTTTTAAAACCAGAGGCATTTTGGGAAACCAAATGAGGTTGGTTTCATCATGACAATTAGTTATTTTTATTTTTATTTGGCGGTTTGAGGAAATAAGAATTTGACTTGTTATTTGAATTTTAAATTGACTTTGTTTTTTAACAAGGGGCAATTTGGCTTAGGAAAACATGATGACATATCATCATTAGCAGGAGTTTACTGTAATATGATTCTCCGGGTG
Source organism: Aegilops bicornis (assembly GCA_021605145.1). Taxonomy (NCBI): domain Eukaryota; kingdom Viridiplantae; phylum Streptophyta; class Magnoliopsida; order Poales; family Poaceae; genus Aegilops; species Aegilops bicornis. The sequence goes on from CM038675.1 coordinate 776,371,020, forward strand.
TTACACAGGAAAAATGAGTTGCCTATATATACCCCATCGCCGGCGAGCAGAGCACTCCACAGTGCTTTGTTTTTTGCTGGCCGGCGAGGAAGGGCATTTAGGTGCTCTAGCTCACCTCTTATGCATGTGAGGTGTTCGATGAAATGCCCGAGCCACACTAGTTAAGCTTTCTCCTCTCGAAGCTCGACCTCCGAGCACCATTTTTTCCGAGATTTGTCTATGTTCAGCGGTCCGTCACGCCCCGTCCTCGTCTTCACCGCCGTCGATCGCCCACGCCGATCTCGTCGCCGGCACCACCGTGGGGAGCCTCCTGTTCTTATCTTCTTTCTGAAAGAAAAGAGATCTTACTTTAGATAGATACTTCTATAATTTTCTTACTTTTGACATGCAGATGAACCGGCAATGGATGTACGGTGACAGATACAACTCTGAATACATTAAGGGCGTGCATAATTTTCTCGAAGTGGCTGAGGCAAACAAGCAGAATGGTTTTGTGTGTTGTCCATGCCCTAATTGTGGGAATACGAGGTCTTACTCTGACAAGAAAATCCTTCACACCCACCTGCTTTATAAGGGTTTCATGCCACACTATAATGTTTGGACGAAGCACGGAGAAATAGGGGTTATGATGGAAGACAGCGAAGAAGAAGAGGACGATGACAACTATGTGCCCCCTGAATACGGTGATGCTGCAACGGGGGAAGCTGAAGATCAAGAGGAAGCTGAAGATCTAGAGGAACCATATGATGTGCCCGATGATGATCTCCGTCGGGTCATTGTTGATGCAAGGGAAAAGTGCGAAAGTGAAAAGGAGAAGCTGAAGTTCGATCGCATGTTAGAGGATCACAAAAAAGGGTTGTACCCCAATTGCGAAGATGGCAACACAAAGCTCGGTACCATACTGGAATTGCTGCAGTGGAAGGCAGAGAATGCTGTGCCTGACAAAGGATTTAAGAAGCTACTGAAAATATTGAAGAAGAAGCTTCCAAAGGATAACGAATTGCCCGACAGTACGTACGCAGCAAAGAAGGTCGTATGCCCTCTAGGATTGGAGGTGGAGAAGATACATGCATGCCCTAATGACTGCATCCTCTCTTGAGGTGCGCATAAGGATTTGAACGCATGCCCGGTATGCGGTGCATTGCGGTATAAGATCAGACGAGATGACCCTGGTGATGTTGAGGGTGAGCCCCGGAAGAAGAGGGTTCCAGCGAAGGTGATGTGGTATGCTCCTATAATACCACGGTTGAAATGACTGTTCAGAAACAAAGAGCATGCCAAGTTGATGCGATGGCACAGTGAGGACCGTAAGAAAGACGGAAGTTGAGAGCACCACCGACGGGTCCCAGTGGAGAAAAATCGAGAGAAAGTTCTGGGCTGAGTTTGCAAGTGGCCCAAGGAACGTATGGTTTGCTTTAAGCGCGGATGGCATTAATCCTTTCGGGGAGAAGAGCAGCAATCACAGCACATGGCCTGTGACTCTATGTATGTATAAACTTCCTCCTTGGATGTGCATGAAGCGGAAGTTCATTATGATGCCAATTCTCATCCAAGGCCCTAAGCAACCCGGCAACGACATTGATGTGTACCTAAGGCCATTAGTTGAAGAACTCTTACAGCCGTGGAATGGAACAGGTGTACGTGCGTGGGATGAGCAGATGGGGGAAGAATTTGACCTAAAGGGGTTGCTATTCGTGACCATCAATGATTGGCCCGCTCTCAGTAACCTTTCAGGACAGACAAACAAGGGATACCACGCATGCACACACTGTTTAGCTGACACCGAAAGTATATACCTGGACAGATGCAGGAAGAATGTGTACCTGGGCCATCGTCGATTTCTCCCGATCAACCATCAATGTCGAAAGAAAGGCAAGCATTTCAAAGGCGGGGCAGATCACCGGAAGAAGCCCGCCATGCGTACCGGTGATCACGTACTTGCTATGGTCTCTAATTTACACGTAATATTTGGAAAGGGTCCCGGCGGACTGATGACCCACAAGTATAGGGGATCTATCGTAGTCCTTTCTATAAGTAAGAGTGTCGAACCCAACGAGGAGTAGAAGGAAATGATAAGCGGTTTTCAGCAAGGTATTCTCTGCAAGTACTGAAATAAGTGGTAACAGATAGTTTTGTGATAAGATAATTTGTAACGAGCAACAAGTAACAAAAGTAAATGAAGTGCAGCAAGGTGGCCCAATCCTTTTTGTAGCAAAGGACAAGCCTGGACAAACTCTTATAATAGGAAAAGCGCTCCCGAGGACACATGGGAATATCGTCAAGCTAGTTTTCATCACGCTCATATGATTTGCGTCGGTACTTTGATAATTTGATATGTGGGTGGACCGGTGCTTGGGTGCTGTTCTTACTTGAACAAACATCCCACTTATGATTAACCTCTATTGCAAGCATCCACAACTACAACGAAAGTATTAAGGTAAACCTAACCATGGCATGAAACATATGGATCCAAATCAGCCCCTTACGAAGCAACGCATAAATTAGGGTTTAAGCTTCTGTCGCTCTAGCAACCCATCATCTACTTATTACTTCCCAATGCCTTCCTCTAGGCCCAAATAATGGTGAAGTGTTATGTAGTCGACATTCACATAACACCACTAGAGGCTAGACAACATACATCTCATCAAAATATCGAATCTAATACCAAATTCACATGACTCCGTTAGCAAGACTTCTCCCATGTCCTCGTGAACAAACGTAACTACTCACAAAGCATATTCATGTTCATAATCAGAGGGGTATTAATATGCATAAAGGATCTGAACATATGATCTTCCACCAAATAAACCAACTAGCATCAACTACAAGGAGTAATCAACACTACTAGCAACCTACTAGTACCAATCCCGGACTTGGAGACAAGAATTGGATACAAGAGATGAACCAGGGTTTTGAGAGGAGATGGTGCTAGTGAAGATGTTGATGGAGATTGCCCTCTCCCAATGAGAGGAGCGTTGGTGATGATGATGACGATGATTTCCCCCTCCCGGAGGGAAGTGTCCCCAGTAACAGCTGCCGGGCGCCCTAGATTGGTTCCGCGTGGCGGCGGAGTTTCGTCCCGAAAGGTTGCTTCTGATTTTTTTCTCGACGAAAGACCTCATATAGCAGAAGATGGGCATCGGAGGGCCACCAGGGGGCCCACGAGGTAGGGGCGCGCCCCCCACCCTCGTGGACAGGGTGTGGGCCCCGTGGCCTTCATCTTTCGCGAGGATTTTTTATTATTTATTATAAGATATTCCGTGGAGTTTCAGGTCTTCTGGAGTTGTGCAGAATAGGTCTCTAATATTTCCTCCTTTTCCAGCCCAGAATTTCAGCTGCCGGCATTCTCCCTCCTTATGTAAACCTTGTAAAATAAGAGAGAATAGGCATAAGTATTGTGACATAACGTGTAATAACAGCCCATAATGCAATAAATATCAATATAAAAGCATGATGCAAAATGGACGTATCAACTCCTCCAAGCTTAGACCTTGCTTGTCCTCAAGTGAAAGCTGACAATGATAAATATGTCCCCATGTTTAGAGGTAGAGGTATCGATAAAAATAAAATACGGACATGAAGGCATCATGATTATTCTCATAACAGCAACATATATAGGAAATGTCATATGATTGCTTATGTTGAAGTAATAATCCATTCACAATGCAGAGTACGAATCATAAACTTTATTGAGAACAAACAAACTATAGTCTCGGTTATTGAAGCAATTGCAATTTATCATAACATCGTAAAGAGCCTATGTCAGAGCTTAATAGCAAGTCCACATACTCAACTATAATTTAGTCTTTCATAATTGCTAACACTCACGCGATACTTGTGGTTACGGAGTTTTAATTGGACACAGAGAAAGATAGGGGCTTATAGTTTCGCCTCCCAACCTTTTACCTCAAGGGTAATGTCAACAATAATAACTCATGCCCCTACATCCAATTAGATATATCAATCAGGATCTTTCCAACACACTGTGCTTGCCAAAGGATAAAATGTAAAAAGGAAAGGTGAAGATCACCATGACTCTTGCATAAGCTTGAGGATAATAATAAAAGATAGGCCCTTCGCAGAGGGAAGCAGAGCTTGCCATGCGCTTTTATGGTTGGATGCACAAAATCTTAATGCGAAAGAATGTAACTTTATATTGCCCCTTGTGATATGAACCTTTATTATGCAGTCTGTCGCTTTTATTTCTTCCACATCACAAGATCGCATAAAGCTTATTTCTCGCACACCAATCAATCATACATATTTAGAGCAATTCTTATTGCTTTGCACCGATGACAACTTACTTGAAGGATCTTACTCAATCCATAGGTAGATATGGTAGACTCTCATGGCAAACTGGTTTAAGGGTTTTTGGAAGCACAAGTAGTATCTCTACTTGGTGCTGAGAATTTGTCTAGCATGAGGGGGAAAGGCAAGCTCAACATGTTGGGAGATCCATGACCATATACTTTATCTCAGATATAAGAAAACATAACTCATTACGTTGTCTTCCTTGTCAAACATCAACTCTTTAGCATGTCATATTTTAATGAGTGCTCACAATCATAAAAGATGTCAATAATATTATATATATATGTGAAACCTCTCTTTCCTTATTACTTCCTATTAATTGCAACGATGACCAAAGCTATGTTTGCCAACTCCCAACAACTTTTAATCATCATACTCTTTCTATGTGAAGTCATCACTTTCAATAAGATCAATATGAACTCTTTGTTTCTTTTTACTCCTTTTCTTTCTTTTCTTTTATTCACTCAAGATCATGGCAAAATAATCAAGCCCTTGACTCAACACTAATCTTTATTATATAGCTCACGGACTCGATTACATAGAGAGATCATAAAGCAAAACTCAAAACAAGATCATGCCATAAACTTTATTCTACTAGATCAAGATACTACTAATAGGATCGAACTAAGAAAAATGGTAAAGATAGGAGATGTGGTTGTGATACGATACCGGGGCACCTCCCCCAAGCTTGGCAGCTACCAAGGGGAGTGCCCATACCCATGTGATTATATCTCCTTCTTCGGGGTTGGTGAAACATTCTTGGCGATGATGCCCTTTAGGATACGATTCTCCTCCTAATCTTATTGACTTGCTGCTTGAGGTCCATTATTTCCCTGCGAAGCTTTCCTGTAACTGCTAAGGCTCCTTGCACCCAAGGGTGTTGCATAGCTGCGGGAGAACAAGTGACACTCCTCTTCATATTTTCATAAGAAATAAATCTAACATTGGAAGGGATAACCGAATTTGGAATAGCTGAGCTCTGTAGTTCCCACATCGCGAACCCAGCTCGGAAGCGAGAAGTGACTTCTTGATCCTCCATGGCATCTACTCTCATTGAGTCAGCCTCCATCTCCTCCTCCGTTGCTTGCCCAAAGGGGTCAGCTTCGTTGTTTGCCCTTGGTTCCGGTGCCGGATTAGATACCCGGCTCTCCCCGACTGGCTCTTGAGAAGACATCTTGCTCTAATCTGCAGCAGCAACAGCTCGAAACAAAAACAGGGGATATTTGCGTGATACAGGAGTCAAAACCTCCGGGAGAATATATTATGAATTTTTACCGACCAAAATACGTATCGTGCAAGAAAACGGAGTCCGGAAGGCACACGAGGTGTCCACGAGGTAGGGCGGCACGCTCAGGGGGGTAGGGCGCGCCCTCCACCCTCGTGGGGCCCTCGTGTCCTTCCCGGACTGCTACTTATTTTTCTATTTTTCTAAATATTCCAAAACGGAGAAATATTGCCTTAAAAACTGTTTTGGAGTCGGTTTACTTGCCGTACCACATACCTATTACTTTTTGGAGTCTGAAACGTTCCGGAAAGTGTCCCTTATGTCTTCCTCCGGGGTTACGGTTTCAATAACATTGGTTTTGAAAGTGCTAGTTATCGGCTAGAGGGGGGGTGAATAGGCGATTTTTACGAAAGTCTTCAAAACATCAAAGTTTCGAAGACAAACATGAAAACTGGACCTATAAATATGCAGCGGAAGATGAACTACACTAGACAAGCCATAGTCGAACAAGTATGTAGCTAAAGCATGATGACTGATAGCAGCTATGTAGTAGGATCAGGATGGAAGATAGTATGAAGCCAATCAGAACAAGTAATCACACAGTGAAGACAAATAGGTAGAGTAATCAGGCAATGACTTCAAAAAGACAAACTGTAAGTAAGGAGAGTAAGAGATAGAACCAGTGTGTTGTGAAGACAAGGATTTGTTTGACCAGTTCCAGCTTCTTTGTGACAACAGACGTGCAGTTAGGGAGGTTGAGATTGAACTCACAAGACCGTTTCTTCACCTTATTCCCCTTGAGCTAAGGACACACAGTCCCCGCCCAATCACTCTGGTAAGTCTTCAAGGTAGACTTCCAAACCTTCACAGACTTCGTTCACCGGCAATTCAAAATTACTCTTGGATGCTCAGAACGCGACGCCTAACCGGCTGGAGGATTCACAGTCCTCAAGTGTAACAAGTCTTCAGATCACGGATGAAAAGACTTGATGATGCCTAACACTCTTTGGCTCTGGGTGTTTGGGCTTCTTCCTCACAAGGATTTCTCTCTCTCAAAAGCTTCGGAGGTGGGTTGCTCTCAAACGACAAAAGACGCACACTAACTCTGAGCAGCCACCAATTTATGGTGTAGGGGGTGGGCTATTTATAGCCACTAGGAAACCCGACCTGATTTGTCGGTCACTAAGGAACTGACACGTGTCACAACGGTCAGATTTCAAACACACGCGACAGCTTGACTTGGTCTACAAGTAAAGCTGACTTATCCGACCCTGGATAAGATTTGCTCTCATTGTCTTCGCTCGAAGACATAGGATTTTGGTTGAGCATCACTTTAGTCACTCTTACTTGGACCCCACTTAACAGTGCGGTGGTTCCTATGACTCAACAAAGAAGAAAAGAAACAACGAAACTGCTAAGTCTACGCGCTCCATAGTCTTCACTCAATGTCTTCTTCTGTCATAGTCTTCAATGTGAATATCTTCATGTACCCCATTATCTTCAATGTCTTCATACATTTTTAGGGGTCATCTCCGGTAGGTAAACCGAATCAAGGAGGGACTACTACCTGTGTTATTCTGCAATTCTCACAAACACATTAGTCCCTCAACCACGTTTGTCGTCAATACTCCAAAATCAAACTAGGGGTGGCACTAGATGCACTTACAATCTCCCCCTTTTTGGTGATTGATGACAAACTGGTTGAAGTTTTCAACGGGGATATAAGTATGTGAAATATGTGAAATTGTAAAGGATGAGGTATTGTCTTCATAAGTAGCAAAAGGCTCCCCCTGAAGATGTGCATATAAGTAATTTGCCTTTGGAATGCAAATGCACATGGCAGGTTCTACTTGTGGAGATCCTCTTCAACTTATGACGACAATTTATCATGCATGATTTGATGTAATGAAGATAATGACATGCATAATGAAAAATGGACGTCTGCAAAATGATTTAAGTGCAGAAGTTATCATCACACATGCGGAATTTATCATCGCATCACAAAATAGCAAATAAGTAGCAGACGACCATCGAGTTTAAGTGTTACAACTCGGAGAACCAAATGTATCAAGAGAAAGAGTTGTAAACACTAGGAAAAATATAAAGCTACCGCCCATATGAACCTGCTTGAAGACTATCAACTCATAGCTTCTCCCCCTTTTGTCAGTAAGGACCAAAAAGGGTTGAAGACATTGAGCCTCTACTCGTCCCCAGAAGGAGTAGGAGAAGATGCAGGGTTGGTGTCGAGGTTTGGCGGTGCAGACGAACTTGGAGCAGTGTCGATACGTGTTGGAGGTGGCGAAGTGGCATCATCTTGATCATCGATCACACGAGCATTCACGGTTGCAGCAGAAGAGGAGTACTCTGAGTCTTCAAGAGATGGAGTGCGACGCAGAACAGCATTTCTGGGCGGAGTGGAATCAAACTTGAATCTTTCCGAGAAGCCATCGCCCCAAGATCTTCCCCACACACATAAGCGCCGGCCCTTTCCATGTGCGCCGGCGGTGTTTCATGCGCGACAAAGGCATTCTTGGTTGCAAGGTTGCGAATGCGATTGACGTCAGTCATGATGCTCTGCATCTGGCGCTTGAGCCAATCATGATGCCTATCATGTTTCTGATGCAGGCCAACGAGAAGCTCTCGGTCATTGAGAACACGAGATCGCCTTCGAGGCCATTGAGCAATTGTGCTGTCAGTGGCGTCGGTTTGGGCACGGTGAGGTGCACGTGTAGTACCAGCCAGCGGATAGACTCGAGTGGCAGCCAGCACGCCTTCAATGCGCTGAGTGAAGCTCTGACGATCAGCGTTATGAAGATAGAGTGGCTCCTTGTCAGGCTCTGGATAGATGGCTTCAACCGACAAATCGACATCTGGCAAGAAGACAATGTGGTTGCGCGCAGATGGCTGATAGTTGAAAGCAGTGTGAAGCTTGATCAGACGCATGATCCATGGAGCATAGAACTTCAAGCCAAAAATGTCAGATCCTGATGCAGCAAGTTGGCGGATGAAGAAATCCTGTGCATTGAAGCTTTTGCCATGAAGAATATGGAAGACCAATCTCTTCATTGCACCTTCTAGCTTAGCCTTTGGAGAATGCCCTTTGATGGGCCAGAGAGTTTGCCTTATGATGTGATAGATTGTGCGTGGCAGATACTCAAGGTCTTCAACAAAGAACTCCGTAGGATATTCTGCATCTGGAGGCAATGGCTTCATCATGCTGAGCATCTGGCTCATGTCGGGTTCTGACTTGTGAAAGATGCTTTCCAAAGCTGCAGTGTGAAGTCGACAACCTGCTCATAGAGATCCCCCGGAGTGGGCAGGCCAGTAAGCTCAATGACATCAAATGCTTTGGCTTCATGATGGACATTTCCTGTCATCCACTCAAGTATCCAAGTCTTAGGATCCCTGTAGTAGCCTCTGATATGAAGAGTGGCGTAGAATTGAAGCAGCAACTCTTCATTCCAGTGCTCCTTATCAGTGACAAAGTGCAGTAAGCCAGCCTCTCTGAAGCAATCGAGAGCTTCTTCTAAGCAGGGCAGGCTAGCTATGGCTTCAGTATCAAGGCGCATATGTGGAAATATGCGGCCTTGGTTGTACAGAATACATGAATAATAGTTGCGCTGCGGATAACTCCAGAACCGATCAGATGAAATCTTGGGCCTGGTGTAGGGGTTCTTTGCTCTATCGAAGAAGGTGTTGTGTGCAATGAAGTTGTTGACATTGAAAGATCCTGGCGAAGTGGCAGTACCTGGAAATCTGGGCAGTCTTGGCTTTGGCTTCTGAACCTGAGGCCTGTGCTCGACATGGTAATCGAATTGAGGACTAGCAGCAGGTGGAGGAATCAGAATGGGCCATCTGACAGTGATAAGCTGGCCATAGTTGTATGCTTGCTCGATAGTATGTGGCCTTGGAGGCGTAACAGGAGCAGTGGCATTGACTTCAGGCTGCAGATTTGTGTCAGGTGCGGCATTGACTTCGTCCGCTTCATGGGCTTCATGGACTTCATTGGCTTCATTAGCTTCATTGGCCACTGGTGCATTGGCCACTATAGGCTCTACATTGGCTTCGGCCATGACAACGTCATTGGCTTCAGGAATGTCATTGGTGGCAGCCTCAGGATTTTCACCCTCCACTTGAGTAGCTGGAGGTTCTGGCATAGACTGGTTCTCTTCAGGAACTTCTTCTTGAGTTGTAGGGGGAGTAGCGACACGCTCTTCTTCTTGTGTTGCTCCGGCTGATGCAGCCAGAGGGTCTTCAGCAGCATTGGCTTCAGACACAGGGACCATCACAGAAGGATTGTCTTTAGGAAACACTTGACGTGCCACTGAACTTGACAAGTTTGAGCCCTCTTCTGTGATGGTGGTCATGGAGACGGATGGCCTCAGGCCTTTGCAAAGCCGTTGGAATACGGGCGACACCTTTGGTGATGGTGATGTCTCCATGTAGTTGTCATCATTGGACATGGGGCTGATGACGGGCACATATGACGGTTGGGGTGTACTTGGTGAGTCTTGATGTGGGGTAGCTTGCTGGGGGCGATCAGCCCACGATGCATCTTGTGAGATTGGCATCAAAGGACGACCAATATTGATAAGCTCATTGTTCGTTTGAACAGGCGATGATACCGTTGGGCGCTCGATCTGAGGAAGAACTACATCATCTTGTACAATGTCTTCAGTCGCGATGGGGTCGCCGACCGAACTATGAGCTTCAGGAGCCTCTGTGGAAGCAGGCTCATGAAAAATCATCCGATGCTCTTGGTTTGCAGACGGAGGGGGAACAAAAGCAAGGGGTTCAACAATAAGGGGCTCTGTGGGAGCAGCCCGATCTCTCTTCTTGTTTTTTCTGTTCTTGGGGGGTGGTGCTTCATCAGTGGTGCGCTTGGTTTTCCGCTTCCTGGCTTTGGCTTCAGCTGCCTTTGTTTTCTTCTGTTCAGAAGCCACTGAAGGAGCCTTGGGCTTCGAGCCGCGCATGCTAGAAGGGAAGACAATGTGTGGTTCTTCCTGCCGTGGTGCTTCAGTGTTGGCTTGAGATGACTTCCTTTTCTTGGCAGCCATTGAGGGGTCAATGCTGTATGCTGACCAAGTGCCTTGCGCTTTTCAGCTTCATTGTAGGCTTGAACGCATTTGTTCACGAAGTGCTTACGCGCTCTTGAGCCTTTGGCTTCCTCGCATTTCTTCCGAAACGACTCCTTGAGGTCATTGAACATCACTTTGAACTTTTGCACATCAGCCACATTCAGCTTGGCTACATGCTTCTTGAACTGTTCCTTCTCGAAGTCTATCTTTTGCTTCAGTTCAACTATGCGTTGAGCCAGAGCAAGCTCAGGAGCAATGATGCCTTGGAAAGCAACGCTGACGCCAATGGGAAGCTGAAGGTCATCAAAGCTGAGATCTTGATTGTCGAACCACTCATCAATGAAGTTCTTCAGAATGTTTACATCAAAGAGGGGCAGATCATTGAAGATCTCCGCCTCTTGCTTGCTCTTGATCAGCTGCTCCAGAGCGTCTTCACCAAATTCTTCATCTGAAGACAAGTCAATGGCTTCAGATTCATTCCTCAGAATGGCAGCAGGTGTCAGTGCATGACTCAGTTGCTGAACTGGTGTCTTCTGTGTCTTCTCACGCCTCATGGAGATGCGAGAGAGATCTTCAGAGTTATTACTGGGAGCAGAAGGGGCAGTTGCCAATGGCTTCACTCTTGAAGCTTTTGGAGCAGCAGATGATTTTGAAGCTTTTAGTCTTCTTCTGCTTCTACGGCTTGGAGTAGGAGCTGGAGCTTCATCGGTGTCAGCATCATCATCAGAATGATCCACTTTAGCACCTTGAATAGTGATGTGAGTGATGAGGCCAGCAAGGTTGTAGAAGGGGCCGATCCTGTTCTCATTGGCTTCACGGGTGCCATTGTCCCGAGGTGAGGAAGAACCAGGGTTCAAGTCAAGCCCTAAATCCTTCTTGTTCTTTGCAGTTGAGTCTTTGGCGAACTGGTAGTTGCGCTTGAACAGATTGTCTTCACGACACTAGAGTAGTGAAGAAGGGTCAGCATTTTCAGGCTGTGGTCCACGCACCATGCAAGGATAGAAGCCTTGCTCAATAGCTTCAGCCTGAGTCCTGGGTGGAATATTTTTGTACAGAATATCACCCCAGGGTGCCTTGATGGCATTCTTCTCAGCATATTCTTGAGTGATGAAGCGATATTTAAACCATTCTTCTGCACAATATCTTCGAGTCCATTGGATTCGATTCTTGCGTTCAGCATAGGTTTCTTCTGGATCAGTTTTGTACATCTCGTGCAAATCTGGAGGTAAGTCCTTGGAAGTGTTACCACGACGCTGTCTGCCTCCCTTTCTTGCTAACTTTTCAGTTGCCATGAAGTGTAAACTGAAGGGCTTCAGTACGTGCAATGGCTTCAAACGGCTGGACTGACAGGAACTCGCTTCAGGTGGGTTGATGTAAACTCGGCAAGAATTCTGCAAATGTGTACGTGTACGTGTGACAGCGTTAAAGGTGCGAGGGAAGGGGAAGAGGTCATATGCATTCTCAGAAGATTTTGAAGATAAATCAGTTTGAAGACATTGACCTCATAACGCGAAGACATTCACTTATATGATGAGAGTTGGTTCCAGAGTTGTACAAATCCAAGAATAAGTACAAGTGAGGAATCTAACTTGTGAAGAAGCATAAGTGAATATACTAGGCAGAATATGAGATGCAGAAAGAGATAGATTCATGTTTGAAGATCTAGAAACCACTTTTGGTAGGAAAGGATGAATCTATCAGATCAAAAAGACGGTAAAAAAGTAAACTTTTATTACCACACGAAGAACTGCTAGACGAGGCGAAGATGGATGCCGAGCTGTTCGATCTCCCGTGCCCTAACTTGGCGATGGAAGACACCTACGGCGATGACGGAGAAGACGAGGTCCGCGGCCGGCGTGAGGACGGCATCGAGGAAGTCGCGGCAGCTAAGCGCTCCGTCGTTGGCGTCGTCGAGAGCTAGCGGAGACGCTAGGGCTTGCGAAAGATGGCGAAGGAGGAAGAAGGAGGAAGAAGGATTTTTGACCGAGGCGAGACAACTATTTATAAGGACAGAGACCGCACAGTGCAATTACGCAGGTGCCCCTGGCGGTTCACATCTGAGGGACACGTGGCTAACATGCAACTCACTGAGAATTGTTCCACGTTCCCACGCAAGCCTGGATTGTCAGGGTGGTCGTTCCGAATTCTCCGGGTTTCAGGCAAAAAGGATATGTCATTAAAACCAGATATAAATGTTTGTCTCTGTATCTTCTGCTGACAAGGACGCAGAGAAGATATTCGACAGTTTCAACAGAATGCATATGATTCGGATAGATAGAGCTTGAGGTAGAAAGCACAGAGAGGTTAGGGTCCGATCTCATTCACTTAGTTCAAAAGATTCAAACAAGAAGACATAGCCATAAGTGAATGCTGTAGAGGACAGAATACTGTATATATGACCGAGTAAAGCCAAATCAATAATCACGAAGTCAAATTAACGTTGAAGATAGATCAATTGCGAAGACTTTGCAAATATGGCGCCATGAGGAAACACTTCATAAGAGTTTGGTGGTGGCGTTACCCATCGTATAGGAAGTATTAGACCCAGACACGGCGCACAATTATCGTGGCGCTCTAAAGTCAATTTCCGCATGAATGTATTCACACTTAGAGTGTATGTCTTCATTTATTGAAGATATACATTACTTCGTGTGTTGCACATCTAAGTCATCAAAATGCATAAGTGTTAGGATGTGTGCCTAATCATAGGACATTCGAGGATTCCAAGATATTTAGCTCACACCGCAACTTGCAAAAACCTTTTCTCATCCAAGGGCTTAGTGAAGATATCAGCCAACTGCTCTTCTGTCTTGACATGAATGATATCAATATCTTCTTTCATAACATGATCTCTGAGGAAGTGATCACGAATTTCAATGTGCTTTGTCTTCGAGTGCTGACCTGGGTTATTAGCAATCTTGATAGCGCTTTCATTATCGCAGTAGAGTGGCACATGCTTCAGATGGATGCCATAGTCCTTAAGAGTTTGTTTCATCCACAGAAGCTGAGCGCAGCAATGTATTCAGATTCAGCAGTTGAGAGTGATACACAGTTCTGCTTCTTTGAAGACCAACAGACAAGAGATCGACCCATAAAGTGACATGTGCCTGATGTAGACTTGCGATCCACCTTGTCACCAGCATAATCAGCATCCAAAAATCCAACCAGATCAAACTCTGAGCCCTTTGGATACCATAATCCTAGTGTTGGGGAGTAAGCCAAATATCGAAGAATTCGCTTCACTGCTAAGTGATGCGACTCCTTTGGTGCCGCTAGAAATCGGGCACACATGGAAACACTAAGCATGATATCGGGCCTAGATGCACATAAGTAAAGTAAAGAGCCAATCATCGAGCGGTATACCTTTTGATCGAAATCTTTACCATTGGCGTTGGGGATTAGATGACTTTTGGTTGGCATTGGCGTCGTGAATCCTTTGCAGTCTTGCATTCCAAACTTCTTTAGGCAATCTTTGAGATATTTTTCTTGAGATATGAAGATGCCATTGCGTTGCTGACGGATTTGAAGACCGAGAAAGAACTTCAGCTCTCCCATCATGGACATTTGATATTGTTCTTGCATCATGTGACCAAATTCATCACTGTATTTCTTGTTGGTGCAACCGAAGATAATGCCATCCACATAGCTTTGGCACACAAACAGTTCACCATCGTATGTCTTCGTGAAGAGAGTGGGATCTAGAGAACCAGGTTTGAAGCCTTTGCTCTTCAGGAAGTCTTTGAGTGTGTCATACCAAGCACGAGGGGCTTTTTTGAGGCCATACAGTGCCTTGTTGAGCTCTTATACCATATCAGGATGTTTTGGGTCTTCAAAGCCAGACGGTTGTGCAACATACACTTCTTCTTCAATCTTCCCATTGAGAAAGGCACTCTTCACATCCATTTGATATAGAAGGATGTTATGATGATTTGTGTAAGCTAGCAGTATGCGAATGGCTTAAAGCCTAGCCACTGGAGCAAATGTTTCATCGAAGTCAATTCCTTCAACTTGTGTGTATCCTTGAGCAACGAGCCATGCTTTGTTTCTAACAACTTGACCATGCTCGTCTTGTTTGTTGCGATATATCCATTTTGTGCCTATTATGTTGTGCTTGCGAGGATCAGGACGCTTGACTAGTTCCCACACATTGTTCAGCTCAAACTGTTGAAGCTCGTCTTGCATAGCTTGAATTCATTCAAGTTCCATGAAGGCTTCAGCAACTTTCTTGGGTTCAGAGATTGAGACAAATGCAAAGTGCCCACAGAAATTTGCTAGCTGTGTTGCTCTTGAACGAGTGAGTGGTCCAGGTGCATTGATGCTATCAATTATCTTCTCAATTTGTACTTCATTTGCAACACGAGGATGAACTGGACGAAGATTTTGCTCCTGCTGATCATTGTCATCATTTGGAGGATTGTCTTCAGGCTGAGCAATGTCTTCAGGTTGATCAGGTGCAGAAATGATAAGTTCCTCTTCAGGCTGGGCCTCTGATGGTATGATCTCTCCTGTTCCCATTAGCTTGATTGATTCACTGGCAGGTACTCCATCTAGCACATTTGGCAGGTGCTCTCTTTGCGAGCCATTAGTTTCATCGAACCGCACATCCACAGTTTCAACCACTTTATAGTGAAAGAGGTTGAAGACTCTGTAGGAGTGCGAGTCCTTTCCATAACCAAGCATAAAACCCTCATGTGCTTTCGGTGCAAATTTTGAAGTGTGATGTGGATCCTTGATCTAGCACCTAGCACCAAATACTACGAAGTAGCTTACGTTTGGCTTCTTACCGCTTAGAAGCTCATAGGATGTTTTCTTGAAGCTTGTGAAGATAAACACGGTTGATGACATGGCATGCAGTATCAATGGCTTCGGGCCAGAATTTTCTTGGAGTCTTGTATTCGTCAAGCATCGTCCGAGCCATCTCAATAAGGGTTCTGTTCTTGCGCTCCACGATGCCATTCTGCTGAGGTGTGTAAGGAGCAGAAAACTCATGAGTGATGCCTAAGGTATCAAGATAAAGGTCAAGGCATGTGTTCTTGAATTTAGTGTCGTTATCACTCCTAATGTGCTTGATCTTGACGCCATAGTTGTTCATGGCGTGGTTGGCGAAGCGTCTGAAGACATCCTGCACTTCAGTCTTGAAGAGAATTATGTGCACCCACGTATATCTTGAATAATCATCAACAATAACGAAACCATAGAGACAAGCAGTTGCAGTGAGAGTAGAGTAGTGAGTGGGACCAAACAAAGCCATGTGGAGCAACTCAAAAGGTCGAGATGTAGTCATGATTGTCTTCGAGGGATGCTTGGCCCTTGTCATCTTCCTAGCTTCACAAGCTCCACACAGATGATCTTTCTGAACTTGACGCCTTCGATGCCTATGGCGTGCTTCTTCTTGGCGAGAGTGTGTAGGTTCCTCATGCCAGCATGCCATAGCCTCCGATGCCGAGCCAAAGACTCAAGACTTTGCTAGAAGACATACGGCCATCTGTGGTCCCGCTGAGAAGTCTACCATGTACAGATCATCTTTCCTGTGCCCTTCAAGACTAGAGACTTGTCAGATTCCATTAGTACAAGGCAACGATATTTTCCAAATAGCACAATCATGTTTAAGTCACAAAGCATTGAGACAAACATTAAGTTGAAACCAAGGGAGTCAACAAGCATCACGTTGTCCATGTGTTGATCCCTTGAGATTGCAACTCTACCTAGGCCCAATACCTTGCTTTTACTAGTGTCAGCAAATGTGATGTGACTTCTATCACATGGAAGTAAGGTTGAGTCCATGAGAAGACTTCGATCACCAGTCATGTGGTTAGTGCATCCGCTGTCCATAATCCATTCTGAAGAATGAGGTGTCGTACCCTACGGTGCAGTTAGGAGGATAGGCTGCACAGAGAGTATTGTGAAGCATAAACATTTGACGCACAAGAGGATTATCAAAGCTCAGATCAAGGTTAGGACTGATAGTATGACTGGCAAGCGATTCAGGAACGAAATACATAGTAAGACCATTTGGGCATTTTATCTTGCATCCCATAATGTGTTTTAGGTCCCCAGCAATAGCATCGGACGCCTTTGATTTCCAGCTAGAGACCTTTCCCTGCAAAAAAAAGTTAATTCTTCTTAACCACCCACGTCTTCAGGGGTGGCTTAGAGGCAATGAGTCTAAGTGCAGCATCTGAGAACTTCGGCTTTGGAGCCCTAGCAAATAGCCTTGCAGGATGTCGGAGTAATGGGCCACGGGTTGGCAAACCCGAGCCCCTGGACCTTTCAAAACATCGGTGCAGACTGCGCCCCTCAAGACCCCAAGATGAGGAGCCGCATTCTGAGAGTCGGCGGTAGAGCCGCCGACTGCCCCTCCTAGCCGAGTCCCAGAGACGGCCTCAAGATGGGCCGACTCCCAGCCAGCGACTCCCGAAAAGCCGGCTGTGGGGAGTTGGCATGCGACTCCTACCACCTCCTGCCTGTGCGACTAAGGACGAGATGGGGTGGAGCCGCCTCGCAGCCCATCCATGCCCCGCTCATAAAGCGATGGCATGGCCACAGGCGCCGCATCGACGGGAAATCTCCGTCGGCGCGGCATCAAGCCACGCTGCCCTGACATCAGCCCCATCGGCAGATTCCTGTACCCACGATGGCCTGTCCGTACGACCCGAAGACGGCGGGACCCGCTTGTCGGCGGGAGTACAGAAGACGGCGAGAGCGCCCCAAGATGGACCCGCTGGGAGTCGGCCTCCGAGAGTCGGCCAGCCCATCCCACGGGCTCCATGCGCCATTAACCAGACAAGACAGGGAATGGCAACAGTGATCGCCCGCCAGGCGGCAGCACTCTTGCCATGACCCAACGACCAAGCTCGCGTCATTAGAAGCGCGACTACAGTGACCCGCAGCCGGCAAGACCCGCCCGCGGCGGACAAGGGCTGTCGGCCCCATGCTGGACCGTCGGCGGGGCCCACTAGTCGGCGGGCCCCAGAAGTCGGCAGAGAAGACGGCGACTTAAGAGATCGATGGTCGGGACCTGCGCCCACGGATTACCATTGTACCCCCGGGGGGTAGGCCTATATAAACCCCCCGGGGCACCCATGCAAAGGGTTGGAACCTAGTAGTTTGACACACACATAGAGGGAAGAGAAGAGCTAGCCGAGCCCTTCTCCTTCATCACCCCGAACAGCTCAAGGAGCAACCTTGTACTCACTTTGCCATAGTGATCATGCGGAGACCCCGCAGAGCAGGAGTAGGGGTGTTATCTCCCCGGAGAGCCCTGAAGCTGGGTAACATTCGCCGGTGTGCATGCCTTCGCCTCATCCCGTTTCCCGGCACCGGCGACTTTCTACTCGCCCCCTCCATGATAAGCCATCCTTTGGCATATGTCGCACCCAACCCCCGACATTTGGCGCCCACCGTGGGGCTAGGTGCACCATCGTCCGGAGACCTGCTCTGGACGGGAACCCTCTTCCTCCCTGGCGAGCGCAGCCAGTCCGGCACGCCAGACGGAGTCTGCACCGACGCGCTGCATGGCGCTGAGGCCGCCTGCGCGGTGAGCTGCCTCGCCGAACTTGTCGGCAAAGTTCGCTTCTCCGATGAGCCTGCATCCGACGCAGGCACGGACGGCCCCGAGAGCCTCCTCGCGGGCCTCCTCGAGCAGCTCCACGTCGTCGGCGAGCCTGCCGCCGACCTAGAGTCCGTAGGCTCCATCGACCCGATGCTGGTCGACTCTGATACCGTGTCGCTCAACGCGTTCCCCACCAACGTGGTGGTCTACGATGAGCCGCTCCCTCGCGCGGAGAGCGGCGGAAGCACCGTCACGGAGGTGCTCGTCATCGGTCACAGTGAGCCTTCCGGTGAGGGAGCTCATGACCCTCTCGACAGCAGTTACGCAAGACCTAACCGCGCCTATTTCGGAAGACGCCCGTCTTTGGGACGCTGGAAGCGCCGCCCAGCTCCTCATGGGCACAAAGAAGCTGGCAAGCATGAGACGCTTGTCGAAGCCTACCGGCCTTGAGATGGATCGCGCCGTAGGCGGCTCGCCGGCTCCGACTGGGCCAAGCCGCCTAGGCGCGGTCCAGCAGCGCGGCGTAGCCATCGCTAGTCTGTTAGGGGCCAATCTCCCCGTGTACGCCATGCCCGCGGAGAACATCCGCGCCGCCGTGGCGGCGAGCATTTAGCTGGATAACCCGAGGGCGAGGAGCGCCGCCTGATGACGGAGCGAGTCCAGCAGCTCCTCGACGCGGCTGCCGCACAAGACGAAGCCGGCTGCCGCACGGAGGCGCTGCGACGACAACATGGCGACTTGCCTCCCCACCAGGATCAAGGCGCGACGTCTCGGACGCCGATTGGCGGTGTCCGTGGAAGAAAAAACAAGGATCCGGCTGTCAGCCATAGTCGGACCCACATCTCCATCGAGCGCGACGAAGACGGCCGCCCGAGAGCAGTGGAGCGACGGGACGACTATCTGCCTCCTCCTCCCCGCAGAGAAAGGCGAGTCTCCCCGCCACCTGTCGAGCATCCGACTCTCGGCGACCGCCTTGGCCGCCGAGAGGGAGTCGGAGAAAACGACGCCCGTCACCGGATCGAGCGACTCCACCGATCCCTAGCGCTGGATTAAGAAGACGAGTTGGGCCCGCCCTGTTTCGGACCTTGCATCCGAGACGAGCCCTTCCCCAGAGGGTTTACACTCGCCCGAGACACGCCCAAGTACACCGCTCGCGTGAAGCCGAGGATCGCTAGTGGACTACTCCACGGCCACAAGATAGCGAACAACAACAAAGCGCTGTCAGAAAGTATGTTCCCCTCATGCTCCAGGGCACGGTCCGGACATGGCTGAACAGCCTGAAGCCCCGCAGGATCAACAGCTGGGTCGACTTCACCGAGGCCTTCGTCCGCAACTTCACGTGCACATACAAGCGACCTCCCAAGCCTCGCCAGCTTTCCTTGTGCGTGCAAGGCCCCAACGAGTCCACTCGCGACTACCTCACGCTGGGCCGAGCTCGGAACTCCTGTGAGGGAGTGCACGAGGTGCGTGCTATCGAGTACTTCACCGCCGGTGCGAGAGAAGGCACCCTCCTCAAGCACAAGCTCCTTTGCGACGAGCCGGAGACCCTCGACGAGCTGCTGATCATAGCAGACAAGTACGCCACAGCCGACTCCTCCATGAAGTCGGAGATCGAAGTCAGTGCGACTGGCAAGGTGGCTCCTCAGGCTCCCAGAACTCCGGCTGGCGACACCAATCGTCGACAGCAGCAGAATGATCACAAGTGCAAGGCCCCGCAGCCGGCTTCCAACAGCCGGCAGGTGGCGACAGTCGAAGACCAACAGCCAGAGGGGCAGCCTCCTGCCAAGCGGCAGAAAGGCGGCAAGTCCAACTGGTTGCCGGCCTTCTCTTACGAGCAGACTCTGGATGGACCCTGCAAGTTCCATAGCGGCGCGAAGCCGTCAAACCACACCACCCGGAAGTGCCACCGGCTCACCAGGATCACCAATGGAGACGGCCTCATCCCTCCCCCGCCTGCTGGGCTGCCGCCTCCACCACTGCCCCAGCAGCCGGCTATCAGGCCAGTCGGCGCAGTCCAAGACGAGTACCCAGAAGAGCATGGAGCCTATGTAGTGTTCACCAATGTGGCCGACGATCGCTGCAAGAAAGCGGCTGCAATAAAGAAGAAGTGAATGCAGTAGCATCGGATACTCGAATTCATGCAATCGGTCCGAGAAACCTATCGCTTGAGCCGAGCTGATCACCCAGAGGTGATGCCGAATCCGGGCTCCTACGCCTGGTCTTGGGAGCCACCCTTGCCGCGGATAGGCGGGCCGCTCGCTTCTCGCGAGTGCTGATAGACGGAGGCAGCAGCATCAACATCCTGTACAAGGATACAATGGAGAAGTTAGGAATCAAGAAAAGACAGCTTCAGAACAGCCAGACTGTGTTCCACGGAATTATACCTGGCCTTTCCTGCTCACCGATTGGCAAGATCCTGATAGAAGTCCTCTTTGGGGACAAAGATCACTTTCGCCGAGAGCCAGTCTGGTTCGAAGTGGTGGACCTCGAAAGCCCATACCATGCTCTGCTCGGCCGGCCTGCTTTGGCCAAGTTCATGGCGGTCCCCCACTACGCCTACCTCAAGATGAAGATGCCGAGTACCAAGGGGATTCTGACCGTAGCCGGCGACTACAGAAAGTCGTCCGCCTGCGCAGCTGAAAGCAGTTGGCTGGCCGACTCCCTGGTGATCGAAGCTGAGAAGCGGCTTCTTGATCGTGTTGTGGCAATGGCCGGCAAGAAGCCAGAGATGTCGCCCAACCCCAAGGAGTCGGAAGTTGAGGGCTCGTTCAAGCCGGCCAAAGAGACCAAGAAGATACCCTTGGACCCGGAGCACCCGGAGAGGTATGCTGTCGTAGGTGCAAACCTTGACAGTAAATAGGAAGGCGAGCTCGTCGATTTCCTCCGTGAGAATCGGGGCATTTTCGCCTGGTCCCCTAAAGACATGCCAGGTGTACCGACGGAATTCGCCGAGCACAAGTTACATGTCCGATCTGATGTGAAGCCCGTCAGATAGCCCTTGCGCCGCCTGTGAGAAGAGAAAAGAAGAGTTGTTGGAGAAGAGATAGCCCGGCTCCTCGCAGCCGGTTTCATCATGGAAGTGTTCTTTCCAGAGTGGTTAGCGAACCCGGTCTTGGTACTAAAGAAGAACAAGCAATGGCGGATGTGTATTGACTACACAAGCCTCAACAAAGCTTGCCCCAAGGACCCGTTCGCTTTGCCGAGAATTGATCAGGTGATAGACTCCACAGCCGGATGCGAGCTGTTGAGCTTCTTAGATGCATATTCAGGATATCATCAGATCAAGCTGAACCCGGCCGACAAACTGAAGACCGCCTTCATCATGCCGTTTGGAGCCTTCTGCTACCTGACCATGACGTTCGGCTTAAGGAATGCCGACGCCACCTTTCAGCGTTGCATGCAGAAGTGCCTCCTCAAGCAGCTCGGTAGAAACGCCCACGTTTACGTGGACGACGTGTTGGTGAAGACGGAGAAGCGAGGAACGCTGTTGGAAGACCTCAAAGAGACCTTTGAAAATCTGCGCCGATTCCAGATCAAGCTCAACCCAGAGAAGTGCGTCTTCGGAGTACCAGCCGGATAGCTCCTTGGTTTCCTGGTCTCTGAACGCAACATAGAGTGCAACCCCGTGAAGATCAAGGCAATCGAAAGGATGGAAGTACCCCGCCGACTGCTAGATGTGCAAAAGTTCACCGGCTGCTTGGCGTCCATCAGCCGATTCATCAGCCGGCTGGGCAAGAAAGCTCTTCCTCTGTACCAGCTCATGAAGAAGACCACCTTCTTCGAATGGAACTCCAAGGCGGACGAAGCTTTTCTCCAGTTGAAGAAAATGCTAACTACTCCCCAGTGCCGGCGGCTCCGACTCCAAAGGAGCCCATGCTCCTGTATATTGCCGCCACCAGCAGGGTAGAAGTCAAGATCATTGTAGTTGAACGCAAGGAGGAAGGCAAGGCGCTACCTGTCCAGAGACCGGTATATTACCCGAGCGGGCATCGCCGACCTCCAAGCGTAACTACCCCCACTACCGAAGATGTGTTACGGCGTGCACTTTGCCGCCAAGAAGTTGAAGCCTTACTTTCAAGAGCATCCAATCACCGTGGTTTGCACGGCCCCACTAGCAGAGATCATTGGAAGCCGAGATGCTTCTGGCCGAGTGGCCAAATGGGCCATAGAGTAGGCCCCCTACACCATCTATTACCAGCCCCGCACCGCCATCAAGTCACAAGCACTGGCTGACTTCCTCGTCGACTGGGCCGAGACCCGATACGCCGCCAAATACCGACTTTACCCATTGGCGGATGCACTCGATGGCTCCAAGATGCGCACCGGCTTGGGAGCCGGCGTGGTCCTCACTTCCCCAAAGGCGACAAGCTCAAATGCACGCTGCAGATCCATTTCGCCGCCTCTAAAAGCGTCGCCCGAATCTGGCGCTCATTCACGGGCTCCGGCTTGCCAAAGAGCTTGGCATTCGCCGGATCCTGTGTTATGGCGACTCCGACTTGGTGGTCCAA
Source organism: Aegilops bicornis (assembly GCA_021605145.1). Lineage (NCBI taxonomy): Eukaryota > Viridiplantae > Streptophyta > Magnoliopsida > Poales > Poaceae > Aegilops > Aegilops bicornis. Next base: position 776,393,694 of record CM038675.1, read on the forward strand.
CAGTCATCCGGCGACTGGGACGCCAAAGATGCAAACATGGCGAGCTACCGTTTCCTGGTACAGCAGCTGAGTGGATATTTTGAGGGGTGCGAGTTCCTCCACGTGCCAAGAAACGACAACGACCAAGCAGATACCCTGGCAAGAATCGGCTCCACCCGCCAGGCAATACCATCCGGCGTCGCCCTTCAGCGCCTCCTCAAGCCATCTGTCAAGCCGTCACCAGAGTCAGACTCCATTTTTGTGTCGGCTCCCCCTGAAGAAGTCGGACCCGACTCCAAAGCCTCAGCAGACGGCACAAGAATTCCGGCAGACGGCCCCAAGAACGCTGCAGTCGAAGCCGGCCCGGGGACTTCAGAACCCGGCCCGGGGACTGCGGCGACCATTGCGAAGACTCCAGTACTCGGCCCGGGGACTGCGCCAGTCGGCCCGGGGACTTCTTCAACCCAGCAAGTTGCTGCGGACTCCAACCCGCCGCCTCCCAGCCCAGCCGCCCTCGTCCAAGTAGCATTACTCGCAGCCGAAGAAATAGCAGCACCATCATGGGCCCAGCCCATCCTGAAGTTCTAAGTAAGCGGAGAGCTACCAACCGATGAGACCTTGGCTCGGCAGGTGCAACGCCGAGCGGCAGCCTACACTATAGTCAACAGAGAGCTGGTCAGCCGCAGCGTCACTGGTGTCTACCAGCGCTGCGTCGAGCCAGAGCAAGGTCAAGCGATTCTCGAAGACATCCATCGTATGAAAAGCGGCCATCATGCAGCCTCAAGAGCACTCTGCCGCCAAAGCCTTCCGACACGGTTTCTTCGCCGACTGCCCTAGAAGAGGCCAAGGAATTAGTTCAAAAATGCAAGGGTGCGGTGTTCCGCTCCAAGCCGCTTTCAGCCTTCAGACTCAAGACTATCCCCATCGCTTTGGCCCTTTGCTGTGTGGGGCTGGACATGGTGGGACCATTCAAAACGGCACGAGGCGGCCTAACTCACTTACTTGTCGCGGTGGACAAGTTCACCAAGTGGATAGAAGCAAAACCCATCAAGAAGTTGAATGGTCCTACTGCAGTGACTTTCATCGCCGACATCACAACTCGATACGGGGTACCACACAACATCATCACCGACAATGGCACAAATTTTGCCAAAGGCGCCCTGGCCCGTTTCTGCGCGACACAAGGCATCCGACTGGACTTAGCGTCTGTTGCCCATCCACAGTCAAACGGCCAGGTGGAGCGAGCGAACGGCCTCATCCTGTCTGGCATCAAGCCTCGACTGGTCGAACCACTGGAGCGTTCGGCCGGCTGCTGGCTTGAGGAGTTGCCAGCCGTCCTCTGGAGTCTGCGCACGACTCCAAACAAGTCAACTGGCTTCACACCCTTCTTCCTCGCTTCACGGTGCGAAGCCGTCATCCCAACGGATATAGAGTTCGACTCCGCGAGTCACCATGTACACCAAAGAGGAAGCAGAAGAAGCACGTCAAGGCAAGGCGTCGACCTTGGAAGAGGGCAGTTGTTGGCACTCAGCCGGTCCAAAGATTCTACCAGCAGAGCTCGCGCCGCTACTACAACAAGAAGGTCAAGCCAAGATCATTCCTAGAGGGCGACCTTGTGCTCCGGCTGACCCAGTGAACAGCCGGCCAGCACAAGTTGTCGGCGCCTTGGGAAGTCCCATTCATCATCAGCAAAGTGCTGGGCTACGACTCCTACTACCTGATCGACGCTCAGAAGCCCCGAGCACGCAAGAGGGACGACTCCGGCAAAGAGACAGAACGGCCATGGAATGTGAATCTCCTCCGAAGATTTTACAGTTGATGCAGTATGTACCACGTTACCCTTTGTGCTTAACGTACCAAGACTTCGGGCCCCCCGAGACGAGCTCGGGGACTGCCTTCTTTTGTTATCTGTATGATAAGAATTATGCCTTCGAGTATGTTACTCTTTGTTATGCTATTTGGCACCGGGCTCGACTAGTCGGCCCGGGGACTCGCCGCCTTGAGCTATGAAATGCTTCCTGCAGTCAGACAAGTAACATGCGGTGCCTAAGCCGTCTCCTGTCAGAATCCGCAGCTCGCAAAGCGACTGTTTGGTGGGCAGGAGTAAGGAAGAGTGGGCGCCCACACGAAAAAATGGCTAAGGACCCAAAGCATAAACATAGTTTAAGTCGACTTCCAGCCCCGTTTTGTAAAACCGACTCCTAAGTAGTCGGCTTGCCGCTTTCTACCCAACTTGCTTAACGACTCTAAAAAATGGCCAAGTACTTGCCTTCACAAAGGTAGCCAAGCACTTGACATGGACGGCAGTCCGCAGAGCGGTTGCCCAATGGGCAAGGCGGCAACTAAGGGAAGGCGGCAAAGGAAAAAGCCACAAGAGCAATAAGCAAGGAAAGATAAAATTAGAATAATATTTACACAGCTTAGGCCCTTGGCCGGATCTTCGGACAGAGGTTCAGAATACACCCCGCGGGTGGAATTGTGCGAATTAACAAGTTCTTTCAAAGACTAGCAAAACAGATAAAATAAAGGCGAGACAGCGGCCTAGGAAGCGGCAGATGGGGTCGGAAGGCCGGAGGCGATGGCGGCATCAGGCGCCGGGGCGGATGGCTGGGCGATCTCGGCTTGATCGTTTCCGGTGGCAGCCGGCCCAGACGGGCGCGGCTCGTTGCTGGAGGCGCGGTCGAGCTGAGGCTGGTCGCCCGCTCCGTATTCTGGCGCCTCCATGTCATCTCCGTCCTCCGCCTCGTCTTCCTCCTTGGCGCTGGAGTCGATCACCTCCGCCGAGTCCTCTTCGTAGTCCGGGTTCATCCCGAACCACTCTAGCGGCGCCTCCCCACCGTCCTCAGACCGCTCAGGGACGAAGACGCTGGTGTCCGTGTAGTCGGCAATCGCCGCCGCACGCTCGACAAGGGCGTCCTCCACGGCCAGCAACTCCGCCTTGGCCTCGACCGAACGCGCCAGCGGTCCAGATCCAGCCCTAGATACCACGCCTTGACGAATTCTGTGGCCCGGCGAAGCTCCGGCCCGAGCCGCTGAACCCTTCCGAGCCTCAAGACGCCAGCCGCGACCTCCAGCCTACCGGGCGGTCCGCTGGGAGGCGCAGAACCGGCATGTCCGGCCACAGAGCAGCATCGCCGGGCGCCGACATCAAGCCGGGCGCGAAGCATCCGATGGGCCGGCCGCAGACGAGCCTCAATGCTCAAGAGCTGCTCGTCAAGGGTCCGGGGGGCGTTGGCAGCGATCTCAGCACCACCCGCCCTTCGTGCCTTGCGATCAGCCTCGATGGCTTGATTGGCCGCCTGCGTGTGGTCGGGGAAGAAGTCTGCCAAGAAGAAGAAGAAGCAAGTCAGAAAAACAGGAGTCGGCCTGACCCATAGTCGGCAACCCAAAAGAAGAAGTAAAAGCAAACTCACCATCGACGATGTCCTCGATTTCATGGAAGCCGGAGGTCAGCAGCGCTTCCTTGTCGGTCCAGGAGGAGCGCTCGCTCTCAAACTCGGCCAGGAGAGCAGCCTCTTTCTTCTCCGCCTTGTCCTGCGCCGCCTTAAGCAGCTCCCTCTGCTCCGCCAGCTGCGTAGCCAGCAGGTCGCGCTCTGCGGCGAGCTTGCTGCACTCCTCCTCCTTGGCGTGCAAGGCGGTGTTGGCCGTACCCAGCTGCCGCCGAAGAGTGGCGCTGGCCTCTGAAGAATAAAAAGAAGAAGGACGCGAAGTCATCAGCTAAGAAGGTCGCCAAGAAGATCCGGCCCATTGCTGCGCAGCGATCGGCCGAATCTCGGGGACTACAGCCCGCGGGTGCGCCAGCGCGCCCCCGCGAAGAAGAAAACTCACCTCGGCTCCTCGCCAAGTCGGCAGTCCGCTTGCCCAGCTCCTCAACGTTGCGGTTGAAGGCAGTGGCGCGGAGGTTGTGATACTCCTGCGACAAGAATTTCAGACAAAGGTAAAAATTTGGAAGTAAGCAAATAGAGTTCCGAGCCGCCTGCTCAGCAGCCGGCCCGAAACTCGGGGACTACACCCAGTGGGAGTGGCCTTACAGAAGAAGAGCAAGAAAAAATTCAAAGAAGGAAACATACCCGCACGGTGGCTCTCGATGCCAGGTGCGCCTTGGAGCAGTTCTGGATGGCGTCGCCCTCAGTTCGCAGCTTCGCCTGGACGTCCAGGAGCGCCTTGTTCTGCGGGCCTGTGCTGCCTCCTCGCACCCACCCAATGGGCGCGGCGCTTGTCGCCTCGGCGTCTGGAATGGCCGAGCTGGCGGCGCCGGTCTCCAAGGGGCGCGGCACCGAAGTCGCCTTCTCAAGACGACGTCGCGCTGGCGAGGTGAGTTGAAGAAGCAGCTTCGCCACGGCCTCGTCGTCGGTCGGCGGCACGGGCAGGTCCGCCGGCTGTTTGCCTCGCGCGCTCTCGGACCGCGGTGGAGGCGGCGGGGGTGGCACGGCTGTGCGCGACAGGGAGGCCTCACCGCCTTCCCTCTCCGCGACGGGGACCTTACCGCCGACTCCCTCCGTCTGCCCCGTGAACTCCGGCGGCGGCGGCGCAGAGCTCAGCAGGGTGACGAGCAGCGCCGACTGGAGGCGTGCGGCCTCCTGGGCTCGCCTCTTGGCTACAACGGCGGCTTCGACCTCCTCCAGCTTCTTCTGGGCGGAAGCCGCCGCCTTCTCAGCCTCCGCCTTCTCCAGACGGGTGGCCTCCTCCTCATCACACTTCTCCTGCGCATTCCGCTCCGTCGCCTCCCGGAGGGCGGCCGCAGGATCAATCCGCCGAGTGTTGGCGAACGTCTCTGCCGACCCCATGACGGAGGCGGCGGCGACCCTCTCCAAGGTGAGGGGAGCCCTGATGAGAAAAAGACATATAAAGACTTGGCCAAGACGGACCATAAGAAAACAAGACAAAACAAAAAGTACTTACGCGGAGACCAGCGGCGGCTTCTTCACTTCCTTGCGGAAGCGGTTAGCCTTCGCGACCGCCTCTTCACGCTGGGTCGCGGCGGCCGTCCCCCTGAATTTCTTCGCCCGGCCGCCTGGCAGGCTCGGCCCAGCCCGGCGCTTCTTCGCGCCGCCTCGACCACCCAAGGCGGCGGAGGAACTCACGCCTGGATCGCCGGCTTTCTGTTGGCGGCGGGGGACGACTTCCCTTTCGCCGTCGTCGTCAGGCCAGTCGGCGAAGGTTGCCGAAGGCCTAAAGTCATCGGTCCCTCCTCCTTCCTCGGCGTCGGTCTCCATCGCCGCCACCCCCAAGTCGGGGTCGTTGGCGTCGCTCTCCGCCCGGTCGGGACGAATTCACGAGCCGGCCCCGCGGTGCCGGTCGAGGGCTGCATGAGGGGATTCTGAATCGGAAAAGACCAAAGAAAATTAGAGCCGGATTCGGCTGAAGAAGGAAACAGAAAAGCAAGAGATGACTTACCACAGGCGGGGGGTTGGCGCGCGAGTACGGCTCCTTGCCGAACTGCCATTCCTCCGTGAGGCCGCAGTTTGCCAGGAAATTCACCGTGTCCACCACCTCCACGTGGGGCATATCTTTGGAGCACAGCCGACTGGGGTCCCGGTGGCCGCTCATCTGACAGATCAGATGAGGTCGGCTTTGGAGAGGAAGGACTCGGCGCGCCACGAAGGCGGCCAGCAAGTTGGCCCCAGTCAGGCCCTCCGACTGCGTCAGCCTCGAAGACTGGTTGCCGACGGCAGCGCTGCGGAGTCGGCGTCCTGGCCCGATGGGACCAGGTGAGTCGCCCGCCAACTCGCCGCCACGTAAGGCGGCAGGTTGACCCAGTCGCCCTCAGGGGCGACGTTCTTGACGTAGAAGTACGTGCGCTGCCACATCTTCACCGACTTGATGAGTGGGATGGCAGGGAAGGGGTTCTCGGGCACCGGCCTCCTCATTGCGATGAACGTGCCGCACAGAGCCGGCACGCGAGCGACGTGGGTTCCGAGCTTGGCTTGGAAGAATTCCCCCCACAGCTCGATGGTGGGGAGAACGCCAAGAAAGCCTTCGCACAAGGATGCGAAGGCGGCCAGCAGCACCACCGTGTTTGGAGTGAGGTGGTGCGGCTGGAGCCCGTGGAACTCCAGGAACGCGCGGAAGAAGCCGCTCGCCGGCAGCCCTAGCCCGCGCATGAGGTGCGAGCGGAATATGACCCGCTCGCCCTCCTCCGGCGCCGGCGTTATTTCGCCTGCCGGCACGGCGCGGGTCTGCACTAGGTTGGTGCCGGGGATGCGGCGCGTCTGGCGGAGAAACTTGATGATGTCGTCGTCAACAATGGAGCCATCCCACACGCCGGAGCGCGCGGCGGGAGGCGCGGCGGCGGAGGAGGAGCTCATCTCCGCGGCGCGGCGTGGCTCGGCGCGGAGGAAGCAAGGAGGAAGACGAAGCAAGGAGAGGAAGCGAGAGGTAGCGAGGAGGGTGGGTGCGCGTGCGTCGCCGCCCCCCCCCCCCACCGCCCGCCGACGTATAGGCGCCGAGGCAGAGGAGCCGAGGGGGAGGGCGTGGGATTAACTGCGCCACGCCCCACGCCCACGATTAAACCCACGACGTTATCGCGGCAGTAACGGCGTGGGAGCTCAACCGCCAAGACGCCGCAGCGGATCCGCCCGTACGCCGAGGCGCGGTAGTGGCGGACCCCGCCTGACGGGCCTGTCTAGTCACGCGCATGGGCGGGCAGACTGGCCCTGCCGTGTGGCGTCACGTGGCGGGCCCACAACAGGCAGCTGCCTGGAAGCTTATCAGGCACGCTGCCCGGATCCCGCCACGACCTTTGAAACCTTTAAGGAGCAAGACGGCTTCCTGCGAGGCCGACTCCAGCTAGTCGGCTCAAGAGAGAGACGGCGAGCAGAGCCCAGATTCTTCCATTAGAGGGATGAAACTGTTGAGGATCCTCGACATGTTGCCCTAGGCGCCTCACCAGCTTCGGGGACTACTGTCGGAGTAATGGGCCACGGGTAGGCAAACCCGAGCCCCTGGACCTTTCAAAACATCGGGGCAGACTGCGCCCCTCAAGACCCCAAGACGAGGAGCCGCCTTCTGAGAGTCGGCGGCAGAGCCGCCGACTGCCCCTCCTAGCCGAGTCCCAGAGACGGCCTCAAGATGGGCCGACTCCCAGCCAGCGACTTCCGAAGAGCCGGCTGTGGGGAGTCGGCCCGCGACTCCAACCACCTCCTGCCTGTGCGACTACGGACGGGATGGGATGAAGCCGCCTCACCGCCCATCCTCGCCCGCTCATAAGCGAGGCATGGCCACAGAGCCGTCTTGACGGAGATCTCCGCCCGGCAAGATTGTTGCCACGCTGCCTCGACGTCCGCCCCATGGGCAGATTCTCGTGCCCACGATGGCTCGTCTGCAGACGACCAAGACGGGACCCGCCTGTCAGCGGGAGTACAGAAGACGGCGAGAGCGCCCCAAGACGGACCCGCTGGGAGTCGGCCTCCTAGAGTCGGCCGGCCCATCCCACGGGCTCCATGCGCCATTAACCACACAAGACAGGGAATGGCAACAGTGATCGCCCACCGGTGCGGCAAGATCATGTTATGACCCACGACCAAGCTCGCGTCATTAGAAGCGCGGCTACAGTGACCCGCAGCCGGCAAGACCCGCCCGTGGCGGACAAGGGCTGTCGGCCCCATGCTGGACCGTCGGCGGGGCCCACAATTCGGCGGGCCCCAGAAGTCGGCGGAGAAGACGGCGACTTAAGAGACTGACGGCTGGGACCTGCGCCCAGCCGGATTATCATTGTACCCCCCGGGGGTAGGCCTATATAAACCCCCCGGGGCACCCATGCAAAGGGTTGGAACCTAGTAGTTTCACACACACATAGAGGGAAGAGAAGAGCTAGCCGAGCCCTTCTCCTTCCTCACCCCGAACAGCTCAAGGAGCAACCTTGTACTCACTTTGCCATAGTGATCATGCGGAGACCCCGCAGAGCAGCAGTAGGGTCGTTATCTCCCCGGAGAGCCCTGAAGCTGGGTACGATTCGCCGGCGTGCATGCCTTCGCCTCATCCCGTTTCCAGGCACCGGCGACGTTCTACTCGCCTACTCCATGATAAGCCATCCTTTGGCATATGTCGCACCCAACCCCCGACACAGGAGAAGAACGATACTCATATGAATAAGCAGAAAAGTTCTTAGTTCTATGAACATAGAGATTTGAAGACACACGCTCATATTCATAAGTATGAGTATGGTTTCCCTGCAAAACGTTGGCGTTAGGGTGACTCAGGTGAGTCATGTATCTGTATGAAGCCTTTGGGCCATATGAAGCCATATGTCTGGGGTTTGTCTTCTTAGTTGGTGGTGTCATGATGACATTCACAGGAAGATTCTCAATACACTGTTTAGGTACCCAAATGTTCTTCATAGGTGGTCCATTCCTGCAGTTAGTACCAATATACCTGGCAAACACTTCACCATTCTGATTCTTAAACAGTTTATAGTTTGCATCAAAGGATTCATCAATAGCAATTGGGTTAGCACAAGTAAATCCAGATAAGGTAGATGGATCCATTGAAGGTTCCTTTGCAGCAACCCATGTGGTTTTGGGGTACTGCTCAGGCTTCCAGTAAGAACCATCAACATTCATTTTCCTCTCGAACCCAACACCCTCTTTCCTAGGGTTTCGGTTCAAGATCTGCTTTTTGAGGACATCACACAGTGTCTGATGCCCCTTGAGGCTTTTGTACATTCCTGTTTCAAGCAGTGTCTTCAATCTAGCATTTTCATTAGCAACAGCAGTGGCATCCTCCGCAAAGGGGTTAGTTACCACATCGACGGTTGAAGATACTGAAACAGTAGCAGCAGTAGAACACTCAGCAACAGAATTAGCGTTATCACGCACAAGACATTTTACACATGGTGGTTCAAATCCTTCCTGAGCGGGACTGATCTGTTGAGCGCGAAGTGACTCGTTTTCCTTTTGAAGATCTTCATGAGCCGCTCTCAACTTCTCAAGATCTTGCTTCCTTTGAAGATAATCATAGGAAAGTTTTCATGGGTAGTTGAGAGTGATTCAGGACGACCTTCAAGCTCTTGGTACTTAACATGAAGATTTTTTATATCTTCAATAAAGGACTGAGATCGGGTCATTTCAGCGTCCAACAGATCATCGATTTTGTCTAACAGTTTTTGAATATGTTCCATAGCTTTCTGTTGTTCAGTTGCAATTTTAGCAAGTGTTTTGTAGCTGGGTTTGGATTCACAATCAGAATCATCTTCACTTGATGTTTGAAAGTAAGCATCGCGTGAGTTTACCTTGGCACCGCGTGCCATGAAGCAGTAAGTGGGAGCGGAGTCGTCCTTGTCACTGGCATCGGTGTTGGTGATGGATACATTGTCTTCAGCGTTGATGATGGACTTGGCAATGTAGGCTGAAGCTAAAGCCAGACTTGCAACGCCAGAGTCAGACTCCTCCTCAGATTCCACCACTTCTGCCTCCTCAGAAGCAGACTCCTCCTCTGAATCCATTTCCTTGCCAACAAAAGCACGAGCCTTGCCAGATGAACTTTTTTTGTGTGATGAAGACTTGGAAGTTGACTTGGAAGAAGATTTTGAGTATTTCTTCTTCTTCTTCTCATCAGAATCATATTCCTTGCTCTTCTTCTTTTTCTTCTCATTGTCCCACTGTGGACACTTTCGGAGATGTAGTGACCAGGTTTCTTGCACTTGTGATGGTTCTCTTCTTGTGGTCATTGGAAGAAGCTTCATCATTTCTTGAACTGGATCATGAAGACTTTGAAGCCTTTCTTCTTAGTGAACTGGAACTTCTTCACAAGCATAGCAAGCTCCTTTCCAAGGTCTTCAGCTTCACCAGAACTGCAGTCAGATTCTTCTTCAGACGAGGAAACAGCCTTTGCCTTCAAAGCGCGAGTTCGGCCATAGTTGGGACCATAGATATCTCTTTTCTCAGATAGCTGGAACTCATGTGTGTTAAGCCTCTCAAGTATGTCAGATGGATCGAGTGTCTTGAACTCAGGGTGTTCTTGAATCATAAGAGCTAGAGTATCAAATGAGCTGTCGAGAGATCTCAGAAACGTCTTAAAGATTTCATGCTTCGTGATCTCAGTGGCGCCGAGAGCTTGAAGCTCGTTTGTGATGTCAGTGAGACGATCAAACGTGAGCTTGACATTTTCATTGTACTTTCTCTTGAAGCGGTTGAAGAGGTTGCGTAGGACACTGATTCTTTGATCTCTCTGAGTTGAAACACCTTCATTGACTTTGGAGAGCCAGTCCCAGACTAGCTTCGACGTTTCCAAAGCACTCACACGCCATACTGCCCTTTGGTCAGATGACCACAGATGATGTTCTTCGCAGTAGAATCGAGTTGAATGAACTTCTTGACATCAGTAGGGGTGACACCTTCACCAGTCTTGGGAACGCCGTTCTTGACGACATACCACAGATCGACATCAATGGCTTCAAGATGCATACGCATCTGATTCTTCCAGTAGGGATATTCAGTGCCATCGAATACAGGGCATGCAACGGAGACTTTGATTATCCCTGCAGTCGACATAGCTAAAACTCTAGGTGGTTAAACCGAATCACACAGAATAAGGGAGTACCTTGCTCTGATACCAATTGAAAGTGCTAGTTATCGACTAGAGGGGGGTAAATAAGCGATTTTTACGAAAGTCTTCAAAACATGAAAGTTTTGAAGACAAACATGAAAACTGGACCTATAAACATGCAGCGAGGAAGATGAACTACACTAGACAAGCCATAGTCAAACAAGTATGTAGCTAAAGCATGATGACTGATAGCAGCTATGTAGTAGGATTAGGATGGAAGATAGTATGAAGCCAATTAGAACAAGTAGTCACACAGTGAAGACAAATAGGTAGAGTAATCAGGCAATGACTTCACAAAGACAAACTGTAAGTAAGGAGAGTAAGAGATAGAACAGTGTGTTGTGAAGACAAGGATTTGTTCGACCAGTTCCTATTGCTGTGACAACTATACGTCTGGTTAGGGAGGTTGAGATTGAACTCAGAAGACCGTGTCTGCACCTTATTCCCCTTGAGCTAAGGACACACAGTCCCCGCCCAATCACTCTGGTAAGTCTTCAAGGTAGACTTCCAAACCTTCACAGACTTTGTTCACCGGCAATCCACAATTACTCTTGGATGCTCAGAACGCGACGCCTAACCGGCTGGAGGATTCACAGTCCTCAAGTGTAACAAGTCTTCAGATCACGCGGACAGAAAGACTTCAGTGATGCCTAACACTCTTTGGCTCTGGGTGTTTGGGCTTCGTCCTCACAAGGATTTCTCTCTCTCAAAAGCTTCGGAGGTGGGTTGCTCTCAAACGACAAAAGCCGTGCACTAACTCTAAGCAGCCACCAATTTATGGTGTAGGGGGTGGGCTATTTATAGCCACTAGGCAACCCGACCTGATTTGTCTGGAATGACCCTGGGTCACTAAGGAACTGACCCGTGTCACAACGGTCAGATTTCAAACACACGCGACAGCTTGACTTGGGCTACAATTAAAGCTGACTTATCCGACCCTGGATAAGATTTGCTCTCATTATCTTCGCTCGAAGACATAGGATTTTGGTTGAGCATCACTTCAGTCACTCTTATTTTGTTCATTTGGACCCCACTTAACAGTGTGGTGGTTCCTATGACTCAACAATGAAGAAAAGAAACAACGAAACTGCTAAGTCTTCGCGCTCCATAGTCTTCACTCAATGTCTTCTTCTGTCATAGTCTTCAATGTGAATATCTTCATGTACCACCATTATCTTCAATGTCTTCATACATTTTTAGGGGTCATCTCCGGTAGGTAAATCGAATCAAGGAGGGACTACTACCTGTGTTATCCTGCAATTCTCACAAACACATTAGTCCCTCAACCACGTTTGTCGTCAATACTCCAAAACCAAACTATGGGTGGCACTAGATGCACTTATAGGTTTCAACATTTATGGGATTAACTGAGATATAATGTTTGATTCTTTGATCGTTTACCATCTTCGGAATTGTGCTTTCAAAGTTGTTGATTTTTATGGCACCGGAACGATAGACCTCCTCGATAACGTATGGACCTTCCCATTTAGAGAGAAGTATTCCTGCAAAAATTCTTAAACGAGAGTTGTATAGCAATACATAATCACGTACATTAAACTCACGCTTTTGTATCCTTTTTTCATGCCATCTTTTAATTTTTTCTTTAAATAACTTGGCATTTTCATAAGCTTGGGTTCTCCATTCATCAAGTGAGCTAATATCAAATAACCTCTTCTCACCGGCAAGTTTGAAATCATAGTTGAGCTCTTTAATAGCCCAATAAGCCTTATGTTCTAGTTCGAGAGGTAAGTGACATGCTTTTCCATAAACCATTTTATACGGAGACATACCCATAGGCTTTTTATATGCAGTTCTATAAGCCCATAATGCATCATCAAGTTTCTTAGACCAATTCTTTCTAGATCTATTGACAGTCTTTCGCAAAATTAATTTGAGTTCTCTATTACTCAATTCTACTTGACCACTAGACTGTGGGTGATAAGGGGATGCAATTCTATGATTAACATCATATTTAGCAAGCATTTTATGGAAAGCACCATGAATAAAATGTGAACCACCATCTGTCATTAAATATCTAGGGACTCCAAACCTCGGAAAAATAACTTCTTTAAGCATTTTAATAGAGGTGTTATGATCAGCACTACTAGTTGGAATAGCTTCTACCCACTTAGTAACGTAATGAACAGCAACTAAAATATGTGTATATCCATTAGAGGCAGGAAAAGGTCCCATATAATCAAAGCCCCAAACATCAAATGGTTCAATAACAAGTGAATAATTCATAGGCATTTCTTGACGTCTACTAATATTACCAATTCTTTGACATTCATCGCAAGACAAGACAAACTTACGGGCATCCTTGAAGAGAGAAGGCCAATAAAAACCGGATTGCAATACCTTATGTGCAGTTGTATCTCCAGCGTGGTGTCCTCCATAAGCTTCGGAGTGACACTTGCGTAGGATCTGTTCCTGTTCATGCTCAGGTACACAACGTGTAATAACACCGTCTACTCCTTCTTTATAAAGATGTGGGTCATCCCAAAAGTAATGTCTCAAATCATAGAAAAAACTTTCTCTTTTGCTGGTATGTGAAACTAGGTGGTATAAATTTAGCAACAATGTAATTAGCATAATCAGCATAACAAGGAGTACTACGAGAAGTACTTATAACATTTTCTAACCTAGACAGGTTATCTGCAACGGGGTTCTCAGCTCCCTTTCTATCAACAATATGCAAATCAAATTCTTGTACCAAGAGAACCCATCTAATAAGTATAGGTTTAGCATCTTTCTTTTCCATCAGGTATTTAATAGCAGCATGATCAGTGTGAATAGTTACTTTAGAATCAACAATATAAGGTCTGAACTTATCACAAGCAAATACAACTCCTAAAAATTCTTTTTCAGTGGTAGAATAGTTTCTTTGAGCATTGTCTAGAGTCTTACTAGCATAATGGATAACGTTTAATTTCTTATCAACTCTTTGCCCTAGAACAACACCTACAGCATAATCACTAGCATCACACATAATTTCAAAGGGTAAATTCCAATCAGGTGGCTGAACAATAGGTGCAGAGATCAATGCTTTCTTAAGTATTTCAAATGCTTCTATAAAATCATCATCAAAGACAAATGGTATATCTTTTTGTAATAAATTAGTCAGAGGCCGAGAAATTTTTGAGAAGTCCTTAATGAACCTCCTCAGAAATCCGGCGTGACCAAGGAAACTTCTTATACCTTTGATGTCCTTGGGAAATGGCATCTTTTCAATAGCATCAACCTTGGCTTTATCAACTTCAATACCTCTTTTAGAAACTTTATGCCCCCAGATAATACCTTCATTAACCATAAAGTGGCACTTTTCCCAATTCAAGACAAGATTAGTTTCTTCACATCTCTGCAAAAATCGATCAAGATTGCTCAAGCAATCATCAAAATAGGATCCATAGACGGAAAAATCGTCCATGAAAACCTCACAAATCTTTTCACAAAAGTCAGAGAATATAGCCATCATGCATCTTTGAAAGGTAGCAGGTGCATTCCATAAACCAAAGGGCATACGTCTATAAGCAAAAGTACCAAAAGGGCATGTAAAAGTAGTCTTTGATTGATCTTTAGCCTAATACAGGTATTTGAGAGAAACCAGGATAACCATCTAGGAAGCAATAATGTGTATGTTTGCATAATCTTTCTAGCATTTGATCGATAAACGGTAAGGGGAAATGATCTTTCTTAGTAGCTTTATTTAATTTGCGGAAATCAATTTCCATCCTATAACCTGTAATAACTCTTTGCGGGATCAGTTCATCTTTATCATTAGGAACAACAGTGACGCCTCCCTTCTTAGGGACACAATAAACAGGACTTACCCACTGACTATCAGCAACGGGATAAATTATACCTGCCTCCAGAAGCTTTAGTATTTCTTTCCTTACCACTTCTTTCATCTTAGGATTAAGCCTTCGTTGATGATCACGGACTGGTTTGGCATCTTCTTCCAAATTTATTTTATGCGGACATAGAGTGGGACTAATGCCCTTACGATCATCAAGAGTATATCCAATAGCAGCACGGTGTTTCTTCAGAGTTTTCAATAATCTCTCTTCTTCATGCTCTGAAAGGTTAGCACTAATAATAACGGATATATTTTCTTTTCATCAAGATAAGCATATTTAAGATTATCAGGCAACGGTTTAAGCTCAAACACGGGATTACCCTTGGGTGGAGGAGGATCCCCTAGGATTTCAACAGGCAAATTGTGTTTCAGAATAGGTTCCTATTTAAACAATACTTCATCTATTTCCCTTGTTTCATTCATAAACATACCATTTTCATGGTCTAGCAAATAATGTTCTAAATGATCACTAGGAGGTACGACAATAGAAGCAAGACCAATAATTTCATCCTTACTAGGCAATTCTTCTTCACGGTGTTGTCTACTAAATTTAGAGAAATTAAACTCATGAGTCATATCATCCAAGCCAATAGTAACAACATTCTTTTTGCAATCTATCTTAGCATTAACAGTGTTCAAGAAGGGTCTACCAAATATAATGGGACAAAAGCTATCTTGTGGAGAACTTAGAACAAGAAAATTAGCAGGATATTTAATTTTCCCACACAAGACTTCAACATCTCTAACAATTCCCACTGGCGATATACTATCTCTATTGGCAAGTTTAATTGTGATATCAATATCTTCTAACTCAGCAGGTGCAATTTCATGCTTAATTTCTTTATATAAATCATAGGGTATAACACTAGCACTAGCACCAATATCACATAAGCCATGATAACAATGATCTCCTATATTAACAGAAATAACAGGCACGCCTACCACATGTCTATGTTTATCTTTAGCGCCAGGTTTAGCAATTCTAGCACATTCACCATAGAATTGAACAACATGCCCATCAATACTATCAGACAAGAGATCTTTTAAAATGGCAACATTAGGTTCTACTTTGACTTGGTCAGGAGGTGTATAAGTTCTAATATTGCTTTTACGAACCACAGTTGAAGCTTTAGCATGATCCTTTATTCTAACAGGGAAAAGTGGTTTCTCAACATAAGAGGTACGAACAATAGGATCATTATAAGTGACAGTCTTTTCTTAAACTTTAATAGGTGCAGCTACTTTTACTTCTATGGGAGGATGATACTTAAACCACTTCTCCTTGGGGAGATCAACATAAGTAGCAAAAGATTCACAAAAGAAGCTACTATCTCAGAGTCAGGTCCATATTTAGTGCTAAACTTACGAAAAATATCGGTGTCCATAAAAGATTTAACACAATCAAACTTGGGTATCATAACTAACTCCTTACCTTCGTCGAGATCCCAATCTTCAGAGTTGTGTTTAATTCTATCCAATAAATTCCATTTAAATTCAATAGTATTCATCATAAAAGAGCCAGCACAAGAAGTATCGAGCATGGTTTGATTATTATGAGAAAGCCGAGCATAAAAACTTTGAATAATTATTTCTCTCGAGAGACCATAATTGGGGCATGAATATAACATTGATTTAATCCTCCCCAAGCTTGAGCGATACTTTCTCCTTCGCGAGGCCAAAAATTATATATATAATTGCGATCACGATGAACAAGATGCATAGGATAAAATTTCTGATTAAATTCCAATTTCAATCGTCTGTAGTTCCATGATCTAGTATCATCACATAGTCTATACCATGTCAATGCATCTCCCTTCAAAGATAAAGGGAAGACCTTCTTCTTGACCACATCATCGGGTATACCTGCAAGCTTAAATAATCCACAAACCTCATCCACATATATTAAGTGTTCATCAGGATGCTTGGTTCCATCTCCTGCAAAAGTATTAGCTAGCAGTTTTTCCATCATACCCGAAGGAAATTCAAAGGGAATATTTTCATATTCATTTTCAGTAGGTTCATTAGGTTGAGGAGCAAATCTTTGCTCTACTGGTCAGAGTGAAGATACCCCGAACAAGCCCCTCAGAGGATTACTTTCCATAGTAACAAGTGACAGTAAATTTCAGCACACTATATAAATTTTTCTTACAAAATTCCACCTACCAAAGGCGCTTCACTCCCCGGCAACGGCGCCAGAAAAGAGTCTTGATGACCCACAAGTATAGGGGATCTATCATAGTCCTTTCGATAAGTAAGAGTGTCGAAACCCACGAGGAGCAGAAGGAAATGATAAGCGGTTTTCAGCAAGGTATTCTCTGCAAACACTGAAATAAGTGGTAACAGATAGTTTTGTGATAAGATAATTTGTAACCAGCTACAAGTAACAAAAGTAAATGAAGTGCAGCAAGGTGGCCCAATCCTTTTTGTAGCAAAGGACAAGCCTGGACAAACTCTTATAATAGGAAAAGCGCTCCCGAGGACACATGGGAATATCGTCAAGCTAGTTTTCATCACGTTCATATGATTCGCGTTCGGTACTTCGATAATTTGATATGTGGGTGGACCGGTGCTTGGGTGCTGTTCTTACTTGATCGAACATCCCACTTATGATTAACCTCTATTGCAAGCATCCGCAACTACAACAAAAGTATTAAGGTAAACCTAACCATAGCATGAAACATATGGATCCAAATCAGCCCCTTACGAAGCAACGCATAAACTAGGGTCTAAGCTTCATCACTCTAGCAACCCATCATCTACTTATTACTTCTCAATGCCTTCCTTTAGGCCCAAATAATGGTGAAGTGTTATGTAGTCGACGTTCACATAACACCACTAGAGGCTAGACAACATACATCTCATCAAAATATCGAACGAATACCAAATTCACATGACTACTAATAGCAAGACTTCTCCCATGTCGTCAGGAACAAACGTAACTACTCACAAAGCATATGCATGTTCATAATTAGAGGGGTATTAATATGCATAAAGAATCTGAACATATGATCTTCCACCAAATAAACCAACTAGCATCAACTACAAGGAGTAATCAACACTACTAGCAACCTACTAGTACCAATCCCGGACTTGGAGACAAGAATTGGATACAAGAGATCAACTAGGGTTTTCAGAGGAGATGGTGCTGGTGAAGATGTTGATGGAGATTGCCCTCTCCCGATGAGAGGAGCGTTGGTGATGATGATGGCGATGATTTCCCCCTCCCGAGGGAAGTGTCCCCGGCAGAACAGCTCTGCCGGAGCCCTAGATTGGTTCCGCCAAGGTTCCGCCTCGTGGCGGCGGAGTTTCGTCCCGAAAGGTTGCTTCTGATTTTTTCTCGACGAAAGACCTCATATAGCAGAAGATGGGCATCGGAGGGCCACCAGGGGGCCCATGAGGTAGGGGGGGCGCGCCCTAGGATGGGGGGCGCGCCCCCCACCCTCGTGGACAGGGTGTGGGCCCCCTGGCCTTCGTCTTTGGCGAGGATTTTTTATTATTTATTATAAGATATTTCGTGGAGGTTCAGCACTTTTGGAGTTGTGCAGAATAGGTCTCTAATATTTGCTCCTTTTCCAAATTTCGAATTCCAGCCAAAGATTCTCCCTCCTTATGTAAACCTTGTAAAATAAGGGAGAATAGGCATAAGTATTGTGACATAACGTGTAATGACAGCCCATAATGCAATAAATATCGATATAAAAGCATGATGCAAAATGGACGTATCACGGACTAGCTGTTCCGAATGACGCTGAGGACGCGCACCCATGTGGAAGAAGAAATCTATATTTTGGGACCGACCCTACTGGAAAGAGCTAGAGGTACGCTCTTCAATCGACGTGATGCACGTGACGAAGAACCTTTGCGTGAACCTATTAGGCTTCTTGGGCGTGTATGGGAAGACAAAAGATACACCTGAGGCACGGGAGGACCTGCAACGTTTGCACGAAAAAGACGGCATGCCTCCAAAGCAGTATGAAGGTCCTGCCAGCTACGCTCTTACCAAAGAAGAGCAGGAAATCTTTTTTGAATGCCTTCTCAGTATGAAGGTCCCGACTGTCTTCTCGTCGAATATAAAGGGAATAATAAATATTTCAGAGAAAAAGTTCCAGAACCTAAAGTCTCATGACTGTCACGTGATTATGACGCAACTTCTTCCATTTGCATTGAGGGGGCTTCTACCGGAAAACGTCTGATTAGCCATTGTGAAGCTATGTGCATTCCTCAATGCAATCTCTCAGAAGGTGATCGATCCAGAAATCATACCAAGGCTAAGGAGTGATGTGGCGCAATTTCTTATCAGTTTCGAGCTGGTGTTCCCACCATCCTTCTTCAATATCATGACGCGCATACTAGTTCATCTAGTCGACGAGATTGTCATTCTGGGCCCCGTATTTCTACACAATATGTTCCCCTTTGAGAGGTTCATGGGAGTCCTAAAGAAATATGTCCGTAACCATGCTAGGCCAGAAGGAAGCATCTCCATGGGCCATCAAACAGAGGACGTCATTGGGTTTTGTGTTGACTTTATTCCTGGCCTTAAGAAGATAGGTCTCCCTAAATCGCGGTATGATGGGAGACTGACTGGAAAAGCCACGCTAGGATCGGACTCAATAATATGCAGGGACATGCATTCTTGGTCTCAAGCACACTACACAGTTCTACAGAAATCTACCCTGGTGACCCCGTATGTCGATGAACACAAGAACAGTCTGCGCTCCAAACATCCGGAGCAGTGTGACGACCAGATTACATGTGAACACATCAGGACTTTCAGCAGTTGGTTGGAAACACGTCTCAGAGGTGACAACACTGTTTGTGATGAGCTGTACTCGTTGTCCAGGGGACCATCTTCGACTGTATTGACTTACAAAGGATACGAAATAAATGGGAATACATTTTACATGATCGCCCAAGATCAAAAGAGCACCAACCAAAACAGCAGTGTCCGCTTTGATGCAGCAACCGAGAGGGGAAAGGACACATATTATGGTTACATAGTGGACATATGGGAACTTGACTACGAACATGATTTTAAGGTCCCTTTGTTTAAGTGCAAATGGTTCAATCTGTCAGGAGGCAGGGTACAGGTAGACCCACAGTACGGAATAAGAACAGTGGATCTGAACAATCTTGGGTACACTGACGAACCGTTCGTCCTAGCCAATGATGTGGCACAGGTTATCTATGTGAAGGACATGTCTACCAAACCGAGAAAAAGAAAAGATAAGGCAGTGAATACATCATATGATGAGCCAAAGCGCCACATAGCTTTTTCAGGAAAAAGGGACATCGTGGGAGTGGAGGGCAAGACAGACATGTCTGAATTATGAAAAGTTTCATGAA
This sequence comes from Aegilops bicornis, assembly GCA_021605145.1. Lineage (NCBI taxonomy): Eukaryota > Viridiplantae > Streptophyta > Magnoliopsida > Poales > Poaceae > Aegilops > Aegilops bicornis. The sequence continues at coordinate 776,413,417 of CM038675.1, forward strand.
ATTCCTCCCTTCAAAGTCAAGGCTGACCCAAGCATCATGATAAACGATGAAGATTATCCATGGTTACGGCGCAATAAGCAATTCACACAAGCGAAAAAAAGTGAAGACTTTCTCTCCACAACTATTATGATGATACCGTGCCAACTTTCAACCTTTTCGTACTTCATTTGAAATGCCTGTTGTAACAGACGAGTTTCCGTATGAAATCCTGATACTTCGAAACAGATTGTCCGTTTTGTACACGAAGTGCATCCAGTTTTTGCCGTAACCCTCTCTACTTTCTTGCACATGCTACGTGGGTGAAATGATGATACCATGCCAACTTTCAACCTTTTCAGAGTTCATTTGTAGTGTTTTTCAATTTCATGGTCTTATAGCTCAAAATAATCAGTAAATGCATGGAAAATAACAAATGAAGTCTGAAAGGGTTGAAAATTGATGATGTGGCTTTGAATGGTGCATTTTGAACACAGAGAAACTATGGAGTTCAAATAAGTTCTAAAAAATGAAATCCCTTACAGTCGAGTTTCCGTATGAAATCCTGATACTTCGAAACAGATTGTCCGTTTCGTACATGAAGTGCATCTAGTTTTTGCCGTAACCCTCTCTACTTTCTTGCACATGCTATGTGGGTGAAATGATGATACCATGCCAACTTTCAACCTTTTCAGAGTTCATTTGTAGTGCTTTTCAATTTCAGGGTCTTATAGCTCAAAATAATCAGTAAATGCATGGAAAATAACAAATATCATAAAATAAAATAAATAGGTAATTAGAAACAGAATAAAATAAACTTTAATAAAATATATAAGTAGAAACAAAATAAATAAACTAAAATTATCAACGTATTTTCTGTTCAAAACATTATAAGCAACCTCTAGTATTATTGAAACTAAAATTATATAAAATTGATGCAACTGCTAGTATTATTGAAACTAAACTTTAATAGCAAAAAGAATTATCATAAAATAGAATAAATAAGTAATTAGAAACAAAACAAAATAAAATAAATAAGTATTTTGTTGTAAGTAGAAACAAAATAAAATAAATAAAGCAAAAAAGAAAAGAAATAAACTGGGAAAAAATAAAAAAAGCAACCTACTAGGGCACCACGGCCTGAATACGACTAGAAACTCACCCATGTGCTAGGATTCAGGCCCGTAGAAGGCCCAATATAGATACAGTGTGTTTAGGCCCGAAAGCCTGAATTTGAGAGGAGCTCGAGAGGGCAGCGGGAGTGGGGCGTATAAACCACTCTCGAGCTCCCTCAGTTAGCGAGGTGGGACTAAACTTTCGTGCCGTGATGCGGGCAGCACAAGACCTTTAGTCCCGGTTGGTGCCACCAACTGGTACTAAAGGCGTACATTGGTACCGGTTCATGCCAAGAACCGGTACCAATGCGCACCCTTTAGTCCCGGTTTGTGCCACCAACCGGGACCAAAGGCCTCTGCTTCCCGCCCTTTGGGCTGCTGAAAAGCGACCTTTGGTCCCGGTTGGTGGCTCCAACCGGGACTAAAGGGATGCTTTGGTCCCAGTTGCTGCCACGAACCGGGACCAAAAGTCTGTCTATATAAGCCACACTTGTGAAATTTTTGGTTCGGTTCTTCTTCCCACTGCCCCGACGCCATCGCCACGTGCTCCCGCCTCGACGCCTGGCGCGTGCGCCCTGCCCTGACGCCATCGCGCGCCTCCGCCCCCTGCCCCAATGCCATCGCCACGCCTCCACCCTGACGCCGTCGCCGACTCCGCCCCCAGTGAGCCCCGGCCCCCGCGCCCGCGCTCCTGCCCCCGCTGTTTTACTGTTTAGGTTTAGGGTCGTCGAGGAAAGAAATTAAGGAAAGAAGAAAAGAGGAAGAAGGAAGAAGAAGAAAAATCTATTTTTTTTCTTCTCCTCTCTTCCTTCTTCTTCTCCTTTTTTTCTTCTTCTCCTTGGACATGTGATGAGGAGGGAGAGGAAAAGGGAAAATAAGAAGAGGAAAAGGAGAAGAAGAAGGAGAAGAAGAGGAGAGGAAGAAGTGGAGAAATAAATAAGAAGAGGAAAAAAGAAGAAGAAAGTAATAGAGGAGAGCCTCTATTCCTTTCTTCTTCTCCTCTTTTTTTTATTCTTTTTTCCTTCGATCTTCTCCTCTATTCCTTTCTTCTTCTCATCTTTTTTTTCTTCTTCTTCCTCAGCTTATTTTTTATCAGGTATGTCGTTGTCGATATACCCCCTCCCCGATAACTTCGACATGAGGAGGGGGGGGGTCGATAAATAATAGAACTAGTTAAACAAGTTTATTTTTAGTAAGTACTACTTTATTTTATTTATAGTAAGTGCTTAGTAGTTGAACTAGTTGATTTAATAAAACTACTTTATTTTACTATAGAAGTAGTTTATTTTTAGTAAGTACTACTTAATTTTATTTATAGTAAGTGCTTAGTAGTTGAACTAGTTGATTTCATAAAACTACTTTATTTTACAATATATAGAAGTAGTTTATTTTTAGAAAGTACTACTTTATTTTATTTATAGTAAGTGCTTTATTAGTAGTTGAACTAGTTGACTTAATAAAACTACTTTATTTTACTATAGAAGTAGTTTATTTTTAGCAAGAAAATTAATAGAACTAGTTTATTTTTTTAGTTCAAGCAATTATTCCCGCATCAACGTCGACGATGCCTATCCCGCAGCCTCGTCGTCGACTCGGCGGAGGAGGCCGGCATGATCAGAGGGGCCATGTCCAGGACTGGGCTCCGCCCGGCTGGTATTGGGAGGTGCTACCTTCCGGGGGGCGTAGGTTGGTGAGGAGCCAGCCCGTCGTTGACTCGATCCTTTTTTGGTGGCGGTCGTGTGGGCCTAGGCTTCCGGACACCGCGGAGGTGGTACGTCACCATGTCAGCGAGGAGGACGAGCACGTCCGTCGCTACATGGTTGCGTTGGAGGGCAGGTTCGACAATACCTGGCAAGTTCTTCAGGGATCGAACTGGAGCTATGATCCTGTGATGGTTCCTTCCCTTTGGGTGTCCACCGCCCGCGCCGATGCCCGTCAGGCGCTACGGTTCTAGCTGTACTAGCGATGCTATATATATGTATGATAGTATTCGAGGTGTATTAGTGATAATATTCGACGATGTACGGACGAAAGAGATGATGTAGTTTTTCTTATAATTGAATGCATGCTAATTTGAATACTACTTTATTTTACAGTTTGGTTTTGCTTATTGAATGCTCAAATTGGAAAACTGCTCCTATTTTGAATGCTGAAATTGGAGAGCACTATGCAAGGCGTATGCATATGATTAGTTGATAGCTTATAGGGTTTTTATTGTCGCAGAAATCTAGGAGCCCCCCTCCATCATCCCCGCCGTCGTTCCCGTCACTGACCCCCTCCGACCTCGAGGTGAGACCAGACAAATCCTTTTTTAGAAAGATAATTCAACGATATTTCGGGTTGACTTTAAGTCTGTCGAGTCTCCACCATATATGAGAGGACGAAGAATCCCGACTGTTGTCGTGGGGTAGATTCTCCTTTGTTCCCATGTGCTAGACAATTTGGTGTAACGCACTCGGGAATGAAAGGAGGAGCTACCATCACCGACGGTCACAAATGTCAGGGAGGAATCAGTGAGGGAGAGTTCCACCATATATATATATGAGAGGACGAAGAATCCCGACTGTTGTCGTGGGGGTCGCTTCTCCTTCGTTCCCATGTGCAAGACATTTTGGTGTAATGCACTCGTGGACAAATGGAGGAGCGACCATCACCAACGGTCGAATGTATACACCATGTGAGCTGAGAGTTTTCAAGAAAAGACTCAACAAACCGATAGTCAACCCGTGATGAATAATAATGATCTAATTTAGTTTTTGTAGTACATATATTTAATTGTACAAGTTTAATCTTTGAATTATGAACGTAGGAAATGTCGTCATCAGACGACGAAAGTCTCTCGGGGGAGTGCGGCTGGTGCCACGATGATCGAGGTTTGTGCGACAGGCCTCACCTGGACGATGATCGGCGTTTCAGCATTAAGCTCGAGGAGGCCTTCGAGGTTGAAACGGTACGCAACGGCGACAAGTGTTTTTTTTTTGTAATTAAGCATGACTTCAACTATTTCAACGTGTAATTTTCATCTTCAATTCGAGTATAGCTTATCTCATGCCATGCAATACACTATGTCTTGGAGAGGATGGATTTTGAAGACCATGAAAATTTTGAAACGAAGAAAATTCACTTAAGGACCCATCATGATGTGGATTTTGAAGTAAATCTGTATAATGCTGAGAGCGTAACCCATTTTGGTTGCAAATATTGGGAAGCATTTTGCAAGATGTATGGTTTTGATGAGGGTATGCTTGTCACCATGGATCTTGGTGATCCTGACATCGACCAAGACAATATGGACATTTGGGTCCTTGTTGATACGCCTCTAGTTCTACCGCTATGTGAGTTTCTCAAACATAGTTAATTATTAACTAATTAATATTGTTTATTTCAAAATAGTTGACACCTTATTTCCATTGACAGCTTATTTTGATTGTTCAAACAATGTGGAACATGGTAGACAAAACCCACTACACCGATGGCTCTGAGTTAACTTATCAGGAGAAAAATTATCTGGTCGGATTTTGTACTGATCTTGAGAATTACAATATCTACAATCAAACTCCTCAACATTATGGTCAATACGTGCCACTAGTGCACACGTTGAACTACGATAACTACCATGGAGAAACCCTGGTAAGATTTTTCACTATTACGACATCTGTACATCTTTTGCATACTTCTAAAACTAGTACATCATTGCTAACTATGAAGTTATTACTATGTTTTTCAACAGAGAATCCCAGAGGATTGTGTGCCTCATTTTATGTATCAGAATGGCAGCCTTCGTGTTTTGAACATATATCCAGGTCATCGTACGAATATCAATTGTCCATACCGGATTTCTAAAAGAAGTGGAGACATGCTAATCAGAGAATGGAAAAAATGTATGGACAGTCGTAAGGAGGTTCTTGGAAGCAAAAGGAAGCGCCGCGCAAGAATTGGAGACAGGATGATCTCCATTCTCCATAATGGAGAGTCAGGGTCTATATTGTTTTATGCTATTTTACCTTAAATAGGGTATTTAGGTCCTGCATAATACTGATGATTATGTGCTAAGAACAATTAAGTAGGGTTGGTTCGATGACTATTAGGATGATGATCGTATGACTTGTTATTAATAACGAGTAGAAGTTGTATGATGATGATTAGTAGGACTTGTTATTATGATGATGCATGATGCATGCATGAAGAGTTATTATATATCTGTGGGTGAAATGAACATGGATTGCATTGAAGTGAAGGCAACATGCATGTGGTGCATGTTGAAAGTAGTACAATCCAAACTTGATCAAGTTAGGATTAGTATTACTTTCGACATGCACCACATGTTGCCTCACTTCAATCTAAGTCATGTTTAGACATAGCAGTAGCAGTAGCACGGAGATAAGAGAGGACACATCTCTCTATTAGCTACCTATAACAACCTAAATTAACCTCCAAAACCCCTAAACCACCTCCTTTCAAAAAAAAACCAGCCCCTGAATTGCTGACGCGTGGAAGCTTATTGGTCCCGGTTGGTGCTACCAACCGGAACCAAAGGCCCTCCTGCCAGCGCTCGCCGGAGCGGCCACGTGGAGGCCCATCTGTCCCGGTTGGTATAAGAACCGGGACTAAAGGCCAAGGGCATTAGTAACGACCCTTTAGTCCCGGTTCCCCAACCGGGACAGATGGTGTCGTGGTATTCTCACTGGGGGCTTGCGAGTCGACAGATGCCATAAGGGCTTAGTGTGAGAGTAAGACTGCTGCTGATAGGACTGGGAGCAGGTATGCGAATAGCACGCGGTGGTTTACCCAGCTTCGGAGCTATCCGGAGAGATAATACTCCTACTGCTGCATGTCTGAGTGTATCTGGTATATCTGGTACAGAATGCTCCTGGAGTTGTATCTGAGGTCAGTGCCATAGGCATCTGGCTTCGTATATGTCTCATATGTGGCCTGCTAGTGGCCGTCCATGCTCATGGCTGTGAGCATGTGTGTGCTCAAGCGTGAGTGCATGTGAGAGTGAGTCCATCCCCTGGATGGATGGATGTGTGCCCCTTTATATAGGAGAGGGTAGCTTAGGATGTAAGCTTGGTAGTGGGCATGGGTAAGGCATGGTGCATGTCATGCTTGTCCCTTCGGTCACTTCATAAATAGTGCCAGGGGACAAGTGACACTATACATGATGGCTGAGATGACACGTGAATAGTGCTCGGGTACGATCGTCTCGTCGGTGTCTTGTCGGTATCGCTTCGGGCTGCAGTCGGCAGCCAGCTGGTTGGCATAGTCGGCAGCCGGCTGGTCGTTGCAGTCAGCAGCCGGCAGCCGGCCGGGTAGAGCAGTCGGACGGGGAGCCGGCAGGAGCGGCTGGGCAGTAGGACTGAGGGGCTTTGCTAGCCCCGTTGTCTTGAAATATCGTCTCACCGTCTTCGGGGTATCCGTGTCCAATTACTCCGACAGTAGCCCCCAAGCCTCCGGGCAACTTGGCAAAGTTGGGTGGAGGTTTTTTGGCGAGTGTTCATGGAAATGATCATGAAAAATACAAAGTTAGTCTATGCAGATATATCAAATGTTTGCTTTTAGCATTGCAAGTTTTATGCGGAGGGTGCCGACTCGGTTTCGTCCGAGCCCCCTTAATCTTTTTTGTGTTCCCTCCACTCTTTGGCTTGTGCTCTCGCTTGCCGGACAGCCGCTCTGCGGTCTGTGGCTGAGAGTGGACTGCGGAGTGGAGTGTACAATACTCAGACTCTGGGAGCGAATTTAACCGAGCAGATACTCATAAAGGAAACGGCCGGGTCACCCGAACCGTTTTTCTTCCCGGACGTTTTTCGCGTGGGTGGCCTCCAGCGTTCACCCTTGCTAGCCGGACAGCCGCTCTGCGGTCTGTGACTAAGAGTGAGCCTTTGGTACTGCGCACGCTACTAAGCCGTCTGCGGGAACTAACGTCTCAGGCCAAGCGGCCAGCCCCCGGGCCAACTCTGGCTGGCGCCGGGGCGAACAGTGATGCAACTGTAATAAAATGCGGAGGTTGTCCCCGAGCGTCTCTCGGGGTTATCCGGTTTTGCGCGGTGCAAAAAATATGCGGGTGAGGAGCTCACATTGGTTTTCGTGTAGCCGAGGCGGAGTTTTCCGAAGACAGCCGTCGCGGCTCGGCGCTGAGTCTTGTGCGCGCACCGCTGGTGTAGCCTTCGAGCCCCGGGTGCTCGAAGGGGTCCCGCCGGTCAGGGCTCGACCGACCAGCGAGGCGTCTCGCAACGCCTTTTCTTCTTTTTCTCTTCTGGCTGGCAGCCGGATGTAACTCTTCTCTTGTTCGCAATCTTGGCGCGCGGCGCCAAGACTGGTGTAGCCCCCGAGATTCGGGCCGACTGATGAGCAGTCGGGCCAGATCTCCCGGCAACTACTTTGTCTTCTTCTTCGTGAGGGCGTTAAGCTTTCCACTGGTGTAGCCTCGAGATTCGGCCGATCACGAGCAGTCGGGCCGGATCTCCTGGCAACTACTTTGTCTCTTCTTCGCGGGGGCGCGTCAGCGCACCCGCTGGATGTAGCCCCCGAGATTCGGGCCGACTGCTGAGCAATCGGGCCGGATCTCCCAGCGACTATTTTGTCTTCTCTTTGTCCCAGGTGGACGCACATTTCTTTTCCATCCGGCTGGGTAATCGTACTTCTGGAAACGAGCAGCCGGCTCGCATCCTATCTCTCCTTTTTTTTCAGCACTCGGCCACTTCTTTCTCAGCCGGCTTGGGCAGCCGGCCCTTGACTTTTCTCTCACCCGGCCCCTTCTTTTTTTTCTGTTTCTTCCCTGCTAGCTATGGGCAGCCGGATGCGCAGTCTTCTTTTTTTTTACAGCCGGCAGTCGGCCTCTCCCTTTCTTTTTCTAGCCATCCACCACTTCTCTCTGTTTCTTTGTCTCCGCGTGGACTAGTCGGACGGAGCGAGCGGCTGGAGCAGGCGGCCATTGGCGGGGCGAACCCGGCAGCCAGGAGCCCGACGAGCAGCCGCCACAAAGCGGGCGAACACGGTGGAGCCGGCGCTGAGCGGCCGGCAAGGGCGCGAGCTGGCCCGGGCGCGGAGGCGGAGCAGGCGGCAGCGGCGACCAGGAGGAGGCCTGACGCGGGCGGGCCGGCGAGGGTGAAGGCGGAGCTGGCCGTGGGAGGCGCTCGGGGAAGGCCGGAACCACAGGCGGCGCGGGAGGAGGCCGGACCCGGCGAGCGAGCCGGCCAGCCGTCTTGCGGGAGGACGGGTGGGCGAGGCGGGCGCCCGTCGCGCCGAGTTGGTGAGTGGGCGGAGCCGAGCCGACCTGGGCAAAGCCGGTGGGCGCGACAGGAGGTGGCTCGAAGCCTGGGTGAGGCGTGCGGGCGCTGCCGTGGCTGGCTGCGGCGGCGACCAGTATAGCGGTGCGGCAGGCACAGAGGCGGCCCGGCGAGGCGGAGCCGCCAGGGTGCTTGACATAAGCGGAGCCCGCTGGGACTCGGAGGCGAGGCCGGTTAGCAGGAAGGGGCGGCGCTCGCGAGGAACCCGGGCGAAGCAAAGGCCAGGCGGGGTGCTCGGGTGCGGCTGTGGCCAGCCGCGGCGGGGCGGACTCGTCGGTGCTGCAGGAGCGCGGGGCGGCCAGCACGAGCCCAGGGCCGCGAGAAGGCGCAGCGCGGGAGCCGGTAGGAGGCCGGAGCCGACCGGAGCAGGCGCAGCGGAGGCGGCCGGCTGCGCAGAGGCCGGGGCTGTGGTCGAGCCAGTGTCTGGCCTTTATCTGGGCAGTATACATGCAATGTACAGGCATCATCTGACTTGTGTGTGGCTAGTATCCGAGAATTGTTTGGCTGTTGTATGGGCAATATCTGGGTAGTGTCTAGCTAATGGTTTCACCATTGTAAAACTTGCATCTAGCTAGCCTGTACATGTGATATATGAAAGAGCGAACGCCAGTTTCGGCCAGAGCAAAGCAGAACGCGGAGGAGAGCAGACGCGAGGGCACGTGAATGTCCATGGCCGACCGAAACGAGGCCCCGCGCGTGGCGCGCGTGCGGACGGACGGCTGGCGTTGCAACGGTGGTGACGAAGAGGCCGACAGCTAGGACGCGCCGGCCCTCGCGGCCGCTCCGGAGGCGTGTCGATGTTGGGCCCCCGAGCGCCGCCGAAGAGACGACGGCGACGCCGCGGTGATGACGAAGATGGTATAGCTTTTGTATATTGATGTGACTCAGGGGACAAGCATGACATGCACTTCATAAATAATGCCAGGGGACAAAGTGACACTATACATGATGGCTGAGATGACACGTGAATAATGCTCGGGTACGATTGTCTCGTCGGTGTCGCTTCGGGCTGCAGTCGGCAGCCGGCTGGTTGGCACAGTCGGCAGCCGGCTGGTCGTTGCAGTCAGCAGCCGGCAGCCGGCCGGGCAGAGCAGTCGGACGGGGAGCCGGCAGGAGCGGCCGGGCAGTCGGACTGAGGGGCTTTGCTAGCCCCGATGTCTTGAAATATCGTCTCACCGTCTTTGGGGTATCCGTGTCCAATTATTCCGACAGATGGGTCTTATGAACCGGGACAAATGGCCCTTTTTCTACTAGTGATGCTTCATTTTGAGTCAACTTCAGTCAAAAGAGAAAAAAGTAATATGAAATGGGCTTGTATCAAACATATGTTGTTCATTGTGCAGAATGGAGATATTTAGGGTTCACCGGGCCAAACGAAAGATGCACGAAGCCTTTTCATATTTGTTTTTTTAGAACCGCCTTTTTCATATTTGTGGAGAGAAGCCTTGGCAGGTACTACCAACTGCAAGAACGTCTTACATTTTGACGGTGGAAGTAGTATCATTTTTCTTTCCCTAAAAATGGCTAGTATCGTTTTCCTTGATTTTGAATTTAGCTACTATGCGACCTTTTCAATATACAAAAGCTTGTAAGGTAATAACAGGCGTAAACCTTTCTGCGAGTTGTTTGTATCTGCGTATGAATGATTTCAAGGTAATAACAGACTGTATTCCCCTCGCCCTTTCCTCTCCGCTGTTGAACGCACGCCACACCATAGCGGGGCCGCAGGTTGTACTGGAAGTGCAATCTATGGTGAGGAAGCGTGTGAAACCAAGCCTAGGCCTCGATGGAGATTAGCCTGTGATTGGAATCTTGCTCCCTCTGCGTCTTCTACCGTATTGTCGGGCATAATTGCACCCAGTAACTCTCCGTCACCGGGTATAAGTCTATTCGTATTGTAATCTATCTCTATTAGTCTAGTCTTAGAGCTCAAGCTTTGTAATCTATATAAACAGCTCTTGAGGCCCCGATCAATACATCAATTACTTCTCCAATATCTCAATCTATCATGGTATCAGAGGCCTAGGTTTTCCGCACCTGGTATGGCTCCGCCACCCGCGCCGCCACCCCGGCCGATTTGGCCCCTCTTCTCCATGGCCGAGTTCCGCGCCGCCGGTGCCCCACCCCCTACCTCCTCCTCTACAACTACCCAAACACCTCCCCCTCCAAACCCAATGTTCTCCCTAGCCGACACCAATGCCGACGTCTCTCCCTTCATACCAATCTCATTAGACCTCGGCATCCACAACTACTACCATTGGCGCCACCTCTTCATCATCCATCTCAGGCGATGCGGCCTACGCCACCACATTGATCCCTCCTACCCGCCACAGCCCGCTGATCCTCGCTGGGTGAAAGATGATCTCGCCATCATCCAGTGGATTTACACACGCATCTCCACGGAGCTTTTCAATCTAGTGTCCGACGATGACGCCACTGGCGCTGATCTCTGGGCTTCCCTTCAACAGATGTTTCAGGACAACTCCGACGCGCGAATCAACACGCTCAACACCGAGCTACGCACAACCATGCAGGGCGATGTCCCAGTTTCCATCTTCTGCCAGCGAATCAAGGTCATTGGCGATGAACTCCGTGAACTTGGTGATCACGTCGAGGATCGCACTCTCATCAACGCCCTCCTCCAAGGTCTCGGCGATCAATTCGAGAAGCAACAGTCCTTCATCCCCATGCTCAAGCCGTACCCCACCTTCAAGGAAGTCCGCTCGATCCTCCAGCAAGAAGAGAAGAACCAGGCTCGCAAGGCGCAACGGGCGCCGCAGGTGTTTCATGCTGCCGCGCCCTCTTCTGCAGATCCCACGCCTGGGCTGCCGCGGCAACCGACCACCCCTCCAACTCCTGCTGTGGCTGCCGCGGCCTCAACACCACCACCAGGCTGGCGCCCGAGTCCCAACTACAAGGGCAAGAATCCCGTCTACCGGCCTCCTGCATCTCGTCCTGCCGGACCTGCACCAGCCTCGTCATCCACCGCTCCCGCGCCACCAGCTCCATCGACATGGCCTCCTCAGCATGATCCTTGGACTGGCCTCGTCAAGGCTTGGTCAATGCCATGGTCGGCCCCCTCGCCGTATGGTGCCCCTCCTCGTACACGGGCACGTGGAGCCCTGGTCTTCGTCCAGCCACAGGCTCTCCGGGACTCCTTGGACCCAGGCCGCCGGCGCACGTCTACACCGCAACTCCTACTCCGCCTACCAAAGACGCCAGACCACCGTCGCCCTACAACACCATGCCGGCCTTCTACGGCAACATGCAGGCCCCAATCGCATACTACCCATCCGCTATCCCCTACGTCAACATGCAAGTTCCTGGCCCCTCTGCTCCTCCCCAACATCCGGCTTGGGACCAAGCCGCCTTCATCAACGCCATGAATAATTTTGTCCTCAACGACGCAGGTACGGATTGGATTTTCGATTCTGGTGCATCAATGCATATGTCTTCAAATATGAATTTATTGTCAGCTTGTTTTCCTTTTGCTTTTTCCACTATCACCATTGGCGATGGCTCCACCATCCCTGTTTCATGCACCGGTCACTCTTACATCCCTTCCTCTCATGCCAATTTTCTTCACGCAATATTCTTGTGGTTCCTTCCATCATCAAAAATCTTATCTCTGTTAGACAATTTTGCATTGACAACAAAGTTATCCTGGCCTTTGACCCTTTTGGTTTGTATGTGAAGGATCTGACAACGGAGGTGGTCCTCGCTCGGTACAATAGCACGGGCGATCTTTCTCCTCTTCATGGAGCGCCCACATCCACCTCTCGTGCCATGCTCGCCTCAGTTGATCTATGGCATCGTCGTCTCGGTCACCCCAGCAAAAACACTTTGACGTCTTTACTCCAAGAATTTTGTATCCCTAGTTCTAGCAGTCCTCATAATCCCTCTCTCTGTAATGCATGTCAATGTGGCAAACATGTTAGATTACCTTTTGGAACCTCTACTACCATTAGTACTTTTCCTTTTGAGTTACTTCACTGTGATTTATGGACCTCTCCGGTCCCTAGTGTTTACGGTTATAAATATTATCTTGTGATCTTGGATGATTATTCTCACTATACTTGGACCTTTCCTCTTCGCGCTAAGTCTGAAGTACCTGCAATCTTTCTCAACTTTCGACAATATGTAATCACACACTTTGGCTTGCCAATTCGATTTTTCAATGTGATAACGGTCTGAATTTGATAACACCCAAAACCGCACCTTCTTTCTCTCTCAAGTCATTCTTCTTCGTTTTTCATGCCCTTATACATCTTCTCAAAATGGTAAAGCTGAACGCTGTCTTCGCTCTATTAATGATATTCTTCGCACATTGCTTTTACAAGCTTCTCTTCCTTCCTGTTTTTGGGTTGAAGCCCTTCGCACCGCCACACAACTTCTTAATAGTCGACCAACTAAAACTTGCCCTCTTTATTCGCCTTTCCAATCTCTTTTTCTCTCCCACCCTGACTATTCTTTTCTGCGTGTTTTTGGCTGTCTATGCTTTCCCAACATCGCCTCTACCGCCTCCAACAAACTAGAACCACGCTCACTACCTTGCATTCACCTTGGTCTTTCTGATGATCACAAAGGATATCATTGTTTCGATCCATCTTCTGGTCGTATCATTCTCTCTCGTCATGTCACATTCGATGAAAATACTTTTCCTTTTTCTGTCACTACAACCACAAAAACAATTCCACCACAATCCGCTACCACCAAAACCCCTTCCCTAGTTCGTCCTTCGGTCATATCTGCTGCCATGGAATCTTGTTCCGTCTCTCCGCCGAAATCGCCCACCGTCAGCCACCCTCCTGCCCCGTCCCCCACCTCTTCTGCAACTGCGTCCTCTACCCCAGTCGTCTTTCCCTCACCACATCCTACCACGGCAACCACCGCGACACCCACCACCTCTGATTCTTCTTCCTCACCGTCTTCTTCAACCAAAAACCCACTGCCACCCAATGCCGTTCTTATACCACCGCTCACCAATGATCATGTCATGTGCACCCGTGGAAAACGAGGATTTCTTCTCCCCACCAAACGTCTCAATCTTATCGCCACCCCAACCATCTCTCCTATTCCAACCAGTTATAAGCGAGCTCTTCTTGACCCTCTCTGGCTTTCCGCTATGCGTGATGAATTTGAAGCTCTTCAGCGAAATAATACATGGACTCTTGTTCCCAAACCTTCTAGTGTTAACATTGTTTCTGGCAAATGGGTTTTTTGTCATAAATTTCATTCCGATGGCACTCTCGCTCGTTACAAAGATCGTTGGGTGTGTCGTGATTTCTCCCAGCAGCATGGTATTGACTTTGATGAGACTTTTTCTCCTGTTGTTAAACCAAGCACTATTCGTGTTGTTCTTAGTCTTGTTGTTTCCTCTTCTTTGCCTATTCATCAACTTGATGTTAAAAATGATTTTCTTCATGGCACTCTCAATGAAACTGTTTATTGTCAGCAACCCTCTGGTTTTGAGAATCCCTCCTCTCCAAATTTTGTTTGTCTCCTTCACAAATCTCTTTATGGCCTTTAACAAGCTCCTCGTGCATGGTTTCAATGCTTTGCTACTTTTATTCAAACCATAGGCTTTATCCCCTCCAAATCCGATTCTTCTCTCTTTGTTTATCAGTCTCCTACTCACACTGCCTACCTCTTGCTTTATGTTGATGATATCATTCTCACGGCTAGTTCTGATTCTTTTCTTCAACATACCATCTCTTCTCTCAATCGGGAGTTTTCCATGACAGATCTTGGTCCTCTTCATCATTTTCTAGGTATTCATGTTTCTCGCACAACATCTTCTCTCTTTCTTTCTCAACGATCATACATTTTGGACTTGCTTTCTCGTTCTGGTATGTCTGATTGTCAACCCTCTCGTACTCCAGCCGACGTTGGTGCTAAACTGTCGGCTAATGGTGATCCTCTTTCTGATCCTACATTATATCGTAGCATCACTGGCGCTCTTCAATATGCCACTCTTACTCGTCCTGAAATCTCCTATTCTGTTCAGCAAGCCTGTCTCTTTATGCATGATCCTCGTGCTCCTCATCTGGCTCATGTCAGACGCATTCTCCGCTATTTAAAAGGCACTCTTGATCACGGTCTCCTTATTAATTCTTCTTCACCTACAAGCTTGACAGTTTATTCTGATGCAGACTGGGCAGGTTGTCCAGATAATCGACGATCTACATCCGGATTTTGCGTTTATTTGGGTGATAATCTTGTTTCTTGGTGTTCTAAAAGGCAGGTAACAGTTTCCAGGTCTTCTGCTGAGGCTGAGTATAGGGCGGTTGCTCACGTTGTGGCCGAGGCGGTGTGGCTACGGCAGCTTCTCATTGAACTTCATCGTCCGCTCCCACGTGCTACCATTGTTTACTGTGATAACATCTCTGCAGTCTACACGGCTTCCAATCCAGTTCAATATCGTTGCACAAAGAACATTGAGATTGACATTCACTTTATTCGTGAAAAGGTGGCTCATGGCGAGGTTCGTGTTCTTCATGTTCCTACAAGTGCCCAATTTGCTGACATTTTTACCAAAGGACTCCCGACTGCATCGTTCACCGACATACGCTCCAGTCTCAACATTGTTTCACCTGACGTTGAGACTGCGGGGGGATCTTAGAGTATAAGTCTATTCGTATTGTAATCTATCTCTATTAGTCTAGTCTTGGAGCCCAAGCTTTGTAATCTATATAAACAGCCCTTGAGGCCCCGATCAATACAACAATTACTTCTCCAATATCTCAATCTATCAGCTACCGACCATGGTCAGTCAACAGCCGCGTCAGGAAAGGCAATCGATTACCCTGAACGCGCACGTCGGCGGCCATGTGCGGCGCGGGCTTTCGCACTTATCTGCATCATCGTATAAACCAGACAACACCATGCAACCTTCAAGGCTCTATCTCAGGGACCGCGCCGCGGAGGTTCTCCATGCCCGCCCCGACGTACACATTTATGGCGGCGCACAGGCTTCCTTTGGCGGTAAGAGCTACTACAACTATTGCGCTTCTAGCGCTTTCCTTCGATTTGTAAACTCACTCACCTGTTCTGAAACTCCCTTTTATATGACAAAACAGTAGGTGATTTACCTAATGCACACATAAATGCAGCTATAATAAGTAAGTGCGGTTAGTTAGGAGAACGGACGTTTGGCTCTCGGCCTCCATGGAGGCCTTTAAAAGAAAATCAAAATTCAAACTTTTCGGTTTTAAAAAAATCTGAAACAATTTGTGGAAGTAAAAAAGGATGTTAATTATGTGTATGTGTGTAAAATTTCAGGATGAAAAACATTGAAATGCGAGCTGTACAAAAAAGACAAATTCATGACCTGGGAGGATATGAATAGTATCATGTGTTAAAAAGCCCCAGACTTGTCTTTTTGCACAGCCCTCGTTTCAATGTATTTTGCCCTGAAAATTTACACACATGTGTGTTATGCCTTCATGTATATCTGTGTTTTTTTCAGAATTTTTTGAAGCGTAGAAAATATGAAATTTGACCAAATTCAAAAATTTCAAAACCGAGCTCCATGGAGCTCGGCCTCCAAAGACAATATTCGGTTAGATAGTACTTATATTGAGGTTTTTTAACATGATCCCTCTTAACTTCCCTTTTCACATGAGAGGTAGTATTAAAATTGCTACATTACATAGATCTGTATACCTCGGGCACACTCTCGGTCACTGGCAGTGGCCACGCCCCGATCCGGATCAGGAGTTATGAACTCATCGTGCTTTTCTAGGAGAACTCATGGTGGCACGGAGGAGCTGCAGAGCGAAAGCTTTGCGCTTTGTCACTGACGACAGCGATGCTCTCGGTATTTGTAGTTTTTGTGATGGGCTGGGGGGGGGGGTTGCCCAGGTTGGTCCAGCAGAAGCTCCGCCCCTGCTCATGGGAGACGTTTTCTTCTTGAAGACGTTGTGGTGCTCCTTTCTGTGTATGGGTTCTGGGTGAAAAACTTTGTCCGATGTGAACACGGTAGCAATGATGCTTGGTGTCCTTCTCCCTCCTAGGAGCGTTGTGGTGGACCCTAGGTGTTCTATAAGGCGTAGCATAGCGTTGTACTGGGTTCTTCCTTTGCTTTCTTTCGGTAGCGTCATCGCGTGCGTCCTACGTGATTCAGTTATCCTAGAATCAATGTTGAAGATATCACTTATCGTTAGCGTCTCGATTGGCTGTTGATTAAAGGTTAATTAAAAGTCGGTCGATTAATTTTGCATCTCCGAGGTTCCAGCACTAAAATATGCTATATTCAACACAAAAACAATATTGGATAGAAGTGTTATCTTGATTTCTTGCCTTTTAATCCTTGTACAATGACATAATAATAAGACATCAATACATATTACATATCATGGTCCACAAAAACACAAATAAACATAGTTCTTGCACACATAGTGCTAGGAATAGACTCGATTTATCGATAGATTGTCGATAAATTGCTTGTTAGAGCGGTAAATCGGCCCAGCCGATAAACAATGACGATGTGTTGCTGAAGGAAATATGCCCTAGAGGCAATAATAAAGTTATTATTTATTTCCTTATGTCATGATAAATGTTTATTATTCATGCTAGAATTGTATTAACCGGAAACTTGATACATGTGTGAATACATAGACAAAACAATGTGTCCCTAGTATGCCTCTACTTGACTAGCTTGTTCATCAAAGATGGTTATGTTTCCTAGCCATAGACATGTGTTGTCATTTGATGAACGAGATCACATCATTAGGAGAATGATGTGATGGACAAGACCATTCATTAGCTTAGCATTGTGATCGTTACAGTTTTATTGCTACTGCTTTCTTCATGACTTATACATTTTCCTCGGACTATGAGATTGTGCAACTCCCGAATATCCGAAAGAACACTTTGTGTGCAATCAAACGTCACAATGTAAATGGGTGGTTATAAAGATGCTCTACAGGTGTTTCCGAAGGTGTTTGTTGGGTTGGCATGAATCAAGATTAGGATTTGTCACTCCGTGTATCGGAGAGATATCTCTGGGCCCTCTCGGTAATGCACATCACTATAAGCCTTGCAAGCAATGTGACTAATGGGTTAATTGCGAGATGATGCATTACAGAACGAGTAAACAGACTTGCCGGTAACGAGATTGAACTAGGTATTGAGATGCCGACAATCAAATCTCGGGCAAGTAACATACCGATGACAAAGGGAACAACGTATGTTGTTATGCGGTTTGACCGATAAAGATCTTCGTAGAATATGTAGGAGCCAATATGAACATCCAGGTTCCACTATTGGTTATTGACCGGAGACGTGCCTCGGTCATGTCTACATACTTCTCGAACCCGTAGGGTCCGCACGCTTAACGTTCGGTGATGATTTGTATTATGAGTTTATGTGTTTTGATGTACCGAAGGTAGTTCAGAGTCCCGGATGAGATCAGGGACATGACGAGGAGTCTCGAAATGGTCAAGACGTAAAGATCGATATATTGGACGACTATATTCGGACTCGAAAAGGTTCCGAGTGATTCGGGTATTTTTCGGAGCACCGGAGAGTTACGAGAATTCGCCGGGGAGTATATGGGCCTTATTGGGCTTTAGGGGAAAGAGAGAGGGGAGGCTGCGCGCCCCCCAAGGCTTAGACCGAATTGGACTAGGGGGAGGGGTGGCGCCCCCTCCTTCCTTCTCTTCTCTTTTCCCTTTCCTTCTCTCCTACTCCTACTACTTGGAAGGGCTCCTAGTTCTACTAGGAAAGGGGGAATCCTACTCCTGGTGGGAGTACGACTCCCCTAGTACCGAAAAAGGCTTTCGCCCCGCTTTATATATAAAGCAAATGCCCAAGCCAACATCCAACAAGGTTCAAGAACACACGCACACACACGAAAGTTCTAGACAAATAAGTAACGATAGGGTTAATGCTGAGGGCACAGCTCAACAAGCCCTAAAAGAGAAACAAAAAGGCACACACGCCGGGAGACACATGGAGTCTAGTCTGGCTCCGGAGGTGGCGGGGGGAGCGGGCGCCAAAGTGAAGGCCATCGAACAAAGATCGGCGAGGAGGGTGTTGATGATGTCCCGGTCCTGTGGGCGGCTAAGCGGCCGCCAGAGCTACAAGTAACCACACAATTTAAAGATGGAGTCAATAGCACGCCGAAGAGGCACCTTCTGGATGACTAGCTTATTGCGGACAGTCCATAGCGTCCAGGCAAGGATCCCCATGCAAAGCCATCTAATATGCCTGTAGCGAGGGGGAGATGCCTGAATTTCCGCGAGCAGGTCAGGGACGTTGGTGTTGCGCCACTGGCCCCCAACCGTTTCGCGGAAACAGGACCAAAGGAACTGTGCCGTGTAGCACGAGAAGAAGATGTGGTTGGTATCCTCTACCGTGCCGCACATGGGGCACATCCCATCCCCAGGTCCGTGGCGTTTAAGGACCTCCACGCCGGACGGGAGGCGGCCGCGGATCCATTGCCACAGGAAAATCCTGATCTTCAGGGGCAGGCGGATGTCCCAAATCAAACTGAAGGGCTCGGGGGCCGTCGATGGAGCGATAGCCGCGTATAGGGATCTTGTGGAGAAGCGGCCGGAGGGTTCCAGTCGCTAGCAGATGGCGTCCGGAGAGTCGGTAACGTCTATCGGCAGGAGGGCGATGTCCTGGAGTAGGGTATCCCAAGCCGCAATCTCAAGGGGGGCGAAGGGGAGGCGGAAAGTGAGGCGCCCTAAGTCAATAAGAGTCGTCTCGACAGAGACCCGAGGGTTAACAACAATGTCGAAGAGGACTGGAAATCGGGCAGCTAGGGGGGTGTCTCCCAGCCATCTATCAAGCCAGAACAGGGTCGAGGACCCAGTACCCACCGAGATGGAGGTGCCAATGCGCAAAACAGGCAGCAGCCGGATGAGGGCTTGCCAAAATTGGGAGCCGCCAAAGTGCTGACAAAATGCGAGAGGCTGTCCACGCAGGTACTTGTTCTGGATTATCGTGAGCCAGAGACCCCCATCTCCATTGGCAATGCGCCAGAGCCAACGTGTCAGGAGGGCAATGTTCATGCGCCGGGAGGACAAAATCCCAAGACCGCCCTGGTCCTTGGGTTTGCATATATCTGGCCAGCTGACCATGTGGTATACCTTATCCCTTCGCCGCCCAAAGAGAATCTGGATTGGTATTTGGCAATCTCCTAGTGCAGGGTTTCATCGAGGCTATAGAAGCTCATTAGAAACCAAATGAGGCTAGCAAGCGAAGAGTTGATAAGGATCACTCGGGCCGCCTTAGACAGCCAGCGCCCTTTCCAAGGCTCAACGCGGTGTTGCATACGGGTCACCGTGGGGCGAAGATCAGCCACGGTGAGGCGCGAATCGCTAATGGGGATCCCCAGATAGGTCGTGGGGAAAGAACCCAGCCGACAGTTTAGTTGGTTAGCGATGGCCTGTGCTTCCTCCAAGGGAACCCGAGGACCATCACTTCACTCTTATCGAAGTTAATGGTTAGGCCCGACATTTGTTGGAAGCACAGGAGGAGGAACTTCAGGTTAGTAATATCTAGTGCGGATCCTCAACCATTATAATGGTATCATCCGCATATTGTAGGAGGGAGACCCTCCCTCCTACTAGGTGGGGAACTAAGCCGTGAATATGGCCAGCAGCCTTAGCCCTATACAAGATGGATGCCAGGGCATCGACCACCATGTTGAACAAGAACGGTGAGAAGGGGTCACCCTGACGTACCCCACAGAGGGTGGGAAAGTAGGGTCCAATGTCCCCGTTGATGTTTACCGCGGTCCGGCCACAGGAGACAAGTTGCATGACGCGGGTCACCCAACGATCGTCGAAGCCCTTGCGAAGCAGAACATCTCGCAGGAATGGCCAGTGGACCGTGTCATAGGCCTTATGAAAGTCTAGCTTTAGAAAGACCGCGCGATGGCGTTTTACTCGGACCTCGTGTAGGACCTCGTGGAAAACTAACACGCCATCGAGAATGAATCGGCCTTGTATGAAGGCGGATTGATTCGGATGGGTGATCGTGTCAGCTAGAAGGGTCACCCTATTGGCGTACCCTTTGGCCAAGATCCGAAAGATCACGTTAATCACTGTGATTGGGCGGAACTGGCGAATATCCGAGGCGCCCGGGACCTTGGGGATGAGGGTCACGATCCCATAATTGAGACGTCCAAGGTCCATTGAGCCCATATAAAATTCTTCGAACAGAGCCATGACCTCCGGCTTGATGGTATCCCAGAACGTTTTAAAGAACGTCACGGGCAAACCATCCGGACCCGGGGCCGAGGAGGGGTTCATCCCCTTAATGGCTGCGAGGACCTCGGCCTCATCGAAGGGGGCCACTAATGCCGCGTTGGCCTCAGCCGAGACCAAATTCGCACCCGACCAAATGTCGGGGGCCAGACTAGCCCCACCCCGCGGGGTGGGGGTAAATAGGGCTTTATAGCAGCCGTCTACATGGGTACGGATGGCGAGGGGAGAACGATAGGATTGTCGCCATCCCATAGGCGGTGGATGGAGTTACGACGACGCTGCCGTTCGCCACCGCTGAAAGTAGGCGGTGTTGTCATCTCCCTGAAGGACCCACCTCTAGGTGCCCCGAAGACGCCAGTAGGCTACCTCGTCGGTGGAAATGGTGGATAGCTGGTCCTCCGTGTCAGAACGCAGCAACCACTCATCCGGGAGATCCGGTCCGAGTCGGTGCGGCGCCCGTGGCTTGGATAGCCAACAGGAGGGCCTTTTTGCGCTCTCTAAGATCCCGGCCAAGGTTTGCCCCCCAGCCCTTCATGAATTGGCGGGCAAGCTTGGCGCAGAAATGCCACGAGTCGATGGCGGACATGGATCGATGGGGAGCAGAGCGGGCAAAAATCCAGCGGGCGACAACAGCCTCCCGGAAGCCGGTCTGATTGAGCCAGAAGGGTTCGAATCAGAATCGCGGCGCGGTGGGGGGACGCTCGTCCGCGGTGGAGAGGAGGAGGGGGACATGGTCGGACCCGATCCGGGTGACAGCCCGGAGCGAAGCCAGGGGGCAGCGTAATTCCCATTCCGGGGAAACTAGGACATGATCCAGCACGGATTGTGTCGGGACAATCTGTCGGTTCGTCCAGGTGAACCTGGCACCCGTCCGATCAAGTTCGGCGGAGCCCCAGCTCCGCGATCCAATCGTTGAATAGTTGCATCCGAGGAAGGTTGATCCGGTCATTATTCTTCTCATCCGGGGATCGGATGAGATTAAAGTCTCCGCCCACTAGAACTGGGAGGAGGGAGTTAGAGATCTTCAGCCGCAGCTCTGTTAGGGAAGGCCGGGAGCGGCCGTGGTCCGCCGGACCATAGACAATAATGACCTCCCATTTGAAATTTAGGGCGCGGCCAGAGATCTCCATACTAACGAAGAATTCGCCCGGTCCATGCCACCCACCTCAAAGGTGGTATCCTTTACCCCTAAGAGGATGCCGCCAGAGTGGCCTGAGGTCACGCTAGAAGGGAGCCAGTGCCAAGCAAAGAGGTGGGACTCAGTGCGCAAGGTTTCCTAGATGGCGATGATGTCAATGCGTTCGTCACGAATGTACTCTATGAGTTGGCGGCGACGACCATCATGGCCGAAGCCGCGGATGTTCGAGCAACAGGCTCGCATCTAAGCCCCCATCGGGGGCTGCTTGACCCTGCACGGAAGCGCTTTGCGCGCGGAGGGCTGCAGTGCGCGAACGGGTGCGTCCATGGACTAATCCGTCCGCCACCGGAGGGGCCAGGCCCGCGAGGAGGACGGCCGTCCCTTCGGGGGGCCGAAGCAGGCGGGCCCGGGTCTCGGCAAGCTTGTCGTCCAGGATCTCCCGGGCCCTAATGGCCGCGATCTGTTCTAAGGGGGGACCAACTTCCCCCCTGAAAACTATGGCCGAGTCATTGGCCACCTTAGCGAGGTGGCCAAGTGGAGCGCCTCAAGTGCGGAAAATGAACAACTGGAAGAACTGGGAAGGTCGGGGTCCGCACCTGACTCGAGGTTCCGGACCGCCGCGCGGAGCTCCGCGCGCTCGGCGATGGACGACGCCGGAGAGTCGGCCGGCCGCGCCGCATCGAGGCGGGCGCTGCGGCGGGAGGACGTCACCGGCGTCGAGGTGGAGCGGGTCCGCCTGGCGTATGCCACCGTCGGAGGGGGTGCGCCGAGGCCGGCGAGGAGACGTCCACAGCCACCGAGGCGGACGGGGAGGTCGGCGAGGGGAGGAGACCGACGGAGGCCACCGGCGGAGCGGGCGGGTCGGCGAGCTCCCGGTTGGCACCGGCCGCGACCCCCGTGGGAGGAGGGGGCGAGGTAGGTGCAACAGGGACCTCGCATCCGCCTCCACCAGTGGGGGCCGGGGAGGTCGGGCCGACGGGGGACGGAGGGTCCGGCCCCGGCGGCGAGGAGCGATGAGCGGAGACGGTGTAGGGGGAGCGAGGCGATGATGGAGGGGCGACGAGAAGCCCCACACTGGAGATGTCACTGGCCGACTCCGATGGAGATAGAGAGGGCCTGACCATTGGGGTGGCCAAGCGGAGGGCCACCGCGAGGTCCGCGGCCGACACTCAAGTGCGCCCCGCCCCGGAGCCACCACGACCCGCTGGTGGGTTGGATAGCTTCATGGGAGGGGAGTGGGAGTGCTCCGAGCCGTCCTCATCCTCTCCAGGGCCGTCGAGGCGGGAGTGGCGTGAGCGACGGCGGTGGGAGTCGTCGGCATCAGCTGGGCCACCCCCCAGGTGGCTATCATCCGAGAAGCGGGGGCGGCCGACGTGGTTCGGGGGCTCGAGGCAGATCTTGAGGTCGAAGCCGTCGTCGTTGAAGAAGACACGGATCGTGACGTGGAGCTTGGAGGAGTCCAGGCACTTCACCTTGACCCGGACCTCCTCCTCTTTGCGTAAGGAGAGCTCGTCGACCACCACCACCTTGCCAAGGATCTTCGACATGCTGCGGATGACTCGCTCAGACCGGGCCACATCTGGCAGTCCGGAGATGAGGAGCCACGCAGTGTCCAGGACAGCGACGGCCTTGGGATCCCAACGCGGCTCAGAAATGTTCACCACAATGTCGTTGAGGGCCAGGGTGATATTATTGCTGCGGGTACAGAATCCCATACTCATGGCGTCGGGGAAGATCACCGAGAAGGCGCTGGAGGCGGTGGGGGTCAACTGCCAGTCCCACGTGCATCTGCACAAGTGGTTGAGCTCAGCCTCAAGCAGCTCTGGGGTGGCGACGGCCTCGCCCACCACCGTCACAATCGCCATCAGCGAGGGGGAGGGAGGGGGGATCTCTGGCACCTCGATGTGGAAGAAGGCCATGTCCTCGATGCTGTGGCCATACATCATGATCTCCTCCGTCACAGGGTGATCCGGACAGAGAATCGCTGGATGCCCGAAATCCTTGCACAAGTAGCACATCGGGGGATTGGGGCAAGCCACCTGAAAGTGGCCGGTCAGGCCACAGTTGAAGCACGGCGGGCCGTCGGGAGGGCCATTGGAGCCCGGAAGGGGAGCTGCGGCGGCGGTGGATGCGGCAGCCTGAGGGCGCGGGGGGCCCTTCTTCTTCTTCTTCTTGGGCCCCTGGCGCCCCCGGTTGCCATTACCGCCGTTAGACGGCGGGAACGCAGCCTGGGTGTGGGGCGGTTGGTAGCGCCGTGTGGTCTGCGAGTTGTTGGAGTTGGCGACGGGCAGGGAACGGGGCGGGGAGCGGGACCGGTCCCGGCGATGGGTCGGCGACGGGGACCGCCGACGCGAGGCCGGCCGCGTCTCCCCGGCCGGCGACCGCCCACGATCCCGAGACTCCGCACTAGGGAGGAGCGGCGGGCCGGGGACCGGGCGAGCGACGGTCGCCATGGGACCGGGCGAGCGGTGCGAGGGGCGGGGAGGGGCGGCGAGACTCAAGGCCGAGGAGCGCCGAGCCGGCCGGGAGGCGAGCCGCTGCCTGAGATCGCTCTTGGCGTTAGCCATCGGGGAGCTACGGGAGGGTCGCGGGCGGTCGCCCGCCTGGGCGCTAGGCGCCAAGCGTCATCCCCCACTCCCGAGTCATGGGTGGTGAGGGGGAAGGGCGGGAGGAGGACGGCGCGCCAAGCAGGAGGGGTCGGGACGGGACGGCAGAGATCGGGGCGAGGCAGGGGGCTGGCGGCGCGGGAGGGGGGAGGAGTGGGGGGCGTGGGAACCCAACGGGCGGCCAAATGGAACGCCTAAATGGGCCCTCGGTCGCCAGGGGCGAGATTGGTCCAGGCGGGACAGATCCAGCCTGCCTAGCCGGCCCACCCCAGCCGCCGAGGCCGGTTTCCCATGGGCCGAACCCGCACCCACCATCTGAGGGGCCTGCAACCAGGCCCGTGGCCGCCCAGATCACAGCTGCCCGCACGACCGTCCCGGGGTGACCAAGTGGGGCGCTAGGGTTTCCCCGAGCACCGCCGCGGTGGCCTTGATGGCGCCGAGCAAGCGGCGAGGAAAGGCGGCGGAGGGGCGGCCATGAGGTTGGGGCCGGCGGACCCACGGGAGGGGAAGAAGGGCCGGAAGGGGGTCCGACGGGAGAGGACCGACGCGAGCTCGGGCGGGATCGTCGGAGTCGGACCGGCCGTGGCAGAGGAGGGCGGAGCAGAGGTGGGCACGGCCATGGTCGGGGGTTTCCAGGAGGCGAGAGCCGGGCCCCGGTCAGCGCGGCAAACACCCCAGCTGCCAGCGCGACGCCGCCGGGGGGGCAACCCCGACCCAAAGGCTGCGCCTTGCATCCCCCGTGCCGGGGAGGCGGCAGGAGGAAGATGACGGCGCCGTCTCGACCCACGGGCG
Organism: Aegilops bicornis; assembly: GCA_021605145.1. NCBI lineage: Eukaryota > Viridiplantae > Streptophyta > Magnoliopsida > Poales > Poaceae > Aegilops > Aegilops bicornis. The sequence continues at coordinate 776,438,551 of CM038675.1, forward strand.
ACCGAACTCCCACCCCTGGGAGTAGGGCCAGCGGCGAGGTCAGGTGGCGGCCGCGGCGGGGCCTTGGGGGGGACCCGATCCCGGCACACGACGACGCGGCCAGCGGCAACGTCGTCGGCCTCGGCGATGTCGGCCCACAGCAGCCGCGGAGAGCCAGAGGAAGGGGCCGCGAGGGGCGGGGAGGCGACGCCGGGCGGGGGGGCGGGGCTCGAGGGCGAGGACGGGGCGGGCGGCCGGGCAGCCGCAGCGCCTGCCGCCAGGGCGCCGCCATCGCTGAGCCATCGCCACCCTATCTTATGATCTTACTCTGCCAAAACCAGAGGCTCTAATGATTCTAGCATGATCGCTCTAGGAACAGCCTGAACGATATAATCAAGAATTGATCGCGGTATGAACCGCAAGAACTGTGGTGATCAGGCCATGGTTGACACCACCGATCACCTCCCCCACAGGCCACAAGCACAAACAAGAAAGAAAGGAAAAAGAGGGGAGAAGTGGGGAAATCCCCTAGGGCGCGCCATAGAGAGGGCCGGCCCTCCCCATCCTCCACTCCTTTATATACGGGGAGACGGGCACCCCTTGGAGACAGAACAATTGATCATTGATCTCTTAGCCGTGTGCGGTGCCCCCCTCCACCATATTCCACCTCGGTAATATCATAGCGGTGCTTAAGCGAAGCCCTGCATCGGTAGCATCATCAACACCGTCATCACGCCGTTGTGTTGACGGAACTCTCCCGCAAAGCTCTGCTAGATCGGAGTTCGTGGGACGTCATCGAGCTGAACGTGTGCTGAACTCGGAGGTGTTGTACGTTCGGTACTTGGATCGGTCTGATCGTGAAGACGTACGACTACATCAACCGCGTTGTCATAACGTTTCCGCTTTCGGTCTACGAGGGTACATGGACAACACTCTCCCCTCTCGTTGCTATGCATCACCATGATCTTGCGTGTGCGTAGGAAAATTTTGAAATTACTATGTTCCCCAATACTTCCAGCTCAGTTTCCAGATGCTGCTCGCCCAAGTTCACAAAATTGTGAGTGCTGCTAGAATTGAGCAGGAGCAGCGTCACCTGATTGCCCACCAAGGCGCAGAGGCGGATGGTAGTGGCAGAATCTATTCCATTGAGTGCCTGGGAAGATAGGAGGCGGCACTCGGGGGCGTCCGCGGCCGGAGTGGGCAGCGTTGGGTCGTCAAGGAGCTCTAGTGCGTGGATGGCTTTGTCGAAGAGGACCTCGCCATGGTCACCCATGCAAATGGTGAGCAGCAGGGCGGGCTGGGCGCAGCGATGCTCCCGCGAGTAGCAACCCCGCACTTGGAACACGTATTGTTGGCACGTGGGAAGTCGCGCAGTTGCCCTTCGCGCGTAAAGTCGTCCCTCTGGGCGTGGAATAGAGTGACGACGTGTGGTTGCAGTATCATGAGCGCGGGAGGAGGCCGCCCTGCCGGGGTGATGCGTGGGTGAGCCCGTGTCATGCCCAATTCCTCCTCCTGGATGCATGCCAACACCAAGACGCGTGTGATGCTCGATGGAGCTTGTAGGCGCACGACGACACATAGCTTGTCCTTCAACCCCAAGAGGAACTGCGCGAAGAAGAACTTGGTGTTGATGGACGGGTCCAATGCCAAGAGGTGGTACATCTGCTCGTCGAAGGTGGCGTGGTACTCGGTGACGGTGCGCGTCTGGCGTAGTTGCAACAGCTTGTGAATGACGACCTCGAACTCGTCAATGCCTAACTCCTCCAACACCGTCGCGGTGAATAGCTCCCAAGTGAGCCCGCAATGTGTTTGGCGAAATGCCTGCAACCAGTGCGCGTCTTGGCCGTCGATGTGGAGTGCCGCGGCGGCCACCTAATTGTGTGAAGCCACCTTGTAGAGCCCGAAGTAGGTTGGGCAGCGATCGAACCAGAGGTAGGGGCGGTGGCATCGAACCTTGGAAAATCGTGCTTCGGGGGCTTGTGGTACTCCCCATCGGCGTGGAACGCGGTTGGTGACGTTGCGGCCGCGGTCACCAGGGAACCACCGGCCGGAGGGATTGGAATGAGGGGTGGACGCGCGCCTCCCCAGGTAAGCATGCATGGGCACGGGGCAGAGCGAATCGGTGGGCGTGCGAGGTGATGGAGGTGGTGGTGGCGGCGGTGGTTGTTGCTGCGCAGGGGCTTGGTGGGGTGGTGGCTGGTGAACGAGGGTGGTGACCGAGCCCGCGGGCGATGTAGAGCCCTCGACCGCCTTGCGCGCTGCATCGATATCCACCTGGATCAGGTCAAACTGCTTGGCGAGCCCGTGCAATTCCAATGTGATCTGCGTGAAGGCGGCTTGCGTCTCGATCGGCTTGTCCTGTGCGGCCTTCTGCTCATCGAACTTGGAGAGGAGGGACTCGAGCATCTTCATGATGTTGTTGTTCCCCTCTTCCATGGCGTCAAGGACTTGACGTGTCGCCGATGATGGCTTTTGTGGCGCCGTTGCCTCCTGCTTGGGCGAGATCGAACCCCGCAACGGATTTTAGGTGAGCTCGGCCGCAGCGAGCTCACACCAGCGCGATGGATGTTACCGATCTACTGCCTTCAACGGCTGGGGAAGAAAATTTTGGCGGATTTAAGCTCTGAATACCAACTGTAGCAAACCGGAGGGAGAGGGGATCAAGATCCAGGTTAGGTGAGAAGAACAGAGGAGGGAGACGAGACATGGAGAGGAAGAAGGCGAGATTAAAGAGGAAAGTTTAGGTGGGATACATAATAGTTCTACACGCATGACTCACTCGGCCAGAGGCAGCCACTTTTTAACACCCCACATACACCCTCCCCCTGTAGGTGGGGCCTGCTCGTAGGCGTGCCAAGTCACACATGCCAAGTGTAGGCAAGGTGTGACAGCTCCGCAGAGTGTGCGATGTGTTGTTGTTAGATTTTTGGATGTACATCGCTTTAACTCGTGCGCCTGTGTGAAATAGACATGCTCTTAGGAGATGGTAGATATTAAATAGAAGACTTTTTTCTTGCTCCTTGGCTCTGCTCAAAGTCAAAATTAGGCCCCTAGCTTCACTTAAAATTGGACGAAACACACCGCTCAAGTTTTCTTTTTGAACTGCACACCCCTCAGCTATTAGAACAGGTTAAAGCTAATTCTGAACCGGTTAGGCGGTTGGTTAATGTGTTTCGGTTGAACTAACAATTCAATTATGATGCAGTAGATAAGAGCACAAGGTATATTTTCTGTTTATGTCATATACAACAATAAAGACAGGGTTTGGCTTGAATAACTAAGTAGTGGCAAGTACAAGTACAAGCTTGTGTTCACATGTTTTGAGTAATTTGTGACTTTTCTTTTTCTTTCACAATGACAGAGGTACTTACCATCTTCTCGATTGCCATCTCAACGAGTCCGGGTGCTGAAGTGTACAATGCATCACTAGAGGCCCCATCAAGCAATTTCGTTTTCGCTCTCTCCTTGCTGTTGATCAACGTGTGCGACTTCTACACCTTCTTGATTGGAAATCCAAACATAAGTCCGGGTATTCCGTTTTGCACTAGTAGTAGATTGTGCAACAAACAAGGCTCGGACGAGTTGAGCACAAATATGGTGTACGGGAAGAAATGCAACAGAGGACCACTCTCGGACCCTGATATGGTTGCCAAGTCCGTGCAGCTCAAGTTTGTCCCCGTCAAGGAATTCCAGCAGGTGCAGCGCCAACCTGGGCGAGTCACAGCTAGGATGTACTGGAATATAAATGACCAACCGACATGCGCCGCTGCTACAGCAGTTGAGACCAACTTTGCCTGCGTCAGCGACCACAGCTCGTGCGTGGACACCACGTACATGCCTGGTTATTCATGCCATTGCGATGATGGGTACATGGGCAACCCGTATGCAGTCGGTGGCTGCTTGCCTTATTATGGTAATAATAATTGATTTGCTTATAGATCTATACTGTACATGTTTGCAGCTGATCTTTCCTTGATTGTTTTTGCGTACCCACAAGTAATACTGACTTACAATCATTTTAACTTCCACTTTTTTGAAAATAAAGGATACAATTCGTCGGCTCGGCGAAATTTGAAGTGCACTCGGTCTTGTGGTATAATCAAGGTTCCATTCCCATTTGGAATAGAAAATGGGTGTTCGGCAAGGGCAGAATTTCTACTATACAGCAACACATCAGGTTTCACGCTGCGTCTCCATTTAGATATGGAAATAGAGGCATATATCACAAACATCAATATTACTGAGGGGTTCTTGGATACGGAATATACCTCTGATGATCAATCGGAACTGTCTGACTATAGCCCATCCTATATCGCTGCTGATAGAGACTCAAGGAGACTACAGTGGATCGTAGCAAATCTAACTTGCCAAGAGGCATATCAAAATTTGTCGACATATGCATGTGTCAGCCTCAATAGCAAATGCTTACACGTCCAATCGACAGTAATGGGCTATCGCTGTGAATGCAATGATGGCTATGTAGGAAATCCATATGTTACGGCCCCGATGGCTGTGAAGGTACCCCCCCCCCCCATCCCAGCTCTATATGTAGTTACTATTTTTTTTACATGGTAATACGTGTCTCATTCGTATCATAAAGATTAAAAAACAAGTCACGTAAGGACCGACATGACAAAACTGAAAAGATAGCAGAACATCTCTGAGCTTGACGCCAACGCCCATCACCTGCTTCCGGCACCACGACATCAGCCACCGAAGAAAAGAATGATGGATTGCCTCCTCACCCGAGCTCGACGCGGCTCCATCACTGATATGTAGCTTTGCGGACCTCCAAGGTAGCTCACCAAAAGTGAAGCCCTTATCGTTGAACGAATCAGACCGGGGCAACACCCCGGACACGTCATCGAACTCCAGATCTGACACCCAACCGCGACTAAGACGTCGCGGAAGGAAACCATACCTGCCATCCATGAACCACGAACCCAGCACATGTTCCGTCTTCCAGATGTCGTCGATGCAGACCACAATCTGCATCCGCTCCTGGACTACCTCCCAAGCTCCGCGCCGACGCTGGAGCAAACGCCGTCGCAACGGCGGAGCCCGAGAACACAGGTCCACCACGAGGATGCCCCCGCCGCCACGCCATCCTTGCTTGAACAGACTGGTTTCCAAACTCATCCCCAACCATTACTATCTTGTCTAAGTTTAGTTGTCGTTGGCTATAGTATACATGCATGCAAACAATGACAATACTCAATTCTAGTCACATTTTCATATTAAATAATACTTCCTTCGTCCGGAATTAACTGTTGCTGAAATGAGTGTAAGTGTCTAGATACGCACATTTCAGCGGCAGTTAATTTCAGAGGATTAACCCCTAGTCGCACCGTGTCCCCCCCCCCCCACCCCCCCCCCCCCCCCGCGGGCGACCCGGGCGCCCAACCCTAGCCGCCGCCGACCCAACCCCACACCTCCTTCTTTTGCTCCCGCCGCCGCCGGCGGACGCCAACGGGCAAAGCCCGCGCGGTGCCGGCGGCGGCCGGGATATCGCCTGCCTTCGCTGAGCCGGGCCCGGGGGCTCCTTCCTCGGGCGGCAGAACACGGCGGACGCTAACGGCAAAGCCAGCAGTGCCGGGGCGGGGATCTCGCCGCCTTCGCTGGAGCCGGGGCCGCGGGGGCTCCTTCCTCGGCGCGGCGGCGAACACGGCCGGGCGCGTCGGGTGGCGCGTTGGTGGGATCTGAGGCGGCCTCGCTGGTGCGGACGACGCTACTCACGGGCAGGAGTGCTCGTCGTGAGGTAGGCCGGATCCCCTCGGCTGCGCGGGCAGCGAGGTCCCGGTGGGCGCTGGTCATGGCACGGGGAGGCCCCGGGTTCCCCTCGTCAGATCGGAGGCGATCTGGTCCGCTCGTGATGCATGACCTCCGGCCGGCCTGGCTCATGTTGTGGCTGGTTCGGAGGTGGCGGCAAGGTGCTTGGCCGGGGGAAACCTTTGGCCGCCGGTGGCGGTCACGGCGTCGATGGCGGTCCCGGACGCCATTCCCTCCTTGGTGGCGGCGCCGAGGCTATACCTCCCATGCCTCCCCCCTTCCCCCTACGACCGGGTGAAAACCCTAGCCCCGGTGGCTAAGCGGCGGCGGCGCCACAACGTCGTCACCTTCTTGAAGGCGCCGACTTGGGCCTGGGGATGCTGGGTGTGCAAGGCGAGTTTGTCTGGTTCCTGGTGGCGGCCCATCTGATCTACCGTGTTGCAGCTCCGTCTCATGGCTGCGGTGCTTATCTTCCGGACGTGTCTCCGATGGCGACCTCGCCCTTCCTCACCTTGTACTTGCCGTGGTGGAGCGGTACTTCATCTCACTCATTGATGGCGGCGGAGATCGGCGGCATGGCGCCGTGGAGGCTCGGCGTCCGATGCGCGGAGATGGACTCGCGCAGGAGGAGGTAGCTGTCTGGCGTCATGGTGACGTCGATGGCTGATGTGGCCTTCACAAGGTAGAAGACTCAATATCATCTGAAGACGGACCTGTGAAAGATGGCGGCGACGACGCAAGAGTGCGTCTGACCGGATTATGCCCCAGACCCGGTATGTGGCTCGGCTGGGGCTTCCGGCTTTTGATGTTAGGTTTAGGTGAGTGGTTTGGGTAGGGGCCCAGTTAGCATCCCTTCATCATATGGATAAGAGTAGCGGCATACAAGATGGTGGATTCAGGTATATTGTTTGTAATACTTTATAAGGTCCTCGAGAATAATTAATAAAGTGGCCATATGCATCTTCCAGATACAGAGGCCGGGGGGTCATCCTCCTTTTCTAAAAAAAGGTTAATTTCAGATAGGGGTAGTAGCACTCACTAACATAATTTGCATACAGATCACCACCATTGTTCTCAATTTTATTTTATTAGGAAAATCCTCATGTTTATCTTTATATCTTACTTTGTTCTGTTCTGCAGATATTGATGACTGCAAGGAACCGGGCCTTTGTGAAGAAGTATGCCACAACACTAATGGAAGTTACTTCTGTACCAGGTGCCCTGGTGAATACGACACTATAGAAATGAAGTGTGCCCAGCAAAGTATTCTACCAGGTGAATTCCATAATGCTTTAAGTTCCACTATGAACAGAACAGAACACGAAACCAATATTAAGGTGCACTGCCATTCATTACAGGTATTGCTATTGGGGTTGGTATAGGCTTCGGCCTTTTTTTTTTTGAGAACCGCCCTCTAGGCATTTTATTCAATTATGTAACGGTTTACATCAGATTGCACTAAGGCAACCAGAGAATCAGGGATTACATCAAACTGATTAACATCAGAGGCACTCTTAAGGCCCTCTTGAGCACACCAATGAGCAGCCTTATTGGCCTCTCTTCTCACGTAGCTGATGCGCAAACCCTGAAAATTTTGAAGATATGATTTGATTTCGCTGATTACTGGACTCCCCATCGACCAGCATTTTGTCGCCGTCCATTCCTCCGTGACAGTTTGGCAATCTGTTTCGACGGCAACCTGCGTCCAGCCCTTCTCCATAGCTAGACGTACAACTTCTCTCACTCCTAGGAGTTCAGCAACATACGGGTCAGTCACCCCCCTTAGCTTGCGACTTCTGGCGAGCACGAGACCTCCCTGATCTCTTGTCACAAGTCCAATAGCTGAAGTTCCCCCATTCACATCAACAGCAGCATCTGTGTTCACCTTTACCCAGCCGGTCTCTGGTGGTATCCAGTCCACATTCTTCCTCTGCTGCCCTGCAGACGGAGTGGCCGGAATGTACAAAGCATGAATGAGTTCTTGTACTAGAACCGTCGACCTACCAGGCTGGTACTTAACCTCCTCATGGGTATACTTATTCCTGCTAGACCATATTGCCCACATAACTGAGATAATGGTGGCGGCTCGGTCCTTGCAGACAAACCCCGGGTCTAGCAAATCCCGTGACCAAGTAGCAGGATGTAGCCGGGGTAGTTTGAAGTCGAAAAAATTCTCAGCTTCCCTCCAAAACAGTTTTGCATGATCGCACATCACCAGAGCGTGGTGAAGTGATTCCTCTTGGTGACCGCACATTGGGCAGGTGAAATCCTCCCCTATATGCCTCCTACACAGCTCCTCCTTTGCCGGCAAAAATCCCTTGAGGACTCGCCACCAAAATATCCGAATTTTTGGTTGTACCTTGATCCGCCATAATGCCTTCCAGACGTCCTCGCCTTGGGAAGAATTCCCAACTTGGATCAGTCTTGCTTGTTGTTCTTCCATAAGCATACGGTATGCGGATCGGACCGTGAACATCCCTGATCTTTCATGGCCCCATGTCCAAAAATCAGAGATAGCCATCCCTGTCCTTGGCATATTGAGTATAGCGTTCGCATCCGGGGCAATAAAATTCCTTCTAATTATATCCTCATTCCATTCACCATCTTCGTTCATCAGATCCGCTACCAGGTGTATTGGATCAACCCCCAAGTTACACACTGGTTTAAAGGATGAACTCCCTTGTATCCAGTTATCATGCCACACTTCCGTAGTCGTTCCATCTCCGACTCGACGGATCAAACCTTGCTTAAGCACTTCCCTACCGGTGATAATAGCTTTCCACGTAGTAGAAGCGCTCGCCGGGCATCCCGCCTGCAGAAAGTCCCCATCTGGGTAATATCGTCCTTTTAGGACTCGTGCACATAAGCTGTCTGGCTTCTCCATCAGGCGCCACGCCTGCTTAGCTAGCATGGCATCATTGAACTTTTCCAAATCACGGAATCCCAAGCCTCCCTTCGACTTGGAGACAGCCATTTTCTCCCAAGATTGCCAATGCATTCTTCATTTGTCCAATGATTCATCCCACCAGAATTTTGACATCACTGCCGTAACTTTCTGACATAAGCCTTTAGTGAGCTTGAAACAGCTCATAGAGTAGGCCAGTAGGGCTTGAATCACAGCCTTAAGAAGAGCCATCCTTGCCGCAATCGACATCAACTTCTCACAGTAACCTTGTACCCTGGACCTTGCTTGCTCCTTAATATGAACAAAGCTATTTTCTGTGATCTTTCCCGCTGCTGTAGGCAACCCCAGGTACTTCTCGGTCAAAGCTTCCCTATGGATTTGTAAATTATTTCTTACCCCTGCTTTGGCCGATGCCCTACAATTCGGGCTGAAGAAAACGGAGCTCTTTGCCTTGTTAACACACTGGCCAGAGCCCAGATTGAAAGCTTGAAGGATTTCATTCAGTCTCTGCGCACTCCTTGAATCTGCCTTCATGAAAACCAAACAGTCATCCGCAAACAAGAGATGCGAGATCCAAGGGGATCTCAACCCAGGTCGGATTCCTCTGTCAATCCAGCCAGCATCATAATTCTTTAGCAAGCATGAGAGCCCTTCCCCGCAAAGTAAAAACAAATACGGAGAAATAGGATCACCTTGCCGTAAACCTTTGGAGGGACGAAATGCTGGCAGAAGCTCTCCATTCACCTTCACTTGGAAAGATACGGAGTTGACACATCTCATCACAAGAGACACCCATTCCTCAGAGAAACCTAGCTGCAACATGATGCCTTGAAGGTAAGCCCATTCAACTCGATCATACGCCTTCATCATGTCCAGTTTAACCGCACACCATCCCTGCTTAGTCCTCTTCCTTTTCATTGCATGAATACATTCATAAGCAGTAATTGCATTGTCAGTGATCAATCGCCCTGGAACAAAGGCGCTTTGCTCCTCCGCAATGATTTCATCTAAAATCTCCCTCAACCTGTTTGCCAACACTTTAGAGCAAAGTTTGTAAATAACATTACATAGGGAGATAGGTCTATACTGTGAAATATTTCTCGGATTTTTAACCTTTGGAATCAGTACTATTACAGTCTTATTTATCGCCTCGGGCATGTGACCGCCCGTTTAAGAAATTTAGAACAGCATGCGTCACATCCTCCTTGATAGTCGACCAATGATGCTGATAGAAACCCGCATGAAAACCGTCTACACCAGGTGCCTTTGAGGGTGCCATAGCAAACAACGCTTTTTCAACTTCTTCTGCCAAAAAGGGTCTAGTCAGCCAGTCGTTCATCAGGTCAGTTACCATTGTTGGCACATGGTGCAGGACCTCATTGACAATTACTTCCTCCTAAGCTGTATATAGCTGAGTATAAAAGTTCTACACCTCGGCCTTTACCTCTTCCTTACTATCAATTATCATGCCATCTGCTTTCTCAAGTACCACAATCTTGTTTATATATTTTCGCCTTGACGCCTGGGCATGGAAGAACCCCGTGTTTCGGTCTCCCGCCTTCAGCCAGTCTGCCCTCGACCTCGCACGTGACATGGTTTCCTCCTTCAACAGGAGATCATTTAACTGTCTCGCTAGCTCCTTCTCCCTCCTGGAGGATCCATTATATAGTGAGGTCGCCTTCTCCTGTTCAAACTCCCTTCACACCTTTTTCAACTTTCTCTTTATATCACCGAACTTCTTTTGCTTCCAATCTGTAAGCTGGCCTTGCATGTTATATAGTGAGGAGTTGAGGTCCTCAAGCGTAACAGCCCTAGCATTCTTCTCCCATGCAGCCCTCACAGTAGGCTCATACGTTTCCTCTTGTCGCCATGCTTCCTCGTACATAAAGCGGCGTGGGCCACTTGCCTCCCAATCCACTTCTTTCTTTATTCTAATCACCAACAAGCAGTGATCAGATTGTGGCGTCGGAACATGCCTAACACCAGTTGCATTATACTGCTGGATGAAGACCAGATCAGCTAAGTAACCGTCCAGCCGTACTTTGACATTTGCTGCACCCTCCTGCCGGTTGTCCCACGTATACGGAATTCCGACAAACCCCAAATCCTGGAATTTACACACGTCAATGGTCTCCCTGAAACCCTGCATTTGCCATTCAGCTCGTTCATTTGATCCAAAATACTCCGAAATGTCCGTGATCTCATTAAAATCACCTCCACATAGCCATGGAACATCACTCTGACATCGGAGAAATTCCATTAGTCTCCAACTTTCCTTCCTTTCACTTCTCTTCGCCTTGGCATAGAAGCCTGTAAAACGCCACTCTTTCTGGTCGCTGCCCACGTTCCGTACCATCACATCAATATGCTGACTAGACAGATTGTTTAGCTTTACATCCACCTTCCTAGACCAGAAAAGGGCAAGTCCGCCACTCAAACCGACGCTACTGACCGGTATACACCCTTCAAAACCTAACCTTGCACGTAAATCTGCTACTCTGTTCCCCTCAATCTTTGTTTCAGACAAGAAGACCAGGGAGGGGGCTTCCAACCTCACCAAATGGTGAAGTTCCCGAACTGTCTCTGGGTTCCCAAGCCCGCGACAGTTCCATATTATGCAATTCATTGCTCCTGGCGGGGCTGTGAACCAGCCACCACCTTATCATTTGATGTTTCCCCCTCAACTGCCTTCTTCTTCTTGGAGTCTCTACTATCCTCCTTTGCATTTTCAACTTGCTCGCTCTCCATAGCTCTCTTCTTATTCAGAGTATCCTGGTCCAAGATCATGAGCTGGTTTGAGCGATTCCCAATGCCTTCTGAGCTGAGATCCACTCGACGATACACTTTATTCTGACCTCTTCCACGTGACCTATCCAATCCTTTTGCAAAACCGCCCCGGACAGCATTGGAGCCACCACGTGAGTTGAACTGATATACTACATTCCTTACCACACCCGTGGTGTTCTTCAAAGGTGAAGTCACTTCTTCTCCTCTCTCCACAACCTCGTCATCTTCCTCCCACTCCTCGTCTCTTCTGACTCCAGAACCTCCCACATTGCCACTCTTCGGGGGCACAGTTCCCCAGTTCTTACGATTCCCTGACCATCTAAGCTTCTCCCCATATGGTGGGACTCCATCAGCATCACGTTCACCTGGTTCTGGGCAGAAAGCTTCCGCATGACCCAGATGGCCGCATGAAAAGCAGAAGTACGGCACTCCTTCATATTGAATATCATACAATATAGTTTCCTTGGTTCTGGCCGATTCCAACTGCACCCATCTCACTAAAGGTTCCTGGACTTTAATCCACACTTGAGCTCTAAGTGATTCTCCAAATGCAAAGCCCTTAGAGTCGACATCCAGCTTTATCACTTCTCCCACCATGCCTGCAATCCTCTTCGGCCATGGCGGATACCTGAGATTGAACGGCAAATTTATCACCCGAGCCCAAACCTGTAGCTTTTCAAACTTCCAATCAGAGGGTCGGGCTCTGCTGTCAAATAGTTACAAGATCACCGCGTGCTTCCCCACCATCCACGGTCCTCCTCCGTAGATGCGATCTCTATCACGCTGGGTCTCCAGATTTGCCACGAACCTGTTTTCCCCCATCGGATTAAAGTTCAGTCCCCGTGGGTTTCCCCACGCCGGGCGAAGGGCCTCTTCAATTGTGTTGACATGCAGATATTTCCGGTGCAGAACCTTCCCCACCAGCGCCCACTGGGGTCTGCTCCTTCATCCTCCTGATCATCCACTACCAGCTTCCTGTTCTCCTTCTCAGTCAGATTCATCCTCTCAAGCATGTGTTCCACCCGTTCCCTTGATTTCCTTGATTCCTCTGACGCCATGTTGACTCTCCCTAACCCTAGACGCCACCCCTCCTCGTGCTCCAAGGGTGGGGAGGTGCACCGGGCTCCCCCTTGATCACCCCGAAAGCAGCGGCCGTAGAGGCAGCGATCTAGGCTTGATGAAGCGCCGACCGCGTCCAGGATAGCTTGCGAGCGCGGCGTAGATCGAGATCGCCGCCGCCGTCGCATGTCTCGCCACTAAACCCTAGAAAACGGTTCGGGCCGTTCTGGGCACTCGTGCTAGGCTTCGGCCTTTTAATTCTTGGCTTAAGTGTGGTGGTTATCCACCGTAGTTGGAGAAGAGACATCCAAAAGCAACTGAGAAGGAAGTATTTTACAAAGAATCATGGCCTCCTTCTAGAACAATTAATATCATCAAATGAAGATGCAAGTGAAAGGACAAAGATTTTCTCACTGGAAGAGCTAGAGCAGGCAACAAACAACTTTGATCACACACGGATCCTTGGACGTGGAGGGCATGTCATGGTTTTTTTTAGAAAAGGAGGATGACCCCCGGCCTCTGCATCTGGGAGATGCATACGGCCACTTTATTGATTATTCTCGAGAACCTTACAAAGTATTACAACAATATGCCTGAATCCGCCATCTTGACAACATATGCCTCCACTCCTATCCATATGACGAAGGGGTGCTACCTGGGCCACATACCCGGTCTACTCACCTAAACCTATCATCAAAGCCGAAGCCCGGCCGAGCCACATACCGGGTCTGGGGCATAAACTGGTCTGACGCACTCACATGTATCGTCGCCGCCATCTTCCACAAGTCCGTCTTCAGAGCAGATATTGAGGCTTCTACCTTGTCAGGCCACTCTGCCATCGGCGCCACCTTGACGCCAGACAACTACCTCCACCTGCGCGAGTCCATCACCGCGCATCAGGCGCCGAGTCTCCACTGCACCACGCCACCGAGATTCGCCGTCATCAATGTGAAGGATGAAGTACCGCTCCACCAAAAAAGGCGCCCGCTGGTCCCTCGATCCCGTGTACGCCTCCAAGAATGACGCCCCCAAGGAGGAAACGACACCAACGCGCCGCCGTCATCCGATCAACTGATCTAGGGTTTCCCCCGGAGGTAGCGGATAGAGGTCTAGAGCTTCTCACGGCGATGCCTTCAAGAAGGTAATGACACCTCAGGGTGCCACCAACGCCGGTCTTGGCATCAAGCCGAGCACAAGGTTTTCACCCGGATCCGCTCGAAGAACCTCCATCACGTATTGTGTGCACGGGTCACCGCCGATCTGAGCCGCCGCACATGGAGCAGGTCGCACCGGCCAGATCAGATCTGTCCGGAGGGCACAACCCGCATGGTGCCGACCCAACTACCAGGCCCTCCATGCCGCCACCGCCGATCCGAGGTCCGATGGTGTGCCGCCGCAGACCCGGCTGCCGCCGCCGAATGCCGCCACGCAGCCCGAGGCAGGGCCGGCTGCCGCACCCCACCATCGCCGCCCTTGGCCGAGGCATCCGCCGCGCGGCCCCCGGAAGGCAGGCCCGCCGCGCCGCCAGGCCAGATCGGCCGTGCCACCGCGCGGGGGCTCCGCACCGCCCGCACGGCGCAGGCAAAAGGGAAGACCCGCGCCACCGCCATCAGCCCCGGGCTATAGCCGGCGGCGTCCTTCGGCGGCGGCGGAGGGAGGGGAGGACGGATGGGGACCCCCGGTGGCTAGGGTTTTAGGCGGCGGCATGGCATGGTGTACAAAGGCATCTTATCTGACCAGCGTGTGGTGGCTATAAAGAAATCTAAGGTCATTGAGCAAGGTGAGATTGACCAATTCATCAATGAGGTCGCCATCCTTTCACAGATCAACCACAGAAACATCGTAAAGCTTTATGGCTGCTGCCTTGAAACTGCGGTTCCACTGCTTGTGTATGACTTTGTTCCTAATCGTTCCGTGTTTGACATAATTCATTCTGATCTAAGCAACAATTTTTCTTTGTCCTGGGATGGCTGCCTAAGAATTGCTGCACAAGCTGCAGGAGCCCTCTATTATCTCCACTCTGCAGCTTCCATATCAGTGTTCCATCGTGATGTCAAGTCTTCAAATATACTCCTGGATGCAAACTACACTGCAAAAGTTTCTGACTTTGGTGCATCCAGATTGGTGCATATCATAGGGCGTTCACCCAACTCCATCGAGCTCCCAACCCCCCGCGTCGCCCCCGCTCGGGCGACTCGGGCGGGATCCCAACCCTAGCCGCCGGGGGCTCCCCGTCCTTCCATCCCTCCCTCCGCCGCCGCCGAAGGACGCCGCCCGACCCTCTTGCCCGGGGCTGGCGATGGCGGGGCCTTTCCTCTCTCCCGCGCCATGGGGACTGTGCGGAGCTCCGCGGCGTGAGGTGGCACGGCCGATCTGGCCTACGTGGCATGGCGGGCCTACCTTGACCGGCGGCAGCGCGGCGGCGGCCTCGTCCTAGGGCGGTCGTGGTGGCGGTTGCGGCGGCCGGCCCTGCGTCGGGCAGCAGCCTTGACTGCGTTCGGCGGCAGCGGCCGGGTCTGCGGCGACAGACCATCTACCTCGGATCGGCGGTGGCGGCATGGAGGGCCTGGTGGTGGGTCGGCGCCATGCGTTGTTTGCCCTCCGGACAGATCTGATCTGGCCGGTGCGGCTTGCTCGATGTGCGGCGGCTCAGATCGGCGGCGACCCGTGCGCTGTACGTGATGGAGGTTCTTCGAGCGGATCCGGGTGAAAACCTTGTGCTCGGCTTGTTGCCAAGACCGGCGTTGGTGGCACCCTGTGGTGTCATTACCTTCTTGAAGGCATCGCCGTGGAGAAGCTCTATACCTCTATCCGCTACCTCCGGGGGAAACCCTAGATCAGTTGATCGGATGACGGCGACGCGTTGGTGTCGTTTCCTCCTTGGGGGCGTCATTCTTGGAGGCGTACACGGGATCGAGGGACCAGCGGGTGCCTTTTTGGTGGAGCGGTACTTCATCATTCACATTGATGACGGCGACTCTCGGCGGCGTGGTGCAGTGGAGACTTGGCGCCCGATGCGCGGGGATGGACTCGCGCAGGTGGAGGTAGTTGTCTGGCGTCAAGATGGCGTCGATGACGGAGTGGCCTGACAAGGTAGAAGCCTCAATATCTGCTCTGAAGACGGACCTGTGGAAGATGGCGGCGACGACACATGTGAGTGCGTCAGACCAGTTTATGCCCCAGACCCGGTATGTGGCTCGGCTGGGGCTTCTGGCTTTTGATGATAGGCTTAGATGAGTAGACCGGGTATGTGGCCCAGGTAGCACCCCTTCATCATATGGATAGGAGTAGTGGCATATGTTGCCAAGATGGCGGATTCAGGCATATTGTTGTAATACTTTGTAAGGTCCTCGAGAATAATCAATAAAGTGGCCATATGCATCTCCCAGATGCAGAGGCCGGGGGTCATCCTCCTTTTCAAAAAAAAAAAGATTGGTGGATATAGATCAAACTCATGTTACCACACACGTACAAGGCACATTTGGGTACTTGGATCCGGAGTATTTTCGCACTGGGCAGCTAAATGAGAAGAGCGATGTGTACAGTTTTGGTGTCGTGCTTTTAGAGCTACTTCTCAGAAGGAAGCCCGTTTTTACTGGTGAGTCAGGCTCGGCTCAGAGTTTATCTAGTTACTTTCTTGGGGAGGCGCGGGAAAGACCAATAAAAGAGATAGTCGATGCTAAAGTTCGTGAAGAAGCAACCGAGGAAGAAATTGTCAGTGTTGCCTCCCTGGCAGAGAAGTGCCTGCGGCTCCAGGGTGAGGAAAGGCCTACAATGAAGGAAGTGGAGATGTCTTTGCAGCTGCTGCATACGAAAAGGTTGATGTCCTCCCATGTCACTCCAGAAAATGGACGAGCTGAACCTAGTGTCCCGTCTCACTCAGGTAATGGAGTCGATCCAGCCTCTGCAGACAGTCAACGATGTTTATAGCTTGGAGCAAGAGTTCATATCATCTGCTAGCTTACCACGCTAAGTGTGTTCATCAACGTTCCGGTGCTTATCCATTCCATGTATGTTCTCTCTGAGAGTTGCATAGTATAAACTCTATTTTTTCTAGCTGAATAAGGGGTCGGCCAGGCAACGTGCATATGTTCACGCCTTGGCGGATTTTGTTTGTTATTTCAGTTAGCTCGCCCTGGCTGCGTCGTGGGATGGCACGAGGTCATGCAGTCATGGCAGCATATATTTTGAGACTGTAACCGTGCAGCTCTTTTGAGACCGTATTTGGTAAGTACTTTTATAACTAAACAAGAAAGCTGCAACTGTTTTATGCAGCACCAAAACTCTGTTCTTTGTGTTCATTGTTCCTAGTATGCGGGCTTGTCCAGATGATTGCGCTGTGTTTCAGCCTCGGCAACTACAGGAAGGATTAACTTATTTTTGCACGGGCCACATCTATGCCACTCTTTAAAGAATTGATGTGTATATCTCCTTATTAATTAGTCAGAGAAGGCAAACACCATGAATACATGATGCCCATATGCGACATTGCCTCTGTTGTACAGTAATCACCTATTTGTCTTCTTATTAATAGTGTAATAGTGAAATCGTGACCGCAGAACCTCTAAGTTTATCTTATTTCGCAAGAATTAACTCAGAATACATTATTTAGCTTTATAAGGGACTCACCTGCCTTGGCGAGCTCCTCTATCTTCTTTCTATGTAGACTTTTGTCATGCCATCCAGGCGTGCATACCCATATGGCGATATCTGACAAGTTAATCAGCATATTATGAACACTTCGGTACTGTCAAATATATGTTTTCTACGTAAGATTATACTTCACATCCTTATCTGAGAAGTAAACAACACCATGCCGTGCCAGATACAGATCATAGAATGTGAAAAATTCAACTGTTCATTCATGCATTAGGCTTGTAGGACACAAATTGATTTATATAACAGGGTGTACCGAAGCACACCTCTCACAAGAATACAAAGTGTCGCTCGGTCCTGCAAATGTTGCCTGCAAGTATTTTCTTAGTAGTATATTAACATTTGGACTGTAATATCTTTCAAACGTTCTGATTATATGAATAGATCCGAACGATATTCCATCCCTCCACGCACATGATTTTCAGCGATCGCTAATCTCATGTGCACGTTGCATGTGACATCTCCCGTGCCCCCAAACAAAATCAAACGCCTCTGCTCTGCGGGAGAGTATCCTGTGATACGGGAGCATAGGTGCTCCCATGATACGGACTTCTGGACCCTCAGATCTCAGATCCAACGGCATACGAGGAGCTGTTGTAGCTGCTGTACTTGCGCACATTTTTTAGATTCTACATGGACTTTTTTGCAAAAAGGTGTATCATTTCACAGGAGCTCTTGAATCTGAGATCCAACGGCCGAGCTCGCACGGGAGCACCAGATATTTTCCCTCTGTTATGCATGCATGCAAAGGTTAGAAAGCTCCTAATTAGATACATGCAAGAAAAAAACAAAATTAATG
Organism: Aegilops bicornis; assembly: GCA_021605145.1. NCBI lineage: Eukaryota > Viridiplantae > Streptophyta > Magnoliopsida > Poales > Poaceae > Aegilops > Aegilops bicornis. The sequence goes on from CM038675.1 coordinate 776,456,505, forward strand.
ATGTCATCAGATTCTTTTCAAAAACTGAGAATTCAAAATGTTTTGTAACTCAAACCGTCTTCCGGATTGAAAAGTTGTCTTCACGTAAAAGATTTGTCGCGATGAGACCTTCGAAACTAGATCTCATGTTGGTATGTTTCGACGACTTTTTTTTCAGGTCAAAAGTTACCATGTCTGCACTATGTAAACTATCACGCCTACAGTACATAACTTATCATGTTGTTTACAATGAAGTTATCAGGGGACTGTGGTATCCCCAGCCCACCAGGGTTCAAATCCTGTTGCTCGTATTTATTCCTGGATTTATTTCAGGATTTCCGGATGACGAGCTGTCTACGGTGACCTCGTAAATTTCAATATGATATGTCGGTTCAGTCTTTTGGAGGTGCTCATAGGGGTAGGGTGTGCGTGCATGCGTTCATATGATGAGTGTATGCGCGTGTATATGAGCGCTTGCGTCTGTACTGTGTTAAAAAAAAGGTATGTTCAGCTACTGTTTTTGCATGAGTCGAATGATACCACACGATTTGTAAGTAGAATTATCAGGTACGCAATACCACCGTCTACTATCGATGTCGTGTCTGGGTCGGGTGAGGTCCACATGCCGACGCAGGATGGCTCGCTTATAAACGGAACTTTGCGGGTCGTGCCGGGCCAGGCCCATTTACGCGTGTCGGGCCATGGTGTTTGTACATGAGTTATCAGTTGTGTTGTGCATATATTACCATGCTATTTATATAAAAGTTACGAAGTTACCGGGTGTGTATTTTTCATCATTTTTTTCCTCGAGTCATAAAGTTACCGTGGCTTGTATGTGTATATTACCATGCTACTTACACACAAGTTATCTGAATATATTTCTCAACAACTTTTTTCCATTAAAAAAGTTATTACGGTGTTTGTGCGTGAGTTTTCATCTCTGTAATATGTATATTATCATGCTATTTATACATAAGTTATCGGTGTATGTATTTCAACAACTTTTTTCACCGGTTAGAAGTTATCGTGGTGTCTTTGCCTAAGTTATCAAGTATGCAGTGAGTATATTACCATGTGATTTACACATAAGTTATCATGTTTGTACAAGGTCTGTGGTACATAAATAACCACACTACTTACTCAGAATTTATCGAAGGTATAATTCAACAACTTTATACAATAGGTCGAAAGTTACCATGGTGATTGTACATAACTTATCATGTCTGCACTGCGTATATTACCATTTAGTTTGCACAGAAGTTATCGAGAGTACGTTTTCAAAAACTTTTCTCCGAGTCGAAAGTTATCATAGAGTTCATATGTGAGTCATCAACTCTGCGGTGCGTAATTTACCATACTTATCAAGGGGTATGTTTCAACAACCTTTTCTTGTTGGGTCGAAAGTTACCATGATGTTGGTACGTAAGTTATCGGGTGCGCGATGTGTATATTATCACGATAGTTACACAAAATTTACCGAGGGTATGTTTTCAACAAAAGATAATCCAGGTAAAAAAAATTACGGCGGTGTTTGTATGTGTGTTATCAGGTTTGCAGTATGTAAGTTATCATATTTTTTACATAGAAAACTACCGGAATATGTCCTAAAACAAACCTTTTTTCTCGGGTGACACATGAGACAACGACTGGAGTTCAAATTCAATAGGAAGCAAAACATTTATTTCTCTAAAAATTGGTCATCAAATACAGGGCATTGTTCCTTAAAAAAACTTGCTCCACATGGTTCTTCCCATCCTCGAAAGCATTGTTATTTTCCCAACTTTCGTAGAAAGTATAAATACAAGCTAACCTATACCAAGAACATGAGAACTGGCTTAGCCTGATCGTAGTGGCCCAGTATATTAGGCAGCAGTTTGTGTGTTCGATTCCTCGACCAGCGCCTTTTTTCCTAGCGACAACTTTTCACGCGTGAGAAAACGGATCGAGTGGTTGGATAACGAGCGAGTCGTTCGGACCTGTTGTTAAATCCAGAACGTTCGGAAGTTACATATGTCGTTAACATTTATCCGAAAAAATTGATGAGTCCAGAGATTTTGGTTTCATCAATGGCAACATGCCCCTTCTATATAAGGAGAAAACATCAAGCTAATGTTGACAGTACATACACCACACCTTTCTGGCACGTGCATAATGGCTTCCCATTTATGTGATCCAGAAGGATCTGACTGTTAGAACTTGTAAGTGATGCTTTTTGTTGTAAAGGAAATACTAGAATGTGCATACCAGAAATTGGCTGCGACTTGATGTTAGATTCCTAAACATTCTTTTACTCCGAGAACAGGTCTTAAAAATCACGGTTAAACATAGCAACATTACACAGAGTTATAACGCCTGTGTTTGTGAAAACTGTAAGCAGGAAAGGGACAGTGGCCACTGGCCGCCCTTCCTACCATATATGCTTCGTCCTTCACTTCCCCGCATTGAGGAGCAAGTCGTCGTCCATCCAGAACTTGGACGGTGACGTCTCGATCGGAAACCAAAGAGCACGACAGCGATGCGGATGAAACTGAAATATAATTGAAGATTTGCAAACTGCAGTATATTACAGGCACTAGTAGAGTGCCCTGCAGTTTGATTAGTAGACATTTTTAGCCAACCATACAGGTCCCATAAAACTAAAACTAAAAACAGCATGGAAAACTCTTGCAAACATGCCTAACTGAACAAACCCACAAGTAAAGAGGATTGCTTCTCAGCTCCATGGGGCAAGTGTCCTTTAATTGAAGAAAAAGGTTTTACAAGTAAAGGACTGAATATTATGATCAGAGGAGCTTGATTATGTTCTGCTAACAACACTCCTCTTTAATACATAGTTACACACCATGAGTAATTAGCATCAAACGGAAAATAAAATGACATTTTATTCATCTGAGATGTTTTACCATCATATATAGAAGGGACCCACCATCTCACTTATATCAAACTCTTGCTAACATGCCTAACTGAACAAACCCACAAGTAAAGAGGATGGCTTCCCAGCCCCATGGGGCAAGTGTTACCTTTGAAGAAAAAGGTTTTTCAAGTAAAGGACTGGACATTATGACCAGAGGAGCTTGATTATGTTCTTCTAACAACACTCCTATTTAAAACATGCCATGAGTAATTAGCATCAATGGAAAATAAAGTGACATTTTATTCATGGACACCACTAGGCATCAGACTATAGACAATCTGCATCTGTCAGACTAGTGGAAGGCCGTCCGATGAGGTGCATCCAGGCCGTCCGATCCTAATCAGGCCCACGCAAGATTTGTTGACTTATTTGTTAATTGATTGCTTCCTTCGTTAATTGATTGCTTCCTTCATAACTGCTCCTTCAATCCTCGCTTATCTCTCTATTATGGTAACTCCGAATATACAGCCTGCACATGCACGGCTAGAATTAAGTTTGTTTTCAACTATTGCATCTCATAATTGCTTCCAGCGTCTCAACAATATGCTTCGATTACAACCAAATTTATTCAATCTAATAGTAGAAATTGTGTTCGAGCTAACAGAAATTTGTGCCGATTATGATGGTTATTTATTTCCTACTAAACAGAGTTTGTTTCTGTCGACTAAAAAAATTGCTTCCATTGCAAGTTAATTTTGCTTCTCTTGGTGACAGTTACATTTATTTTTGCTAAGACATAAATTGTACATTTTTTTAACAAACAAAAGTTTGCTACCGGAGAGAAAGGAATTTGCTTCCATGCAACAAAAGCTTAATACAAATACAAAAAAAATACATAAGAAAAATTGTTACAAGATCCACCCATAAGATGGCTGGGAAGCAAGGGTATATTTTCAAATAAAAAAAATACATACGAAAAACTGTTACAAGGCCCACGCATAAGATGCCTGGGAAGCAAGAGTATGATTTCAGCAGCGCAATTGGGAACGCAAACACGAAATGTTGCCGAATAAATATTGTCGCCACTATGATGGAAGCAAGGGACACTGTAGCCATCTAATAGCGCAACATGGCAGTATCCTGGTAGTGGTAGGTTGCGGAAGCTCGAACTCACGCACCACGTCAGCAAGCGCATCCTTGGGGAGGGCTTCGGTCGTTATCTCCGCCAAAGTCTCCACCACGTCCTCCGCCGCCATTCTGTGGGGAGGTCCGTGCAAGACTTTTGAGAAACCAAGGATGCATGGTTGACATCATGTGGCACAAAACATGCAGCAGAAGCTTCCCTGAGAATACCAGAGAATGTTTGAATTATCAAAACATGGCAGTGGAAGCACGAAATAATGAAATAAGCATGGCTTACACGAAGCAACAATTTGGTCTATCAGAACATACATGATAGGTAGTGGAAGCATGGAAAATTGAGAAGAAAAAAAGCATTTCTACAGAAACATATGTGATACGTAAAAGTGGAAACCATAGCTTACACGGAGCAGCGATTTGATTGATCCAGACATACATGATAGGCAATGGAGGCATATAAAATTGAGATGAAGAGAAAACTTAATACTGTAGGAAACATATATGACACCAAAGTAGGAACTATGACTTTACAGGAAGGAACGAGTTGGTCTGCCACAGCATACACTTTGTTGTGTTTTGATCAAAATGGTGCTGAAACAAAAAAGAACAATGGAAACACACAAAAAACACGGACTATGGAAGCAAACTACCTACACCAAAGAAACATACAAAATATAATATGGCGCATGGCATATTACAATAGTGATAACAATAAGAAAATAAGCAGGAAGTATGGAAGCATTCTAACAAAACAAAAGCAGCATAAGAAGTATAATTTGAAAGCCCCATCAGTACGAAGCAGGCAAAGAATTATGTGAAGCCTGCGCAACATATATGTGATGAAACTAGGAAGAATGGGAGCACTGTTCAAACTAGAATACCTTGGAAATATAGAACAACAAGGGCACAAAGGTAGTCACACGGTTGTACTTATGCAACTTAGCGCTACCAACCATGAAGCACAATGCCAATGTTTAGGTTAATTACAATGGTGTTGACTGATGGGAACAGTAGAAATATAACAAACTATATCGACCAAAGAAACATATGGGAGCATGACATATTGCAATGATGAAAATAATGGCAAGATCAAAAATTTAAAAGAAGCAGGTAGAATGGAAACAATATATCTGAAACTGAGTAAGCACATGAAGTACAATTTAGAAGTGTAGTAGGTAGGGAGCATGAAAAAAAGTGCTATCCCAGTATGGATCATCTAAATTGGAAGTATAAAATATTGAAATAAAAACAACTAAGATTTGCACCATCTTGGGGATGAATGTTTCTGTCACCTACATTCTAAATTCGCAAAATTTGGTTGAACTATGGAAGCAGATCAATTAGACAGAAGAAGTACATGTAGTCTAATTTGGAAGCATGAAAGTAGTGCTATGTCAACATAACTATTTAAGCAAATCAATTAGACAGAAGAAATATGGTCAATCCAGTCAACGATCCATCTATGAGACCCCCTGGAGCTGAGAATTTGCTAATATTAAGAAGATTACCCCATATTTTTGCAAATGAGGTCTTTCCTTCTCGGTGGGAGACCCTTGACAATATCATGTAACCGACCAGCTAAATATCGACTCTGTAGCATGATCGACTCCTTATTAGTCATTGTTGAGTGTCAGCTGAGAACACACGGAATAAGGATTGTTAGCATTTCCGTAAAAAAATTGTTTCGTAAGAATGAAGTGATAGATTTGCTCTGTTGTGGAATTAGTTGTATGGAAGCAATACACTAGAAAATAACAGTGTATATGTGTTGACTGATGACATGAAGGATGACAGAAGCACGAAAATATGGACACTACAAATACGGTGCATGGTATTTTAATAAGTAAGCTTGGTGCCAGGATGGGGATGCATCTGTTAGTATTTTTGGCATGTAAGCATTTTTCTGGAAAAAAAGTATCCAAAAGGGGACAATTACGAATGAATTTTGTGTGATGGAATCATGGAATTTAGGGTGCATTTTTATTCTTCAATGGAAGCATGGAAATTCAAACGGGGTAAACCTAACAAATTTAGTGCCAATATGGGGGGTACGTTTACTTGGATGCTGTGTTTACAGGAAGCATTGTAGAATGCATCGAAAGGAAGTGTCGCAGCAATTCTAAAATAGATTTGAAGCACCGACAAGAATTGAAACAACTTAATAATCGAAACAATACTAGGCCGGCAATGAACAAAAATAACAATTTTCATCCATCTGAAGGATGCATTACACATCAAAATCTGTTGCAAAAATTACAAAATCCCCAAAATGTGGGGCACTCCACGAAGTGCACATACCTTTGATTCAGGGTTGGGGAGCTTCAAAAAAGGGCCGCCATTTAGAAATCCAATGGCCAATACTCCGGCTGGCCGATCCAAATCGATGGGGATGCAGCCGATTCAGTAGATGGGACAGCCTAGCGACTGAGAAAACTCCGCGAAATCGGACGGGGTAGCGTCGGTGGAGTGGACTATGTGGTAGCCATGCTGATCGGCGGGGAGGCTCGAGTGAGAAACAATGGGGCAGGAGGCTGGGCGCTGCGGTCCACCGATGTGAGGCGGAGCTGGAGGTGCGAGGCGGATGGAGCGGGCTGGTGAGGTGGAGCTGCGAGGTCGCGTCGGTTGCCGGGGTGGTCGCAGAGCGGAGAGGCGTCGCGGTGAGACGGCAGCGGAGCAGGGGATCTGGTGAGCGAGCTGGCGGCGAGGCGACTCAGGTGGGAATCAGTGCTCGGGCAGGGCGGGCGATTAATGCTATCGAGAGATTAGCGGAGATGATTGCGAGCGGGGGTATGCACAGATCGGGGCTTTCCTTATTTCTTTTTTTTTAACGCGACGAAATCTGGAGCGTCTCCTTCACAACGAATCGATGGACGTGGATTGGTCTGGCGCTGGCGTCGCTTCAGACTATAGATCAGAAGTGTTTACCTTTATTCATCCGAGATGTTTTTACCATAATAGAACACATATCTAGCTGTAAAGGGAAATGATTTCACAAATTGTATCATCTGCAGATAGTGGATAGTTTATTAGACATATCTCTCAGTTGCCAATAAGATGCTTATGATTTCCTAAAGAGCAAATCAGATATAAAAGTTTAAGCTGCAATGGCAATTAATCATGTCTTCTACCATTTGGTCATAGAAATTTACTCAAAAACTGAGTGAAGTTAACTGAATGTGGATGCAGAAACAAACAAGTACATATAACAGGAAGTTCAGTGGAAATTTTTAGAAATATTCCAAGAGATAACACAGGTTGGCTCCATACTGAAGCACCATTGCTCCAGATATAAAAGCATGTCGACATTACTACAATCCAGTAAGAAAACCTGAGAACAAAATTCAGGTAGAAATACCAAGCGCATTGCTCCAAAGCACGGACAATTGACTCCTTTCAAAGATCAAACTCATAAAGGCACCAGCAGCCCCGCATTGTTGCATTGATGTCACGAGCGCAAACATTGTAACTCTGAGTACAACGGCACATATGACAGATATGGTGACCGGCCATCTTCAAGAGTGCGGATCTGGCTAGTTCGCCCAGTATCCATGTTGTAACACATGAACTGTTTTCCTGACCACAGGGTGAAGAAGATCAGGTTATATTCTGGATGGATCGCAACCCAATCAAAACCAATCCCGTGGTCTTTGGTACCAAACATGTCCGAAAGTTTAACGGTATGCTTCAGTACCCATTCTCTTCTGTCATAGTCCTCAAGAACGTAAACCACTGTCTTAATACCGGTATTTCTCTGAGTAATATTTGCATAATGCAAGCGGCCCTGCGACAGCTGAATAAAACCATCATCCTCCATACCCAGATCACGCTGCAGATGTCTAGGAAAACCGAAGTCTGCCCATGTTTCGCCGTCCGTGTCCACTGCAGCTATAGAAGGGACCCCCCTCCCCACCCAACGGCCAGAATCATCATAGACATGATAATCCAATGTGTGAAAATGGAGACAGCCATTGAGGAAGACAGTTCCCTTCCGGTTATGAAAGAGGCTGACATCTCCACCCAATTTGATTTCATTGTAAACCCATGTGCCGGTTTCCGACGAGTAGACATCCACTCTGAGGCGGTGGCGGCCACCCCAAGAAAACACAAACACGTGGAAGTGGGAAGACGCGGCCGGATCAAAACCGAGACGCACTCTGTACTCGTTGATGGCCTTGCAGCTGTTTGGGATGTCAATGTTCGGCAGCGCGATCCACTTCTCCGTGGCGGGGTTGCACACGACGTAGCGGAACCTGTCGTTGTTGTCGTCTGGACCAGGTAAGCCGTACCAGCGGCAGAGGACGAGGCCGTTGCAGCAGTCCAGGAGGTCGAGCCGCCGGCGGCTGGGCAGGAAGGCGAAGGAGGGGTAGATGAAAGGGCGGCACTGACCACCCGAGACGTTGAAGAAGTGGAGGGCGGTCTCCGGGAAGCGCTCCTTGTTGCTGCTGGTGTAGAAGAAGCCGGCGAGGGACTGCGGCAATGTCCTGGCGAGGCGCAGCCAGCGTCTGCAGACGCGCTTGCAGCGCCAGCGCTGCGTGGATGGGATGCGGGAGATGATCTCCACGAGGACGTCGTCGTTGAGCCGCTCGATTGGGGTGTCGCCGTCGTGTGATCTGCGCGTACAGAATAGGAGGAGAGAGGTCAGGGGAGGGATCAGTGGAGAAAGGAAGTGGAAAGGTTGTGATTCGAGTACCTAGTTCGAGCGCGGCGTTCCCACCGGCGGTAGCGATCTGAGCGGACGGACATGGCCGGCGGAAGAAAGCGATGGCGGTGGCGGCGCCGTCGGGAGGAGACCGGCGTTGGCGGATGGAAAGAACTGCCGCTCCCGGATCTCGGTGGGTCGATCGGCCTCCCGCTCCAATTTCTCCACGAATCTCGGTTGGTTGGTCAAAGCCTGAAACGTTTTCCTTCTTTTTTGAAGACAACCTGAAATGTTTTCCTATTAGGGTCCCAATAACTGCCACACGTGTGGTGTATCGGATAGTTGTGCCACACGCCTCGTGTGGCATGAACAGCAACCAGCCTACATACCTATATGTGGGCAAAATAACTAATGCCCTCACACATCTTTTTTTTTCTCCCGAACCCTCTCACACGCGTGCGTGTGGGCGAAGTTGATAACGCCCACACGCCCGTATGTCAGGCCTCGTACCCTCCTGGTCCCGCACGCGACGCGTGACGCCCACCGCGCGCCCGCAGTTGCCATGGTCCAGACCCTCGTCCATGTTCGTTTAACTGTAGTTGCCATGGTTGCTCAACTGCAGTTGCCATGTATGGTCTGATCTAATGTAATTGCCATGCTTTTATAACTTTAGGAGTTGCCACATACTAACACTAGGCAGTTGAAAGAGTTGTCATGTGCTCACAAGCATGCTAGGGCAGTTGCCATGTAAAAAGGAAGAGTTGCCATCTGCTTACGTGCACGTTAGGGCAGTTGCCATGTACGTGCACGTTGGGGCAGTTGCCATGTACCATGCAAAAACACATGGCAACTCGATAAAAAAGAGTTGTCATCTGCTTACGTGCACACTAGGCAGTTGCCGTGTACCCTGCAAAAACATATGGCAACTCGGGTAAAAGAAAAGAGTTGCCACCTGCTTATAAAGCACACTAGGGGCAGTTGCCATGTGCGCTGCAAAAACACATGGCAACTAGCAGCTTGGGTGTGGGAGAGGAGACGGGTGTGTGGGCAAGATGGCAAATGCCCACACACCAGCCCTTGTGCGTGACTGAAAATTGGTGTGTGGGTGAACTGCTAAACGCCCACACCGCCCCTCCGTGTGGTAAAACGGATGTGTGGGCGAACTATGTCACATACCACACACACGCCTTGTCCTACGTGGCATAGAAAATCAGCCAGATTGTGCCAAGATTCATGCATATAGTACTGGACGATGATGAATGTGTGTTGTCGAGATGGTCAACTCCCACACGTGTGGGCGTTAACATTTTCGTCCTGTTAACATTTTCTTTTTGAGAAAATCCTGTTAGCAACCTGACCGGGGCTGCCATAGGCTGGGGCTTGGGCCATGGGTAACGGGCTTAGCCCAACTCACAGCAGCTCTTTTTTTCTTTATGGGAAAGCCTGCTGACAAACTTTATTGAGAACATTTATTAACAGTGTAAACATAGACGCTCATATATATGCATATACACTCACCTTATAAATACAGACATACACGTATGAACCCTATGAGCACCTCTGAGAGACTGAGCCGACATATTATCTTGAGATTAACATAGTCGTCACGAATGCCTTCATAGTTGACAGAAACATCTTCTCCCACTAAAGGCACATATATACCGGAAAGTCTGAAATAAATCTAAAAAAATGCAAGCATCAGTGTCAAATTTATAGGACTTGGACCATGATTGGCTGTGGATACCACTGTCATCCTAACCATCATATCACATGTTGGTTCGCACTTTATTGAGAACTGGATAAGTTTACATCGTTCAAAAGCTCGTCAAAAAATAAAATTGGGAGGACTAGGTACCATCCTTGGATAAAACAGAATTTGAATTAAACATATGCCGAGCTAACTTGTGTGTCACTTGATTTGCTTCCCAGACAAAGCTTGAAGGAGAAAACAAATTCTGCTAGTGTTGCAGAATATGGGCTCTGAATTTTGATTATCCCCATGCACGACTCCAAACAATCAGGATCAACTATCAAAGGTGAGCAATCCATACTCTCCAGAAAATCCGAACCTATCAGCATTGCTATAGCTTAGCTGTCGTAGCATCTACCACATGCTCAATGAGCCAATAAGTTGATCCCTTCATAGCCTCACCCCGCTCCGCCGCTCGTTTGGTAGAACCGCCGAGCTGCACCTGCTGGGCCATTTTCAACAAACGCATGCATATCTCAACATTGAGCTTATACGAGTGTCGTGTTTGTCCTTCCTATGATATTTCATGTGGACTTGCATTAGAAGCCACCACCTGGTAATTCTTCGTAATTGCCTGGATTGCAAACCTTGTTCTTCCTGTTGGAGCAACCTGCTCTCCTTTTGAAAACCAACGCTGCCACCATATATACCAAGCACCTATCCTTTAAGCCAAGCTATCCGAACACAAGTGATCTATTTTCTGGGCAGTGCAAGATATCCTCAAGTACAACTGAGCTTGATCTATCAATAGCGAGAGATTGTTATATTTTATCAAACAAACCCATTGCAATCCAAACTTCCTTCGCTCTCCTACAAGGGAACAAAAGATGACCAATATCTTCGGCACCCCAACATTCAGCTGAAAACTTTGATGTGTCTATTGTTCAAGAAATCGGTAACTGGTACCTGCTCGGTCGGCTTGGGAGTAGTGATTAATCGGTGAATCGGCCTATTAACTGGATTAATCGGTAGATTAAATAGGTATTACCAACACATATCTAGTTTTTTTTATGTATTATACCATACTCTCATGCTCTCAGCTATGTAATATACCAAGATATGCTACTGTTTGGTCAAATCGTAGCTATTCAGGAGCGAGACGAGGATGGGAGGGGTTGCAGGGAAATATTTTGGGCTTTGTTTGCCCACAAGTTAATGGGTCGGCAGCGATTAATCGATCTAACAGCCGATTAACTGGTCTAACAGACCAATTAATCGGTTTGACAAGTTAAAATGATGAATATGTGCTATTCGATTCGGTCACCCTACAAGTAGAGATTAACTTGCCGTTAACTGATTAATCAGATGAATTCTTGAACAATGTATTTGCCAACACTCCCGAATAACACTAGTAGAAAAAGGGTCAAATGTTCAACTCATTAGTCCCGGTTCGTATTTGAGCCGGCACTAATGTGACCATTAGTGCCGGTTCCAACAGCTAGACGGACGGCGTTCATTAGTACCGGTTTGTGGCGAATCTTTAGTACCGGTTCGTGCCACGAACTGATACTAAAGAGGTGGTGGCCTTTAGTACGGGTTGATGCCTCCAACCGGTACTGAAGACCCCCCCCCCCCTTTAGTACCGGTTGGAGCCATCAACCAGTCCAACCGGTACTAAAGGTGGTGGCCTTTAGTACGGGTTGGTGGCTCCAACCGGTACTAAAGGTGGTGGCCTTTAGTACGGGTTGGTGGCTCCAACCGGTACTAAAGACCCCCCTTTAGTACCGGTTGGTGCCACCAACCGGTACTAAAGGTGGTGCGCTGCCACCCACAGTGCACAATGTTTAGTCCCACCTCGCTAGTTGAGTGGAGCTCGTACCGGTTTATAAGCCCCGTCGTGGCTACCGTGTCAAGCTCCTCTCTAATGTGCCTTTGTGGGCCTATTGCAAGTCTTACGCCTGTGGGGCCCTCTTTGGGCCGTCACGGGCCTGCATCTGACCCAACTAGAGGTTGGGTTTCTAGTAAATATGCAGGCCGTGCCCGCCCAAGAGGGCGGGCTGTTTTTGCTTTATTTCTAAAAATATCAAAAAAAAATAACACCAACCGGGACTAAAGGTCCCCCAGACCACAGCGCGCCTCGTGCCATGTGGTGGGCCCTTGATCCCGGTTCGTGTTGAACCGGGACTAAGGGGGGGGGACCTTTAGTCCCCACCCTTTAGTGCCGGTTCCAGAACCGGTACTAAAGGTCCTTACGAACCGGTACTAAAAGTCGTTTTTCTACTAGTGTAACTCCATATAGTGCACTTTATTAATATGTGTTGTGCTGTCAAAATATATAGGACACCAGTAGGTATCAGACCGGTGATGATATGCATCCATTAGACTAGTTGTACACCGTAGGATCAGAATCATGATGGGCGTCCGATATGCTGCATGCGGTGGTGATGCCTGCAAGTAAAAGGAACCCCCTTGCAGTTAATTATCATTCAGTAACCACAGTGGGGATGAAAGATGGTGGCGTATGTGATACGGGGCTGTTGCATGTATGCATGTACCTACAGTTGGCTCCATGCACAAATACCAACATATAGAGTGGCTTAGGAATCCCATGTAGCATTATGCAGGATAACTTTTGATGGCCAGCTCCCGCAACAGTGTTCGCGGACTAGTCACCCGGTCCACGGACGGATGCGGGAGCCAATTTGCGGGTCGGCGTTGGGATGCCCTGAGCTAGTTTTGCAGATACACATATACAACTCGTCCTTGAAATTCGATCTAGCGGTCTAAAATCAGGGAACAAGGAGAGGGGGCGCGCGAGAAAGCGACGACTCTGTCTTGCCCGCCACCTTTCACGGCCATGTGATTAACTGCTTCTTTGGCGGTGTGAATAATTCTGGTCATAAACAGCATCAGGGGTAAAGTCATCTTTTCACATGTTATTTAAACAGTTGATAGTCAAAATGAACCAAAGTGTCACAAAATACAGTGTTACATTTAACACTCTCCATCGTCGGGACGGACAGTGGTCAGGAAATACGACCGCGGCCGCGTCCAAGGCGGCCGGTTACGCTGAACGTGCACGTGGGCGGCCATGTGCAGGGAGGGCTTCCAACAGTTGTTTGTGTCGTCGTGCAAATCAGATCCAAGCTAAAAAGGCCCAGGACTTGTCGCAGATTCTCCAACCGGCCAATAAACACTTCCACAACCATTCCCCTAGATGTTGAGCCATCTCAAAAAACAATGGAAAAGAATTACTACCTCCGTCTCGGTGAATAAGTCATTCGCGTAGTTCTAGGTTGACGATTTAACTATCTAAATATGTATTATATGTAATAAAAAATATATATTTAAAAACTACATCCTTGTAGAAATCTAGTGATATACTTTTCATGACATATAACACATATTTAATTCTTTAAATCGATGACCTAGAACTACGCGAATGACTTATTCACCTAGACGGAGGTAGTAAGCACTACCACAGAGACCGAGAGCATTTCGCACGGAGGCCGCATGGAGACGAAAGCCCTAGTCCCACAGCTACCATGCATACATAGCCAAGGCCAGCAGTGCTCCTCTGCCATTATCTGCTTGTGCTTCTCCTTGCTCAAGTTTCAGCCTCAATCTAGTGGCAGATGGCCATCCACGCCGTGCTTCAGCTGGTCCTGCTCCTGCTCCTGCTGCTTTCTTGCATCAACCGCAGCGCCACGACTCCATTAGCAGCGCGAACTCCAAGACACCAGCAGCAGCAGGGCATCAGGAAATTACCATCTGACGATTGTCCAACCAAGTGCGGCGACCGTGCAACCAAGTTTCCATTCGGCATCGGCCCCAACTGCTCCCGGCATACCGGCTTCGCCCTCATCTGCGACAACACCATGCAAACTCCAAGGCTCTATCTCAGGCACCACGTCATGGAGGTGCTCGATTTCATTGATGGCGTCGGTAAGAGCTACTACAACTATTGCACTTCTAGCTGTTTAATTTCATTCGTAAACTCCCTCGATCGACAGTTCCGATATACTCTGCAAATTACTACTCCCTCAGTTCTCAAATATAAGACTTTCTAGAGATACCACTACAGAGTACATACGGAGCAAAATGAGTGTATGTTTCAACTTTGCTTATTTTGTTTGTTTTGTTTTTTCCTTCTTCTTTTTTTTGTTGCTGACATATCAGTTTAATTTACGAAAAATAATTAAAGCCTCTTTTCGTTTATAACTCATAAGGTATGAATATCGTAGAAATAGGAAAGCTACAGAAAGTAAGGTGACACATATCTAAAATCTTATGAATCGGAATTTGAAAAGAAAAGACATATGATTCCTAAGATTTTTTTTTAGTCTGAGCGAATGTTTCTTTTCATTCAAAATACAGAACATATGAATCTCCAATATAGAAACAACATTACATTTCCTTCAAAGCAGAGGGCCCCAAGGAACAATTTCCTACAAAAATTTTATCCTTAAAATTCATAGAGAAGTCCTAAACAAACTACACAATTTTATTGTATACATCCTCATGAAAAATATCTAGATCTCAAAGCAACTTAAGGATGGGCATGTTCTTTTCAAGAATACGCATGCGCAAAGTATATTTTGAAAGATGATGGAAGTAGCCCAGCATATTAATTACAAGCAAGTGGCCACAAGCTCCATCATTTTTTTCTAGAAAAGGAGGATGACCCCCGGCCTCTGCATCTGAGAGATGCATACGGCCATTTTATTGATTATTCTCGATGACCTTACAAAGTAGTACAACATTATGCCTGAATCCGCCATCTAGGCAACATCTGCCGCTACTCCAATCCATATGATGAAGGGGTGCAAGCTGGGTCAAATACTCAGACCTCTCACCTAAGCCTAACATGTAAAGCCGGAGGCCCCGACTGAGTCACATACCAGGTCCGGGTCACAAACCGGTCCGACGCACTCACATGTGTCGTCGCCGCCATCTTCCACTGGTCCATCTTCAGAGCAGATTGAGGTGCCAACCTTGGCAGGTACCTCCGCCATCGACGCCACCATGACGCCAAACGACGACCTCCACCTACGCGAATCCATCTTCAAGCAACGGATGCAGATCCATGCTAGGATAGGGTCGCACCACCGCCATCGCCCACCACCCACAAGCGCCACCTAGCCCCAAGGTTCCCAAAGCGGCGCCTTCAAGAAGGGAACGGCGCCGTGAACGCCATCGCCGCCCGACAAAGTTAGGGCTTTCGCCCGGGAGACCTGGGGGAAGGGGAAGTGAGGGGATCAGTCCATACCGACGCCTTCAAGGAGGAGCAGCGCCCTCGGCGTCGCCGTCGCTGTGACCGCCATGGCCGACCAGATTTCACCCGAACTAGATCCCCGCCACCACCAGCGCCTCCTGTACAGAACCGGCGATCCAAGGAAGCGTGGCCGACGAGGATGGCCCACACGCCGAACATGGGAGGAGGGGAGGCGCCAGATCGCGCATACCGGCCACCGCAGGAACCGCCGCCGGCCGCCAACGACCACCGAATCCCGCCACCCGCGCGGCCGAGACGCCAGATCCACCGCCTGCACAGTTGTTAGCCGACCGCGCCTTGCCAATGGAGCCGCCGCTCCAGATCCGGAGTTCCCCACGCAGAGGCGGGGCAACCGAGGCCCCGCCGCCACCATCCATGGCGCCCCGGGCTTGCCCGGCGGCTGCCTCAGGCGGCGGCTAGGAAGGGATCGGAAGAGGAGTATGGGCGGCTAGGGAGGAGGAGGGAGGAGGAGGAGGGGTGGCTAGGGTTGGGAGGGAGGAGGAGGAGGGGCGGCTAGGGAGGAGGAGGAGGGAGGAGCGGCAGCAGCATTTTACACCTGAGGAGGAGGAGGAGGAGGAGGGAGGGCCACAAGCTCCACCATAGACAGCAAGGTATGTCTATCCTCCTACCATTACACCTTGCCAAGCCCTAGCTAGTTTCCACTGGAGGAACACATCATACATCTTCCTAACATAGGCATGACGGTGACTTTGTCAAAAACTTTGTTGTTACGCTCTAACCAAATGTACCTAGCTGGGATAAGAACAATGGAGCCAATCTCAACCCGTGCCCTTGAAGGAACGGCAACTACAATCATGAGCCACCATGGAGCGAAGTCCTCATGCCTTGACGTAGTGAACCGGTGTAGCCTATATCCCAGGAGGCAGGAGCATATGATACCAAACCTCGCGCGAGAAAGGGCACCCCATAAGTAGGTGTTGCAGGTCTTCTGGTAGCTGGCAGTAGAGGGCACAAGAATCTGGGTGATGTAGCTGGCGCCTCTACAATCTATTTGATGTCCATAGTCTGTTGCAAAGGACCAACCAACCCAAAAACCTTATCTCAGGAGGAGCTCAGAAACTCCAAAACTCCTTGGCACACGGAGTAAATTCCCACGCCAGGAAAAACCCAACATAGGCCAATCTCATGCCACTAAAATGGTTTTTGGCATGTCACCAGTAGCTTTTTCTGTACTATTGTTGGGGCATATCATCGAATGGCAGGTGGCCATGCCCCGCACCGCCCTTGCCTGACGTTTTTCGATGCCTTTGGAGTTGCGGCGAGTCGTTCTTGTCGCCTTACCGGAGGCGACTTTCAAAAAGCTATCCAGGATGACCAACCACTGGGAGACCATAATGGAGTCGGACTTTACCGACGAGTTCTTCTTTCCGGCAGCCACGACGGTCGTATCAGTCGTGGTCGCCAAACCACCCGCGTCCAAGTCCATCTTCTCATCGCCAGCCGTCTCTGCACCAACCCTCTATGCGCTCTAGTTGCTTCCTATGGTGCTACGTCCAGGCGGTGTACTCCGCCTTGCAATCAACAATCATGGTCGGGATCCCCACGGATTTTTCCAAGGCATAATCCATGCCGATTGTGTCAGATAGGGTAGTTGGCGACGACATCTACGACGACGGATGAGGGCAGCGCCGCGGATGGGGAGCAAGGGTGGAGGTGGGCGACGGCGCAGACGCGGGAAATGGAGGACGAGCGCGGGAGGAGTTTGGTCGACTTCGTGGGCTAGTCAATCTGGAGCGGATGGGATGGGTCCGGTATGTCGAATCCGACGGGACGCGTCCGGGCGTCTCCATATCCTCCCCAGATATGGAGTTGGTACGAGGAGTGTCGATCAGCCTGACCGTTTGGGCCGAGTTTGCCAGGTCTGGTTGGGTGGCAATTTTCTGTCCGGGCAGTGATCGGGCAGGCTGCCTCGATGTTTGTAGATGCTCTAACATCCAAGAGAGGTTACGGAATTGTAGGATGAGAATAAGAAAAAAGGAATTGTGCAAAAGAAATACTTGTAACATACTGTGTGAAATTTTATCGTTCTAATTGTCAACAGTATCTAAGGTCTATAAATGAAAACATGTATTTGAAAAAAAATCTTTATTTATGTAAATTTGTTATGATTACCTGAAAGTTTGTAGCCACTCCTTGGTATTAAGCCTGCCCAACTGACACTCAGAGGGAAGGAACCACAACTTGATGCTTCTGCTGAGCACAATATTTCCAGAGCCAGGTGAAAGAGACATCCCGTCGATCAACAGAGGTGACGTGGCAAAAAACCTGACCTTACCAAACTTGTTGCTCACAACATAGTTTTCCGCTTGATCAATCAGGTTTCTTAATAACTGTGAGAAGCAATGAAAATGGTACACCTTTCTTATTAGACTCTTTAGAAAAATATTAACTAGATGTATCATTGAAACATGTGACGCTATCTAGTATGTCGATCTCATCAGTCAATTTTATCTTGACATGTACTTTGAAATCATAAGAATAACCGTCCTCCTAGCTGTCCCACAAGCGAATCATATGCGAAGCCTTGTTGAATACATGAGCAATTTTTCATTAAGTTTAATCCAGAGGGACAGAAGATAAAACTTGATAATCATGATGATCGAATCAAGTAACACAGTGATGTATCTAGGCATGCAAGTGGGTACATAATAGGTGAACATCACATCATTATCTTTAGATAAAAGCAGAAGATTGGATGCAAACCCTAACAGAAGGGAGAAGAACACATACAGTGCAGCAGAAGAAGAAGTATTTGCATGTTGTGAAGCATGTCATCGACGTCCGGGAAGAAGCCGTCAGTAGCCACGACGAAGAAGATCTAGCAGTCGCACGGGAGCACTCCCCCAAAACCTGATAGCCTCTCTTCCATATCAGGTCACAACGAGGGAATGGAAGTGGCCAGGTCCTAGCTCAACTCGATCATGACACGCATGCGAGTAGGCGGTGGCGGAGGAGGAGCCTGCATTTATGTGCCCTATCCTCAAGCTCTTAATGGTGCGTAAAACAACCCACCTTATATGTTAGTCTCCCACACCTCCACTAGCATGGTGAGACTACTTTTCACACCGTACCCTTGTCATGCACGAATGAGCCACATGGGCCTCTGGGATTTTTTTCCCTAGGTATTATTGTTAAAATAAATGGGCTAAACGCCTAAACCCAATGGATCCAACAAGTCTTATTTTCACAACTCAGACTTAGGGAGCATTTTTTCTTTTCTTTTTTTGAAAGACGGGAAGTGTTTGGTCCCGTTTTAAAGTTTGGAGTTCTAATTCGGACTTCTAGCAGAGCCGAGTTCAAGTGAAGCAAAACGGTTCTAGAATAACTAAAGTTGCTGCATGTACAAACTCAAGTTTGTTCACCGGTTTTGAGTAATTTGTGTTTCTTCTTTTCTTTTTCTTTCACATTGCCAGGCATAGTCGTCAACTTCTCGATTGACATCTCAACGAGTCGGGATGCTGAAGTGTACAATGCATCATTACAGGGCCCCTCCAGCAATTTCGTTTTCTCTGTCCACCAACTGCGGATCAGACTGTGCGACTTCTTCACCTATGTGATTGGAAATTCAAACATGGCTTCGGACTTGCCGCTTTGCACTACATGCCATGGACAAGTCTCGGGCACCCTGTACAGCAAGACATGCTTCTACCCAGGACAAGATCATGTTGCTAATGCCATGCGGCTCAAGTTTGTCCCTGTCAAGGAGGGACAGCTGGTGCAGCGCCAAATTGCTGGGTTTGACAGTGTGATGTATTGGAATATAAATGACAGACGGACATGCGCCAATGCTTCGGCAGATGAGGCCAACTATGCCTGCGTCAGTGATCACAGCTCGTGCTTCGACACCTCGTACTTGCCTGGTTATACATGCGCATGCGATCATGGGTACATGGGCAACCCGTATGTACTCGCTGGCTGCTCACGTTACGGTAATAATTGATTCACCTACAGATCTGCATGTTTGCAGTTAATATTTCCGTGTTTTTTTGGAGTATCTCACTTACAATCATTTTAATTTCAACTTTTTTCTAAAATATTAGGATATAATCGGTCGAAAAAGAAAATTAATTTATCAGGTGAATTTCGTACCCCTTTGATTTCTACTATGGACACAACAAAAGTTGAAATCAATATTATGGTGCGCCGCCATTCATGCAGATATCGCTATTGGGCTTTGTGTTGGCTTCGGGCTACTACTTCTTGGCTTAAGTGCGATGTTTATCCGCCGTAGATGGAGAAGAGACATCCAAAAGAAACTGAGAAGGAAGTATTATACAAAGAATCATGGCCTGCTTCTGGAACAATTAATATTATCGAGTGAAGCTGCAAGTGAAACGACAAGGATTTTCTCGCTGGAGGAGTTAGATCAGGCAACAAACAACTTTGATCACACACGGATCCTTGGCCGTGGAGGGCATGGCATGGTCTACAAAGGCATCTTATCTGATCAGCATGTGGTGGCTATAAAGAAATCTAAGGTCATTGAGCAAGTTGAGATTGAGCAATTCATCAATGAGGTTGTCATCCTTTCACAGATTAACCACAGAAATGTCGTAAAGCTTTATGGTTGTTGCCTTGAAACTGAGGTCCCACTATTAGTGTATGATTTTGTTCATAATGGTTCCTTGTTTGAAATCCTTCATTCTGATCCAAGCAACGGTTTTACTTTGTCCTGGGATGGTTGCCTAAGAATTGCTGAACAGGCTGCAGGTGCTCTCTATTATCTCCACTCCGCAGCGTCCATATCAGTCTTCCACCGTGATGTCAAGTCTTCTAATATACTCCCAGATGCAAACTACACTGCAAAAGTTGCTGACTTTGGTGCATCAAGATTGGTGCATATAGACCAGACTCATGTTACAACACACGTACAAGGCACATTTGGGTACTTGGATCCGGAGTATTTTCGCACTGGGCATCTAACTGAAAAGAGCGATGTGTACAGCTTCGGTGTCATGCTTTTAGAGCTACTTCTCAGAAGGAAGCCTGTTTTCACTGGTGAGTCAGGCTTAGCCCAGAGTTTATCTTGTTACTTTCTTGCAGAGATGCAGAAGAGGCCTATAAGAGAGATAGTCGCTGCTCAAGTTCGTGAAGAAGCAACTGAGGAAGAAATTTTCAGTGTTGCCTCTCTCGCAGAGAAGTGCCTACGTATCCAAGGTGAA